>JAKSZT010054055.1:8083684-8268263 GCA_026826555.1 Tolypeutes matacus
CTCATAAAACATACAAAAATTTACTTAAGTTGGATCAAAGACCTAAATATAAGAAACAAAACTACAAAACTCCTAGAAGAAAACATAAAGAAGCATCTTCAGGACCTTGTGTTAGGCAATGGATTCTTAGAATTTACATCAAAAGCACAAACAACAATAGAAAAAAAGTAGATAAATGGCTTCATCAAAATTAAAAACTTGTTCATCAAAGGTCTTTATCATGAAGTAAAAAGATAACTTACAAGATGGGAGAAAACATTTGGAAACTGTATATGTGATAAGGGTTTAATATGCAGAATTTATAAAGAAATCTTATAACTCAACAACAGAAAAGCAAACAACCCAATTAAAAATGAGGTAAAAAAAAACTTGAATAGATGTCTCTGTAAAGAAAATATACAAATAGCACATGAAAAAAGATGCTCAACATCATTATCCACTAGGAAAATACAAATTAAAACTACAATGAGGTACCATTTCACACCCACTAGAATGTCTACTATTTAAAAAATGGAAAATAAAAATGTTGATGTGGAGACATAGAAGCACTTGTAACTTGTTGGTGGGAATCTAAAATGGTAGAGCCACTGTAGAAAACAGTTTGGCAATTCCTCAGAAAGATAAGTATGGAATTACCATATGACCTAGCAATCCCACTTCTAGGTATATATCCAAAAAAAACCTGATATATGCACACCAATGTTCATAGCACCATTATTCACAATTGCCAAAAGATGGAAGTCATACAAGCATACATCAAGAGATGAATGGATAAACAAAATGTGGTATATACATACACTGGAATATTAATCAGCCATAAAATAGAGTAAAATTCTGTTACATGTAACATGGTAGATCTGAGTTTCAGGGGAGGGGGGAGGATATGTTGGAGTGCTCTGTATGGTGTTTGTATTATTTTTATAACTGTCCTGTATGTTTGAAAGTATTTCAAAATATGTATATCAACATAACCTTCTAAATAACCTTGGCCTAATTTCCTCAATTTCTAAAGCTGTGGAGGTCAGCTGTTGGGCTTTTTGGGAGACAAAGTGGTGAAATGGAAAGAACATGGGATTTATAGAATTAAAAGACCCAGATTAGAGTCTACCTTGGTATGTCTCTATACCTCTGAACCTCTGTTTTCTTTTCCTCTAAATAACAACATGGTTTACCTTACCAAGCTCACATGGTGTTTAGACCCAAAGAGGATAATGGATGTTCAAGTGCTTTCTAAACTGTAAAGAACTGTAAAAATGTTAGTTGCTTCATAGGTTTAGATGATAATCCTGTAATTATAGTTCTCATTTTTATTATGGATTTTTTTTTTTTTTAAAGATGCTTAGATTACATAAATGTTACACAAAAATTACAGGGATTCCCATGTTCCCCCCCTCCCACACCTCCCATAACATCCGAGGTGGGTTTTAATCCAGATGACTGGAGGCCTTATAGATAACCCTGAAGTCACAGAAGCCAGAAAGAAGAGGGCACAGCCACGTGACAGGAGGCAGGGATACTAGCCAAAGAACCCCAGAGATTGCCGGCAGCCAGCACCAAAACACTACAGGTCTTCAGGAAGAAAGCAAGCCTTGCCAATATTTTGATTTTGGCCTTTTTGTAGCCTCAAAACTGTGAGCCAATAAGTGTTGAAGCCAAAACCAGTTTGTGGTATTTGTGATATCAGCTCAGGCAAACTAACATAATCTCTTTGGGTCTGACGTCTTTCCATAATACAATGTTGGTTAAAGTGAGGTGCTTACCTGTAGTACTGTTCAACAGAGTATACAAGTTTTAGTTGTTGTTTAAAAGGTTTTGAACAGCGAAGTCAACCCTTGGTCTCCATGGAGTGTGCTGGAGACACCATGAGGAGTAATGAGGGGAAAGAGCAAAGCAGCAAGTTCCAGGTTTTATTGCTCTTTACCCTCCAGAAATGATTTGCCCCAATAAATGACTTATTAGGAATAATATTTTCTATTTGTACTTTTATCTTTATTGTCTGGTATTTCAATTTTGAGATGGTTGGCCAATTAATAACACTTTTTGGAAGCATCCTGGCCCCACAATAGAGTAGCAGCTATATTCATGCTGGTGAAATGTGCTAACATTTTCTGTTTAAAAATGCAAAGTTCTTTTTTCCCTTTGGATAAACCAGCTGAAAGTTCTAGAAAAGCACAGCTAAAACACTACTCTGTGAAACAGAGTAGACAGTTGGAAACTTAGGGACAGTTAAGCAGGTGAGGTGTGAGAACAAAGGCTGCTGTTTTAATGTTTTTGTGACTGATGCTGAGCTCAGTGGAGTTATTGTGCTGAATACTTCACTTGTGTCTTTTTGATCTGGTGGTGGATAATTTTAAGAATTGTCTTAGTTTGCCACAGGGCTGCCAATGCAAAGAAATGGCTTTTATAATGGGGATTTTATTTAGGGTAAAAGCTTCGTGGCCATCCTTAAGGACTCCACTTTTTATGCCTGTGGCAGATATTATTTGATTACGCTGGCACTTAGAAATGCTTTGACTATAATCTAACATTTCTGCAAAATGGCTTGTAGCCCACTGCCTTCATGATGCCCCAAAGCCTGGTGACAGGTGCACACCTCACCTGGCCAACTGGATGGTTGCTAAGTACCAGTCATCCCAGAATGCACAAAGAGCTGAATGGGTGACTAGATTTCCACTTTTCTTCCAGTTTTTACGTCTTTTCTCCATATTTTCTCCATGCATTAGTCAGCCAAAGGGGTGCTGGTACAAAATACCAGAAATCTGTTGGCATTTATAAAGGGTGTTTATTTTGGGTAGAAGCTTACAGTCACAAAGCCATAAAGCGTAAGTTACTTCCCTCACCAATGTTTGTTGCCACGTGTTGGAGCAAGATGGCTGCCGATGTTCAGCCTTCCTCTTCTTCTTAAGGCTCCATGGTCCCAGCTTCTTCCAATATCAGCAATAGGCTGGGATGTCTTGTTTCTCTCCTGGGACTTGTTTCTCTCTGGGCTCAGCTGCTCTGCTCTCTCCACAAGGCCACCTGTAGATTATCAGGTGAAAGGCTCAGTCTCTTTTCCTGGGGCCTCTGCCATGTCTAATGGAGTGTTCTCTATTCCTCTATGTTCTTCTCCTGTGTGTTTACTTCCCCGGGTTCCAGCTCAAAAAACTCCAACTAACTCATCTTCCTTGTTGTCTTCTCTGTGCATCCCTGCCCACCAAGGGGGTAAGGACTCAATGTCCTACTGCCGAGGCCCAATCAAAGCCTTAGTCATAATTTAATCAAGAAGAGTGAAACCTCTGAATCCAATACAATCTAAGTACCCAGAGGAACAGACCAATTACTTACAAAAACAATCCAATATCTATTTTTGGAATTTATAAATAAAATCAAACTGCTACACTCCCTTTCATTCTTATGATTTTCCCTTCTCAATCATCTATGATAACAGTCATTGGACTTACTGAGTTTTCTCTGACTGACAGCATCCCCCTCAATTCCATCAAAGTCTCATCCTCCTTTCTCCATACAACTTAGGTTAGTTGAGAATCTAAGCAATTGATGAACTACAATACATTTAGCTACAGACAATTGATGTTAGCCTTCAGCCAGAGCTTTTCGTGTGGTTTTAGTGGGTAAATGTAGCTACCCTATGTAATGTGTGCAGAGTTCTGAGTACTTGGTACATTTCCCAAATTAACAGCATCTGTTTTTATCTTGACTGAAGAGGAAACTGATAACATGATCGGTCCTTTGGCTACCTTGAATTTTGGTTCCTTATCATCATATCCTTGTGTCTGGATCAACCTTGGCAACTATTTTGAATTTCCTTAGCCCCCTTCCCATCAACAATAAAACCCAAATCGTCTATGAAGCTTGCTATGTGGACCAAAGAAGATACCACGGTGTGAGAAAGTGCCTAGAAATTATCAAGGGATTTACAATTGTGAGGGATGAATATATGTATTTACTATGTTAAGAAGGATAGCCTGAGGAGCTGAATATAAAGTAGAGATTTAAAAAACTTATGAGGACTCAGTGACAGGAATCGTATTACTGTATTATTCTATGCTCCATAAATTGGCTGAAATGAAGTGCACCTCATAAATGTTTCCTAAAGGAGAAAAAAAAAAAAAAACTAAAAAGAAGAATCTTTAATTTCAAGACATTGTTATATTCTAATAGATTCAATCTTTTGTACAAAGTGATTGTTTTCAATCTGTTTTAAAAAATCAGTCAATACCTAATTCTTAAGGTTTACTGTGCATTAGGCATGTGGCTGGCACAATGAGAGATACAGAAATCAAAGAGAGAGAGTTTGGATTTAAAGTAGTGAATTGAGCCCATGTGTTTAACCCTCTTTGTCCCCTTTACCCTTTCAATGAGTTGTGATATTTATATTAAATATAAAGTTATATATTTATATTCAATATTTAAATGACTAAAGATACTAGTAAATATAAATATATGTATAAAATATATATTATATTTAATATAAATATATGTATAAAATATATATTATATTTAATATAAATATGTTTTATATTTTTAAAAAACAGGTTAAAAAATAAACTTTATCAATACCAGCAACCAGGAAATGTCAGAAACCTACAAATTTTAATGCAATTAAAATAGAATTGAAAGGAAAGGTTTCCAACTTCCAAGTCACTGGATGCAAACAGACAATCAGAGGTCAATGATGCATCTAAGATCAGAGTGTCATGAGCTGGTGGTGAGACTGAAGCATCTTCTTTCTTCCCTTAGTAATATATCATGAACACTATTTACAGATTAAGCACATAATTGCCCAACTGAAAAGAGAAATAGAGGCAGAGAGCACTTTATTGGATGCTGCAGTTTACCAAGACAGTGAATTAGAGGGCCATCTTGAGCTTTCCTCCTAAAACTGAGAGACAAATTTAAAACGGATACATATAATGATTGAAAATAAAGGAAAAAGAGAATAAATCCAAGATATCTGATATACATATAGCTATATCCATATAACCTTTAGCTGTAGGTATTGAACAATAGATAGATTTATATATCTGAAGGAGAAAATAGAGAACAGTGAAGGAGGCTAAAAAAGAAGGCATAATAAAATTTAAAATTCAAAAATGATTGAAAATGAGAATTTACATTGTTAAGAGTAAGAAAAAGGATATAAGCATAATGAGGAAAATGTTAGTTATATTTGTCATAATTATATATACCATTATGCCCATATTATATATGTGCACAGTCCATTTAAATTTATATGCACATTAAAATCTTACTGAAAAGTTCTCTTTTCAAAGAAAATGCTATATTACTAAAATTGTGAAGATAAAGAAATCCAAATAATCAATAATGAAAAATCAATTGAGAAATCCTTGAAATAATTTTATCCATAATATATACCATACTGACATGAGGTACAGAAAATTTGCATCAAAACTTCAAGGAAAAGATTTTCTATAACTTTTAAACTATTTCAGTTCACTGAAAAATAGACTGAATTTATTCAATGAGGAGAATATAACCAAAATCCCTTAAAGAGAATTCAGAAAAGAATACTACAGACCAATCTGAGGTACAGGTTAAAACTTCCTAAATATAGCATTAGTACTAAATTCAACATGTCAGTTAAATGAATAAACTGCCATGGCTATGCTACTTTTTGCCTAATGAACTTTCTTGCATTAAAAAACATAAAAATTTACTTTTATTTTGATTGATATTTTATTAAAATGATAGTGACCTTTTTATAACAGATTCATTTACCTGAAGTACTTTTTAACTTTCCTGATGTTAAAATAATATTATCTTTTTAAAACTTAGTGCCACTCTTTTTTTTTTTTTTTTTTTAAGCCAGGTCTCCTTTGGATAAACCAACCTGGGTTTTATCCAACCTGTTTTAAAGTGAAGCTTAATCTTAAATGCCAAGATAAATTGAATATTGTGGTTAAAATATCAAAGCAAGAGTAATTTTAGAAGAAAAAGGTATGTTTTATTTTGCAAAATTCATGTCTACCACAACCTTGGAATGTGACCTAATTTGGAAATAAGGTCTTTTCAGATGTGAGTAGTTGAGGATCTCGAGATGAAATCATCCTGGAATTATGGTGGGCCCTAAATCCTATGAGTGGTATCATTATAGAAGTGTAGAAGACATAGAGACTCAGAGAAGAAAGTGGTGTAACAATGGAGGCAGAGATTGGGGTGATGTGTCTACAAGCCAAGGAATGTCCAGGGTTGCTAGTAGTCAGGAGAAGCTGGGAGAGAAACATAGGCTGGTTTCTCTGTCATAGCCTCCCAGAAGGAACCCACCCTGCTGACACCTTGATTTTGGCCTTCTGAACTGTCCGAAAATAAATTTCTGCTATTTTAACCCACCCACTTGGTGGTAATTTGCTATGGTAGCCCTTGGAATTCAGCTGGTGACTGAGGCTGTGGCAAACACAGCTGTGGAGTGGCTCACTTTGGCATAGCCTAGACATGACATGCCTCCTCCCCACTCAGCTGAAAGTACTCATGCTCCCATATAATTAAAAGGGAGCCAGGAAATACAATCCTGCCATATGCCCAGAAGAAGCAAACAAAGAGAAATGTTTGGTAGCAGCACTAATGACTACCACTGAGCCCACTGTACCACTTTGCTTTCAGAGGCAAAAGTACAGGGGAAAAAAACATCTTTGCAGATGTATGCTGATGAAAATAGATGACAGTCAAATCCTCTTCTCTTCTGGTAAACAAAGTAATGGTCCATATATTCTTTTTTGACAGCTACATCAAATTTGAATTCTAAAATCCTTCTTAAAATTTGGCGACTCACCATTAGTACAAAAAGCCTTCTTTAGATCCTTCTAAATGGCATTTTCAAGAGTGACATCAGGGAAATAGTCATCCTGCAACGATTGGATTTGGGTATTTTCTTTGAAATAATTTTTAAGGGCCTTATCTTTGTAAACTTCATTTAAATAAGAAAATGATGAGGCATTTTAAGAGAAAATTTACTGAATCCATAACTGAATTCTGGCTTTATATGTTAGAGGTAAGTTATAAAAGGAAATCATGCTGGTCTTTCAGACTC
The DNA here is from genome assembly GCA_026826555.1 of Tolypeutes matacus. Classification (NCBI taxonomy): domain Eukaryota; kingdom Metazoa; phylum Chordata; class Mammalia; order Cingulata; family Chlamyphoridae; genus Tolypeutes; species Tolypeutes matacus. The sequence goes on from JAKSZT010054055.1 coordinate 8,090,733, forward strand.
AATGTACTCAAATCAGCCAAATCTTCCAAACTTCACTAAAAGTTATAATTTTTTGATAGTTTGAAGTACTTTGTCTTATGCCTGGCTTTAGAAAAGCAGGGAAATGATGTGCTTCAACTTTTAAATTCAGCCAGACTATCTCCCTTTGACAACTGAGGGAACTCAGTGTGGAACAGGATAACTTCGTGATAGTTGTCAAATCTTCATAAAATGAGACACATATCTAATGTGTAGCAAGCAATTTTTACATAATCACCTACAGTCACGTCTTAGAGATTGCCGGGCAGTTTGGAGAGACAATGCTTAGAAGTGAATGATCCAAGCCAATCTCACACTTCTCCCTTCCTTTTCACACACAAAAAAATGATGATCATAAACCTAGCATTTCTGTATTATTATCAATGCATATTACAATAATAGTTTCCTCAGTTCAACTCAATTTTTAAGAAGTTTGCTACAGCTACAGATGAAACACCAGTTAAAATTTATAGACAAGTTCATTGCAGTATAATTTACATATAGTAAAATCCATCCTCTGTAGTGTATATTTCTTTGCACTTTGAAAAACACACATAGCTGTGTAACTACCACTACAATCCAAATGTAAAACAATTCCATCACCCCCTCAAATTTCCTCTGACTACTTGGTAGTCAAGCCTTCACTCCACCCTTACCACCTACCAACCACTGAACAGTTTCATGTCTCTATTATTTTGCCTTTTCAATAATGTCATATAAATTGAAACATATATATAAGTACTCTTTTGAATCTGGCTTCTTTCACTTAGTATGGTGCACTTAATATTCATCCATGTTGTTACATGCGTCAGTACTTTCTTCATTTTTATTGTTTAGCAGTATTCCTCTGTAAGATGAACCAGTTTGTTTGTCCATTCACTTGAAAGATATGTGAGTTGTTTCCAATCTGAGGCAATTGTGAAAAAAGATATTATAAACATTAGAGCAAAGGTTTGTGTGAACATTTCTCTTGGGTAAATACCTCTGAATGGAATTGATGTATCATATGATGTGTAAGTTTATTAAAATGTGCCTAACTGTTTTCCAAGTGATTAATTTACATTCCCACTTCAATGGATGGGCATCCTTGTCAGCACTTGGTATTGCCAGTTCTCATCATAGTTTTAATTTTTATTTCCTGAAAGATGAATAATCTTGACCATCTCTCCACATGCTTTTTTGATATCCATATCTCTTCTTTGTTGAAGTGGCTGTTCAAATGTTTTTCTCATTTTAAAATCAAGCTGTTTGTTTTATTATTATCGAGTTTTGAGAGTTGTCTATATTTTCTGGAAACAAATCCTTTATCAGATAGGTGTTTTGCAAATGTTTTCTCCCAGCTGACATTTTGTCTTTTTCATTCTTAAAGTAGTGCCTGTCAGAGGGCCAAGGTTTGTAATTTTGATGAGGACAAATTTATCAAATTTTCTTTTATGGCTCATGTTTTAGCCTAATAGCTAAGAAATTTCTACCTAACCCAAGATCACAAAAATTTTCTCTAAAGTTTTCTTCTAGAGGTTTTATAGTTCTAAGTTTTATATTTATTCCTTTTTGAGGTTTCTGTTTCTTTGTTTTTGAGTGTAGTTTTTTGTTTTTGTTTTGTTTTTGCATATGGTATGAGGTCTTTTTCTAGGATCATTTATTTTCCATATCAGGATGTGCAATTGTTCCAGACTATTTGATGAAAGACTATCCTTCCTCCACTGAGTTAGCTTTACATCTTTGCCAACAATCAATTGACCATATTTGTGTGGGTCTATTTCTGAACTCTCTGTTGTGCTCCTTTTATTTATATGTCTTTTTGCCAATACCCCACTCTTGATTAATGTAGCTTTATGTTAAGTCAGAGTCAGCTAATGTGATCACTCAAATTTTGTTTCCCTTTTTCAAAGTTGCTTTGGCTAATCTAGTTCATTTTTCTTTCCACATGTATTTTAAAATCAGCCTGTGATTTCTACCAAAAAAAAAATAATAACTTGCTAGAATTCTGAATGTGATTGCATTGAATTTATAGATTAATTTAAGGAGAACTAACATCTTAACATCAAGTCTTCTAATCCATCTCTTTCTCCATTTATTTAGGTCTTAGTTTATTTCTTTATAATTTTTTTATAGTTTCAGCTTACAGATCTTGCACATATTTTGTTAGATTTATACCTAAGTATCTATTTTTTGTTATTGCTATTTTAAATGGTATGTGTGTGTTTGTATGTAATATGTTTGAGGTTTTTATTTGTTGTTGTTAATGTGTTTAGACTATTACATTTAATGTAATTATTGATAGGCCTAAATTCAGGTCTTTTCATGTTATTATTTGATTTTTTTTGTTGTTGTTTTCTCCTTTTTTCTTTCCTCTACTTACCATTTCCTGACTTCTTTTGTATTAGTTGAACATTTTTAAAGTTAAACCTCAATTATTATATTGTTGTGTTTTTGTTTTGTTTTGTTTTTACTGTACCTCTTTCTATTTTTTAATGGTTGATCTGGGGATTAAAATATACATACCTAACTTTTCAAAGTCTGCTTACAAAGAATATTTTACCATTTTAAGGGGAATGTAGAAAGCTTACCACTATATAGGTCCTTTTCACCCTCTGTCCTTTATGTGAGGGGTCAGCAAACTTTTTCTTAAAGGCCACATAGTAAATATCTTATGTTTACAGACAACATGGTCTCTGTCACAACTAATCAATTCTGTCTTTGTAGCTCAAAACCTACCACAGACTATTTGTAAATGAATGAGCCTAGCTATGTTCCAATAAGCATTATTTAGAAAATCAGGCAGCCAGATTACCACTGTAGTTTGCCTATTCTTGCTTTATGTTACAGTTATATATTACATCCACATACACTGGAAACTCCATCAAACAATGTTAAATTTTTGCTTTCAGCCATCAATTATATTTTAAAGAAGTCAAGAGGAAAAGAATGTCCTATTATATTTACCCAAATATTTACCATTTCTGTTGCTCTTCATTCCTGGTGTTGCAGGTTTCCTTCTGGTATCATTTACCATTTGTCTTAAGAATTCCCGTTAGCAGTTGTTTAATGCAATTCTGCTGGCATCAAGTCTCTTAATTTTCCTTCATCTTGAGAATGTATTTATTTCACTTACATTCTTGAAGCATATTTTGCTGGATATAAACTTCTTTATTGATGGTTCTTTCTTATTCAGCCCTTGAAACACGTTGTGCCACTTCCTTCTGTTCTCCATGGTTTCTGATGTGAAATCTTCGATCATTCAAATCATTGCCTTCTTATAAGTAGGATTATTGTTTTCTGGATTTTATTATTTTTCTTTACTTTTCAGCAGTTTTATTTTCTGGACATAGATTTATTTCTTTTTGTTATGTGTTTCCTATTTGAGTTTCATGAAGCTTCTAATATTTGTAGGTTATATCTTTTGTCAAATTTGGGAAGTTTTTAGCCATTATTTCTTCAAATATTTTTTTCAATATCACATTATCTTTCCTCTTCTTCTCAGACTCCATCCACATCTTAGCATTTTTTATATTGTCCCACAGGCATCTGAGGTTCTGTTCATGTTTTTTAAAATATTTCTTTCTGTTATTCAGATAGAATTATTTCTATTAATCTAGCTTTCAGTTCACTGACTCCATCTTCTCTCTTCTCCATTCTGGTTTTGAGTTCATTCGGTAAATTTATTTTTGTGACTGCTTTTTTCCTTTCTGAAATTCCCATTTAGTTCTTCTTTATATCTTCTATCTCTTTACAGAAACTTTCTTTCTTTTACTTCTTTTCAAGAATGTTTGGCCTTACTTGGTAAAGCATTGTTATAATAGATGTTTAAAGTATTTTTCAGGTAATTCCAACATCTTTGGCATCTTGGCTTTGGTTGATTGTCTTTTCCCATGCAAGTTAAAAATTTTTTGGTTTTCCATATGCACAGCCATTTTGGACATTATCCTGGACATTTTGATTATCTTGTTATGAGACACTGGGTCTTATTTAAATATTATGAGAAATATTGATATTTTTGTTTTAGCAATTATCTTGTTTAGATTCAGGTCACAAATTCTGATACGCCTTCAGTGGGTTGTGGTTCCAATGACAGTTCAGTTTTCAAATCTTTTCAAAGTCTTTGCATTGTTGTTTTGGTCTGTCCCATATGTATGTTACCTAGTGGTCAATCTGGGACCTGGAAAATCGTGTGTCTGCTATTTCAGTTCTCAATGTCTTTGGTATGTGGGTTAAAATTTGACCCATGCATATGCAGCTTAGGGTAAGGCCAAGAGCTCATAAACAATTTTATGAGGTCACTTTCCCAAGTTTTTCTCCCTCTGCAAACTTCAAAATAAATTTCACCTTCCTGGTCATCCTTTTTGATCCTCCACCCAGAAAGTTTGAGACAGCCTCAAAGCATTTGTTGGTTGAGCATTTGCACTTTTGGACCAGGCACTGGGCAGATGAAGCCAACCTGAAATTTCAAATGCACTTCATAGAATTCGCACAAGAATAATTGAGGATTTTCCATAAATAAAATTTCACCTTATATTGAAGGACATTGGGACACAAAATTGTCTTTTACAGTAAAAAAAATTACTTAAGATAGTTAATTATTCACATTTAAGCAATGGTAGCATAGACTAAATTCTTAGTGGAGATTATTGTAAGGGTTTATCTCTTCTAAGAATCCATTCTTCTACTCCTGTCTCTGCCTGGTGAAATACTTCTCAAGTTCAGGTAGAATCTTACCTTCACTTTGGAGCCTTCAATCCACATCAAAATAACTTGCTTTCTCTTCTGTGTTCCCATAACCTTTTTCAAGCTGCTAATTATTTTTTCTACCTTACAGCTTACTTTATATCATTAACCTTCCAGATAGGATGTTAACTTCTTGAGGACAGGGGCCATGACTATTTCATTTTTTCATCCCCACTGCCTAGCTCAGTGGTTGTTGGGATCCATGTATATATTTTTTAAAACAAACTTCAAAAGTGATTCTGGGGAAGCAGATGTGGCTCAAGCATTCGGGCCCCCATCTACCATATGGAGGGTCCTGGGTTTGGTTCCCGAGGCCTCCTGGTGAAAGCGGTGGCCCGTGTAGAGAGCTGGCCTGCAAGATGATGCAACAGAAAAGAGACACAGAAGAGAAACAGTGAGAGACACAACAAACCAGGGAGCTGGGGTAGCTCAATCGATTAAGTGCCTCTCTCCCATGTCAGAAGGTCCTGGGATCAGTTCCCAGGGCCTCCTAAAGAGAAGATGAGAAGAGAAGACAAGTAGACACAGAAAAATGCACTACAAATGGACTCAGAAAGCAGACAGTGAGTGCAAGTGTGGGGTGAGAGGGGCAGGGATTAATAAATTAAAAAAAATTTTAAGTGATTCTGATGCACAACCACTTTAGAGTTTATATGAGATAAATCTTTTAAAATAAAAATTTAAACTTTTTATGCAAATTGAAAACTTTGACTAACCAGATGTAGCTTCATTACAAAAGAGTACTCAAGGTATGATGAGTTATCATTATCATTAATTATCTTCTTTTTTAACTTATCATTTTCATTTTTTACCAAAGAGTTTTTATCACTATCAAGGTACCCACTTAGTAGCTGTGATCCCTCTGAACTCCCTGGGTAACATAAAAAAGACAGAGACCAGCTGGACTCACAAAAATTTAGAGAGTTTATTAGGCTCAAGATGCCTGCCAGCTTCATGGGAGCAATCAATGTATTATCTTACATAGAGTCTGAAAAGTACATTTTTAGTCAAGTTTATGTGGTTAAAAAAAAAAGTCCTCACCTCTTCCACACTGTACAATTGTTTTCAGTCCTCCCAGTTTAACCAGCTTCTACCTTCATTATACGGGATTCATGGAGAAGGATCATTTCCAGAGGGACAGAGTGGGCATGACTAAAAACCAGCATCCCCAAAATGGAGATATTTCTACTCTGAAGTGATCAAGGCTAAGGGGTTGAGAAATAATTCATGTGATACTTTGACATGAATTCATTTGGAAACAAAGAGGCATTAATTATTTCTGAGTAGGAAGGTAGGAAATTAATATTTATTTTCTGCTAAGTGCCAGTCAATGGCCTCTCAGAACTCCCCTAGTTTGAACACTCTTTTGTAACCTATTCCACTTTTTACCTAAAAGTTACAAGTCCTTCGGTGCATCCCTTTATGGCTTTAGGGCATCTGGAGTCTCAGTGGCACCAAAGCCCCACAATTTTCTTCTATGGCTGCAGCTTGCAGGCCCTAGTAAGAACTAGTCATTTCATACGTAGAATTCCTAACTAATCACAGAAAAGGTTTTAGCAATGACAGGTTAAGACAGTACTTCTCAAAGTGTGACCCCAGGCCACTACCATCAGAACCCACAGGGATGGGTATTTGAAATAAAGATTACCAAGTGTCACTGAAGCCACACTAACACAGAATCTTTGAAAGTAGGTTCAGGGATCTTTTTTTTTTTTTTTTTAACAAGCACCTTACATAATACTTGGGAACTCAAAATAGAGAAAAACATATTTGGAGGTTCATACAAGAACAACGTTTTAAGAGTAAGATTCTCAGTGGGTTAACTGAGGGGTCCTTTACTAAACATCCCTGAAAAATGGGATGATCAGAGCCATGGCCAACACTCATGCCATTTGCCTTTATGATTGGAATGTTTCTAGGAAACAAATTGCAGTCAATTGCAAGCAACTTTTGCTATTACTCCTGCGAAATTGCTCCTATGTAGCAGTACATAGAAAGAACAAAATTAAACCAATATAGTCAGGTTTAATTTCTAACTCCCCAGTAATTCTTTTTACCCCTGCACTTCTTTTGCATCTTTCCCCTCATGAAGCAGACATGTAAATAGAGAGATGAATAGAGGGCTCTATGTATCATTTGTTGTCAACTGCAATAAGCCAATTATGGATGCTCAAATCTTAGATTCTTTATGGTGGATCTCTGAAGTTACCCATAACAGTTATAATCTGTTTACAGATTATAATGAAATGAACTCACAGATCAAATTCTTCCACATACAAACCTTCATCTCTAAGCAGGTGTAAATAGTCATAGCACTTGTTGTGATGTTTAAAGAAGCCCAAGTTTCTGTCCCTTTTGGTGTTCAGAAAACACTTTGCAAGAAAGATTCACCTGAGGCCAGTGTGATATTTTAGAAACAGGAATTAGCTAAATTCCTATCAGAATCATGTGACCAAGAGATCTTCAGAGCAGCAGAGAAACCCAAGATTGTTTAAGTAACAAAACTACATTGTCATCCCTATAGGGACAGGCTATACAGTTTGCTAGATTTTCATGCCCACTTCATAATGAACACATCTTGGATACAACTAATTTCACAAATAACAACCCAATTCTAGCATCCATTATGCTACCTATCAAAGTCTCTAATATTGATGGTGATAAAGACAGTTAAAAAAAAAACAAAAAACTGAAGTAGCCATTCTGGCCTTATGTATTAAATGCCAGCCAACCACCCCAGGAATGGGAATTTCTGATTTAGGCAACCAACTTCCTCTAGAGTATAGCTACATACCCTCAATGACATTGAAAATGTGGACCCCCCTCCCCAAACAAAAGGAAGAAGTTGTCTTTCTTCTTTAAAAGGAAAGGAAGTCCCAGTCCCTTTCATTATTGCTACTATCTATATGTACATGTCTATGCATGTGCATATCAATGTGTATATGTGTGTGTGCCGTATATATATATATATATGCATACATATATATATATGAATGTTAATGTTTTTCTTTTCTTCTAGGGTTTCTTTTAGAAACCTTCTTATAGAATGTACTTATTCGTTTATTAACGTTCTGATACTAAATATCTATCTATTTTATCAAATCTAAGATACAGCAATTATAACATGTACCACTATTTTGTGTACTACTAAAAAAAGAAGAAAACAGGCTGACAACCTGGATGTACAATTTCAATTTCAAGACGTTAAAATTTGAAAATCAAATGGCATCTTAGAACTAAAGAAATATTCACATCATGAAAGGTACTTTTGTAGGCATTGAGAAATTTACAAATTAAACAAAATGACACATTCTCTTACAAGTTTGTGAAGGAGAAAAAAAAAACTACATAAATGATAACACCACCAGGCAACATAGTATAAACACGTGATGGTCAGAGACAAGAGAGAATCTCAGTCTAACTCCCAAAACAAAAAGGTCACCCGTAGTCATCGCTTGCTAGCTGGCCCAGGTACACAGAACTCTGGAGGTGAAATGGTCTGCTCAGATGCTTGGGTTGTGGAAGGGGTAGACACTTCATGACTAACTGCTTCCTGGTCTTGTAGAATTTCAGTGGGGAGAGTAAATGGTGAGACGGGAACACTATTTGGGCCCCTGTGAGCAAGAAGACTCAGTAGGCACATTATCTCCCTTGCCTTGCAGGGATGCTGGAGAGAGGTTGACATGGGCTGGGTACCCACATAAAATACTTCTTCTGGCAGGTGATGGCTCTGACAAGGGGAGGGAAAATGGCTTCTGTGATCACTGTTAAGTATAACACTGCTCTATGAAAACAAAAGACAATTGCGCATTCTCTAGACTCATAGAGCACAGACGTCTATGACAGACATCTATGTCCCTCGTATTAGTGAGCAGAAACATGGGGATGCAGGGGTGGTAGTACTCCAGGAAAATAGACAAAATGTTCTTCCAGTCTAAGCAGCAGGTCAGAAACAAGAAACAATAAACAAAAGATGAGGTCACGGTACCACAGATAAATATTGTACTTTGTAGTCCTCATCCATTCCTTGGTGAAAAAAATATTTTCTCTGGGGCAGGTGTGATAATAATCATTTTTATATTCTTATCTGCTCAGATGAGAATTCCTAAAGATTCACCTTTGAAGGGAAAGTGATTTGATAATGGATAGAAACCTGACAATAAGATACCAGAGGAAGAGGAAAAGCCACTTTATTCAATAAAGGGGAAAGACTTTAAAGTTTCTCATAGAAAATCCAAGAGGGGGAAAAAAAGAGCCATCAAGACTAGTCTCTTTGGGAGATAGTGAAAAAGAAACCCTTACCAAAACACCCCAGTGGCAGCATGCCAATAAATGTAAATGTCTAATAAGGAAGTGATAAGTAATGAGATGTGTGATGTAAACACCCTCCTCGAACACCCTGGAAAATTGTCAATAAAATCCACATTGTTTATAGGATAATGGTACATGAATAGATAAGCATATCAAATGGACTAGAATACAGAGTACAGAAATAGACCCCTAAATCTATGAAAATTTAATATAAGGCAAAGCTGATATTTCAGGGCAGTGGAGAAAAGATGAGTTATTCAAAATATGGTCTTGGCACATTCAGAAAATAATACATTTGGCTAGTTCCTCACTCCTTATCATAAATTCCACATGGCTCAGTGATTAAAACATAATGAAAAGCAAAAAAGTACCAGAAGATGGTGCAGATGTAGCTCAAGTGATTGAGTGCCTGCTGCCCATATATGAGATCCTGGGTTCAATCCCAGTATCTCCTTAAAAAAACAACAACAAAAAACTTGTGAATCTGTAGAATTTCAAATGGGGAGCAGATGTAGCTCAATGGTTGAGTACCTGCCTCCCATGTACAAGGTCCCAGGTTCAATCCACAGTACCTCCTAAGGAAAAAAAGGACGAGAAGCAAGCTCAAGAGAATTGCCTTATGATGTCAAAGTAGAGATGGCCTTTTTAATTATTGTGTAAGTCCTATACTTTTAACAAATGTTAACAAATACAACTCTATAAAAATAAAACAATTCTCTATGGTAAAAGACAACATGAACAAAGTCAAAAGGCAAATGACAAACTGGGAAAATATTTGCATGATAATTTTTACATGAAAAATATTTACAATGACAAATAAAGGGCTAATTTCATTAAATAAAGATCATCTACTGGTAGTAGCTAATAGATTTTTCAAGCTACCAGGCACTTTTTAAGCGTATATTCCATATTGATTCATTTAATACTTAAACCATCATCCATGTGGCAAAGCGCCATTATTATCACCATTTAAAAAATTAGGAAACTGAAGCACAGAGAAGTTGACTAACTGTAACGTTGTATAGCTTTTAGGAGAATAGCTGGGGTTTGAATCCAGAGTGTCTGTTTGGATCCAGAATCCATCTGTTTAACCACTACTCTAAACTTCTTCACATTATATGAGCTTTTGTGTCTTAATTTTTGAGCAGGTATAGGTATCACCTATTCCAAAGATAAAAGGAAGAAAGAAGAAATACAGATAGAAAGAATGAAAAAGAGAAGGAAGAGAGGAAGGGAGGAAGGGAGGAAGGCAGGGAGGGAGGAAGGGAGGAAAGGAGGAAGGGAGGAAGGGAGGAAGGGAGGAAGGGAGGAAGGGAGCAAGGGAGCAAGGGAGGAAGGGAGGAAGGGAGGAAGGGAGGGAGGGAGAAAGGAAGGAAGGGAAGAAGGGAGGAAGGGAGGAAGGCAGGGAGGGAGGGAGGAAAGGGATTTTTCATTGTTCACTGTGCTTTCTTGTGAGTGAGTTCCTTAGGGTAACATAATCAAATGCTTAATTTGGCATCATAGTCATACATAGAGCCTTAGGAATTGAATCACACAAGAGTGAGACGATGCTGACACACCAAGCTAAGAGGTGACCACTCTTCTGGCCTGGGTCCCTAGATCACTTTGTTGAAGTTTCTGCCACAAACATTAGTTCTCCTTATGACAATACCATGTCAAAAGGGATCATGTAATTCCTGGCACTGTTGTATTGTGATGATTTAGTATTTTCTTGCATTTTTCTAGACTTATTTTGCCTAGAAATCAGCCACCATGATGCGATTTACAGCAGATTTGCTATTAACATCATTGTGTATTCTGGTCCTTTTGCTTCAAAGGCATTTTTCTTTGTCTGTATACTATAGAGTCCTAATGGACTGAACCATATTGATGGGGCCTTAGCAATTGCATCTGCCTTTCCATACCCTCTGCCTTTGTAGTCATTTTTTTTTTTTTTTTAGTTAAAAGAAAAATACAAAGCTCCTCAAGCCCTAAATGATTAATATATAGATCTAATTACCTGATTTCTTAAAATATGTATTGTATTTGAGAAAAAGAGAAAAGTTCCAAAACAATTCTAAGGCAAACAAATCCAAATTGCATTTATTAAGCAATCCACTAAGTCCCAGAGGGAGATTTCTTCCTACAGAGTTGCAGACACGTTTGAGAGATATGGTCAGGAATGCGAAGGCCTTCAAAGGAAGCTCTGACATACTTTGTGCCTAGTCCTGAACTGGTTCTTGCTGCTGTGACTTTCCCAATCAGGTGGAATCAGTTATTATAGCATCTTCCCCGTCTCATCTGTTCACCCAAGACACAAGCAGATTCACAATAAAGAAGCTCCTGATCTCCTGCCGACGATTAGGGGCATTATTACGAGCATTTCACTAGCAGTGGGGGAATGCTTTCTCTTATTCACTATTTCAGTGTTTGCCTCCACCAGATAAATGACTTTGTTTAAGAACTGGGAACATTTCAAAATATCTGAAGATATCATCTTCATTAGTAGATGGTGAATTCTAAATATACTCTAGAGGAATATCATGGGTAGCTATTTATTAATAAGAACCTCAGGGAACATTTTATGCCATAATCTAATGCTGCTGAGCACATGGAGGCAGGCTCCCAATCAGGAATATGCAATATGCATTGCATTGTGCCCCACTGTAAGCTAAATCCACACATGGAATTCCAGTCCCCCTAGATTAAGAAGCTAAATGTAGAGAGGCCCAAACTCAACCAAATGATAAGAGCAAACTCAAAAGACCAGCTTGATCTTGAAGGAGACTTCAGAAAAGCCACAGAAATATTACAAAGAGTTTTCTGCATTTTGCCTTCTCTCTTTCCTAGACCTAGCTCAGTCTTTCTGTGTTGTCTTATTTAATGAGAACATTTGACCTTGTTCATCCTTTCATTTATTCATGCACTCATTCTGTGGACCTATCACATTCAAATATTCAAGAAATTGGTAATTTGTAGTTCCTCCAGTCTTCCTCTTGAGCTAGTTCAGTAGATAAATTAAATGTCCAATACGATTGAAAGCAGTCTGCACTGATCATTTAAACAGTTCTTTTAGGTCAAGCTCTTCTTTGGATAGCAATGCTCAGTTTTCTTAGTGAATCGTCCCTCTCTTTACTTCTTCCAAAAAAAGGGCCTCTATTTGTATGTGAAGGAGGGTTCTGGTTACTCATTTTTGTAGCATTGGAGGTAGGGACTTCCTGACTTGGGCTGATGCTTTCATGTGTGGCAAAACCCTCTTTCTCTGAGGCACTGACTGTGGTTCCCCTGGTCCCTGCTTGCCTTGCTGCCATTGAGAGGTAAAGCCTGTGGTGGGTATTATTCTTGATCTGGTCCCTGCTGCCTCAAGCAATGTTTACAGGGGCCCCTGACCTGATCTGGGCTCTCTCTGATACTAATGAACTATGTGAGCTCCCAATTATTTCTGGCCTGAGAAATCTCTTATTACATAGTTCTCTTCGCCTTGAATATCGTTCCCCTCTGGCAAGTGCCTCAGCTACTTTAGGTTCTCACTTTCACTTACCTAGAGGGAAGCAAAGGGGCCAGAGAAAAAACATGAGTGTTGGACTTCTTTCTTCCTAGAACACCATCCTGCCCTGTTAACTTTTCTGTAATAATGCTCCTACAAGGTGCACTCTTTTCTCGAAGTTCTAAATGGGGAGTAGTCAAGAGTTTCCCACTTTCAATGCTCCCCTAAACAAAAGAAGGTAAATTGCGAGAAACTGCTTATGGCTTCTCTTGTCTCCTTCTCTCCAGCTTTTTTGTTTTTCTTTTCCATAACCAATTAGGCAGAAAATAATCTGTATTTCTTCTTCCTCTTCCTGTATGGATCTAACCTATGTGAAACTTTGGGTCAGACCTCCAAATCTGACCCTTGCTAAAAAGGAAGATAGCAGTACTTTAAACAATCCTTTGTAAAAACGATAGCTGTGTTCATAAGATTTGTTGGAAATTCTGTTTTAAATGTCAGAGTTTCATTTCTGGTAAGGACAAAATAGCTTGTAGCAGACCATATCTTCCACAGAGAACAACTAGACAATCTGAATTAAATAAATTAAAAAATACAATAAAATCTTTTGAAGACTTCAAAGAACTACAAAGATGGTAAGGACTTGAGCATTCAAAATCATGGACAGATGGGAAATTCACTGCAGTGAGCTAGAATTCTGGGGCTTTTCCCCTCAAACATTCATTGGTATAGGACTGAGACTGGAAAGCCAAGCAGAACATGACTGCTAAAAGGCATGAAAGATGGGCAGAGCTTTTGGCAGTCTCATGGTGTTGAGATAGAGATCGTATCTCAGGGTTATTGACAGCAAGGACTTGTGAGGCCATAATTCCACAGAGAATGGAAGTGTAGAGAAGAGAGACTGGGGATAAGCTGCTTTTTCCTTGGGGAATTCATGGTTTAGAAGTAAGCAATTAGGGCATAATGAAGCCAAGGGAAAAATGGCAGCTGGGAGAACGAAGAGCTAATTGAGGTTTTGTCAGTCTCATAGTTATCAGAAGATAAAAATGGGAGTTTACAACTTGCCAAGGAGGAGGGATCATGCTATATGTGCCAGGATTCCAATAAGTATTGTGAAAGGACTATACCTCAGAAGAAAGGAAAATTAAAAACAAAAACAAACAAAAATCATAAATAGATCTCAAAAAGACTAAAATCCCGCTTCAAAATATCTCAATTCCTACTTGGATTAAGGTTATTTTGCCCTAACTTAAATTTCCCAGCAGAAACTAAAAGCTAAATGCTAGAAGCTAAAGCCTAATCCTGGTAGAAGCTAAAGGGGTTCTTACAAAATGTTCATTCGAAAAAAAAAAAAGAAAAAGTCAAGCATAGTATTAGAAACAACCAAGAGAAAGACAATAGAAAAGGTATTGCAGGTTATAAAAGTAATGAAGAAATTAGAGTCTTCAATATTTGTGATTAATATGTTCAAAAACATAGATGACAATGTGGAAAATCTCATCAGAGAACTGGGGTTTATGATAAAGATTCAAATGGACATTACAGAACTGAAAATGCAAAATGTGCCAGTGGACAGAAGTCACCTTGATCTTTAGAATCCTTTCTATGCCAAACCATTCTCTCTTGGTTCAACTTCAGCAATTTATCAGTCTGGGAGCATCATTCAGGAGATCTCCTCGGCACCTTGGTCTCTAAGCCATTACCCCATTTCAGTGCAGCCGTGAATGTGGGGCCACTCTAAGGGAGTTGCAATGTTGCCAGGCTATATCGAGAAAGTAGCAGCAAGGCTCCTGCTTTAGAGCAATCTTAAACTCTTCTGACTGCTTCTAAAATCCTCCCTACATGTTTCTGAGTTTCAAACTTGAAGAGTAAGCCAGAATCCAGTGGTCTCTCTCTATATGAGTTCAAATTAATTAAGGTATTGTGCCTGAACAGAAATAAAACAACAAAACAGAAATAGGCAAAAAATGGAATTATCCAGGAAAGAAAACAAATTTGTTAGAATAAAAATCACTAGTTTTGGAAAAAATAAAATTTGATCTTGTTATTCTATTTTATGTCAAAATAGAAAAACTATTATTTGACTATATAACTTTGGAGTGAGGCAAAATTTTTGAAGCATGAAAACAAAGTCAAATGAAAAGGTAAAACTTTGCTAAATTAAAGTTTTAATTCCTTCTCTGAAGAATTAAAAAAGGATATAAAAGAATAGATCTAAACTAGGTAATATGTTTCACAGTTTGGATGGCAGGATACGATGATAAGTTACTATTCCTTATTATATATAAAGCTATTAAGAAACAAGAATACACAAATAGAATAAAAATATAGCCAAAATATATGAACTTGCCATTCTCAAAAGAGAATGAAAAATTCTATGGTATTCTCTGTCAGTTGAATTTTTTAAAAGAAAACACAAATTAAAGGGCAATTAATTTTAAATTTACACCATCAGCCTGACAAAGATTTCAATGCATTACCTATTTTCTGAGTTTGAATAGAGAAATGGAAGCTCTGAGGGACTAGTCATGGGACTATATATTGCAATTATATTTCTAAAGGATATTCTAAACATGTATCCAAAAAAAGCATAACAAAAGACAGTATAATATAGGTATTCACAAGTTGGATTCTGCAGCAAGACTGCCTGGGTTGAATCCTGATACTTCAGTTGTATGTCTTAGGCAAGTAATTTTACCACCCATTACAAAAGCCCCATGGTTCCAACAGCTATCCAAGGTACCTCCCTCCCAAACAATAATTCAAGGATATAGATTGCTTGCTTCTCATGGCCTTCACATCTCTACACTTTTACTCCAGTGTCCTTGTGCTGTGGAAAAAGAAATCTAGAGGGTCACACAGAAGGTTTTCACTCACCCATTGGCCAAAACTCCTAGCAAGAAGGCTGGGAAATGTAGTCATTATGGGCGCAGGAAGGAGAGAAGACGCAGATATGCCTATGCACAGAAATCACACAATAAATTTAGCTACTAATATTGCAAACCTTTTGACCCGGGAATTCTGCTTCTTTGAAGTTATCCTAGATAAATACCTGGAAAAGTGGGCATCAAGGTCTGTCCAAATATTTTACTTACAGTGTTCTTTACATTATCAAAAATTTAAACCAGGCTACCATTAAAAAATCATGATAAAAAGCTATAGTTCTGGGCAAGGAAAGATGTTCATAATTTATTTTTAAGTGAAATAATGTGTTACAAATCAGTATGGTAACAGTAATGTTAGGGTGTGTTTATGTATCTATCTGTGTGTATATATGAGTATGCAGGAAAAAAAGTATGTGGGATAGACATGATAAAGATTGTCACGCTTGCATTGGCAAGTTAAAATTGTGGGTTTTGTCCCTTAGTGGGAAAATGAAAAATATTTTTAAGAATGCCTTATCCAGTTTTAAAAGCTCAGGTATGCTTGGGTTTCTGGTTATTCTGTCATATGTTCCACAAAGGAGAAAATGTATTGTATCCATAAGCTTATCAAATAGAAACATGCATATCAGAACCAAAATAAATGTAAATCTATAAATGGAAATAGGAAACATATTCCATTCACTACAGCACTCAAATCTATAACATACCTAGAAATAAATGTAATGAGAAAGAAACAAGAACTATATGAAAAAAAAACAATGAAATTTTATTGTAGAATATAAAATGAAATCTGAACAAATGGAAATGCATACTATGCACTTTAAGGGAAGATTTACTTTCATATAACACCTATTCTCCCTAAATTTATATAAGATTTAATGCTATTCCAATAGGAATAGTAACAAGGGCTTACGTTACATTTTATAAATGGACCTTAAAGTTTATACGGAAGAAAAAATTTGTAAGAAGAGAAAAAAGAAAAGATGGTGAAAATAGTGAAGGGGGAATTTGCCTTAAAAGATATACGGGTATACCTGTGATATAGCCTCTGTAATCCTACCAATGTCAATAGCATAAAATAGACACATGGATGGGTAAAACCGTATGTAGAAGAAAGAAAGAAACAGGTACTAACACAGATGAGAATTTCCTAGACACTCATACCAGTATCTGAATTCAATTGAAAAAGATTGAATTTTTATAAAATTGTGTCACACCCTACTTAATATTGAAAAAATTAAATTATCCTCTAAAATTATACAAAATAAAATTACGTACGAAATAAAGACTTAAATGTTAAAAAAAAAAAAAAAAAAGCAACATGGGAGAAATAATTAATAACTTGATGGCCGGGTCGAGGGGAGCTTCTTTAATCAAAGTGAGGAACCAGAATCCACAAAGAAAAGATATTCACTTTATACCTATAAAATATTTTTTTAAAAAAGCAAGGCAATCAACAACCAATAGATTTAGAAAGAGAATTGTAAAACATTGTAAAAGGTTTGCTATCTATAAAGTTGAGAAAAAATTTTGCAAGCAAAATTTTTCCCATAATCCATCCTTAATCTATCATTTAAGTAAGAATTCCTAAACAACAAACCACAGAAAGGTGGTATGAATCTGAGCTGTTTCTTTAGGATCCGAGCACAAAGCCTGCAGAAAGTCAGGTTAAGAGAGTATTTAATTACTTAAGAAGCAGCCAACCCTATATTTTGGTTAAAAATTTGTTCTGCATAAAAATTATTTCCCAAAGATCCATACAAAATTGATTTTGGGAGTGACCTCCATATATACATGTTTGGACATATGTACAATTTGGCATTCTTATTTTCTCCTTAGCAAAATGGAAAGCTCTTAAATATTGACAAGAACAAGGCAAATAACCTAATAGAAAAAAATGGTCAATAGAAATGACAAAACAAATTCCTTAAAAGCAAATCTGAAGGCCAAGAAATATACACTCAAATTCACATGTATCAAGGAAATGCAAATTAAAGTAACACTGAGTTATCACTTATCCACTTTGGATAGCTACACATTTAAATAGAGTAATAGCACTCATTGCTGGAAGGGATGTTGATAAAGGAGACCCTCAGAGGACAAAATAAAATGGGAACAGTTTACACCTTTTGTGAAAAGAATTAGGCAATATCTATTAAAATAAAAATACCTATATTAATCGACCTATCAATCCCCCTTTGAGATATATACCTACAGAAATAAAAACACAAGTGTTCAAATATATATGCACGCTGATTGTATTAATGCATTGATCATAGTGGAAACGGTTGAAAAAATGTGGTTTGTCCACACCATGAAGTATTATGCAGTCATTAAAAGAAATAAATGATTGTTACACCTGTTGATTTGAAGGAATTTCCATGAGGTATCGTTGTGCAAAAAGCTGGATGCAGAAAGTTTGTATATGATCTCATTTTGAAAGCAAAGAACAATCTCCTTATGTGCGTATATATTATATGAAAATATATGTATGAATGTTATTATATGAAAATAAGCAATCAATTGGAAGGACAATTATTAGTTTATCTTCTATGAAGGAAAAAGAGAAGGACACAGGAGGCAAGCAAAAAGAAAAAAATGATGGTAGATTTTGTTGACCATGATTTTCCATGTGGTTCTACATGATTTTCCATGTGGTTGTACATGATGCAGATTAATAGGATATGGAAGAAATTGTCTCAGTTCATACCAGAGAGTTTTCATAAACCACCAAGTAGAAATCTGTATAACCGTATCACAGAAGTATGAAATTGGCATCAAAGATTCCAGGAGTCATATTCAGTCTCAGGTGTAAGTTATGGGATCCCAAAAAGTTTCATCTCATAGTTTTCCTTTTCCATCCTTATATTGGGAAAACCATAAACTGTGATGGTTTGAAGCTGTATTTACCCCAGAAAAACATGTCTTTAAATCTAATCAATTTCTATGGGTGTGAACCCATTGTAAGTAGGACCATTTGATGAGGTTACTTCAGTTAAGGTGTGGCCCAAGCCAATCAGGATGGCTCTTAACCCTATTACTGGAGTGTTTTATAAACAGAATGAAATTCAGAGAGAGACAAAAAGTCACAGGAAGCAAGAAGCTGAACATCAAGGGAGCCAGGAAGAGAAGGGAGAGACCAAGAATTGCCAGCAGTCAGCCCCAGGACACCAGGCTTTGGGAAGAAAGCATCACCCTGATGATGCCTTGGTTTGGACTTTCTTTTAACCTCAAATCCATAAGCAAATAAATTCTCATTGGTATTTGCTTGAGCAGCCCGGGAAACTAAATAAGGCACTGACAGATCTGTGAAAACACTAAGGTAAAAATATATAAAATTTCAAATAATTTTTTAATTAAGAATTTAAAGGTTTTGTTAGATACCAAAGAGTACATGACAAACCCCAGGGCTGATGAACTTAAATCTAGCTGACTATTCCCAGGCTTGGCTTTTTTTTTTAAAGTTCTCGCAAACTCTAGTTATCAATATCCGCCAGAGCAGATATTGTTTCATTATTCAGTTGGATGCAATTGGTTGGCGTTCATATCATTTCATATTCTTGCCACCAGACTTACAGAGTGTAAATGAACAAAGTTGATTGGGGGTGGGAGGGGAGGAGCAGGAGCTGAGCAAGTCAGGCAGAAATCAACCTTACCTGGGAAATAGACACCTTCTACTCTTTCTGCATTCTGCACTGTGCTACATTTCACTGAATACAGCAATGTTTCTGGAGCTGGCACACATACTAGTACAGGAATCAGAAAAGAGAAGAGAGGCAACAGGCTCAATATGAATCTATACTCATTCCTGTGGTAAGAGAGATGCTAGAATTATGAAATCCTTGCTATCCCTTAGTTAGGAGAACAATAAGTTTTCATGTCTTTCCCATCATCTTACCTGATAATGTCAATAAACTGAAGGATATTAAAAGAGATTTCAAATTTCATCATTTGGAATTATTTCACAGTCTAACAGGAGAGAGGACAATCCAGAAATTACAATAAAAAAGGGAGAAATGAAAATTACAATAACAGGGTTTGTAGGATGATACGGGAATATAGACAACGGGAATTTAAAGCAAAATCTGAAGATTTTGCACACTATGTATTTTAGAAAATTGTACTGCTACAAACACTCAGATTTTCTGGAAACCTCCTTTAAATGCACAGATGAACCTACCCTAAATTAAAGGAAATACACGTGGAATATAAGTAGCACCAGCAAAGCCCACAGGCTACCCTGGGCATATCTGTTGATTCTTTGGAAGCTTACGATTTTGATGAGCTGATGCTACAATAGGAAACAAGGCTTTTATTAAGACAGGGGGTTGGACAAAGGATGCATAAACCTATAGTTGTCTGGATAAAGGAAAAATTTAAGTTCTATATACTTTAAGTGAAAAGATGGAATGGGGGGGGGCGGCGGGGGTTTCTACTGGCAAAGGGAGATAATAAGGAAATTTGCAAACCATAGCCCTCGGGTGGGGGGGTGAAACAAAATTTTTTTTTTTTTTTTTTTTTTTTTGAGAATTCACAATTACAATCCAGCTGTCACATGGATTTGGGGTTTATATTTATATTACCTGCATGATCCAGGAAATTCTGAGGTGAGAAATTTATTTAAGGTGCTTCCACACTTATAGTGGCTCAGAACTACTGGGAAGTAAATGCAAATCCTGTCTAGATTAGTACACACTCAATCCAAGCCCATTAGGATTCCTATATATTAAGATAGACCAAATATGATATCACAATAAATAAATTACCATGTAAAGAGAAAACAAGTTACAGAAAGAGAGTTTGCAGAAGCAAAATGGAATAATTGGACCCCTAGGAAATACAAAAAGGAGAATGACCAGATACAGACTAAAAAACATATTTCAAACTTACAGAAATAAAATGAATTGAAAACATGAGCAAAGAACAGAAGGAAATAGAAAATAACAAGGCAGATATGAAAGAGCAGCACAATAGAACTTCCTCAAATGAAAAATATTATTGCTGTAGTTAAAAATGTGTGCACACATACACATCACACACATACACAAGGTGAGTTAACCAACAGAGCTGAAAGAATTAGAGTAAACTGAAAGAGTGAACGTCCTTCCCATCTTCATGGTCTATTGGTCTTTCCCTGTTAAACATATTGTTAACTGTAGTCTTTTTTAGATGCTCTTTATCAAGTTGAGGAAGTTCCTCTGTTTCTATTTTTTTTAGAATCTTTATCATAAAAATATATTGAATTTTGTCAAATGCTTTTCCTGCATTGATATGATCATGTGATTTTTCTTCTATAACTTCTTAATATGGTGGAATATACTGCTTAATTTTTGAATATTGAAAAGCCCTACATCTTTAGAATAAATCTTACTTGGTCGTGGTGTGTAATTCTTTCTATGTATTGCTGAATTTGATTTGCTAATAATTTGTTATGGGCATTTGCATTTGTATTCCTGAAGAATGTATATCTATATAATAATTTCCTTCCTCCCTTCCTTCCTTCCTTCATCATCCCTCCCTTCCTTCCTTCCTTTTTTGTATTGCCGTTGTCTGGTTTTGGCCTCGGAATAATATTAGTTTCATAACATGAATTGGAAAGTATTTTCTCCTCTTCTGTTTACTGGAAGAGATTATGTAGAATAAGAGTTATTTCTTTAAATGTTTGGTAGAATTCTCTATTAAAACCATCTTGGTGTGTTGATTTCTTTTTTATGAGTTTTAAAATTAGAAATTCAATTTCCATAATAGCTAGAGGACTATGCTGAAGAAGTCAGGGACTTCCATCTCCCTGACCTCGACTAAGCCCCACCCCACTCATTTTCTATTGTGTGCAGGTGTTTCAGTATGTTTGCATTCCACAGCCTGGTCGAGATAATAGGTCTAATGAAAAAGACCTGGCCATACCTTAAACCTGAAATTAGAAACAAGTAGTTCCAGCTGCTCATCAGAGCAGGCACTCTCAGTGGCAGGGCCCCTCCCCCTGGAGTATATAAATCCCGCCCCTCCCCGCCCCGCCCTCAGGCAGCACGTATTTGTTTTACTCCCATGTAAAGTGGGGCATGCAGAGCTGCCATCCACCAACTCTGACCCAAGCAGTTGGTCTCACCAGGAGACCAGCCACGATGGGGGACTTTTTTGGACCCTTTGTGCTTTGTAAGTAACAAAACGGTCATTTGCTAAAAGTCTTTGTTTTGCCTGAACCTGTGTTCCCACGATGCACTATATAGCAACTCACGCCACAGACCATTCAAATTACCTATTTCATATTGAGTAAGGGGTGGTAGTTTGGGTTTTGGGGGGAATTAGTCCATTTCATCTAAGTTGTCAAATGTGTGTGTGTGTGGAGTTGTTTATAGTATTCTCTTGCTGTCCTTTTGGTGTATGCAGGGTCTGTAGTGGTATTTCCAGTTCAATTCCTGGTACTGGTAATTTGTGTCTTCTCCCTTTTGTCCTTGCCAGTCCTTCTAGAGGTTTGACAATGTTATTGATCTTTGTTTTGTTGATGCTTGTTATTGCTTTTCTGTTTTTAATTCATTGACTTCTGTTCTAATATTTATTAGATCCTTCCTTCTACTTTTGGTTTTATTTTGCTCTTCGTTGTCTAGGTCCTTCAGAGTGGGAGCTTAGATTATTTATTTGGGACTTTCCTCTTTTCTAATGTATGCATTTAGTGCTATAAATTTCCCTCTCAGTACTGTTTAGCTTTGCTCCACAAATTTTGATATTCTTTATTTTCATTTTCATTCAGTTCAAAGTGTTTTTTTTTTTAATTTCCCTTGAGCTTCCTCTTAAATTCAGGGCATAGAAAAGTGTGTTGTTTAGTTTCCAAGTGTTAACAGATTTTCTTATCTTTCGGTTTTTGATTTCTGGTTTGATTCCGTTGTGGATGGAGAAAACATTCTGTATGATTTCAGTTATTTTACATTTGTTAAGGTTTCTTTTAGGGCCCAAGATATCTTCTATTTTGATATATATTCTATGAGCAGTTGAAAAGAATGTATATTGTACTGTTGTTGAGTGGAGTGTTCATAAATGTTGATTAGATCCTGGTAGTTGAAAGTGTTGTTGAGTTTTTCTGTATTCCTGCTGACTCTCTTTCCAGTTTCAATATCAAGTGTTGAAGTCTCCAACTATAATTGTGGATTTGTTTATATCACCTTTCAGTTCTATTAATTTTTGCCTCACATATTTTGCAGCTCTGTGGTTTGATGAACACACATAAAGAATTATGTCATTTCGGTTGAGTGATGCATTTATCATTATATAACATCCATCTCTGTGCCTTGCAAATTTCTTTACTGTGAAGTCTACTTTATCTAATATTAAATACTCTGCTTTCCTTTGATTAATGTTTGCACAATATACCCCTTTTCATCCTTTTACTTTCAATTTGCCTATATAATTATATTTGGAATAAATTTCTTATAGACAGCATTTAATCTATTCTGATTATTTCTCTTTAATCAGCATATTTAGACCATTTACATGTAATTTAATATATTAATGCTTAAGTCTGCCATATTATTTTATTAACTATTTTATTATTTATTTTATTAGAGAAGTTGTGGATTTTACAGAAAAATCATGCATAAAATACAGAGTTCCCATATACAATCTTATTATTAATATCTTGCATTAGTGTGGTATATTTGTTACAATTGATGAAGAACCTTTTTAGACTTTTACTACTAACTGTACACCATAGTTTAATTTAGGGTTTACTGATGGTGTTGTACAGTTCCAAGGAATTTTTTTAAATTTTATTCCAATAAAATATATACAACCTGAAATTTCCCCTTTTAACCATGTTCAAATATAAAATTCAGTGCTGTTAATTACATTCACAATATTGGCTACCATTACCACTATCCATTACCAAAACATTTTCATTGTCTCAAGTAGAAAGTCTATATATTTTAAGCCTTTACTCCCTATTTCCTACTCCCTCACCTGTCCCCTGGTAACCTATATTCTAGATTATTACACTATGAGTTTGCTTATTCTAATTATTTCATATCAGTGAGATCACACAATATTTGTCCTTTTGTTTCTAGCTTATTTCACTCAACATGATCTCTTCAAGGTTCATCCATGTATCAGAACTTCATTCCTTTTTAAGGCTAAATGATATTCCATTGTGTGTACATACCACATTTTGTTTATCTATTCATTGGTTGATGGACACTTGTGTTGCTTCCATCTATTGGCAATTGTCAACAATGCCACTGTGAATATCAGTATGCAAATATATGTGCGAGTTCCTGCTTTAAATGCATTTGGGAATATACCAAGAAGTGGGATTGCTGATCATATAATAATTCTGTTCTTAATTTTCTGAGGAACTGCCAGATTGACTTCCATGGTGTCTGAACCATTTTACATTCCCACTGACAATGAATGAGTGTTCCTATTGCTCCTTATACTCTCTAACACTTGTAATTTTGTTTTTGTTTTTTAATAGTAGCCATTTTAGTGAGTAGGAAATTGTATATCCTTGTGGTTGTTGGTTTACATTTCCCTAACGGCTAATGATGTTGAGTATCTTTTCATGTGCTTTTTAGCCATTTGTATATCATCTTTGGAGAAATGTCTATTCAAGTCTTTTGCCCATTTTTTAATTAGGTTGTTTGTCTTTTTGTTGTTGAGGTGTAGGATTTCTTTACAAATTCTGGAGATTAAACCCTTACTACATATGTGGTTGCCCCATATTTTCTCCCATTGTGTAGGGTATCTTTTTACTTTCATGATAAAGTCCTTTGAGGCACAAAAGTATTTAATTTTGATGAGGTCCCATTTATCTATTTTTTCTTTTGTTGCTCATGCTTTTGCTGTAAAGTCTAAGAAATCATTGCTTAACACAGGCTCCTGAAGATGCTTCCCTAACATTTTTTTCTAGGAGTTTTATAGTTCTATCTCTTATATTTAGGTCTTTGATCCATTTTGATTTGATTTTTGTATATAGTGGGAGGTTTTTGATGACTGATTCAATCTCTTTACTAGTTATTGGTTTGCTGAGATCTTCTATTTCTTCTTGAGTCAGTGTAGGTAGTTGTGTATTTCTAGGAATTTGCCTATTTCATCTAGGCTATCTAATTTGTTGGCATACAGTTTTTCATAATATTCTCTTCTAGTCCTTTTTATTTCAGTGGTAATAATGTCTCCCTTTTCACTACCAAAAATGACTTTTTGTTAGACATTTGTGTCCTCTCTCATTCTTTCTGTCAATATAGCTAAAGGTTTGTCAATTTTATCTTCTCAAAGAAACAACCTCTGGTTTTGTTGATTATATCTATGTTTTTTACACTTTATTTCTTTTTTTTTTAATTTTTATTTTATTTTTATTTTTTTTTATTATGGGTAAAAACCAAAATTCTCACAATACATACAAACATTTGCAAAATGATATATAAATATATATGCATATATGTGTATTTGCTTACAAAAATGTTGTTTATATATATATATATACATATATTTTAAGAGGTGCTACTTTATTTCATTTATCTCCTCTCTAATCTTTTTGAATCTATGGTGTTTTTGAGCATATCTCTTCCTATAGTTTTTTTTTTTAGTGATTGCTCTGTTACATTATTTATATGTAACCTCATCCCAGTCTACTGATATTATCATTTTACTTGTTCAAGTAATGTATAGAAACTTTAAGTCTCTTTATGTCCCTTTACCCTTCCCCATTTATAATATTTGTTCTAAATATTTTCTCTGCATGCATTTAGAGTGTTGTAATTTTGCTTCAACCATGAAACGTGATTTAGAAAAGAAGAGAAGAATATCTTTTTATATTCACCCATATTTTTCCTTTCTGTTGTTTCTCTCTTCCTTGGTGGTGTTCCAAGTTTCTTTCTTTCATTATTTCCTTTCTGTTTAGAGAAATTCTCTTGTAAATTCTTTTAGGATAAATCTGCTGTTGACAAATTCTCAGGTATTTTTCATCTAAGAATGTCTTGATTTCTCCTTCATTGCTGAGGGATATTTTTGCTTTATATAGGACTTTGGGTTGACAGTGCTTTTCTTCCAGCACTTGAAAAATAATGTGCCACTTCCTTCTGGCTTCCAGGGTTTATAACAGGAAATCCCTTGTCATCTGAATTGATTTTCCCTCATTTTTCTCCAGCTGCTTTCAAGATTTTTGCTTTTTCTTTAGCTTTACAAATTTTATGTTGGTCTTCTAAGGTTTTTATTTTGTTTAGTTTCTTTGGGGTGGGGGGGCACTCCTGTTTAGGGTTTGTTTAGCTTCTTGAGTCAATAGTTGGGAAGTTTTCAGCATTACTTTCCTGAGTATTTTTTCAGTCCTACCCTACTTTTCCTTTTTTCCCCCAGACTCTGATGACATAATATTAAATCTTTTGTTATAGTCTCACAGTTCCCTGAGGCTCTGCTCATTTTTTTTTTCCCTATTTTTCTCTGTTATACAGATTGGGGGTATTTCTATTGTTTTATCTCCCAATTTCCTGATTCTTTCCTCTGTCCCCTTCATTCTGCTGTTGAGCTTACCCACTAAGCTTTTTATTTTGACTACTTTATTTTTGAATTTGAAAATTTCTTTTTGGTTCTTCTTTATATCCTGTTTTTGTGTGTGTGTGTGTTTTTTTCCCCTGAGGCTTTCTATTTCTTTGTTGAGACATTCTATTTTTTATCAGTTATTTGAATCATGTTTATAATTGCTTGGTGAAGCATTATCATGACTGCTGCCTTAAAAATCTTTGCCAAATAATTCTAATATCTCTGTCATCTCAATATTAGGAGCCAATGACTATCTTTTTTCATTACATTTAATAACTTCCTGATTCTAAGTATGTGTGCTTTTGATTGAAATTTTCTCATTCTCCTATAACATAATGAGACATTGGATTTTATTGAAACCTATTTTAAGTGACTTTCTCAGATACATCTCCAGCAGGGAAGCAAGGTGGTGAATGCTACCTCCTTATAGCCAAGAGAAGACGGAAGTTCAGGTTTATCATCTGTCCTCTTTTGGCACCTTGGTTGGCAGGGGGAGGGAGCTCTTCATTACTGCTGGACAGGACCTGAGTCTCAGCTACTCATGTGGTCTCCACTGACACTGTGGTTGGGGTGGTCTTGATATCACTGAGCTCTGGTGAGAGTCCTGATTCTCCACTAGGCCTCTTTGACCACACTCCAGCAGCAATCTATTTATTCTGAGGCATAAAACCTGAGATGATATAAATGTATTCCTCTTCTCCTACTCATAACCCAAAGTTTTCCATTTCATTTTATTTCCCCTATGCATTACATTACCACTCCACTCACATTCCAAATTGTTAAGTGGTAGCAAAGGCATATTAAATGAATAAATAAAGGCATTCATGTCAGACAGTGTGATGAGGGTGAGGTAAACCATTCTGTTTTTATCTCCACCTTACAACTTGAAGAAAATTGTTAGCAATTTTCAATACTTTATAAAACTGCATTATTAAATTGACATAGATCTTCAAATAGAATAAGGTCAACATAGAAATATCTGAGTTGGAAGGTTACATCCCAACCAGGCAGCTCACTAACTGAATAATCCTAGGCAACTCAACTTTATGATGACTTAGTTTCCTCATCTACAAAATAAATTTGTGTCTAATCTTATAGATTATTATTTTAACATTCCACTAAGTGTAAAGTACCAATTAAACCATAGTTTAGTAAGTATAAAAACATGATTATCAAATTTCATATAGCACATTCTCAGTATTTGCTTTGTGTGTGATGATAAAGAGAAATCCAATTTCCTAATTTTTCCTCTATCAATGACCAAATTTGAAATTCCTAGAATTTAATGTTTAAAATCAGGGTCAGAATACCAGTACAGTTTGGGAGAGCCTAATGGGAAAACTAAAACATACTAAAATTTATTGCTTTAAAATATCTTCGAGTTATGATACGGTATATCATGAACACCTAGTGATCAATGATCCTTAGTTTTCTTGTCTGCAGAAGTTATTAAATAATACAGTCAGAAAGAAATCCAGGTCTTTGCAAGAAAGTTGCTGGAATGGTCCAAGCAGAGCTTATAATTAAACTCTGATTTAGGAAGAATGAATCTGAGTATATAGTCCAACACAAATTAGGTCTTCAAAAGAAAACAACTGCAGGAACCTTGAAGTTGCTTGTTTAACTACAGAAAACTATTGAAATCTAATGAATGGATGTGTGCCTGCAGGGTTCATTTCTGACTTTGATTGGAAGATTACTATAAAGTTGTGTCTCTTAGTAGACCATATACTAGAAAACAAAATGAAACCAACTTTCTCTACTGCAGAAGACATGAGAGAAACTCTAAAGCTGAATTCTAAAATACTTCTAATGACCGTAATTATGTGAATGAAGTATCCAATAATGCACTCCTTTCCCCCACCATAGGGGATAAGTGAATAGAGCAAATGTTCTCCAACCAAAGATGTGACAAAACAAGATGTCATAAATGTTAGCTTAACAAACTTATGTACTACTTATAGAAATCCATTTAAAAGATGAATATAGATTTGGTATTCAGGAGTATTAATATCTAGTCCCAGCTCTGACATTAAGTTTTTGTGTGATCTTGGGTATGCTTATTTTCTCTTACTCTCCATACCTTTATAAATATATTTTTAAAAGGAGAATTTAGACTTTAATAATAGCAATCAAAATTATGTTATATGGGAGTCAAACCTCACAGGACCTATAGGATATTCCAGAAAAGAGTTGCCCATCCTCAAACTAATATGGTATTTACTCTTGGTAACTCACAATGCTTGTGAGCAAATTACAGGTTCCAAGGAGTCCTCCAGTTTAACAAACTAAACCATAATACTCTGTTCAGCTTTTTTTAAGCCAATCTTTTTCTAATTAAAAATCAAAACTCTGTAGAATTTATGTTCTAAGAAACAGAATATAGGACCAGATAATCCTTAAGTTCTCTTAGTTCTAAAAGTCTCCTATCATATGCATTTAATAATTTTGTTATGCTTTGAATACATGAATCAATTCTGTTTTTGTGGATTTCTCAGTTCAATAGTGGCTTTGCTCAATCCTTGTTATCCGAGATTTCTGTGTGTTGTCTTTTAGTATTTAAGTATGTTCATTAAGCTATGTACGGCTGAGGAAGGACTTCTAAGGGGTGCGGAGTCTTTCTTTTTGGAGTAATGAAATTGTTCTAAAATTTTTGAGATAGTGAATGTACAATAGTGTGATTGTACTAAAAGCCATTGATTATACACTTTGAATAGATGGTATGTGAATATCTCACAATAAAACTGCTTAATAAACCAATTTTTTTAAAAGCTGCAAACAAAACAAAAACAAAATACAACAAAACACACCAAAGCTTGTTTTTTACCCTTACACATGGACTCAGAAACTCTAGAGCACATTGAATGGGGATTCCCACCGATTTTTTAAATTCACTAACAGGCCACAATATTGAAGCTTTTCTAAAATGGTAGCTACTGGCCTGATCATAACATGTATCTTAAGACATGGAGGATCCCAGAGAAGTCCAGAAAAAAAAAATCAATGCTTAAAAAAAAATTCTAAAGACCTTGATATTAAGTAAGGTCTTCCTATGTGTAATATTTTTATACTTTCTTGAGAAATTTATAAGTGAATGATTGAAAAGAAGGGAGAAAGTGAAAGGAAGCTGTGCACATCTCCAAAGGGCCCTTATTCCCCTAGTTATATAAACAAAATTTATATGCTCTGATTTATCTAACTCTTTGGAGATTCCAGAGAGTTTTTGCCTTGTAAAATCCCCAGGCAGCAATTCTGCTTAAAACTTAACAGCCATTGGGGGGAAGGAAGTACATAATTGGGAGAATTTCCTTTGCTTGGTAAAAATGAGTAGAAGGGCCAAATGGCTGATATTAGTTGGTAAATTTCTCTCATTGCTAGAACAAACACACATGAAATAGTTCCTTTGAGCCGCATAATTCTAATTTGGCCAATTAGTAAAATAGGGGAATTGGTATTGGTTATTGTTTTTTTGGCTTTTTTGTTTGTTTATAAGTAACCCAACTACATTATCCTACCTCAAAAGAGAAGATACTACTGCAGTGTTTTTATCTCAAAGAAGGAAATAAATCAGGGTCACCATTAAAAAGGAAATAAACTTCATATAATTATTAGCTCAGGAAATAATAAAATAATTTTTAAACTTCTGAATATTAAGGTATATATAATATATTAGAACCATATGACAGTGTTGTTAAACATTTGTATGTCATTATGCACATTCTGATAGGTGTCTGAGATGAATGGTAAGCAAAATAACTAAAATAACTTCTTAAAAGCTAATAAGAGTATAAGAAAAAAACAAATTACTTTTTTTTCCATTTGTTATATATTTTCCACTAAAAGTATTTCAAATTTCAAACCTACAAGCACTATGCTGTAATTACAGGAGTCAGTATAGACTTAATTCTCAACTATGAAAGGCAAATTGTGAGTCCCAGACATGCATTTTAGAAATCCAACTATAAGTTAATTTTACAGTGGATATAATCGCCCTGTATGGTAACAGGACATATCAAATAAAAGAAAGAGATGTTTAAATAATATCATTTTTAATAAGTGCTCATTTACTTCTAGGCTCACATATTTGTCCATTTTATATATTTATTCCTGTCATATACACAAAACAGCACATACTGTTGGTGAAAACAGTGATTAATAACATCGTTTGCCAATGTTAGAATAGTGACCTTATCTTTTGAAAATTAGAATGGATTTTCTAAAACAACCAAGAAAAAAGTTATGTTCTCTAAATATTTTTGTTTATAATCCATTATTCATTCTAAATTCCATTTTATTTAATCTATTACTCTATTCTGAGGAAGAAGCTGATTAATAATGTTATGCTACATAAGATAGGATATGCATATTCATGAGCCGTTATGAATTATTTGTGGAATGAAACTAGTAAACCTTTATCTTATAGGAAAGCAATTAAAAATACTTGACTCACAAGATGATAAATCAAAACTGAAAATTTTGTCCCCCAGAACACACAGTTTGAAACAGTGCAGTGAGAAGTAACACAACACGCTAGATTAGGCTTCCCATAGGTAAAGTAACATTTCAAATATTAAAGTTGTCCTCTTAGATCATAAAACATTCTGTTGTGTAAAGGTGTAGCACTTAAAAAAAAAACTGAGGTGCTGGGTAATTTAAGGCATTTTTTTACAGCATATTATCTTCTGACACACCTGCATTCTGAAAACCTAGAAGGTTTTATATTTTTATTAAAGAACCTATATAACACAGAACCAAGAAGATTCCTAAGGGTGGAAGGATTTAAATTTACTCAAACTGCACAGTAGAAATTAACAAATGATGTACACCATAATATCTTTCTACTGCATACACTTTGCTGGTTTAATAATCAAATGATATATAAAGTTGTCAAAAGCAGTGAATTTAAAAAGAAAAGGGTCATATGATTGAAGTGAATGAACTGAAAAAAATTTGAACATACAATATTCTGCCTGGAAAAAGCTCAAAGCTATAGCCTAAGGTTAATAATTTATATGAAGTAGTTTAGAAAATGGTATTCTAATGACTTCCCAATCCAGCAAAGTACTTTTCTTTCTTTTTTTTCTGTTTGGCGAATGTGCAGAGATAGATTTTTTTTCCCCTGGACAAAAACATAACATTTTGGGGGAGCACACACAACTGTTGGTAAAAACCTCAGGACTTTTTATTGTCCTATAATCAGTTAAATCTTAGTTATATTTATAAGATTAATTGGCACTGTATAATATCTGTTTTGAAATATTTTCAGATCTTCTTTCCACATTGTAACAGTTGGCCATTTTGATGTAATTATGAATTCCAAAAATATAATTAAATCATGCTTGTAAACTGATCTGTTAATCTGGGCATGATTAGGTTAGGATTAGGGCGTTGAGCCCCACCCCTTGGTGGGTGGGAAATCGAATATAAAAAGCAAGGCTCAATCAGTAGGGCTCCCGTTTACCATATGGGAGGCCCCGGGTTCCGTTCCTGGGGCCTCCTGGTGAAGGCAAGCCCGCCCGCACGGCATGGTTAGCTGACCCAGCGAGCACAAGCAGCAAGGGGGGGATAAATGAATAAATAAATAAATAAATAAAAAATAAATCTTTAAAAAAAAAAAAAAAAGGCAAGGCAAAGGACAGTTGAAGCAGTCTTTTGAGCAGTTTTGATGTTGGAAAGAAGGCCCCAGGAGAAGAGAAACAAGCCGTTCGCCTGATTATCTACAGCTGACCTTGTAGAGGAAACAGGAGCTAAGCCCGGAGAGAAACGCAGCCCCGGGAAGAGAGGAACCCCAGAAGCCTGAACCCTGGCAAATGCCGGCAGCTGTCTTGCTCTAACACATGGCCATAGACTGTGGTGAGAGAAGAAACTTAAAGCTTTATGGCCTGGTATCTGTGGACTTCTACCCCAAATAAATATCCTTTATAAAGACCAACCCATTTTTGGTATTTCACATTAGCAGCCCCTTTGGCTGACTAATACACACGTTTGTGTCTAGGTATCTATCTAAATTTTAAGATACTTCCAGGGTATAAAACATTGCCCATCTATTTTGTGCTGTTCCTCTTCTTCCCCTGACAAATTCTTTTTCCTCAAATCCCCCACACTCAAAATCAAGCAAAAAACCTGTCTTGTCCAGAACTTTTCATATAATATAGTGAAAGCTTATTTATTTTTACCTGTTTTATTAAGCAAGGTTTCACTAGATATCTGTATTTTGTATGCACTACTATAGCCTATTTGTTTTACTTAAGTTTTTTTTCCATTTAATTAAAAGGGAACACAATCTGAGGAATCAACTGAAAATAGACAAACTCATGATTGGTGGTAGTGAGTCCTTCTCCCAGCACTGGATGCTGCAGTTGTCTTCATTGTTTGGCCCTAGCCTAGCCAGTTGTAGCTAGATAATGGAAGAACATGATTCACAAAATGAAAATATCCATAGGAGGAATGTGACATCGTAGAGAGCCCTCAAAGTCTACTTAATTCTGGGGCATTTTTGTGCTGCGTTATATCTCTGACCACCCAAGAGTCTATGGATTCTATCCCTTTTCCATTGTGATCCTAATGTATGAGTCTAAACTAATCCTGAGGAAGATATGGCTTATATCTCACCTGTCAACTTCCTCATTGGCCAGGATTCTCAGTTTTGTGTGCATAAGAATCACCTGCAGAATTTGTTAAAGCACAGATTCCACTTCAGTAGGTGGGGCTCCAGAGTCTGCATGTCCAATGAGCGCCCAGGTAATGATGCAGCTCCACTCTGGGTACCACACTTTGAGTGGCACAGTTCAAAGGCTCAACCCTATCTGTACATTAGAATCACATGAGTGTTTTAAATGTATGTATTTTCTGGTCCCCAGTCCCCAAACATTCTAATTTGATTGGTCTGAGTCAAACAATGGCATTATTTAAAGTTCCCTGGGTGAAGTCATTTGTATAGTCCTTAATGTGTTTTGCTCTATGGCAAATTGTCTACATCACTAGAGCAGGTAGTCAAATTCATGTCTAATACTTATTCTATTTTGAAAGGATAATATTTTAACATAAATCTGTGATATTTCTCTCTGTATTTTCCCACATTTCCTTCTACCCACTCAAGATAGAATGCTCTGGGTTCATTGCCTTAATGGAAGAAGAAAGTAGAAATAGTCTGCAATTCTTTAGGACTCTAATTTCCCCAAGCCTAAGCTTTTATAATTTGAGAAGCATTTAAGAGGAGGCAGCAAGAAGGCAATAGGAAGAGTGGTTAAATAGTGGTTAAATAGAATAAAGATGCTCCTGGTTTTGGCTATGGAATTCCCATATATCTGGAAGACCCAGGCTACCTTCTCCACAAGTCTGTCTCATTCTGGAGAAGAATCTTTTCAAAGTTTTGTAATCCGTTAATAGAGTATAAATTACTTTACACTGTTGGAGGAGAAAAAAATTTTTATCCCAAGTTGATAAAATAGTCTTTCCAGGAGAGAGCATTTTAATTGATGTTATAATTAATATGTTTTTTCCTGCTATTGCATTTCAAACATCATTTCATTCTATTTATTTCCCTGTGGCAATTCTCTGGCTATCCTTTTAGTGCTTTATTGGTAAGATCTATTGTATGAGAACATACATGCATACAAGCATATGGAATTTTTATCATATTTTTACCCTTCATATTCTGTATCTAATTTTCTAAGATATGACCTTAATATTCCTCCCAACCATTTGCATTATTTGAAAAAAATCAAATTTAGATTTACTGTTGTAAGAACTTTGAAAACTGATTAATTCAAGCAAAACCCAGTCATTGACGGCTATTCAATCTTTGTGCATTTGCTGTATGACTGTGTGTAAGGAACAGTTCTGGGGGATGGGAACACAGAGATATTGACCATCTCTGCTCTCGGTGAGTTTACAGTCCAGTAGTTTGGACATTATTGTGATACAGGGGTAAATTATGAAGTGTTTTAGGCAAGAAGGAGAGCAGTTTTAAGAAGATTAGTTTGGATATGTTTAGAATTATTTGGAGGAAAATGAGATTGAAGACAGAGGAATATAATGATGACAGAGGGGTCTTAAAGGAAATTATATTGTTTCCCCATTAGATTGTTTTAGTCTCATGCATTTTCCTTATTTTTACTACATGGGTATGTGTTCTTAAGCAAAATATAGTGTTGTTTTCATTAATGTTTTTAAGAGTTATCCTTGTTGATTCAGATAGTTCTCATTCGCTCACTTTCATTTCTTTATGGTATTCCATTGTAAGATTGTTAACTACAAGAGTATGCACATTTCATAATTTACTAAAATTGCCAAATTGTTCCCCAAGTGGTTGTAAAAATGTTTATCCCAATCAGCAATGTATGAAGTGCTCTTCTTATGCTGTATCCTTACCAAAACTCAGAAAAATCAAACATTTAATTTTGTCAATATGATAAGAAAGGGACATTATCTCACTGTGGTTTTAATTTGCATTTCCCAAATCACTTGTGAAATGATCTCTTCTTGAGTTTTTCTTTGTGGGGAGGGACAGATATATTTTCTCTTCATTTGTTTTGCTCATTTTTCTACTGGGTTGACATTTCCTTACTGAGTTTTTGGGATTATTTGTATATTTGTAATACTTATGCTTTGCAAATATCTTTTTTCTATTTTTGGACTTATGTTTTCAAATTGTTGTATTTTTTGTACAGGAAATTCGAATTTTAATTTATTTGAGAATTTGAATCTTCCTTTATGATTTATTCTTTGTGTTAAATGTTTTCTTAACCTGTTATAATAAGGAATTTTGTTATTTTTCTGAAATATATAAACTTTTCATTTCATATTTACGTTTTTGTATGTGGTATACAGTAGCAATCTAATTTTAAGATCTTTTTCCATATGAAAAACAAATTGTACTATGTGTACCCCATAATTTTCCATATTTGTAATAGTGCTGTCATATATCAAGTTCTATATATGAATGGGAGGCTTTTTCTACACCATTTTTAGTCTATTTGCCCACTTCTGTGTCCCTTATACAATTTTCTTAACTTCCATAGATTTATAATAATAATCTTGGTATCTGCCACATCAATTCCCTACACCTCTTCTTCAAAATCAAGTTCCTAGGTGTTTTTTAAATTTTATAATGTTATTGTGAATGAGAGTTTTTAAACCACTATGCATTACTGGAATTAGGAACACTCAGTTTTTCTATATAGGTCTAGTATCTGAAAACCTTGCTGTTACTTATGTAACTTGTCTACAAATTCTTAAATTTTTATGTAGACAACTTCATCATTTGAAAAGAAAATTGTATGATTCCCCATTATTTCCCTTTTTTTTCTTTTATATCTTTCTTGTCTTATTGCATTGACTAAAAACATTTAGTAAAATATTGAATATTAGAGGTGATGGTGGATATATTTGTCTTACTCCTGAATTAATAGAAATTCTTTAAAATTTTACAATTTAATTTATACTTGCCACCATTTTTTCCAAACAAAATCCCTTTATCAGAATAAATATCAAAAGTTTTTTTTTTCCCTATTCCCAGTTTGAGATATTATTGAATGATTTTTCTGTATTGACTTAGATAATCAACTTTATTTTTCTTTTCAATTGTTAATATGTTAATATAAAATATATTTTCTAGAATACAGTGATGTCTATATTGCTTGGATAAATCTTGTTAGGATTTTTTGTTCTTTTTTTGTTAATTCATTCCTAAATTTAATTCACTAATATTCATTTAGGAATTTTATATCTACACAGCTCACAACTGTAATTTGTCTATAATTTCCTTGTACTGCTTTTGATGTTATTTTATCAAAATTTTGTTGTTATTTCCTCTCTCTTTATTCTCTGAGTTTGCATGTAGTAGGGATTTTCTGTTTCTTAAAAGTTTAGTAAAACTAACCTGTAAAACGATCTGGTCCTTGTGTCAAAGACATTGATTACCAGTTTTATTATAACTGACTTATTCAGTTTTCTACTTTTTCTTAAGTTAATTTTGCCAACTTAGAACATTTAAAAAAAAATTCTCATGTGAATTGTGACATTTTTTAAATAATATTCTCATTTGATTTAAAATACCTTATTTTTTATCATGTACCCTACTTAATTTTTTATTTTTAAAAACTTTTCTGCTTTTTTTCTGGATGAGTACTACTAGAGTTTTTCAATTTAATTATTTCAAGGAACCAGTTTTGGTTTTGTTGACCATCCCTACACATTTTGTAGATCACTTACTCACTCTTCCCTTTCAATTTCCTCAACTGATGTATCCTTTTTATGTTTCTTTTTCTTCCTGTTTTTTAAATCTTTTTGTTTACTCTTTTTCTCTCCTACTCTTCTC
Source organism: Tolypeutes matacus (assembly GCA_026826555.1). Taxonomy (NCBI): domain Eukaryota; kingdom Metazoa; phylum Chordata; class Mammalia; order Cingulata; family Chlamyphoridae; genus Tolypeutes; species Tolypeutes matacus. The sequence goes on from JAKSZT010054055.1 coordinate 8,126,980, forward strand.
CTCCTTCTTCATTTCCCCTTAATCCTTTCCCTGTCCTCTGAATTCAGAGTTTAAAAAAAAAAGATAAAAGAAAATATACCCAAGACCTAAAATGAAAGGAATGAGAAACAGAAAAGAATTCTTCCAGACTCAGCTTATACTCTATCTTCACTTTGCCTTTGGCTACAAAGATCTAGCCATTGTTCCCAATCTCTGGAATTTTTGCTATATCCATTAACATTAAGCCAATTAAGAACACAGAGTAGAACATTCAGAGCAAAAACATAGTAAATGCTTCTCACAAAGAAAGCAAATGAAAGTGCTTTTGGCATGTGCAAGGATTATATGTGTAGATCTAAGGATAGGAGAATTGTTTTTCCTTTCATTTTTGCTCTTTTATGTGTTTGTCAATATTTACTGGCATTATATTCTCAGTACCTAACCAGTAACTAGAAAACAAGCTGGAAACAAAAAGAATGAGAAGGAAAAAATGCATAGGACATTGATTCTGCCGTAAAAGACATTTAATTTAAGGGGAGAGACAGAAAAACAAATAAATAGGTGATTGGAATATTCTGGGGAAATGTTATAATGGCATACAGTGCATGAGGGCATGTGGCAGGGACTTCATTCTCAATCTTCTGTGTGTAAATGGTTGAATATTGTCTGAAATAATTTCTTAAGTAATTATCTAAATTAGAAATTAGCCTGTTTGGCTATTATTTATTTAATGCCAATTTACACTGCTAGAATTCCATTTCCAAGAAGTTAGGGGTCTATTTTGTCTTCTGTAGCACTTGAACACAGAACTTAGTATAAAATCTATCATTTCATAGGTGCTCAATAAGTGTTATAAATGAAATCTCATCTGTCCCCAACCCCCACACACAAAGAAACTTTGAAAAACCAGCAAGAACTGGCAGAAACATCTTCCTCAAATCTCCATAACACTTAAAGGCCTTTAACAACAGTGCAAGCATTGAATCAAGAAAAAGTCTACTTAAAAGTAGGAGAATTTCATGGCACCCTGGTTGGCCCCTCCCCCACCCCACACTGGCTTGGTGCAGAGCTGATACATGTTCCCAGTTCAGGACCCTGGTTCCAGAGGCAGCAGAGTAACCCTCGAGCACATGCTGGGAGCATATGTCCTCCAAACCTATTTGATGGTAGCCTGAGGTACTTGCTATCCCAGAACATGCCATGCTTAAAGAAGGCAGATTACAGAGCTTTCCTACTGAATGTTGTGGGAGATCAGTCAAGTCTTGCTGCCTGGGGAAGGAATTGGTAGCCATAGGGCCATATGGAAACTCCTGAAGAAGAGGGCACAGTCATATCTGTGTGAATGGGGGATTCCTAGAGCCATGTGAGCATATCCAAGACAAGATGCATGTGTAGAAAGGATCTGGGTGGCTCTTACACTTTGGCCTCAAGTAATTCTCCAGAATCACTGTATAGATAAACTCTGAAGGAGAGCACACACACTTCAATCTGCAAGCACTAGGAAAAGTAGGTTGTTTTTTTTTTTTCTTTTGTTTGCTCCTGGCATTTAAGAACCGCTCTGTTGTAGCACTAGATGGATGCAGACTTAAATTCCAGTGGTAACACATTAAAATGTCAAAATATCCAGGTTTCAACAAAACATTAAAAAATATACAAAGAAACAAGAAGTGATGGCCCAGGCAAAGAAGAAGATCAAAGCATTAGATACCATCAATGAGGAGGACTTTACCTGGGACATACCAGGAAAAGACTTTAAAAAATAGTCCTAATATGCTTAAAGAGCTAAAGGGAAGTGTGGACAAAGAACTAAAGTAAATCAGGAAAACAATAGATGAACTCAAAGAGAATATCAATAGAGAGATGAAAATTATGAAAAGGAACAAAACAGTGCTGAAGAATATAGTAACAGAATTTTAAAGTTCTCTAGAAGGTTCAAGAGGAGATTGGAGCTAGCATAAGAAAGAATCAGTGAACTTAAAGATAAGACAATTGAAATCATTCAGTCTTGTGGTTGTTCTGAACCACTTGTTGGCGGAAGGGGAACGCTGAGCGGCAACCAGCGTTCTGGGGCCCAGACGGCGTGGAGGGCTCACGGCGGAAGGAACCACCGCGGAGACGAGGTAAGCACGCAGGTCTAATTTATTAAGGGAAGTACAGATGCTTATATAGGGTTATGGGCGGGGAAGGAAGGCGGGGCTGGCCGTGATAGGCCGGGAGCAGTTTCCACGCCTTCTAAGGTGTGGCCTTGGCGGTGTGGCTCTCCCTAGCTGTGTGGGGAGCGGGGAGGGTGAGTGTGGGCAGGCTTCTTCTGGTTATCAGCAAGCAGATGTTGGTTGCCTGGGTGAGGCTGAGGGCGGTGCGCCCGTTCCATGGCTGAGGGCAGTACTCCCGTTCCAGCCGCCCTACACCTGAGTGGTGGGCTGCGCATATCCCCCACTGGGCGCGGCTATGCCTGCTGGCCAGACTTCAGCCTGCCTTACCTCATTTCCCCGTTCTTTTTTATTTATGAGCTAGTAGCTTTTGATTTTGGAGAGACCGCAGAATGTGGCACGCACCATAGAAGACGCGGAAAAGGAGTTAAAAGGCTTTGGGTGATGGGACAGGCGAGTGGCTGCCTGGCCCTGGAGAGCAGCGGCTGTAGTGGTGGGGCTTAGGGTGAACGAAGTTTCGGAGGATTTGTTTCTTGCGAGGTCTTGGACTAGAGGAAGCGGGAGTGGACGGTGTTGTGGGCGGGTTCTCAGAGCTGAATTTGCTTGAGGGCAAGGGCAGCAGGGGGGGCCGAGGTAATAGGCGGCGCAGAGCTCCTGTGGGGAGAACGGGCGGAGGGGGGCCGGGAGGACAAGGGGGGGTGGCTGCGGGAGGAACGGGTGCGGGGGGGTTGACAAGGCTTGGGGGGGGTCTTCAGTGGTGGCGAGCCGCTGGTAGTGGACCTGTACAAATGAGGTGAAAATGGCATTAGCTTGATCTTTTGCGAGTTGGGCGATCTTCTTGATGGCCCATGGTCCGACTGCCAGTGCGACAAGAAGAATGATTTGGGGGCCTAGAATAGGGAGGATGTAGGGGAGGAATCCTTGGAATCCCCAGGAGAGGCCTCCTCCCCTGGGCTTCTCTCTCCTTTTTTCGTTTCTCTAGCCCGGCTCTTATTTGGGCTAAATTGTCTTGGATGAGGCCCGAGTAATTAGCATAGAAACAGCATTCTTCACCCAGTGCGGCACAGAGGCCTCCTTCTTTGAGAAAGAGGTCTAACCCTCTGCGGTTTTGTAGGACTACCTCGGAGAGGGATGTAAGAGATTTTTCTAGGTGGTTAATGGCTGTTTCAAGACGGGCGATATCTTGGTCGACGGCTGCCCTGAGCGAGGAAAAGGCATTAGCGTGTAGGGTTAGGGCTGCAATTCCGGTGCCAGCTCCTGCAAAACCTAAAAGTGTGGCTATTGTAATGACGGTGACAGGTTCTCTTTTTTGTATGTGGGTTGGTAGGAGGTGACGCTGCCAGGAATCAAAAAAGTGGTTATTGGTATGGTAGATAATGCAGGGTAGTATTACAGCAAGCACACAGGTTTCATTGGTGGAGTTGAGGGTGTGAACATTAAGGCATGGGGTAAGGCCTGTGGAGGAACAGACCTATTGTGTGTTATTGTCGGGCAAGAGAAATTTTGCGGTTGTGTTAGGGGTGGTTGTATGGCTGCAGAGGGTTTTCATGAAGGGAATAACAGTGCCTCCGATTTTAGTGATACAGTGTCCGCTTTGAGAGATGGCCTGGATTGTTATTTCTATTTGGATTTGGTTCCAATTGCAAGAGGCAGGAGCGTTTTCTGAGGAGGGTTGATAGGAGGCATTAGTGGCTATAGCCTCGTAGTAAGGCATTGAGGAGGAGAGGCACAGCCAACAGCTAGCGGTAAGGTTGGGGTTGGAGGAATTGAGTGGAAAAAGAGGCGTTGACTAAGGACAGAAGCGGGTTGTGGATTTGTAGCGGGGGTAGTGGGGTAGGAGGGGCGGCGATGGAGTTGTTGGGGTTAGAAGACTGATTGTTAGTATTTGCCGCAGGGGAGGGAAGAGGAGGTGCAGGAATAGAGTGAGGGTTGAGGACTGGGTTGGGGCCAACGGAAATTGGGGGAGTGGGGGTGGGGGCCTTTTTTTGTATTATGAACAGGCCGCCGTAATCATAGCTTTCCATGTATAGCCGAAGGCCGTATGTACGGCCCTCTAGCCAGGCAGTGCTGGAAGGGTTTTTAACAGTGAGGACAATTATATCCCATCGGGAACTATTTGCAGTTTGGAATGTAAGGTAGGGGTCCCGGTTTGGAGCAGCGCTTCAGCCGTATGCCATGGTTTCGCAGCCCCAGGAGGGGCAATAGAAGTGCGTGGGGTCGTGGCAGCCTCTGGCGGAGGAAGGACAGATGTAAAAACCAGAGATCCGATATCTGCCGCGGAAATGGCCGTTAGGACCGCGCAAATATCCATTAGTGGGCGAGGCATAGCACGATTCCTTGAAGTCGTTTGTAGGTGAGTAAGAAGAACCCATAAGGTTACAGATATGTGCCATGAAGGATGGGGTTTGGGCGGTGACGTTGTACTGCAGGATTTTATTTTGGGCCCCAATAACTCTTGACTGTCCAATTGAAGGGTTGGTGAGACGAGTTAGAGAGGACAGGGGTTGTGGCCGCAGAAAGAAGGAGGATTAGTAGGGCTACCAGGTTGATGTGCTGGTTAGGCTGGAGGGGAGTTTGTGCTCAGACTCGGCGATAGAGATTGAGGAGTAGTTGTTCTTCTGTTGGAGGAGTTGGGTCGTTCAGAACGACACGCGTCATCTGGTAGGTTAGGCGCCTTAGTTGTCGGCGTTCCCTCCTCGTCAGGCGCTTGGTCTGCGGTGGCAGGTCAGATGTTGCGTCCCGGGATCCAGATGGGTTGGGGAGCATCGTCTGGGAAAACACAAGCAAAGCCTCTACCTTGGCACAGGAGGGGGTGGGGTCCTTGCCACTTGCTATTTTCTGGGTTTTTCCAGTACACCAGAGGAAGTGGAGTGGAGATGGAGGAGGCGCCCCAATGCTTGTGCATAGGGGACAGCCCATTTTTGTCAAAACTGAATAAATTGATTGTTATTAGTAAGGGATGCCAAAATGGTGAGTGATGTTGTCTAACATTTGCATGGCATATGGACTTCCCAACCCGTCTTCCTTAACTGCCTTTCTAAGGCGTTTAATGTCTTGTGGGTCATGGGGATACCAGGGGAGTGGGCGCTGTTGGGAGGGAGTGACATTTAGGGGGAAGCAGGAGATGGGAGGGGGTAGGGCGCTTGGGGTAGCGCCACCGGCTGGCGGGGGTGTTTGCGCCGGGGCGGGAGTGAAAGGGTTGGTGTTTGGGGTAGCGGAGCACTGAGGGAGGCTCGTTATAGGCGCCCAGGGATTGGGCGGAGGACTAGCCCAGGGGTTTTCGGGGAAGGGCACCCAGGCGGATGCGGCTGCAGGGTCAGCTGGGGCACAAAATGGCCGCTCAGAATTACAAGATGGCTGACCTGGTGCGCGCACACTGAAGGCGTTACAAAATGGCTGTTTGGGCTCATAAAATGGCCGACCTGATGTATGCACATCGGCAGCGTCAGAGGGCCTGCCTGTTTTTTTGCTCTCAACAGGAAGGGGCGGGTAGAGGGGGGTTACCGCCCTATGGGGCTGTTCTAGTTCCTTCTTGAACGACTTCCTGTTTTTCGTTGGGGAAGAAGGAGGAAGTTCGCCATCTTGGCGGGGCTTAAGGTTGGTTTGTTTGGGCGGGTCTAGTTCGAGCGCGTTGTTAAGCTGCTCGATAAGAGACTCCGCATCAGCGTCTTGGTCCGAATCGGAGCCAGACTTGGGGCAAGAGGGAGATGCCTTTTCTTCCTTATCGCGTAACTGAGAGGACAGAACCTGGGACGTGGGGGGGCAAGAGCCCTGGAGACAGGAGCGGATGGTAATCAGTGTAGGCATAAGGCCGGGGGGGAAACGCTTCCCTTCGTGTTCCATGGCATCGGTAACACGGTCGATAAGGTGTAAATAAGTATCGGGGTCCCAAAGGTGGCAAGTTGTGAGCCAAGGGTTAAAAGGAAGGAGAAGGTCCCAATAAACTTGTAGTTGGCGAATTGAAACTTTGCACTTGTGGGTATCTAGAAGTCCTGCAAGAGCGCGGACTTGGGGCGCTTGGCGAGATGATAGCCTACCGCCCATTTTAGGCCTTGTGGAGCCGGGAAGGTTGGGGCCCTTACCTAGTGAGCGCGGCGATCGGGTAGCAGCAGCTACCGGGGGTTCTGAGCAGAACGGTGAGACGGACGCACCGAATTTAACGGTAAAGGAAAATAACGACGATAAAGACAATAAGAAGGGAGATAAGGAGGCAGAGAAAGACGACGGTTGGGGTGGTTGATTGCGAAAGTGAGGGGTAGGAGTGGTGTAGTATGGCGAGGACGAAAAGGAAGATGAGCGGGAGAAGGAGAAAGGCGGGGAAAAGGGAAAAGAGAGTAGGGAAAGAAGCAGGATTCATGGGCAGTAAGGGGTCGCCAAGTGGCGGAGTGAGGCGGGGTAGGGTCTTACCCGTTCACGGCGGGCAGGGCCCCACGTTGGGCGCCAATTGCGGCCGGGGGTGCGTCCTGTCTGGTCGGGGTAGGAGAGGCCTAGGCTCCTACGGGGGCTCGCAGCCGTGGAGGGCGCACGGTGGAAGGAACCACCGCGGAGACGAGGTAAGCACACAGGTCTAATTTATTAAGGGAAGTACAGATGCTTATATAGGGTTATGGGCGAGGAAGGAAGGCGGGGCTGGCCGTGATAGGCCGGGAGCAGTTTACACGCATTCTAAGGTGTGGCCTTGGCGGTGTAGCTCTCCCTAGCTGTGTGGGGAGGGGGGAGGGTGAATGTGGGCAGGCTTCTTCTGGTTATCAGCAAGCAGATGTTGGTTGCCTGGGCGAGGCTGAGAGCGGTGCACCCGTTCCAGCCACCCTACACCCGAGTGGTGGGCTGCGCATATCCCCCACTGGGCGCGGCTATGCCTGCTGGCCAGACTTCAGCCTGCCTTACCTCACAGTCTGAGGAGCTGATAAAGAATGAAGAAAATTAAACAGAGCCTAAGGAACCTGAGGGATACCATTAAGTATACCAATATACTCACTGTCGGAGTCCCAGAAAGAACAAAAAAAGAGATGGGGCCAGAGAGACTATTTAAAGAAATAGTGGCTGAAACTTCCCAAATTTAACAAAAGACATGAATATATACATCCAATACACTCAATAAATTCCAAATAGGATAAACCCAAATACACCCACACTACAGCATATTATAATCAAACTGTTGAATGCCAATGCTAGAGAGAATTCTGAAGCCACAAGAGAAAAGTAATATGTCACTTACAAGAAAGCCTCTGTAAGATTAAATGCCCATTTCTCATTGGAAACCATGGAAACAAGGCAGTGGGAAGACATATTTAAGGTACTGAAAGCAAAAACTTTCCAACCAAGAATTACATATCCAGCAAGTTAAACTGTCTTTGAAAAATGAGGAGGGACTGAAACATTCCCAGATCAAACAAACCTGAGGGAGTCTGTCCTTACTAGACTGGTCATACAAGAAATGCTAAAGACAGCTTAAGGTTGAAAGGAAAGGACACTAGGCAGTTGACTAAGGCCACATGGAGAAATAAAGATCCTCAGTAAAGATAATGACATGGATTAATATAAACTCTAGTATTAGTGTATTTTTGGCTTGTAACTCAGCTTTTTTTCCTGTCTACGGGATCTAAAAGGCAAATGCATAAATCTAATGACAAATCAATGGTTTTGGACTCATAATGTATAAATATGTAATTTGCAACAAGAACTACATAAAGGTCGGGGGGGGGCGGGGGTAGGAGAACTATAGGAGAATAGTGTGTGTATACTATTGAGGTTAAGTTGATATCAAAGCAAATCCCCATGGTGACCACAAAGAAAGTACCAAGGAATATGCGGTCATAAAGATAGAAAACAGACAGTTACCTAGGGGTAGGGAGCAGAGACAATGGGAGTTAATGTAAAATGAGTGTGTGGTTTCTGTTTGGGGTTAAGGGAAAGTTCTAGTAATGGGTAGTGTAGCATAGTAAGTGTGATTAATCTCACTGAATGGCATGCTTGGGAGTAGTAAGGATAGGAAGATTTACATTGTATATATGTTTTCACTATTTTTTTTTTAATTTTAAATTAAAGAGATAATGACAACTAAATGCAATACATGATACTGGATGAGATCTAAGAATGGAGGAGAAAAGATTCAAAAAGACATTAATGGGACATAAGAAAAAATTGGAATACAGAATATAAGCTTTTTATTAATGTCAAATTTCTTGAATTTGATAACTGCATTTAAGGTGATAACATAAGTGAATATCCTTGTTCTTAGGAAATGTACATGCAATAATTATATGTTCAAGGAGTATAATGTGTGTTTCCTGCTCTCAAATATCTCAAATATTCAGAAGACAGATTGGGGGTTGGGGAATGATACAGCAAAGGTGGCAAAATGTTAAACTTGGTGGATCTGGGAATTTGGGTGGGTGGGAGTAGGTTGGATTTCTCTGTTTGGGGTTTGGATTATTTAACAGTTCTGTAAATTTGAAATTACTTCAAAATAAATATTTAAAATGAAATCTAATTTCATGCAAGATCTCCAGAACACCAAGTATTTAAGTTGAAATTTATAGCAAATTTTTAGAAATTTGCAAATATCAGAAAGCTTAATGTCATGAATTTACACTATCCAGATGATTCTTTCTTTTTCAGTTTTCATTAAAAATGGAAGGTTAGACATTAGGTATCATTCATTCAAATTTTCCCTACCATGGTCCCTTTCCATTTAGTAAGCATAAGCAAAACAATTTGCATGAAGATGATTTCACTCCCATCACTGCTTGACATTACATCTTTCCTAAAACAATGAAAAATAATTTGTGTCAACAATTCTTCCTACTAGACCATTAAATAAAATATTCCCTGAAACATGATGGGGAAAATGAATGGCCTAGTTTCTTTGTTAGTGTCAATTTCCTGTTCTCTCCTAGTCTAAGCATCTTGCAGTATTGAATTGTGTTAAAATATATTTATTTTGCATACAACATGGTCCCCAGCCAAAAGAATCATCCAGTGACCAACCAAAGAAACAGACTATTCTCCCTAATACTGGTGGCAAAACTGGCTGTGTTGGGCATATTTTGAGATGGACTATTGGACTTCATAGTTGCACATTCCTTAAAAGAATCTTTAAGGGTAAGTTTTACGTTTGATTTTTTTTCATCTTACCAATTACTTTAGAATTGATTAGAGACTTTAGAACCAAATTCCTACATAGATTCAACACCAGTGATGGGTAAAAAATATGGGCAATTTCCTTTGCTTGGATGAAAGGCTTTGTAAAGCAATTATTGAAGATACATGCAGCTGCTAAACAAAGGGATAAAAAACACCTTTATAGCTGGAAGAGGTTAAATTAAATGAGTTTTTTTCATATCCATAATTTCTATTAAAAATAGAAATACATAAATTCTATGAAATATAAATTTTATAAAAAAGTATTAAAAAGGTATATATTTTCCAGGATGGCCTAACTATAATCAATGTGGTTAATTATGGGTAGGTTATAAGTTGAAGCCGTGGAAATGGATATTCTAAGAGCTGCAAACATTACTGACCCAGACATTTCTTGGGGGAGAATGCTGAATTGTGTTCTCCCATTTCTTGCCCATTCTCATGTTCCCTGTAGGTAATTCACAAACTAGAATCACTTGGAGGGCTTGTTAAAACACAGATTGTGGGGACACACCCTCAGAGTCTGATTCAGAAGGCCTGGTGTGGGGCTCAGTTCCCAGGGGATGTTGAGACCTTCTAAACAAGTTCTCAAGTGATGCTGATGATGCTGGTCTGAGGACCACCCTAGGCTTAGAGAACGATTCAGGTTTTTCTTTGCATCCAGGCATGATCGGATTCTTCAGTCCAATGTTTACGGTGCTTGTTTCTGGGGGAGGGAGAGGGGACAGGGGGAAGATAGGAAGAGGAGCAATATGACATGATTTAAAAACTGTCATGTGATCAGCATGTTTAGGGTAAATTTGGACCTGAAATTACCCTGATTCACCTTATAGCTGATACATTTTAGTGCCCACAGCAAAATTATAATAAATTTCCTGCCCAACAGCTGCTGACCCTCCTTTATCTCTTTAGCTTTTAATTAATAGTATAAAAATGTTATCATCCAGTGATTCTTTTTTTTTTTAATGTCTTTTCTTTCCCTATGGTTAAAATGCATACAGCAAAACCTTTCTTTTGACAATTTAACATTTTGGCTCATCAGTTTTCGACATTTGTTTTGCACTGGGAAGCTGAGCTATAGAACCTCTTTCCTGTGGCGTGTCAGGTTTTCTGAGTTATTCTTGCCACAACATATTTCCAGGTTTGAATGAAAGATTTGCTCTTCGAATCAGTTATCTTCCTTCTTGCTTATTTTTCTCAGGAAAAAAAAAATGAGCCATCAGAACTTAACACAATCTGAAAAGGTCAGAGAGGAAACTGAAGAAAAGAAAACTGTTTAAGGACTCATCACGCCATTAGGATATCTCCAGTGCAGCATCTTACGGATTCCTTTAAGAGGAACTCTTAGTCATATTACATCTGGTCCATAATCTACTTTTCTCATTCTGAAGGTTGCGGGAACACAGAAGTTTAAACAGATAGAGGGAAGACTGTTTTATGATAAAGTAATAACAAACCAAAAAAAAAATATATATATATATATATATATATATATATATATATATATATCATCTGGCAAGTATGAATACTTGAAATATCGTTAAATGTTAAACAGATAAGGCATTTCAAATAAATTAATAAAAAAAAAACCTGTCCACGAACTTAGAAAACATCAGTCTGAAATTTGTAATGATAAACTGATTAAAAGAAAATAATTTTAAGCATATTTGGCTGATATCTGTAGCTGTAGTCTAAATATTGCAAAAAAGGATTCTTTTCTTTCCCTGGCCTCTTTTTTTTTTTTTTTTTTTTTTTTAATTTAAAGAATGTGCATATGCTGTGCCTGGAACAGAGAAAGTGCTCAATAAATATTTGTGGAGTGGATGAGGCAAAAAGTACCATTAAAAAGTCTCAGGTCAGTTTGATAAGTTATGAACCTTTTATTTTTACTCAAATCCAGTTTCGTCAAACAGTCCCACTTGGGAGGCTTTCAAATTCATCCTGCTGAAATTTTTGGATTAAAAGTAGATTTTATTTGCGTGTTTTGCATTTTTCTCAAATGAAAACATGTATTTATTCACTTAAGAAAGTCAGCTATTTATTTGGAATGAAAGATAGGGGAACCTGCCCCAAACTAGATGTGAGAGCTTATTGCCTTGTCATTCAGTGCAAACCAATTATCATAAAAAACCACTGAACCTCTCACCTGGCTCTTAAGACATCCAGGAGCCTGAAGGGCTCCTAAGTAGGTCCTTGCTCCCCTTCTTCTCTTCAGGCCCTACATACCATACTGGAAAACTTTCGAACCAAGTGGTCTTAGTTTGCAACCTTAGTAAATCACTCACCCATCCCAGTGATCAGCCCTCTTTCTTACTCTAACCGACCCCCAACTTTTAAAAAGCTTGCCATCCTTTGTTTCATCTGAGTCCAGTTCTATTCTCTCTCTCCTACCCTGAGTGCTGTGAATAAAGTATCCTTGCCTGTTTCATATTGTCCAGATGCAATTTTTTCTTTGACCCAAAGAATCCTGAGTGTTTCTAGTACATGAAAGTAACTTCTCAAAGGAGAACACATGCTAATACCTTCTTCTCACTATGTTACCCTATTAGATCATTGGGCGAAAAATGCCCCACTCCATAAATTATAATTTACTGCTAGGCATCTCAGCTTTCAGAATGTAGATGTTCACTCATTCCTTTGTTTATGTATAGCTCCCCAAATCTCCTTCTGCTGAGTCTGACATCTCCATGTGCCTAGAACCACTGTGGATCAACCTGTGGTGTGGAAAAGGAGGTTGCCTGGCAGTATGAGTTCCTGGTAGGGACCTTTCAACCAATCTTCCTGTATTTAGCTCTACCCACATCCCAGTCTTCAGGAATGCCTAGTACCTCAAATTCCTCATTCGTTTTTATGGTACTACAGTGTGACTCTCTCATCAGTAACCCCCGCCTCTACAAGGTTATTACATTTAAAATTTTTTTCCTCTTAAATCATTTATCAATTCTCTCTGTACTATCCACCTTCATTGTCTTTCCAGTTTATGAATATCTCCTAGTTTCGCTGACAATGGACTATTTCTGTTCATCATCATTCTTGTGGGATTTCTGTTATCTTCAAGAGAAGGATGTGGAAATGTCGGGGGTTTTTTTTCCTACTTTATAATCTTGAAATCACAAGTCCTGAAATTTAAAATAAGTAAATATGGGATTTTTGCCCTTTATTTTATGAAAGTGTTCAATTAAAAAATAAGTCCTCATGATGCATTTAAAATATTTTATTTGCAAAAACATCTGGCTAAAATGAACTATTTTAGTACTAATTCTATAAATCAAAGTGGTTTGGGCTATGGCTGCCTTCTAAGAAGGCTCTCATTTGGATGTAACTACTATTTCAAAGCACCTTCATCTTAACTTTCAAATCTAATATCAGTACAAAGTAGATTTATTGGCCTATTAAAAAACCCCAAAATTGAATCTGTTCTATGTATGGAAAACAAGGGAATAAAGGTGAAAATTACAAGAAGGAAAGTGAGACAATGGCAACTCTCAGCACATTATCAAGATTATATACTTTCAAGCAATAAGAAATTCCAGTTTCTAGAGTGTGAATAAAAATTTAATAGTTGGGGAAGGAAAAAACTGTTTTCAAGTTCTATACTCAGGATAAAAACATAGTCATGCAGAATTTCTCCCTATAAGGAACAGATTTTCTTCTATTCTGATGTGTTAAGGATGCTGGAGATTTGTGGGCAAAGTCAAATAATGCCCGGCAGTGATAAAATAAGAAAAGTCCCCTGTTTATGACATTGCGCTTCTGTATTTGTTTATGGCTAACTTTTATTATGACAGTTCAAGAACCCTGGAACTGATGAGCAAAAGATCAAGCCTAGAAAATGAGTCCCAAAGTTCCCTCCATGCTATTGTTATATTTAAAGTGGTACAAAAATGTCAGAACAATCTCTAGGTGCTAGGTTTTAGCTCCCTCTGAAAGACAGCAATTAATCTGTGGCCTTGAAAAGACAATCATTGCTTTCGCCTTAGATGACTTGAGACCAAAGCATAACACAGGCACAGCCTGGAAACTTGAAGAAAGTTAAATGAATGAAGTGTTACTGCCTTAGACAAGCTAACTGGTGCATCAAAGCAGAGGAGGCATAATTCGGTATGCATGGAATGCCTCCATAAGCAAAGAAGAGGATCCGAAAGAAAAATTTGATGTTCTGCCTGCTTGAAGTAGATGCCTTGTTAAATGTGATTTCCACTGAACCTAGGGTGCCCTCTTTGTACCTACTGGTTCAGAAATATGATGGAAGAAACAGTCTGTTTCCTTTTGACTGATATCCAAAGATCAAATTAGTGGGAAAAAAAAAAAATCTATTCATAGGGACCCACCTTTATATTAAAAAAGATTAAAAAAGGAAGTTTGGAACTCAGAAACTTCAGCATAGTTTCTGTTGTAAGAAGCAGAGGGCCTCTAATTTCTCCCTCACTTTCAACTCTGGGCTCCCTTCTCTCTCAATAAAAGCTGAAGTTAGTAGGCATTTAGAGCTGAATGTAAGCTGAATTTCAGCTATAGAAAAAAGTGACAAATCTTGTAAAAGGTAATGAAATTATGGAAAAATCTGTAGTTTTTAAGATTTATTCATTATATATATATTGCTCAAGCTACTCTTTGATACACTATTTTTGGTTCCTCTCGTTATCCTTTTGTTCAATGTGTATCCTAATGGGTCTTTGCTAATTTATGATATTGGGAACAGACCTATCTTGGGGTCCTCAAACAAGTATCATGGGATCAGTTATTCAATAACCTGCAGGTGTAAAGAGAGGACAAATTCAGCCTGACAATTTTATATCAATTATCAAGAGAACATGTTTCAAATAATAGTAATTGACTCAAAGTGTGTACCGGTGCCTGTGATTAGCCACCATTCAGTGGAACCTGTTGCGTATCTCTCATCTGTACCTCACTGAGGGCACCCATCAACTTGCTTTTATGTTGTTGATTTATGTATTATTTCAACCTCTCCACCAGACAACACCCTCCCAAAACACAGGATCCTTACATCTTTTTTTTGTGGCCACTATTTTCCTAGCTTGGTGCCCAGCACCCATTATCCACCCAGTAGTGTTTGTGGAATGCATGCATGGTCTAAGTGCTTTCATTTGCAAAGTTCTTTTCTAAAAATATACCTTTTGAAATCCATCCCCAAAAGAAACAAAGTAAAGTGTCTGTTTACCTTGGCTGATTCATCCTGATAATTTGCATCGGTTACTTTTTTTTTATTATACTTATTAATATGATTGATCATAGAATTAATTATAATGATGGAGGTGGTAATAATGACTGGCACTGAATGGTTCTTTACAGTATAGGAAGCTTTTAGCCGCATCAACCCATTTTTGCTTCTTAAAAATCCCATGTGCATCGCAGAGCAGTTACTGTATATATATATATTTTTTTACATTTGAATAAACAAGGACCAGAGATACCAAGTGACTTTCTGAAGATCACATCAATTGTAACTGGAAGTGCTGGAGGAACTTGTATTCATATCTTTCTGATTCTACTACGTTGGATGCAAGTCAGTCCCCAATTTACAAGTGCATGAATTATAAAACCTCCCTCACTCTAAACACACAACAACAACAACAACAACAACAAAACAAAAACCCAGCCACACCAATATCAAAGAAATCACCTGTCCACATGACCATAGGAAATCTCATTCCATCTCACCTCTGATTCCATATTTCTGGTACTTTATTGAACAGAAAGCATGTGTATTCTCCAACTACCTTCTGTTTGCTGGATTGAAATCCTTGCAAAATGTATTCTTTAATGCAGGGAGTATTTGCATTCCTCCTATTGATTTGTATTTGTTTACTTATCCATGATGAGGTGAAGAGTAGTTTGTTGCTGTGCTATCTGAATCTCAGAATGACAGATCAATTTATTCCTGAATCACACTGTTCTAGAATATAAGAGGCCTTTGGCAGGTAATGTCCTGCATCTCCTAGGAAGGAGTACCCAGAGGGACCAAGAGCAAGTCTCTTCCCTCCTCCTTTCTCTAGGGCCCTTCAGGTTTTCAATCCAGTCCCTTCCTTGCTATAGTTAATAGAAACTTCTCCCCAGGTCTTCTCTCCATGCTTCTACTCTCACCCCACCCCTTACAATCCAGATACCATACAGTCTCCTAGGTGTTCCTTTTAAAACAAATCTAAACGTGTCACCCACTGGTTGAAAATCCTTTAAGAGCTTCAAATTTCAGATAAAATAAAACCCAGAGTTCTCACCATGATCAATAGGATCCTCCACGTTCTGGCCTCTGGCTGCCTCGCCAAAATTCCTCCCACCACCCACATCCCATCTACTCTGCCAAAGCCACTCTGGTCTCCTTGCTAGTTGTTAATTTGCCAAGCACTATCCCACCTCAAGGCCTTTACTCTCTTTAGTCTCTCTGCTAGAAGCACCTTTTTCTTAAATATCTGCACAACTCTCTCCCTCACTTTATTCAGATCTCTGCTCAAATACCACCTCATCAGAGAGAACTTCCCCGTTATTTTCTATATCTTTGAATAATTATATTTTTTCATAATACTAATCACTACCTGGCATTATTATATATTGATTTACCAAATTTTTATATTCTTCCTTAGAATACAAACTCAAAGTCAGGAAATTTGTCAGTGCTATATTATCAATGCCTAGAAAAATGCTTTCACATAGTAAGAACTCAATAAATGTGTGTTGAATACATGAATGAATGAATTAATGATATCCTTAGTTTCCAGGGCTGCTGTTACTTTGCCTTCCTCTCAGAGTTGTCTAGATTTTTTTTTTTTAAGAAGGTACTAGGGATTGAACCTGGAACCTCATATATGGGAAGCAGGCACACAACCGCTGAGGTACATCCGCTCCCCTAGATACTTTAATGGGATAGTGGAGAGGGTGAATGAGCCATAGTATATAAGCCTAGAAGTGTTTGCAACACATGAAACTTAAATTAGGAGCTACTTAAACCACAGCTGGGTTGCTGCACAGCTGCAGATATCCAGCTTTTCCATTTGATAGCACTCTTAAATTCAACAAACTTTTTTGAGTATCTCCTGTGTGTACCTTGCATCCACACTAGGGAAATAAAGGTAGATACAATTCATTCTGTCAAGACACTCATAGTTGTTAGTAGTGGTAGTTTATTTCAGTAGTATCTCTTTATGGAGATAGAGTTATTTTTAAAAATGGAAGGAAGGAAAAAATCAGTCCAGGCTATATCTGCCCTGGAAAGTATTCTTTGAAAGGGTAGGAAAAGAGTCCAAATGGAAATCAATATGAGGCGGTCAGAAAATGCTTCATGGAGGAGATGACACATGACCTAAGTCAAAGTGATACACCCTTCTTCAAAGTAGGAAATGAGATATTGGGGGCTAAAGGAAGAATATTCCACTTAAAATTAGAAATAATCTAGTAGAGAAGGCAACAGATAAAGCATTAATATTTTCCAAACAAAGCAAGGACGGGAGTTAAGAGAAAGACATTAAAAATGGCTGACATCTGCTTTTAAAAGTCTTGTTACATATTAACCGGCCAATATCTTATTATTAATATGTGGTTTGAGAGAGAATAATGTTCAAAACAAGTTTAATAATATTTTATAAAATATTTGGAAATAAGGAATCCTGTCTACCTAAATGTTCTTTATCCTAAATGTTCCCTTAAGTGACCCTAAAACCTCTCAAATCAGTTGCTATATATGAGAATGCTCATATATCCCAAATTATGGCAACTCCTCAGTTTCCTGCTTACTGATAAGGAACCAGGAAATGTTATCATTTCATGTTTCAATAATTTAGATGCTTATTATATTATTTATTACATTTGATTTTCTCCACAACATTGTAACTTTTTCACATATGAAAAAAGTTTTGTGTTTTTTTTTTTTTTTAAATTTGGGCTTTCCAGTTTCTAGGATGGCATTTGGTATATGTACATATTTCACCCAGTCTAAAGTTTCTCACCACCATCCCCTCCCTACCCCTGCATTCTTTTTCATGTATGTTTGAAAATGGATCAACTTTTCCATTTCCTTTATCATGAAAATAAAATCTCAAAAATGCATAAAATATACTGCAACTTTAGCCTAAATTCTATAGTTTCTATTCTTTTGTCTTGCAAAGTCTACCATTGTCTGTCAACTATGTTATTATCATGTATCAGTAGAAGTGAGCAACAACCCTCCCTAGGACATGCCAATCCAGAGGACTGATAAAAGACTACATGTGATTTCCTTCTGTGGTTTTATGATACTGATATATTTACACATCTGTTGCCTCTTTTCTTGGGGAAAGAGAACCTGTAGATTCTTAGCCTTCAAGGAGCACATACTTAAATCCATTGGGTGGTCTTCATCACTAAACTCTACTTCTGGGTGCTCACATTCCCAAAGCCAACAACTTCTATGGAGTGAGGGTCCCCAAGACTATAGGAAATCTGCTTGAGATGAAAAGTAAATCACATGGGTTCTTTTTTTGTTTTGTTTTGTTTTTAGCCTCAAATCTACATAATGTTAAAGAGCCAAGCCAATCCACTATGTGAAACTCGTCCATATTTGGCTATTCAATGAAATAACATAAAAATTTTATTTCTTTGAAGGAATTTCTCTTAGAATGCCTCTTGGAACTGTTCATTAACTAATAAATGTTTCTCAAATTGCAGTTGGTAGCCAAATATTTATTAATGCTCCTATTTTCATTATAGTGATCTTTTAAAAAAAATAAGTATACACAATATCCTCTAAGAACAGATAGGAATTGATTTATTAACAAATATTTATAAAGCCCAACTTTATAGTAATTCACATGATATTAAGCATGAAATAACAGTCCATGGCGAATGCTAGTATAGCTGCCAAGAGAAAAGCATACATAGAATTTTCAGCAATGTACAATCATTCCAGGAACTTACAAGCAAAACAGAAAACCAGTATTCGCTTTGGCCTAAATATCCTAACTAGTGCGTCACGTTGTAGGAAAGCAAAGCCTTTCATAGGGATTGTTAGGAGACCAACTTGCATGAGTCTCTCATGTTTCTACATGCCTTTCGAGCAAAGGCACTGCCTTTTTGTTCTGAACTTTCTTTCCAAGGCTGTTTGCTCATTTCTACAGCCTTGGAAGTTAGAGATACTGCCTCCCTCTGGATCAGGGAGCAGTTTTGCTTACTGTTCAGTATAAATCAAGATATCTCCTTCTGGAGCAAAGGTCAGGCAGGTGTGTAAAAGATTCATGTTACATAAGCTCAGGGTGCCCGAGCTGTGACACAAAAATCACTGTGCAGCATTCACTTAAGCCCTTCCACATTGACTCCATGCACTTGCAGGACAAGGGGAATTGATGAAAACGTGAACCTCATATTGCTTTATTCCTATGAGTAATATAATCCTTTGTCTCTGACTCAGAATTTTGTGTCTCCTCTTAGCAAACATGCAGCTGTGGCGGCTAACTTGGTAGCTTGCAGGTAGGGTAAAATTTTTGGATCCTTAGTAGTTTTTGACATTAATGGATATTTATCCAATATTTTCAGTTTTAAAAAGTACCACCAGAAAACAGGACAAAGCTGAGGACCTGCTCTAAGCAAAAAACAGCCCCAGTCTGCCCTGCCTGTGAAAAGGGGATCTAAAAATCACAATCAATTTTCCTGGGAGACTATAAGGAAGCTTGATGTCTACTCATGGAAAAAAAAAACAGTACACCATGCCCTAGTGTGGGGTCTGAATTTGTACTATCTGCTTAGTGTGAAAGTCTAACATAAGACAAATTGGATTTCTTGAAAGGGATAATTGAGAGAATAAGCAAAATAGAATAAATGATGGGAAAATAGCTGAGAATTTTCCAGAACTCAAAAAAACTAGGAAGTTCAGATAAGGTAAGTATACTGAGTCTCAGCCCCACATGATGCTCTTTTCCCTTACTCACTCTACTTCAGCCACACTGGTCTTTTTGAGTTTCTTCAGCATGAAAAGTTCTTTCTCAATTTCAGAGCCTCCCCTTATGCTGTTCTCTGCCTGGGATGGTATTCTCCTTGATCTTTTTATGGTGGGCTTTCAGTATCCTTTAATTTAGGTGCCACCTCCTCTGAAAATTCTTCTCTGTTCACTCTGCCTAAAATAGCATTCCTCCAATACTCTCCATAAAGGATCTTGTTTATTCCATGGACTATGGTTCCTTTATTGATTTATGCATATAATTTCTATTGTCTCCCTTGGTGAAGGCTGAAACCACATTTTCATGTTCTTTATTGTATCCCCACTGTCTACCATGATGCACATGTAAACATGTAGTCCATTTAAACATAAATAAGATTAAGAAAAATGTAATTATAGCTACAAAACAAACGTATTTTTTATATAACTATAAAATTATTAAAAGACTATCCTTTTTTAATGGTCTGGGGCAAAATAAAAAAAAAAATTCCAATAAAGGCCATGGGTAGCAGGAACCTGTTGAGAGAAATAGGATAACTAGGATAATTTCAGTAGAAATATTTATCAATTTTCAACCCAGAAATGAAACTATCAGTTAAAGTGAAAAGGTTAACCCTCAAATAAAACTCAAGACACACTATGTACTTCCCAAATTAAGAGAGTTAAATAAGCACATTCATACATGCACACATCCCAAAGATGAACACGATTATATAGCAAAAGGTAGTGAAAAAGTAGACAGCAAGACAGCTTTAAAATAGAAAACAAGAAATATCTATTATAACAATTTTTGTAGATGTATTAAACCATGGAAAATAATTTATTCTAAAATAGTCAAAAAACAAAACTCTGTATTATCTACAAGTGTCAGTTTTAAGACAAAATAACTCAGCATTTAAAAGTGAAAGGATGTACAAAAATATATCAGGAAATGTAGAATAAAAAACGGAAACAAAATCAAAAGTCATACTTTTATTCAACAAATAAAAATTCCAGGCAAAATCACTAAATAAAATAGAATCAATTTATAGAACTATAACTCTCAAGACACTTTATGGACCAAATAACATATCATAGACTTTAGTAAATGAAAATCTCCAAAAAATACACGGAACTATTAGAAAAAAACCTAAAGAGAGCAAGAAGAATCAATTAGTAATCTAAACAGGTAATTAAAAGATAGGAGAATTGATAAATCTGGAGCAGGTTATATGACTCTCTCCCCCCACCAAAAAAAATGAAAATACTAAGATAAACTACTGAGTTGTCTAATAAAGGAAAAAAATAAACAACATTTGGATTTAGAGTGAAAAAAATAACGGATATTAAAAAATTGAGAGAATTATAGAAGAATGCCGGAGTAAAAAGTGTTAGCTAGTAAACACCAATATAAGAATGAAATCTTCATAGATGCATAAATTAAAATGAGTCACAGAAATTGAAAAAGTTGACCAAGCCCAAAAACTGAAATTACTTCTTTAAAAAGTATCAAACCAAGACAGATTCTAGGATGGAATATTTAAAATATTTATCGAATACATCATTCCTATGCTGTTTACATTTTCCCAGAGCATTATAAAGATCGGATTCTTAAGTTTTTTTTGAAGTACAGTATTCATAAAAATTCTCACACGTGTATCCATATATACAGACAAATCACTCTTATGAGTATTGTTGGTGAGATACTGTATAAATTAGAATTTAGAACCAAACAGTACACTAAAAAATAATATATTCTAACCTAGAGAAGTTCATTTGGATTTAACAAGTGACCATAAAATTTATTGTTTGAACTAGAAGTTTTTTGAGAGTGAGTGTACTAATAATAATTATTGTCTTATACTCAACATTCAGTGCATAAGGAATTCCTATTGGCTTCTAATTAAATATGCAGAAGTCAACCATCGCTCCCTAGCAATTCTGATTTCAAAACTATCTGAACCATATTAGCCTCTTTTCTGGTTTTTCTGAAATAGTCCCTAACTGGTTTCCTTTCTTCTTTTGCTGCCCCTCTCAGTTATTTTCGTTGTCCTTTCAATAAAGCAGGGGCACCCTTTTATTTTCTCCACGTCTCTTTTTAAATTTATGCTTTCTTTATTTAATTTTTTAACAAATCAATTTTATGGATACATATTAATAAAGTATAAATCCATCCAAAGTGTACAATCAATGGTATTTAGTATAATCACATAGTTGTGCATTCATCACTCCAGTCATTTTTAGAGCATTTTCATTATTCCAGTAATAATAATACTAAAAAACAAACAAACAAAAAACTCATCACCCCTCACTCTCTCTGTGCTTCCCCTGCCATACATAACTGCTATTCTGTTTCCTTCTCTTTAGTGTATTTGTATTTATATTTTGTAAAAACAGTCATATATGCAATATCACTCGTATTTGTATTTTACATGAGGTTTCACTGTTATACAGTCCTATGTTACATTTTTTTAGCTTTCCTTCTAGTAATATAAATGTCCTTAGCCTTTCCTTTCAACCACTGTTATACCCATATAATAGCTCTGCTAGTCATGAGCAGCATGATGTGCTCTCACCATTTCCATTTATTGCCAAAGATTTACAAACAATCTTTTAAACAATTCTGCACAGATTACCCATCAGCTTTCCGTTCTCTACAGAGGGATCCTTTTTAAATGTGCATCAAATTACAGCCATCTCAGCTCAGAACTCTGATGACTCTATGTAACTTAGAGTAAAAGTAAAAGTCATTTTGATTAATAGGTTCCATATGATCTATGCCCCTGCTTCCTGTTCCTTGTCACACTGCTCTATCTCTAGTTTACTCCACTTCATTTACACTACTATCCTCACTGTTTGAATTTACCAGTTAGTTTACCTGCCTTAAGACATTTGCACTGGCTCTTTTCTCTGCTTGGAATGCTTTCTCCCCAGATATCAGCCTGGCTTTTCTCCTTCAAGTCTTTATATTCAACAAATGTCACTTTCTAAATGAAGTCTTCCCTATTAAACCTATTTAAAATAGTACCCACTCACTCCAACTCCACCATCCCCACCTGAAATGTCTCCTCTATTTCTTTTCTTCATTGTACTTACTTCATTCAAATATATTATTGATTTACTTATTACATGTATTATTTATTCTCTTTCTCTCTCTCCCTCTCCCCGCCCCCCCCACACACCTTTCTCAAACTGGAAGTGCCATAAGGGCAAGGATTTCTTTCTCTTTTGTTGTCTTTTTCTCTCTTTTCTACTCTTTGTTCTTTTTTGCTCATATTAGGTGGTCAGTAAATATTGTTGAATTAGTGAATAAGAGGCTAAACATTTTCTTTTATTTTTTTCTAGAATATTAACTTAATTCTTTTTGTATATTTCAGTTCTCTTAAACATATTAATCATGGCTTTCTCCGGTCTGTGTCTAGTAACTCCAGTATCTGGATCTCCTGTGAGTCTGTTTTTATTTTCTGTTATCTCTAACATGCCTCTTCTCTATGTATGCCTTGTTATTTTTGGTTGCATACCTGGCATTGTTTATGCAAAATTGCAGAGGTAGTATGACACTGAAGGAGATTACTTTACTCCAGAAAATATTTATTTTTGCCTTTGGCAAGCCATTACATGAGATGGAGGTTACTTTAATCCATTCAGGGATTGAACTGATTCAAATTTGACTTTCAGCCTTTATGAAAGCTGGACTATTATGGATTGCTCTTATTCAGAAGTATATCCCTTCAGGGGTCCCAGTGAAAGGCTGGGGAATTTTTTTAGTACCCCTCTCCTTGACAGGTCCTGAACTCCAATTCAAATTTTTGCTTCCCAAACACATGAGATTGCATAAAGTCCTACTTAGTTATTTAGCCTCTCAGCCACCTTGCTGAGAAAAGCAGAATTGAATATTGGGTTCACCTATCCACATTCCCCATCTCCACAGGAGCTTAGCTGTCTAAACCTCACTCAAATGTCTTTAATCAGTTTTCAATGTTATTCATCTTTTCTATTTTTCTTGAAAAGAAATATTGGGCAGAATAGTGTACACTCTGCCATACTAAGAGTAAATGTCCCAATATTTACTAGCCACTCTTCAGAACATTGGGCATAAAATCTTAAATAAATTTAAAAAAATGTATAATTATGTGTGTATTCAGCTATTTGCAAAAATATTGTTGCTAATCTTTATAAAACCACAAATTTAGATATATCTCTAAACTGTTAAATCAAGATATCTGTTATATAAAGTTAACTTACTTGACTATTGTGGTAAACCTATTTTTCCAGGTTGGAAAAATGAGTAAGCATCAACCCTCATAGAAAACTTTTGTTAAAACCAATAAAGGAATCTTTGTCTGGACGTGGCATAGACCATGTTCATAATACTAGACTGTATACTATAAAGCAGCATTTTTCAAAGTGTGTTTTCCTTCCACCACCCCCACAAAAGTTTATGTTCAAATATGTTTGGGAATTCCTATATACATGCCCACCTTGGAGATTCACAATGTTTTGTTAGCATTTTAAATATTTAAAGAGGTATACAGTAAAGAAATTTGTTTTTCTTTTTAAATTAAAGTTTTACTACCTTATTTGAGAAGATAAACTTTTTTTTTCATGTTGTACCTGTTGACACCCAAAGGAATTTATGTTCCACAGGACATACTGTAGGTAATACTGAAATATATAATATAGAGTCTCTACCTTCAAGAGATTTTGGTACAGTTGTAGAAATATATATATATATATTTTTTTCACATTAAATTAAACTACAATTAAAATAAAATCCAACTCATCTTACAAGGACCAAGACAAAAGTAGTTACAAAGAGTCATGATTAAGGATAAAACTGATTACCCAGTCATTTGTGATAGAGTGGGCTATGATACCAATAGACCAAAATGTATGCCAGGGTTTAATTTAATTATGGATTTTCAACAATGAACGTAAAGGCTTTGAGGTCAAAATTATAGAAGAATAAGCTTTAGAAATTCCAGTGGCAAAACAGTATTATTTGCTGTCACAACAATTTTTATTTAGTAATTTAGAAGGTTTAAGGTGCTTCCTGCACATCGAGGGCGATAAAAGTGAAATCCATTGAAATAGTGTTCTTCTCTATATAACAAACCCTGGACATACAGGATATTCCAAAATAATACACAACAGGTTTTTCTTATATATTTCTCATTAACTTTTTAAAGCCTACTGACTTTGTGGAATAACTGCAGTAAGTTCTAAATGATGTATGAAAAGGAAAAGAAAATACTAGTTGTTCTTCCTTGTAGGCTGTAGCATGCCTGTTTTTGTTTTGTTTTGTCTTGTTTTGCTGCTATTGTTATTTTTTGAGCCAAATTACTGTCAGAATTGTTATCACTTTGTGTATAAAGCTTTTGAAGAAACACATCACAGCCACACAAACATGTACTAGAGGAACACATAAAAATCAAGACTTTAGAATTCATCTAGATCACAGCACATTTCACCTACTCTGACCTGCTACTTCTAACTTTTACTATCTGTGATTGTCCCTCTGCCTATCACTCTCACCCTGTCCTAAATGCCGTCTCATCATTTCGGGACAGTCTACTGTGGTTCAGTCTGCCATCTTCATCTCTTGGCTAGTGTACCATGCATCACTTCATAAGTCAGACATTCCCTTGGCCATTTGCCACCACTGGCCTTTATAGTCTGACCTGTATTCTAACTAACCTTCCTGCCAAGGAATGAGAATGGGAAGGGGTTGAGCAGTGGTAAGAAGGTGGGGAGGAGCTGTGAAACAGAAAGGTTAATGAACTTCCATATTGAACCCAATACAAAAAATGCCATTATAGGTTAGCACTTTCCCTATTTAAAATTTAAGAACTCCCATAATGGTAGTTATCATTTCAGAGGTATTGTCTTTCATGAAATAAAAATGTATTTTACCTCTTGGTGGGCACAGCAGTGAGTAAATTATAGAACTTTGGGAGATACGAGGTTCATTAGTATGCTTTTGGCCTCAAGTAACATAATACCTACCTAAAAGTTGATTTATAAACACGGGTTTTAATTTTTATCACATAAAGAGTCTATAGATATGCAGACCAGGGTTAGTTAAGTGGCCCACACTTGCAGGTATCAGGACTCTTTGGCAGCTTCTCTTGGCTACAAGATAACAGCAGAAGCTCGAATATCATTCTTATAGAACCACATTCAAAAGTAGGAAGGAAGGGCAGCAAGTTGTTCTTCACTAACACTCTCTATTCAAGGAAAAATAAATATTTCTAAGAAGCAAACACCTTTTCCGTCTCATTGCTAGCACCAGATCACATCCCTGTGTCCTAGCTCTAAGTAAGATTAGGAAACCAAGTATCAAGTATTTTTAGTCTCTATAATGGTAGGATGGCTTTGCCTTCAGAAGGGGGGGTGCGTTATGGAGCGGGGAAAGTGGTTCTCAGGTAAGTATCCAACACTGTCTGCCATAGAAAGAGGCAGAGGAATGTAGTTTCTTCTTTTAAAACCCATTAGCCCTGTTTAGAAACATGCTGTGCATTTTCTTTGATTTGACATGGAATCAACTTTTCTCTTGGTTCTATTAGATTAAGAAAAATGTCCCTGGTTCAAAAAAAAGGTTTAAAAAGGCACATTGTTTTTATCCATTTTAATATAAATATGAACTTTGAATATTGTTCTTCTTAAATGAGTTCTTGATTGGTTTTCAACCCCATCATAGCATAATTAAAGAAGGAAAAAATAGTTGAAATTCAAATTACTCTTAAGATCAAACCAACAAATTGGTTGAAATGTAGGGATGACCCAAAATCTGACTATGACTTCAGAGGTCTATGTAACTTCACACAGCTTAATGAGTCCTACTAAAATTGTATGCATGGTTTCTAAATCTTTATAAATCTATGTTAAAATTTATTTATAATATTTAAATCTCTATAAATAAATAAATATAAAATAATATACATTTTTGGAGGGAGGGTAGCATAAAACCAAAGCTTTTGGTAGAGTTTTAAAGTGTTCATAACCCCTAAAAATTCAGAACCATGAGTAAAAATCATTGATTCTAATAATACAAGATATTTGAATAAGCTGTTTTGGTAAAAATCTCTCATATGCATTTTAGAGAGAACATTAATGGAATAGTCTCATTATATTCAGAGACATAGTGTTCCAAAATAATTTTTGCAGTTAACCCTCATAATATTTATTGCTTATCCATGTTAATAGACAGTAGAGAGACTATCAACTTTCTTTATTCCAAAATCCAGAAAAATTCAATTGACAGTGAAAACCAGAGGATGCTCTCAAAGCAAAATGTAGATGGGAAAACCCATATTTTATTTTTTGTTTTGTTTACTACTACTTTCAGCTGTTCAGTAAGAAATTAATGAGTTCTTACAGTGTATGATTGTTTTATATCAATAGTTTCATGAAACTTTGCAGACAAACACAAAGCTCTGGTGAGATTTGCCCAAGGTCATACAGCTAATAACTGTTGGAGATTCAAAGCTAAGCCACGTGATACTAAGCCCAAGATTCTTTTTATTCTATCATAACAGACTTCCTTTACAAGTGTCTTTAGACTGTAATCTATGTGGCCAAATTAGGAAGGAAAAAAACTATTCTGATTATCCTATATATTTACTTGGTATGAACAGGCAAGTCACAGAATTCAAAGTAAATTAAAAAAAAAATAATCACTTCCAGAGACAACATTGCACTTCAGTTAGCTAAGTTAAAACTCCCCACATTATATTTGTTTGATAATATAGTCCTTGAAGACTATGTACATCATTCCAGAAAATAGGATAAACCCCCTTTGATTTGGGATCCTAGTTATGTGAGTAGAAGTCATATAAATGTTTAAGAATATTAAAATTGTAATTTGCTCTGTAAGACTAAAATTAATAGCCAATCCTTTTAATATTTCTATTTCAAACACTGTGAGTTATAAATTTAATTAAATGTAATTGTTTTCCTCAGTTTGTGCTATGGATAATTGAAATCTGCATTTAAATGTTAATTGCCAGACACATCATAGAAACCCTTTATAATTCAATTTTATTCTGCCTTAATTTTATAAAATCCAGGATATTTATTTTGTTATAAAATATGGTAGAAGATAGTAATTATGAGAAGGTGAAATGAATATAAATTTCTGCAATAGTATCCAAACAATTTTGTTAGTGATTCCAAGAGTCACATATACTGTTTTCATATTAGTTTCTACAAATGGAGCTTGAAATTCACAGGCAGTTGCAGTCAAGCTGCAAAACTCTTCATTCAAAAGAGGAAATGATTACCTTCTGGTCTTTACATTAGTTATCAACAAGTTGCTACTATTAGATTAGGAATGGATGAAGACCTTATTTTCCATTTCATTCTGTGTTACATTATCTATGTAGTGCATATTGTGTATTTAATAGAAGTTTAGAAAAAAAGGTTAAATAGATTTATAATTTTGATGGGCTCAGTGAAAAGCAGTGCCACAGTTGCCTGGTCAGACTGAAAGTCAATTTATGAATATTAAAATTCAAACTGTGTTCAGTTTCAAGCAGAAATATTGCTAGACCTTGCTGATGTAGTCTTTCAGGTGCTTTCAGGATGCTGAAGAAGAAGAATATGTTGTTCCTAGAATGTGAATGGTTCTAGTAATCTCATATTGAGTCCAGTGGTTCTTTCAGCACTAGTAAAGGGAGCACACCGATTTAATATATGAAGGCAGTACCAAAGAGACCTGGGTTCAATTATTCAATAAAGGCTAGTCATCAATATTAATTTTAATTATTATCACATGGGCTATCTGTGGTCTATTGGTTGAATTAGTGGCCTCTTCACCCTTTCCTATATCAATGCCCTTTGCCTCATGACTTGATGTTTTCTCCAATATGTTTCCCTGCTCCTTGCTTCTGAGTTTGGCCATGTGACTGGTGTTGACAAAGAGATGTTAGCAAAATGGGATACAAACTAAGGCTTCAAAAAGTGCATACATGTTTCCACTTGTGCTCTTGCACCTTGGTCACTCCCAAGAGAACATACCTAGGATGACCTTCTGGAAGATAAGAAATACATGGCCCAGGAGTCCCTTTTGCACCAGCCACCAGCCAGCCAAATGCCACACGTGAGCCAGCAGTGACTAGAACTGCCCAGCCAAGCTCAGCCTGTCATCAGACTGCACACGTTTGAGCCAAATCAATCTTACTGTTTAAAATCACTAAATTTTGGTTTGTTACGTAGTATTATTGCGGTATTACCTAACATATGTGCAGCATTTCACACTAAGAGAAAAGAGTTGGGGTGGGGGGGGTTGTTTAGAATCATATCCTTAGTTCCTTCATGATTGGTGTGGGAGGAGGAAGGGAGAGAAAGAGAAGAAAGGAATTTCTTGTTCTACATGGTGAAAGGACCAGGGTTTATCTTTCTCTACTGGTTTTGAATGAGAATGGCCCTCCTGGGCTTTATCCCTGCAGTATATGAAAGCAGAGTCACTACACATCATTGTCAGTCCTAAGACTGGATGAGCCCAGGCAGATTCAGGGCTGGGGTGAAGGCTGGGAGTTGAGAGAGGAAATAAGAGAGGCGTTACCTACTCTTTATTACCAAAACAACCCACAGGCAGACTTCTCTATTTTCTATTAAGTGAGAACATTAGGTTAGTTTAATATTTAGTTATTAAATTTCTGAACTAGCATCAAACTTAATTAGATGCTCCCCATGTGACACCATACTGTGTGGGTGAACTGTTCAAATCTAGTCAGCAGGTAAGGCAAGGCATGCTTAGGGTCTAATAGCTGGGTGGCATAACAGGAATCCAAATCTAAGTGGAATCTGTAAGTCAAAATGTATCACAGAAATCTGAGGCCAAAGCCAGCAAGAATTAAGAAACCTTTAGATTATGGGAGTGGATATGTGAACATACCTTCTTTAAAGTAGGGTTTGCATATCAGGGTTAACTGCTTCAAACTTTCATCTGAAGACCAGTAGTTTTATATCAATAGTAGAGTCATTTTTCAATAGTTGGTATCCTTAAAGGCAAATTTCCAACATTTGCAGGGCCTAGGAGAATTCTTATGGAACCCACATATTTAGGGTTGCCAGATAAAAAACAGGACAACCAGTTAAATGTGAATCTCAGATAAATAAGGAATAATATTTTAGTATAAGTATGCCCCAACTATTGCATAGGATATACTTAAATGTTATTCATTGCTCATCTGGTCAGATTTAACTTACCATCCTGCATTTTTATTTGCTAAATCTGGCAACCCTACTGATAAACTGTATATCTAAATATTTTTAAAAATTTTAAATCAAGCTAGCAAGCTATGAAATATGTTTTATATTCCCAACTTGACTTAATCATGACCTGGGAAGCCAGAATGGAAATTACAATTCTCAGTTCCTCAGACTTCCATACCAGTGCATGGCAGAGAGAGCTGTTCTCCACTTCTCTTCCCAAACACAGCTGTATCTTACACTTGTACACATGTTTGTGGGTACCCAGGTCTGTGCATAAACTTTATCTACTTTCCCTGCAAACACCACCTGTAACCGTTGGGGAATTTGATGTAATTATGAATTCCAAAAATATAATTGGATCATGCTTGTAAACTGATCTGTTAATCTGGGCATGATTAGGTTAGGATTAGGGCGTTGAGCCCCACCCCTTGGTGGGTGGGGAATTGAATATTAAAGGCAAGGCAAAGGACAGTTGAGGTAGTGTTTTGCGAAGCAGTTTTGATGTTGGAAAGAAGGCCCCAGGGGAAGAGAAGCAAGCCTTTCGCCTGATCATCTGCAACTGACCTCGTGGAGGAAACAGGAGCTAAGCCCGGAGAGAAACACAGCCCCGGGAAGAGAGGAACCCCAGAAGCCTGAACCCTGGCAAATGCTGGCAGCTGTCTTGCTCTAACACATGGCAATGGACTGTTGTGAGAGAAGAAACTTAATGCTTTATGGCCTGGTATCTGTGGACTTCTACCCAAATAAATACCCTTTATAAAGACCAATCCATTTTTGGTATTTCACATTAGCACCCCTTTGGCTGACTAATACACCACCCATAGCCCATTCCTTCACCTAGCAGGGCATATACCTTAGCATGGGCCAACAATGAGGGGACAGACCCAGGGAAAAGGCCCAATTAGGACCTGGAAGTAGGCAGAGAATACTAGGGTCTGAGTCCCCAGAGTGTGGTCTAATGGGGGGGGGGAGTATAAGCTCCAGATGGACATGCCCTTTTGGCCCCACAGGTAGCTTGACCCAAGGTGCAGAACCTGGCTTGATAAGCCAGAGTAGTACCCTCTAAGGTAGCCCAGGTGCTTCAGAGGTATGATATTTCTCAAGCCCACGCTCAACACACTGTGGATTCTCCAGGCACTGAGACTTCTGGGAAAAGGATTTGAAGTATGGAGCGCTAGTGTAGATTTTTTTGTTTTGCTTTGTTCTTTTTTTTTTTAATTTATATTTTTATTAGAGATGCTGTGGGTTTACAGAAAATAATCTGGAAAATTTAGAGTTCCAATGTACCCCCCCATACAGGTTTCCTTATTATTAACACTCTGAATTAGTGTTATAGTAACATAATTAGTAATCTTTGTTACAACTGAAAAAACAATATCATTATAATTATACAATAAATTATAGCTCATAGTTTATAATAGAGTTCACTGTGTTAGTTTTTAATTTTCTAGTAATATATATATGTAACATATAACTTCCCCTTAACACATTCAAATATGTAATTTAGTGGTGTCAATTACATTAACAATGTTGTGTTACTGTCACCACCATCCATTATCAAACCTTTTCCATCATCCCCAAACAGAAACTCTGTACCAATTAAGCATTAACTCCATGTTCTCTATTCCCATGCTGGCCCCTGATAAACTATATTCTAATTTCTGATTCTGAATTTGCATATTCTAAATATTTCATTTTAGTAAGATCATACAATAATTATTCTTTTGCATGTCTTGTGTCACTCAAAATGGTATCTCCAATGTTCATCCAGGTTGTCACAGAGCTCCTTTTTTTGGCTGAATAATATTCCATTGTATGTGTATACCACATTTTGTTTATCCATTCATCTGTTGATGGACACTAGGGGTGCTTCCATCTTTTGGCAATTGTGAATAATACCACTATGAACATGGGTGTGCAAATATCCATTCGAGTTCCTGCCTTCAGTTCTTTTGGGTTATACCTAGTAGTGAGTGTGGCTGTTGGGCAGTTTGATGTAATTATGAATTCCAAAAATATACTTGGATCATGCTTGTAAACTGATCTGTTAATCTGGTCATGATTAAGTTATGATTAGGGTGTTGACTGGGCCACGTCAGTAGGGCATTGAGCCCCACCCCTTGGTGGGTGGGGAATGGAATATAAAAGGCAAGGCAAAGAACAGAGTAGAAGCAGTCTTTTGAGAAGCAGTTTTGATGTTGGAAAGAAGGCCCCAGGAGAAGAGAAACAAGCCGTTCGCCTGATTGTCTACAGCTGACCTTGTAGAGGAAACAGGAGCTAAGCCCGGAGAGAAACGCAGCCCCGGGAAGAGAGGAACCTAAGAAGCCTGAACCCTGGCAAATGTCAGCAGCTGTCTTGCTCCAACACGTGGCAATGGACTGTGGTGAGAAAAGAAACTTAAAGCTTTATGGCCTGGTATCTGTGGACTTCTACCCCAAATAAATACCCTTTATAAAGACCAACCCATTTTTGGTATTTCACATTAGCACCCCTTTGGCTGACTAATACAGTAGGACTGCTGGATCATATAGAAATTCTATACTTACCTTTCTGAGGAACTACCAAATGGTTTTACACAGCACCTGCACCATTTTACATTCCCTCCAACAATGGACAAGTGTTCCTGTTTCTCCGCATCTTCTCCAACACCTGTTACTTTCTATTTTTTGAGTGGCAGCCATTCTACTGAGTATGAAAGGATATCACATTATGGTTTGGCTGTCATTTCCCTAATAACTAATGATGTGGAGCACCTTTCATGAGCTTATTGGCTATTTGTATTACTTCTTTGGAGAAATGTCTATTCAAATTTTTACCATTTATTAATAAGGTTGTTTGTCTTTTTGTTGTTGAGTTGAAGGATTTCTTTATGTATTCTGGATATTAAACTCTTATCAGCTCTGTGGTTTCCACATATTTTCTCCCATTTTGTAGGTTGCCTTTTTACTTTTGTGATAAAGTCCTTTGATCACAAAATTATTTAATTTTTACAAAGTCTCATTTATCTGTTTTTTTTCCTTTGTTGCCTATGGTTTTGGTGCACAGTATAAGAAACTATTGGCTAACACAAGATCCTAACGATGTTTCCCTATGTTTACTTCTAGGAGTTTTATAATTTGGGTTCTGATATTTAGCTCTGTAATTCATTTTGAGCCAATATTTGTATGTGGTTGACATAGATGTCCACCTTCATTATTTTACATATGGATATCTAGTTTTCCCAAAACCATTTGTTGAAGAGACTTATATTAGTCTGCCAAAGGGATGCCGATGAAAAGTACCAGAAATCTGTTGGCTTTTATAAAAGGTATTTAATTAGAGTAAAAGCTTACAATTACAAGGCCCTAAAGACTCCAGCTCAAGGTTGCTTTCTCACCAAAGTCAGTTGCTACGTGTTGAAGCAAGATGGTCACTGATCTCTGCCTGGTCTCTCCTTTCCCTCCCGGCTTCCAGTCCTCCCTCTCTCTCTCTCCTGGTTAAGGCTAGTTTCTCAGGGCTTCCTATATCAATCTCAGCTGTGTTCCCAAGGTCAGCTGTACGCTATCATGCAAAGTGTCCATCTATCCTCGGGGCCCCATGATCAATCATGACAGAGCTCTCTCTTCCCATGCTTTTCTCTCCTCTTCTTGTGTCTTGTTGAGTGAGTGTCCATTTATATAGGTCCACCAAGGGGGTGGGGACTCAACCTGAGCCACACCTTATTGACATGGTCAAATCAAAGCCCTAATCTTAACAGGTAATTTAATCAGAGACATCTCAGCTGAATCTAAAACAATCCAAGGGGAACAGATTAGTTTACAAACATAATTTTTCTTTTTTGAGGATTCATATATAATATCAGATTGTCACAAGACTATTCTTTCCCAGTATAGTGGACTTGGCACCCTTGTCATAAATCAACTGGCCATAAATGTAAGGGTTTATTTCTGAACTCTCAGTTTGATTTCATTTGTCCATATGTCTGTCCTTGTGCCAGTACCATGCTGTTTTGACTACTTTGTAATAAGCTTTAAAATCAGGATGTGTGAGTCTTCCCTCTTATTCTTTTTTGAAGATGGTTTGGTTATTTAGGGTCCCTACCCTTCCACATATTTGATGATTGGCTTTTCAACTTCCACAAAGAAAGCGGGTGGAATTTAGGCTTCCAATCCATGAACACAGATTGTCCTTCCATTTATTTAGGTCTTTTTGCCTTCCTTTAGCAATGTTTTATAGTTTTCAATATACAAGTCCCTTACATACTTGGTTAAATTTTATTTCTAGATATTTGATTCCTTTAGTTATAATTTTTTTTTTCATTTCCTCTTCAAATTATTCATCTCTAGTGTATAGAAACACTACTGATTTCTGTATGTTGCTCTTATAACCCACCTCTTTGCTGAATTCATTTATTAGCACCAGTAGCTCTGTGAATTTTTCAGAATTTTTTCTATATAAGCTCATGTCATCTACTAATAGGGAAAGTTTTATTTCTTCCTTTCCAGTTTAGATGTCTTCTTTACCTTTTTGCCTAATTGCTCTGGCTAGAATTTCCAGTAAAGTGGTGGCAGTAGGCATCCTTGTATTGTTCCTAATTTTAGAGGAAAAACTCTGTCTTTCACCATTGAGTATGACTTTAGCTGAGGGTTTTTCATATACGCACCTTATCATGTTTTCTGAGTGTTTTTATCAAGGAAGTATGCTGGATTTTGTCAGACATTTTCTACATCACTTGAGATGATGTAATGTATTACATTAATTGATTTTCTTATCTAGAACCACCCTTGCATACCTGGAATAAATCCCAGTTGATCATGGTGCATAATTCTTTTAATGTGGTGTTGAATTTGGTATGCTATTATTTTGTTAAGGATTTTTGAATTTATTCATAAGGGATATTAATCTGTAATTTTGTTTTCTTGTGGTGTCTTTATCTTTGGTATTTGGGTCATATTGGCCTCATAAAATGAGTTAGGAACTGTTCACTGCTATTAAATTTTTTGGAAGAGTTTGAGCAGGATTGGTATTAATTCTTCTTGGAATGCATGGTAACATTCACCAGAAAAGCCATCTAATCCTGGACTTTAATTTGTTGGGAGGTTTTGCATTACTTATTCAATGTCTTTACTCATTATTGGCCTGGTGAGATCTTCTATTTCTATTTCTGAGTCAGTATAGGTAGTTTGTGTGTTCCTAGGAAGTTGTTCATTTCATCTAGGTTTTCTAATTTGTTAATATTAAGTTGTTCTTTTAATCATTTTTATTTCTGTGAGGTCATTTGTATTATCCCCCTTTCATTTCTGATTTTAATTATTGAATCAGCTCTTTTTTCTTTGTCAGTCTAGCTAAAATTTTGTCAATTTTATTGATCTGTTCAGTGTACCAACTTTTGCTTTTGCTGATTTCCTCTATTTTTAATTATTTATTTAATTTATCTCTACTGTCAATTTTGTTATTCCCGTTCTTCTGCTCCCTTTGGGTTTAATTTGCTCTTCTTTTCCTAGATCCTCCAGTTATAATGTTAAGTCTCTGATTTGAGATCATTCTTTTTTAATGTAATCATTTAGAAGGATAAATTTCCCTCTTAACACTGCCTTGCTGAATTCCATAAGTGGTTATGTTGTATTTTCATTTTCATTCACCTTAAGATATTTCCTGATTTCCCTTGAGATCACTTCTTTGATTCATTGGTTGTTTGAGTGGATTGTTTAATTTCCATATATTTTGAATTGTCCTGTTCTCCCTCTGTTATTGATTTCTAGCTTTATTCCATTGTGGTTGGAGAAGATACATTGAATGATTTCAATATATTTAAATGATTTGAGAATTGTTTTGTGACCTAAATTATGCTCTATCCTGAAGAATGATGACCCATGTGCACTAGGGAAGAATATGTATTCTGCTGCTGTTGGGTAAATTGATTTTTATATATCTCTTAGGTCTAGTTGGCTTATAGTATTGATAAGGTCTTTTATTTCCTTATTGATGTTCTGTCTAGATGTTCTATCCATTACTGAAAGTGGTATATTGAAATCTCCTACTATTAACGTGGGTGTGTCTATTTCTCCCTTAAAATTGATCAATATTTGCTTCACATATTTTGGCACTCTGCCATTAGATGCATATATATTTATAATTGTATATCTTCTTCTTGAATTGACCACTTTATCAGTCCATAGTGACCTCGTTTGTCCCGTGTAACAGTTTTTCACTTAAAGTCTATTTTATCTGATATTAGTATAATTACACCAGCTCTTTTTTTGGCTAGTGTTTGCATGGTATATATATTTTTCTTACCATTTCATGTTCAACCTACTGTGTTTTAAAATTTAGACTGATTCTCTTTAAATAGCATATAGTTGGGTCATGGTTTTTTATCCATTCTGCCAATCTCTGCCTTTTGAATGGAGAGTTAAATCCATTTTCATTTAAAGTAACTACTGAGAATGCAGGGCTTTCTTCTGCCATTTTGCTATTTGGTCTTTGTAAGTCTTATGCTTTTTTGGCCCTCAATTCTTCCGTTGATACCTACTTTTATATTTATTTGATTTTTGTAGCATATCATTTTGCGTCCCTTCTCATTTCCTTCTTTATACAGTTTTTACATATTTTCTTTGTGATTACCATGGTGCTTAAATTGAACACCCTAAATCTCTAGCAATCTCTTTTGATTTGATACCAACTCAACTTTAAGAGCATACACAAACACTGTCCCTAAACTCCTCAGTCCCCCCACCTTTTTGCTGTACTTGTTACAAATTATATCTTTATGCATTGTATGTCCAAAACTTAGATTTATTAAGACTTTCTATTCATATGCATTTTAGAACCTGTAAGAAGTGAAAAGTAGAATTACATATAAAAAATATAGTACAATAGTACTGACATTTAAAATTACCCATATAGTTATGTTTACCAGAGATCTTTATTTCTTTAGAACACTCAATCCACTGTCTAGTGTCCTTTTTTTTTTTTTTTTTTTTCATTGTGAATAACTCATTTTAGTATTGCTTGTAGGGCAGATCTAGTGGTAACTAGCTTCCTTAATTTCTGTTTATCTGGGAATGTCTTAATCTGTCCCTCATTATTGAAAGGCATTCTCATTGGATATAAAATTCTTGATTGGCAATTGTATTCTTTCAGCACTTTAAATATTTTACCCTACTGCCTTCTTGCCTCATATTTTTGTTGTTGTTTCATGAGAAATCAGTACTTAATCTTATTGGGGCCCCCTTGTGCTTAGCAAATTGCTTTTCTCTTGCAACTTTAGAACTCTCCCTGTCCTTGGTATTTGACCATTTGACTAATAATATGTTGTCTGGGCATGTTTCTCTTCAAGTTTATCATTTTGGAAGCTCATTGAGCTTCTTGAATGTGATGTGCAGGGTCCTCTCCGTCTTTTCTTGTGGACTTAGGAATACCCCCATTTACAAGCATCCTAATGTTCCCTCCCCAACCCATACTCAATTGTATGTCTTAAAGCCAGTAATCCTTTGTCCCAGGCCATGCTGACTTAATTGTTTCTGCACTGCCTTAGCTATCTGCAAGCTGCTTTGTCCCACGGTGCACGTTCTAGAAGGATGAGCCAGAGATGAGTGCCCTGATTTAGTCTTTCAGGCTGCCACTCTATAGACTGGCACCAACTTAAAGGTACCCCATTATGTATGTAGAGGTTACTCTGCTCCCTCCTGAACATGTCTAGGAACCCACAAAGGATGAGGAAACTGAGGCTCCCTGAGGATTGTGACCTATCTACGCTCTCACAGCTAGTAAACAGCACATCCAGGAGTCAAAGCCATGTTTGTTCAGCACCAAAGCTCAAGCGCTTTGACCTTAAGCTGCCTTGTTTCCTGTTGCCAGAGCAGCCATGTAACCTCCAGGTAGTATCGGGAAAAACACCATCCTGACCAACATACTTCACTCATTCAGCCCAGCTTTGCTGTGTGTGGCTGGAACATGATGAGAAAGGGAGAGGATAGAAGATGATGAATTTGGTGAGGAAGGCAGAAGGCAGATTTTTTAAAGGGTCTCAGGTACACAGTGTCAGATTAATCATGGCCCTTAATTCTTGATACACTGTGTATGCTGTTAAATGATTGGTTTATAGGTCTCATCACCCCCTAGCCTAGAATTCATAAACATTTACAATAAAATATAAATTCCTTACATGATCTCTAAGATCCTACATAAATCCTACCATTTTTAAAGCCACGTTTTCTGATTTGGCACTTGCCCAATTACTGCAACACTTTACCTGTTTTCTGAAGTTTTCAGAAAGATGTCTCTGCCAGTTTTTGCTACTTGTTCAAAGATTCTTCAGGAAATGACACTCTGGAGCATCTTATGCCACCATCTTGGCTGAATAGATTTCCTGATGTAGTTTTAAAATGAGCTCTACTAAAAGCAACCCATCCACCATGTTCTGTAGAATAGTGATTGATCACTTATGGCAGAAAGAGTGTGTAAAGGTTGAACTCAACATGAAACGTGGATCTCATGGGGAAAAAAAACAAGTTTTCCAACCCCTTTCCATGTTTGAAACTTGTGAATTTATCTATAAATACCATGAAATAAACCGGGCACTTGGAAAGTGTCCCTTTCCT
This sequence comes from Tolypeutes matacus, assembly GCA_026826555.1. Classification (NCBI taxonomy): domain Eukaryota; kingdom Metazoa; phylum Chordata; class Mammalia; order Cingulata; family Chlamyphoridae; genus Tolypeutes; species Tolypeutes matacus. The sequence continues at coordinate 8,164,950 of JAKSZT010054055.1, forward strand.
GATCTTTTATCAGATTCACTAGTAGCTGATTTGACTTTACTCGTTGTACATCACCTAAAACTTTTCATGAGTAACTACTTCTTTTTCAACATTATTTTGCCTTTTTTGTTTTTATAATTATAAAATTATCTATTATCCTCATGAAAAAAATCATAAAGTAATGGAAAATCATTAACATAAAAAGAGGAAAATAACACAAAATCCTCTCCCCTCCAATAACTGTTAAGATTTGGGAAAAATTCTTTAACTCTCTTGATATATATAGATTAATATACAGAAAGATATATATGGTGTTTTTTCTACCCACAGAAATAGAATTATATTGCATATGCTGCTTAGTAATCTGTTAGCTTCACTTAATATATTGTGGACTTTTTTCATTGTCGATAAATATATGTTTACGTCCTTGTTTTTAATGGCTGCAGTCATTAAGTCAACAATATTTATTGAGTTCCTGCTAAATATAGGACATGTTATATTTCATTACACATATACTCCATGATAGATTTAACCAATTCCGTATAGTCAGACATTTTATGTTGTTTATAATTATTCACTAGTATAATCAAGCCTACAATTAATATCCCTGTAAGCTTACAACTCAACGATAGACGCAGAAGTGTTCAGACATATTAGAGAAGAGCCAACATCACTGAAAATTTTCTAATTTTGCCAGGGCAAATTTCATGCACATTTCCCATTTTGATACATATTATTATATATTAATCAATAGCCTATTCAAAGATTCGTCAATTAATAAATCATTCAGCCCTCTCCTTTTCATTGTTTCTGGCATCTTTTTCTTCCTCTAGTGCATTTACAGGTACAATTATATTCCCATGAGAAGGCAAGGGGGTGGGAGAAAACTCAATGAAACCAGTCTCAGAGGGTTATACCATGCCAACATTTAAGCATATACATTTTCCATTGATCAGACATTTACTGAATGGCAATATGTGGCAAACCTTATTCTGGGTGTTGAATACAATGAGGACTGAATGCTTCCAAGTACCTTATGGTGTGACTAGAGACACTTTGCTTACCACTTCCAAAAGATATGACTCCAACTCTTAGAGAGTATGGAAAGTGCCCATTTCTTCACACTCTGTGTAGCAGTTTGGCAGTTTGATATAGTTATGAATTCCAAAAATAGATATTGGATTATGCTTATAAACTGGTCTGTTCATCTGGGCATGATTAAGTTATGATTAGGGCTTTGATTGGGCCACGTCAGTAGGGCGTTGAGCCCCACCCCTTGGTGGGTGGGGAATCAAAGATAAAAGACATGGCAAAGGACAGAGTTGGAGTTTTTTAGTTGGAGTTTTGATGTTGGAGTCTTGAGCTGGAGCCCCAGGAAGTAAGCATACAGAGGAGCTTGGTGGTGAGGAAGGAGAGAAGGCCCCAGGAAAATAGACAAGCCATCCACCTGATAGTCTACAGCTGGCCTCATGGAGAGACCAAGCAGCTGAACCTGGAGAGACTCAAGCCCCAGGAAGAGAGGAACCCAGGAAGCAGGAACCCTCAGAGTTGGGTGAGGGAAGTAGCTTACACTTTATGGCCTGGTAACTGTAAGCTTCTACCCCCAAATAAATACTCTTTATAAAAGCCAACAGAGTTCTGGTATTTTGCATCAGCACCCCTTTGGCTGACTAATACACTCTGTAACACCAGGTATGCATTCTTTGCCTTTTTAATACAATTATAGTATTCTTACAAAATGTCACTGTAAATAGTAGCTTCAGGTAAACTTAAAAAGTTGGAATAAAACAAGGGATCATAAAAATAATATGCTCTTAAACATTCAAATTGGTTTAAAAAATATATTTTTTTAAAGATTTATTTTTATTTATTCTCCACCCCCCTCCAATTGTTTTTGCGCTCGCTCTCTGCTCTCTGTGTCCATTCGCTGTGTGCTCTGTGTCTGCTTGTCTTCTCTTCTCGTCTTCTCTTTAGGAGGCACTGGGAACTGATCCTGGGACCTCCGATGTGGGAGAGAGGCACTCAATTGCTTGAGCCACCTCATCTCCTTGGTTTGTTGTGTCTCTCATTGTCTCTCCTCTTTGTCTCTTTTATTGTGCCACCTTTCTGCGCGGGCCAGCTGGCCTTCACCAGGAGGCCCCAGGAAATGAACCCAGGGCCTCCCATGTGGTAGATGGGAGCCCAATCGCTTGAGCCATATCTGCTTCCCTAAAATATATTAACTACACTTATTCACAATATTTCGGGCATGTGATTTTGAGCATGTGTCTGCTAAAGCAAACTTCTCAGGTGAATTACAGACACATTGCAAAGTATTGTTTTGGCCTTGTTGCAAGAAAAGTAGCTTCAAATAATGCCAGTTCAAGTATTTATTTAGAGAGAAGGGTCCTCTTTAGTGGGAGAAAGAGGTGTCTAGATACAAGTGCTAGACAAAGTATAAGAGAGATATATTTAATTAAAGAGTGTCAGGCTGCTCATAAAGTTGGTTAAAAGCAGATCGGTCAGCTTTTGTTGCAATAATGATGTGTGACAAACAACCCCCAAACTCAATGGCTTCAACAACACCTATTTCACAGTTCTCTACTCAGCTTCAACTTAGCCCAGCTTAGCTGGGCTCATCTTCAGAATCTAGGCTGCTGGATGTCAGACTCCAGGCTTCTAGTCAGATTCAGGTTTCTTCCACGTGTCTATCATTTTGAGACTCAGTCTGAAGGAATAGCTTCAATCTGGGGCATGTTATTCTTATGATGGATGTCAAGAGATTCAAAAGGGCTTGCAGATAAGGGCCAAGTCTCTTAAAGCCTTAGCTAAACATTGGCACATGGTCACTTCCACCCATTTTCTATTGGCCAAAACAAGGCACACAGGCAAGCCCAATGCCAGTGGGTTGAGGAAACACTCTTCTGTAGAGGGGAAGTAGAGTAAATAACAGTTGCTGTGCATACCCCATCAATCACACTCACGATCAGCTGTGCAAATTAAAACCTAACTTTAAATTGGTCCAGTTAATCAGATATACTACAAATTAGTACAAAGATCAAACAACAAAAAACTGCTTCAAATGGGCTAACTATAAATTTCTGAAATACATTATCAGAAATGCTAAGTGGCATGATTCTGTCTTCTATCAGGATTAGATCCTTTTTTTTTTCTTTTTCAAGTCCATTGACTGGATTTTCATGCATAAACTACTCCTATAAGTCATCTTCTATGATTTCCATTTTCTACTTCATTCAAGTAGAGAAATAACCTAAAGTACTCCACATGCACAGTCTTTCCATATTTTTATTGTTTCCCTTTCTTTTACGGTTATCTCACCTATAACTGATTCAATTGCAATTATTTTTTTAGTAACTCATTTTTAGTGAGTCTTTCTAAAGCCTTCACCTTGGCTTTCATAGAAATAACACTTGTTTCTTTAGTGGTATGTAATGAATTTATATAATAAATTATGTGATTATAATGACAAGTATTGTGAGCATGAAGTAGTCTGAGAACAAACTTATTGACTCATAGTAAACTTGGTTCTCAACTGGTAGGAGCAGAAGTGCAATGTGTTCAGCTGTCCTTCCCATTAATTATTATATTTCACAAAGGAAATAGAGGGGAGTAGGTTATTGGATGAGTCAATTAAGTGGAGAATATCTACTGTTGATTTAATTTTTATTTATTTGATTGCTAACAGAATCAAAAAATTGTATATACATATTTGCCATATTGATTTCCCCCAAGGAATTTACAGTTTTGTTTTATAAATATAAAATCATACCTTTTATAATCAAGTAATTTGTAGCCATGTTACAAATCATGCTAATGAAATGAATTTAATGAACTTTGAAAGAAATAAATTTATTGAAAATATAATACTATAATTCATTCTTCATCAACATGCTACTTACAAAATTTAATCTCTCACACCTAAATATTCACTCAAACTGAATGGTATTATTGTGCAGTAGGTATCCTGATATGTATAGAAATTTTGGATTAATAAAGTTTTCAAGTTAATAAACCACTCATTTCAATTAAAATTAATGTACACTGTGTTCGGTAAAGAAAGAACACTACTCATCAAAAGGGAAGTTTCTTAAGAAAACACCCAACTCCCTCTGCTGCTTGGCTCTCTCCCTTTTTCTCTAAGATGAATGATTGGGATCAAGGCTTCCTTCATCTTGCTGGAGCTTAGTCAAAAGTAAAGGTCAAAGGAGGAGTCCGTGCCCATGGCTATTCTGAAAGATAGTATCTCTTCATCCCCAAAGAGGCAGGCAAGAGGCAGATGTGGAACTCCCTGTCAAGTTATGTTACTTTATCTGAGCTCCATTTGACATTTCTTAATGGGAGGTAGCAAAACTAAGTGAGCAATTCAACATAAATTTCTCTAGGATAGGAACTGGGGAAGACAAGCTGTAGTGTCATGCTATTTATGATGATCAGATTTGATAGGTTCAGGTCAGCCTGAATACATTTCAATTTCACCTCTCATAGATTATTTTGCTCACTGCATTACTGAAAGCAGAGATACTAACAGCCCTTGTATTAAAATGGGCCTAACGAGGTTCAGACTCAGAGAGGAAATAAAGCAACGGCAGTTTCAAGTTGGGTTACAGATCTTTACATAGAGTAGAAAAGGTAGTTAATAACAGACCTAATTGAGAAATTCAGTTTTTGTTGTGGGAGAACTTCGGATGACAGACTTTTTTTTTTTTCCTTCATTGTATTTATCAAAGGCAATTGAACCAGGTGAAGGAAAGGAAATTAAGGCGGAAAAAAATCAGTACCAAGTAAAGCTTAGGAAGCAATTTCTAGCCATGAAGTAATTAGTAAGTGAAATGGGTTCCCACATTAGTTCTTTAGGCAGTTATTTTAATAAGAAGCCCACTTGGGAAAAGAAAGTATTAAAAGTAATCTGCCCCTGTGGTCAAGCAATAACTGATTTTGAAGATATGGAAATATGGTGGCCCTTTGCAGGCAAGGGGTCTTCTTGCTCAGAAAGGCATTAAACAAGGCCATTTCTTCCATTTTAATGACTGCAACCATTCAAGAAGAAAATAAAAGATATCAAGGAGTTACAATTTTTTTGTTGTGAATTTTAATGCTTTTGCTTACATTGCAAAGTATTGCTTGTGTGTTGTATTTAAAAAAAAAAAAAACTAACAAAATAAAAATATAAAAAGTAGAGGGTGAGAGGGGCTCCCCAAATATGCCTATGCTTGGATACACACCACACTTACTTCCCAGGGAGAACCACTGTTGTCTCATCGTATCCAGTTTCTTGAAACGGCAAAAGTTTTATTTTCAGAGAAGTTACACAGGTTAGTGTTTTCAAGGCACCTCCTCTAGGTTGTGTGAACTTCCTAAAGCAATCATTCCAGATGCATCAGGGAACCCAGCCATCTGGTAAAGGAATGGCTTGAACCAGGCTAAAGACCACTGTTTAAATAGCAGTTTCTAAAAGAGAGGGACTTTTCATTTCAGTGCCCTCTTGAAACTTAATGATTGGTTATTGGTTATCACCGCATTGCCATAAAAATCAAATCAGTGTCCAGTGTTGCCTAGCAGTAAAGAAGTTTCGAGCAATAATCCTTTGCCAAAAAAATTACTTTTATTTCTCTGTCTTCTTCAGTTTGGGTTAATTACATCTGTCTTGATTGTCTGGTTGTCATCTACTTGTATCCCCAGAATAAATCACTTCATGTCCAGTATATTTTGAGTTTTTCTGCAAATTATCTGCCAACCATCATTTCTTTATAGAGCCAGTTCAATATTCTGTGAAATTATTATCTTGTAGGTAAGTTATTCAGCTCCCTATTCTTATTGTTTGTACTCTCTGTTCCTGCCAACCCCCAAGACAGTGTTTCTCATACTGGGGTCTTTATACTCTTGGGGATCCAAAGACAAATTCTATAGGTTAGGAAAATTTCTACAAGAATTTTGTGTGTGTTCATATTGATGATATTTTAAATATAAGCATAATCTCAATTGTCTAGATGACAAATTTATAATCAAGTACAGATCCATGAATTATGTATACATGCTTTCATTTGTGTTTATGATCAACCTAAGGAGCAGCCTTGATTGAGCTGGTAAGCATCTGGCTGAAGTGAAGAAGGCATACACTGGTGTCAAAATGGCAGTAATGGCTATAGTCATCTTTACCCTCCTGTTGAATTTTTAACTAGTTATAAGCACCCATTGTTCTTTTGCAAGAATAATTCATAATCAAAAGGCATTTTGAGAGAATAACACTATTTTTTAGTAGGAATTGATTTGCCATCATGACAATGACAATAGGCAACTATGATAGAGAGGAGGAGCCTCTTCCAAACTGGGGAGGAACGTGATGGCCACAGAAGACCTCTGGACTTTAAGCCTGGAGAGCCATCAGGAGTTAGCACATGTAGAAGAATATTGGGATGAAGCAGGTACAAAGGAAACACCCAAACAAAGGTGTGGAAGTGGGAGAATATGTTATTTGCTTAATAGTTTACATTTTCTAAAAACTTCATTTTATTTGATACACTCGTGTAAAGTAACTACAGAATTTGTTATTATTCTTCTTACACATGGGGAAACTATTGCTCAGAGAAGTTAAGTGACTTGCCTTGGGTCACACAGCTAAGTAGTGACTGGACTGGAACCTGAAGCCATGAGATCGCTGTTTACTGAGCATTTTCACTAAATCATGCCTTTCTACTCTGGTACTTGAGATAGCTTGTAGAGCACTCTGTTTTCTTAGTTTATCTCTGTCCTGGTTAGCCTCCAAGCATGTAATGGATACTATTGCATCAGCCCAGATGCTTTGTAAATTAAAAACCTGTTTAAAAGTTAATGATGAGTGAAATCCAAAAGACCAATATATATCTAGTGTCTGTTCTGTTGCAGCAACTTTGGAGGATGAGCCTGCCAACACAAATGTACTGAGCCCTGTGCCCAGGATAAACTCAGACTACCACCAATTTCATCTGCTCCAAACTGCTTGGTGGTTTGACCACTCATGGTTTCTATTATTGGTCCTTATTTCCTTCTGCAATGCTCTGGTGGAAGAGATCTGCTTTAGACTTACTTTTTATCTTGAAATTGAGGTTCTCCTTTGGAGTCTAGTGTTGATCCTCTGAACTCTTGCATAGTGACCACTGCTCTGGCCCTGGGAAACTGAACAGCTAAATGTACTAACTGCTAGGGGTGAGATATCAGAGATATTACCTATAGAATCAAATAAAAATTAATACGGAGAGGGACCTACAGAATGCATGAATTAACTTTTGAATTCTCTTTTGCAAGACACAAATGTCTGCTTGGCCAGTTGGTTTTGAATCTTGCCTAAAGGACTACTCCTCCCATTCTTACCATTCATGGTGTCACCCATTAAAGTAGATTTCTCACAAGGCAGCCTGAGCTCTCATCCTGTATCCTCCTTGAGGTCCTACTTGGCATTTAGTAAACCATCCCCTCAAAAAAGAGAAGAGACGAGACCAGAAGAGAAGAGAAATCAACAAAACAAACAAAAGTTCCAATTCCACAAAATGCTAGTGTTATAGGTATTTTGTAAAGGTATGAAGAGAAATGATGGAGATTCAAATAATAAATTTTAAAGCAAAGCTTAAAACTCTGATTAAATAACCTTTATTATGTCTCCAAAGTTCCCCTCTTGCTGCCAGCCATCTCTTCAATTTCTTTTATTTCCTTTTTCAGCTCTACCCTCTCTCTAAGCCCTTCTTTTGCCCAAAACAAGTCTACTCTAACGCTACTCTCCTTAGAATGCATTTCAGTCAACATCCATTCTTCTGCAGTCATGATCCTGGGAACTTCATGCCTCTGGGCCTTCCCTCCAAACTAAATTATTGATCTAAAGAACAAGGATGTTGGAAGTATTCAGAGTAACTGGGATGGGAACAGTGGTGGGGTCAATTCCCACTTTCTACGAAGCAGAAAAATGCTGCACATTCTTACATTGATATAGAGAGCAAAACAAATACTGCATTCTCAGATTCTCTGCCTGCCCTTTGATGATATATAAACAATCCTCTTGATGTTTTATTTAACTCATACTAAGATTTTATACAAGGGCTCGCAGATTTAATAATAGCCACCCATTGCCTAGCCAACACAATAGCACACAGATGGAAATAAAGTCATTTATCAGGAGCTAAATATATTGCTGGTGAGAATCTCTGACAAATTCAGAGTGTTTTCACCATACTAAGAAATTTAGTTCTCAAAATAACCCAGTGAGGTAAGGCAGGTGATGGCACATCCATTTTAATGTTGAAAAATCCAAAGTTTACTAAGTTTACACAACTAGTATGTGGTAAAGTGGGAAAGTTCAAACCCATGTTATCTGTGAATGTAATAGTCCCAGATAGTCATTAGTGCTAGTCACCAGATATTGTTGGGTTTCCTCCTCCTGGACACAGTTTGCTTGTACTTTCCCACCCCCTTTTGAAGATAGGGCATGTGACTTGCTTTGGCCAGTGCAATATAGGTAAAAATGCCTCACTTCTGGGCAGAAACTTTAAGAGTTGTCATGGATTCTCACCATTCTTTCCATCTGCCATGGTGATAGTAGAAGCATGTGTCAAGAAGGAGCCCTCTCAGTCTTATTCCTGAGCATCTGCAACGAAGTGTGCCCTAGCAACTCACATGGAACATGGAACAGAATTTTTTATATTTTGTATGGTTAAGTCACTGTGATTTGAGAGTTGCTTGTTACCACAGCAAAACCAAACCTCTCTTGATATGTATACTTTTGACTTACGCTTCTTTCCCCTTTTCATGCAAACTCTTCACATAGTATGGTGACATAGTCAAATGGCAATTGGACTATGAATCTAAATCATTGAGTCTAGGTATTGCAATGTTGTTGCAATGGCTGTTACTGGTAGTTCTGGTTAATAAAGAAAATTAGAGTTGTCTTTCTACATAGTGTGATGGTTAATGTCATGGACCAGCTTGGCTAGGTTATGGTATCCAGTTGTTTGATCAAGCAAGCACTGGCCTGATTGTTACTATGAGGGTATTTCATGGACAGAGTTACAGATTTCCAACAAGCTAACACCAGAATGCTACAGAATTCAGTGAAAGCAAGATCCTACACCTTAATTTTAGACTTCTATCCTCAAAAACTGTGAAACAAATTCCTGTTGTTTAAGCCAACTGGTCTATAGTATTTGTTATAGCATCCCTGGCAAACTAAGACATAAGGCTCTGCCTCATAAAATCCCAACATTGCCCCACTGAAGAAAGACAATAAAATATTTCATAACATACGGGATTACTATTTGGTACCTACGCAGCACAATCTCCATGATATAAAGTCACACAGGAGGAAAGCCCAAGGAATGTATTTAATTGGGCTCTTTCCCTATGAATATAGCTCTCAACTCCTAGGAAAAGGGGCTACTCTTGGATTCTCCTTCAGCAAATGACCTCTATGGGTATTACACTGAGCCTTTGATAACCAGTCCACTCTCAGAATGCTTCATAATTCATTTTGTGTTTAATCACTAGAATTTGCATCAGTGAAGACCTTGGACTGACAACAGGAAGAATTATTAAAACTCACTACAACAGCAACCAGAAAATATCTCAACAAACTCCAAGTCTACCAAAGAAAATAGTTTCCCAGGTTAGGAAAATCTCATAACATGGACAGTGAGAGAGAGATAGACCCTAAAGGAGGACAGAGAGTACCCAAAGGAGAGGTCTAGGCAGAACCAAAGATTGCTGTTGCTACTTAATTTGCCCAAGGTAAGGTCTTAACTTTTCTGTCATTGGATGACTTCTAAGAAGCTTACCTACTTAACAGCTCCAATATGCTATTCTCTTAATCTGTTTTATATCTACACCTCTCAGAATTCCATCTGTCTTTCATAAACCACACCTCATACCCTTTTCATTCCTTTTCCATGTTTTTGTTCCTACTCTTCCATCAAGAGTAAAAATTGTACTTTTTTCTTCAAGGCCGAGCAGAAAACCATGAAACCTTTTTCTCATTCCTTTTCTCTCCTCCACTGCCTATACCTTGGTCCAAGCCATCATCATCTCTCCAGTGGATGGCTCTGAGGCCTCCTAATTTCTCCGCTTTAAAGCTGGCACTTTGTGTAATATCTCCTGCACAGAGCAGCTACAATGATTTTTAAGACATGTAAATTAGGTCAAGTGACTCCCTTGCTTAAAACCCTCCATTGGCCACAACCATACTTTTCCCATTACACTTCAAAGTGTCTCAGTCTTGGCTATACATGAGAATCGCCTGGACGGCTTTAGCAAGCGTTTGTATTTTGCAGAGCTCCCCAGGTGAAGCCAAGATTGTGAGCCTTTGTTCTCTGACGTCTAGCCTGTGCCGACCAATGTTTCATAGCACTTTTTCCCTGAGAAACACCATAAACACTCTAAACTCACTTCCACTGGCTTCATCTACCTGGAACAATCCTCTTTATCTTTGTATTGCTGACTCCAGCCCAAATGTCTTCTCTTCAGGACCACTCATTCTGGGTACTCTCTCACAGAATCCTGTAGCACTCTTCTCTACTTGAATTAACTTGCTTATTCATGCTGTGACCTGTATAGCCTTACCCTAAAATAAGACCTGTGGATGCAAGGATCTCATGTTTTGTGTCTTGTTCACTGTGCCTGACCTAGAGAAGACAACTTACCCAATAAACATTTGTGAACAAGTGTTGAATGGATTCTGTAGGCAGAACTGATCATTCACTTCTTTGTATCCTCAGAGCACTCTGGAAATTCCTGCATTAAAATACATGTCCCATATTTTATCTAGTTGTGTTTGTGTCTGTTTCCTCTCTAGGCCATGAGCTACTTGAATGTGGGAGCTATGTCTTATACATCATTCTATTTCTGTTCTGTAGCATTGAACCAAGTACATGATAGGTGCTTAGTAAAACAGGGACACTGCCTTTCACTATTAAAATCACAAGTTTAGGAGTAATGGCATCCCAAGGATGGTATGGTTCACCCTGGATCACCGGTAATCTTAGCAATTATTTAAAAATTAGGCTCAATCTTTTTTTGGGAGGAGAATTTTAATGCTGACATTGTGTAAAATGCTGGCACATAGTGATAATAAAAAGCAGATGGGCTCCCAGTTGGGTTTATTTTGTATTGTAAGCTGTCTACAATGTAGTCCCTTTTGCCTGCACTCCAGGCTGACCACCATCTCTATCATGCCTTAAGTAGGCCACTGTTTATGAGAAGTGCAAAAATTCTGTTGAATGGCTATTGTTCTTGGCTTCAGACAAGTAAGGACAAAGCCTTGAGGTAGACGAGTCTTCCTGGTGGAGCCATAACAAATAATCACATGCTAATCTGAACCCAAGAATCTGGTTAACCACAAATGAAGCTAATTACCTATTCATACAGTCCTGCAGGCATTGGTATTATGAAGATGAGAAGAAACCCAACTGTGCAAGAGTAAAAGAATATTATTTGCCATATTACATTTAAAGAAAAAGCCCAGGGTCATTTTCTCTGTGTGATTGCATTTATTTTATTGGGTATTTTTTTTTAACAGAAAAGTAATACAATACTTGTTGTCAAAGGCAAATGATATGAAGGTATGAAAAATTTAACAATCTCTTCCTCAGCCCTCCAGTCTCACTACAATAGCCCAAGGCAACCAATGTTAATTTACAATTTAACATACAGTCCTCTGCAACTTTTTCTGTGCTCTTAGAAATATGAGATGAGAACTATAGATGATAGCGATAAAGATTGAGATATAGATCTACAGACACATAAATATCCTTTCTTTAGCTGTTCATGTTTTTACCAAAAAAAAAAAGTCATCTCATACATTTTTCTCTAAAAGTTGCTTCCTTCTCTCAACAGTATAGCCTATTCTTCCCTCTAGGTCCCTGCATACAGATGTAACTCATTCTTTAAAATTTAAATATTAATTCACTCAACATATTTATTATGGCTATTGTCTATAGGTATCTGCTTTAGGCACAAAACAGACAAAATCCTTGTTTTCATGGAATATGCATTCCAATGTGGGAGACAGATAAAAAATGCATAATCAAGTAAAATAAAGGTATGCTGCGTGGTGTTCAATGTTGTGGAGAAGACAATGCAGGAAACTCTAGGAGAAAGGAATACAGAAAGGGGACTGTTTTTCAGAGAGCAGTCAAAGAAAGCCTGATGGGGGGTAAGTCAAGACCTGAAGGAAGTGAGGAAGTGAGCCAAGCAACCATCTGGGTCAGGACCTGCCCAGGCAAGGAGGACCAAAAAATCCTACTTCATATTTTCCTTTGTACTAAAGCTTCTTGATCTATTGGACAAAAAGTGTACACATAAAACTTAACACATACCCCAGAGCATTTTTGCAGCAATTTATATTCATATCAGCAGTATGTATGAGCACCCCATTCACCACAAATTGATCAGCACGGGATACAATCAATCTTTTAAGTTTTTGCCAAATCGAAGTTTTTATTTTCATATCTCTGATTACTGGTGACATTAGTTGGCTTTTTAAGTTTTTGGTTATTGATATATTCTCAGTTGAATGCCTTAAAACATCTGTATTAACATTATTATTGTCAAATCCTGGCTTTCCAGCATAGAGTAAAGTAGGATACCCAGGCAGAAATGGGCAAAACAAGAAGATAAGTTATTGAGTGAAGAAATACTGCTACCTGACCTGCTGGGATGAATTGGTTCTGGATATGGACAAGGAAACGTGAAGGTGGAATGCATATTACAAAATCTTAATTAGGACTAGGGAGAGGTATGGAATGATGTCCTTCATTTCTGATGATCTGGTGCTAATCTGTTAAAAGAAAGATCTTTGGGTTTTAAATTCCATCATCATATATATGCATGCCACACCATTACCTGCTGGTACATAAATTATCAAAGAATTATTCTTTCTTACATTCCATTTCTGAATTAAATAAGGCTGAAGTCTTAATGTAGTCTATGTATTCATAGTAGAGTTTGATTAAAAAACAAAACAAACAAAAAAGTGTGTTGGGAGAGGTGTAGCTCAGTGGATGAGTGCCTGATTCCCATGTACAAGGTCCCTGGTACCTACTAAAAAAAAAGAAGAAAAGAAATGTGTGTTATGATGTTGCAGATACAAATCCTCCTCCTTGGCAATTCACAATGCACATTAGCATTTTAGAGAAGCCCAGTACTTCCAACAAAGAAACCTATTCAACTTTGTTAAATGATTGTTTTCTAAATGTTGTTGAAGAGAACATAGTTTTTTCTGAATGTTTTGCTTTAAAATTAGGAAGTGCTACAGCATAAGGGCATGGAATTCAGAACATGCCAGGAATTTCACATGCTATATTCTTATGTAGGCCCTAATAAGGTGAATTCTGTTAAGAACAGTTTTGTTTCGTTTTTAATAAATACCATACTGATTTTTAAATGTACTTTTAAAAAATAAGATATCATATTGATTTTTAAATGTACATGCAAAAAAAAAAATTTTTTTTTTAACTCATTTGGGCCCAAGGACCTCAGTATGGTTTACCTTACAATAAAACCAGTGCTTTCACTTGAGAATGATTACTATGAGCCTGTATAGTGGTAAATTAATTATGGATTATCTAATTTGCTCCTCACGGCAACCCTATGAAATAGGTACTAGTATTTCCATTTTACAGATGTTAAAATGGAATCTTAGAGAAGTAAAATATATTGCCCAAGTTTCCAGAGCTAGCACTAGCATGTTTAGGGTCAGAAGTTTTAATCCAGATGGTCCAACTGTAGAGTTTTAAACCACTGTATATAGTGTTTTGCTAGATACTAGGTTCCTGCAGCCTAATTTAACCATTGCTGAGGAAATGACAGTGGCTACAGTTGTCAATGGCATCAGGGGGCTTCAGTAACTAGGGACACAATATCTTAGTAAATAAATATGGGGAGCATGGCTGTCAGGAGTCTAAAAACTTGCAACATTCAGCAAGTAGTATTTGACATCAGGGATATCAATAGGAGGACATAATCTCAGTGCAAAGGTCAGTCTTTTAAATTTAATAGTAGCTCTAGTAAAGCTTTTCTAATTACTGCTCTTAATCTTCTTTTTCCCAAGAACCAGTGAAAAGGTCATTATTGTTGAGGAAGGCAAATTAGGCCCAAAAAGACAAATGGCTTGAGGTAGGCAGCATTGGCAAGAAGAACTAGAGCTGCAGACTAGAACTAGAGCTGCAGATGAGGTACTTTCTCTGTGGCAAAGTTTGTTTGAGATTGACTGAATGGTGAGAATTCACTTCACCTTCCTTAAATTTCAACCCCCCTCCAACCTGCCACCCTGACAATAGCAATAACACACACACACACACACACACACGCAAAACTACAGGTGAATTCATCCCAGTGTAGAGCGCAATTCAAATGACATCAACTGTCCAAAAAAAAAAAAAAAAAAAACCAGATTCTGCTTCTATTTTCTTCTCTTCAGCTCTCCTATGTGTCTTATTCACCTGAACCTTCTTCCAGAGTGTCTCTGAGACCTGGGGGATTATCCTTGCTTCCTGACTCCCAACACAGATCTCATTTAAGGTTATCAAACAAATGCAATCACCATTCTCCTCTTCTGAGTGGCTTGTGTCTGATTCAGTGGTGACTTGGCCAACTTTGGGTCAGAGAATCTGAATTGCTGTTCCTAAGGATTAAAATGAACTTCCCCATGCTGAACTGGCAGATGATGCTCGTTGTCTCATTCTGGCCCATAAATTTATAGCTCAATGGCCTTGGGCATGTTATTTATCTTCTCTAGACCTTATTTTTAAAATTCATAAAATGGGCAAAACACTATTGCTACCTCTTAGCTTTCTTGTTAGAACTATGGGAAATAATCCATGTGAAGCAATTAGCATAGATACAAAATGCATAAAGTATTTGATTAAAGTTAGCTCTTTTGATGTAGGTTATCAATATTTGTGTTATGCACTTGCAATATTGACAAAGATGATTTTGTAAATCTGGAATTTAGTCCAGTCGGTGAATTGAGTTGCACAGAGAGGACTTAATTTAGCTCATCAGGTTGGTGATTGATGCTTGTTTGCTAACACTGAAAATGCTGGTAAAGGTGGGAAGGAGGGCTGGCAAAGTAGCTGTACTAATTACCGAAGGTACAAATTCAACATGTAGCACTCTTGCAAGAGATAATGAGCCTTTGTTGAGATGAAACAAGAGGTTTGTTACATACATTAGAATGAGATGCTGTAATTACTTAGCATCCCAAATTTGAATGATACCTTGAGAAATAGAAGGAAACCATCCACCCAACTCTACATGACAACAAAAGAGTTCTTTTCACTCAGCAGATAAGCAGAGGACAGTACAGGAGGGTAATTTGGTCCAAGAAAGAGCTGATTAAATATACTGCTATGGTTTCCCAAATACCACAGAGAGAAACAGAAGAATTTCACAGAAATGAATGGAACAATGTCTTTCACCAGGTGGTTAGTGAAGGGCTTGGCAGTGGGTCATTTGTGCTTCAGTGTGTTTAAAACCTAGGAATTAAACCAGCCAATCAAGCAGCAACCATGATAGGATGAAGAACAAATGTTGCTTGCCTTTAAGGAATAGTATGCATTGTCCTGAAGAGGTTCAACTAAATGACACTTAGGGTTTTTAGAATTTGAGTGTAATGGTGTGAAGCTGTATATATCCCAGAAAAGTGTGTTCTTAAAGTTAATCCATTCCTGTGGGTGTGGACCCATAGTAAGTAAGATCTTTTGGTGAGTAGGATCTTAAGATGTGACCCACCTCATTCAGGGTGGGTCTTAATCCTCTTACTAGAGTCCTTTGGAAGAGAATGAAATTCAGACACAGAGAAAGCCATGGAAGCATGAAGCTGAAAGCAATGAAAACTGGAAGAGAAGGGAGAGGCCAGGAGATGCTGCCATGTGCCTTGCCATGTGGCAAAGGAGCCCCAGCATTGCTGACAGCCAGTCTTCAGGAAGAAAACATCCTCTTGATGATGCCAGATTTAGGTATTTTTCTCAGCCTCAAAACTGTAAGCTTGTAAGATAAATTCCCATAGTTAAAGCCAACGCATTTTATGCTATCTGCTTTGAGCAGCTTTAGCAAACTAAAACACTAAGAAAAGTTTAATGATGTCAAGAGAATCAATATATTTATTTAGTTTGGCAATTATGTCATTTAAAAAAATTGTTCAACAGTGCCCTTGTTGGCAAACACATCTTTAATGGAGTAATAGGACATGTGGCAGGAGAGATAAGGGCTTTGGAATCTGACTAAAATTCTGACTTTCACTAGCTACTCAACCATCCTACATTACCCAATTCTTGTTTTTGCACCCCTGGTGACAAGAAACCCTTTTTTAGCTGAAACAGTCTATCCCATCTTTGGTTACTGGAAGGTTAAGAAGTTCTTTATAGGGCTATCTTTTTTTTTTTTTTTTTTTTAAATTTATTTATTTATTATTGTGGGTAAAAATCAAAATTTTCACAATACATACCAATAGTTGTAAAATGATATATAAATATATATGCATATATGTGCATTTGCTTACAAAAATGTTATATATATATATATATATATATATTTTTTTTTTTAAGAGGTGCTTAGATTACCTAAAATATTACATGGAACCTACCGGGATTCCCATGTTCCCCACCTCCCACACCTCCCACCACATTATAGGGCTATCTTGATGTAATTTTTTTTCCATTAGCTCAAATTCTCCCTTCTGGGGATATTCAAAACAAGGGTCATCTTTCAACCATATAGTTCTTAAAAATACTTGAAGACAGATATTGGATTCTTTCTTAATCTTCCTTTCTCCAGGTTAAAATAATATTAGTTGCTCTTAGGGCTACTCTATTCAAAAGAATATGCACTGATCACTAACATTGATGGCGGCCTAATGGATTGCAAGCATTTTTGCGTAACTTTGTGAGGTATGTCTATTATTCTTCTTGTTAACACTAAGGCTCAGGTAAATGTATTGGTCAGGATCACATGGCAAATGCTATATTTTTTAATGAAACAGGACTTTTACCTTATGCCTTAAGGCAGGGGTTCTTAACCATTTTTGTTCCATGGACCCCTTTGCCAATCAGGTGAAAACCACGGACCCCTTACTAAGTCTACACTATACTATGTATTTTTTAATAAATAGTTCACACTAGTACCAACATGTCCCCACAAGAATAAAGTTTTTTTGAATTTCAATTCAAGCTCATGGACCCCTTGTTAAGAACCCCTGTCTCAAGGCGATATCCCTTTGAAATTTGATGAAATCAACATTGTCCCAAATAAAATTAGGTTTAGGCACCCAAAGTTTATATACAGGTTTAAGCACGCCTTAAGGCCCATCTGGTCTCTGGCCCTCTCCCTTTCACAGCAATACCACCTAGACTTCAAGTTAAAACTCTTGTCTTAAGGAAATTGAAGAGTTGGTGCCTACATTCTATCCTGTTTCCTCTAGTCCCATTTTCCATTCTTCCTGGACAAATATCCTAATATTTCACAAATTTCAGTATAAGAAACAGATCTCTTGGAGTTGTTGACCTAGTAAACATTGTCATTGTATTTTCACACCAGAATATAGAATTTACTGCTAAAAAAGTTAGAAAGGTATTCTGTAATTTTCAGTTTACTCAGTTGGTTAGACTGGTATATTGTGGATATTTCAAATCTAAATATAGGTGTGTAGTAAACAGCTATTTCCAGGGCCTAGCTTGCAGAAAGAATCAGCACTTTCAACAAAAGAAAGAAGAAAACATTCTTGTGTGGTGAGAAGATCGAAAGCTCAGGGTCAAGAAGGCAGCAGACATGTGAATCTAAAGTTTTCAGAAGGGAGAAAGAAAGATAGCCTTTTGAGCTATATTTTTCAGCTCTGTGAAGGCAACACAAGCCACAGATCATCACTATGCAGCTATTGCATTAGGGACATTGATTTTTGCATTGAAATACAGGGAATAGGTAAACACTGAATTTTCATTAGCTCCTTGGGGAGAGTGACCATCCTCCCCAAACCAAAATGTCCAGAACATATTAAGGGCTAATCTATAAAAGCTGGTTCATTGGAATTTAAACAGCAGCAATAACAATAAAGCATTTCTGGGTGAGTCACTAATTTGAACTAGATCATGTTCATGTTAAAGAGCTTCTCATTCAAGGAACTTCTTCTTTTACTTAAAACTTTAATGGGAAAATTATGTGTTGTTTTGTTTTGTTTTGTTCCCTCTATTATATGTGTTTTATAAAAAAGGGTGCCAGGACAAACCTGAAGGGTTAAGAGATAATTTAGGGTTGATGTTAAGTGTAAAAAAATAATAAATACATTTGAAATCAAATCCCTAATTATTGGTTCCATGATTAGGTACTCAGGCACCTAAGTAAGCATTGGGATGAAAATTGAGTGACATAGTTTCATCTCTTGTGGCTTTTATCAAATCCTACTTTGTGCTATGATCACTTGAGAACTTCCTTTATTCTCCTTGTATAACATCTGACACAGGGCCTTATACAAATTGAGTGTTTGAAAATTGTACTCACTTTCATGTCTAAGAATTTATCCTACATGAATAATTATTTAAAGGTGCATTTCCAAAGATGTTCATTGCAATCATTCATTATTTAAGTTATTTAAGGAATATTTATTTGATCATTTTGACCTCCTAGGCACTGTGCTTGGTATTGGGTTTATAGGGGAGAGAGATTAGACATAGTCCCTGCCTGTCCATATATAACTCACAGAATAATAGAGAAACAGACATTAATCAAATGATCACAAAACATGTATTTATCTACAAACTTTGATAAGGGCTTCAAAGGATAGATATTTGGTTCTGTGTGAGCATTTACTATATGTAGTAAGAGATCTGATCTAGTTGAGGAACTGTAAAGGCTTTCCTAAATAAATGATGGTTGTACCAAGAATATGAGGTAATTGACAATTTGTATGTTGGAAGGGAAGGAAGTGGGGAGGGCGGGGACTAGGGAAGTTCAGGAGAGTATAGAGTGTACCAGGAATGAGATGAACAAGAGAGGTGGGCAGGAACCAGACCATACCAATCCTTAGAGGCCATGCTAAGGAGATTTATCTTTATCATAAGAGTAACGTAATGCCACTGAAGGGTTTATAAGATGGATATGGTCGGAGGGAAACAGTAGGATCAGATCTGTCTTTCAAGAAATGTACTCTTTCTGTCGTATGGAAATAAGAAAAGAAAGTGCATGCATAGAGATGAATTAGATGGTTTCTGTAATAGTTGAGGTGCTTGGCAGTGTTAATGGAAGTAGTGAATATGGAGAGAAGTACATGAATTAGTGAAATACTTGACAAATAAAATGAGAGAAGTTGAAGATGGATTCTATGGCAACTAGGTAGGAGAGAAGGTCAAAGATGTTACTAAGATGTCCCTAACTGGATATAGTCCAAAAAGGTTAGAAGGGAGATGGTGGCAGCTAAGTTACTTATATAACATCTACCCACTGGAATATACCCAGTTTAAGAATATTGACATGAGATAATATTCACTAATATATTGATATTTCCTTCGTGCTTTTTGTTCTTTCCAATTTTTTTTTGCATTGAGGATAGATAGAATTATAAAGTCTAATTTCACTAAATGTTATAGAAAAGTCATGAAAAGACAATAGTTGCAAGCATTATTTACATGAAAAGCACTCAGGTATTTGATATAAACATTTCATTTACTGCTAAAACAAATGTATGCATGCATGTATTATCTCATTTTACAAATAAAAAAATTTGAAGTTCAAGAGTTAGTAACTTTCACAAGACCACAGAGCTACTAGATTTCTGAGCTGGGAATCCATGTTCTTCTTATATTATACTATTTTTTTAAATGAGGTTGTAGATATCTGTTGAATTTAGTTTGTTTAGGATATTAAATATTGGTAGAGGGTAGTTAAATGAGGATTCATTTTGGGGGAAAAAAAAGTAATTATCATTATGTTAGAGTGTTATTTATTATATCCTGTCTCAATCCAAAAGGAGTTTAGTCAATGTAGTTTCATAATTTAATGATTAAAAATTGTTTCATCTCTGCCATTTATAATTATTTGCTAAAGAGCATGTTCTATATGGTAGTGTTTTAGCTTGCCAAAGAGGTAGACATGCAAAGTATCAGAAATATGTTGACTTTTATAATGGGGACTTTTTTTTTTTTTTTTAAGATTTATTTATTTATTTATTCATTTATCCCCCCTTGCTGCTTGTGCTCGCTGGGTCAGCTAACCACGCTGCGCGGACGGGCTTGCCTTCACCAGGAGGCCCCGGGAACCGAACCCGGGGCCTCCCATATGGTAAACGGGAGCCCTACTGATTGAGCCACAGCCGCTTCCCATATAATGGGGACTTTTGAGGGTAAAAGCATACAGTTCCAAGGCCATGAAAAGTCCAACTCAAGCACCATAAGAGGTGCTTTTTCACCAGAGTCAGTTGCCACGTTTTCAAGCAAGATGGTAGGCAATCTCTGCTTGGTTTCTCCTTCCCCTCAGGGCGTCCTCTCTCGGGCCCAGCTGCTCTGCTTTCTGCCCAGTTTCAGCTGTAAGCTATCAGGCAGTGACACAAATCTCCCTGAGGCCTCAGCTGTTTGAGCCTTCTCCTTTCTGTCACATGGCAGGATCAAAAATGACAGAGCTCTCTCTCTTGTGTCTGTCTGAGTTAGTATCTATTTATATAAGACCCAGCAAGGGGGTAGGGACTGAACCTGAATTACACCTTACTGTTATAGCCCAATCAAAAGCCCTAAAGCAATCCTATCAAGTAATCCAGTCAAAGGCCCCTCAACTGAATTTAATGCAATCAAAGAATATCACACCTAGAGTAATAGATTAGTTTACAAACATAATCTTTCTCTTTTTGGGATTCATAAAATAATTTCAAACTGTCACAGGTAGATTGCAAAACATTGATGCAATTTTTCCCTACCTGTACTACACTCCTTGCATCATTTGTGACTTTGCATCAATGCCCATCAAGAGATGGAGTATATTTACCCATCCCTTTGAATGTGGACTGACTCTGTGACATGCTTTGCCCAAATGAATGTAGCAGAAATGAAGTAACAGTTCTGAAACTCAGCTTAAAGGCCTTGTCTGCTTCTACTTTCTCTTTCGGAACCTTACATTGCATACGAAAAAGCCTGGACTAGTCTGCTGCGTGCAGAGATTCACAAGGTCCAGTTGCCTTAGTTACACCCCCACACCCAGAAACAAAAGCTGCCTAGCTGACCTGCAACTGCTCACAGATACATGAGTATTCCAGCCAAGATCTTAAAACTTATCCAGTTGAGCCCAGCCCAAAGTGCTGATTCACAGAATCATGAGAATAATGAGTCATATAAATATTTGTTGTATTAAGCTACTGAAGTATGGGGTGTTTTGCACATGCAAAAAGCTAACCAATACATTCTATGTGTTTTACACATGGCAAAATACAATGTTAGTGGAAATATTTAATGGTCTGCTCCAATTTCTTTTTCAGGTCCTCTCTATTGAGTTATACCCCAAAGTACACACAAAAAATTTTTTTTGGACCTGGGAACATTAATGATAAATGTTTCTATACAGTGTATATTTTACATAAACCCTCAACCTAACAATTGTGAATGTTTTCCCAGAATGGAGGTTAATGACCCAGAATAAGACAAAGCTTTACAGAAAGATATGGTATGAGACTTGTAAAAAAAACCCCAAAAAATGGATGATTCCTCAAATCCTAATATATTCTATTTCAAATGTGGGGAAAGTAAAGATATTGTGAATAGGTAAATGACCATATAGCCCTGCCCTCATTATTTCATATGACTGAGACAATAAAAGTGACATTGAATTCAAAGTGCTATTCATAGTCCCTAAGATATTTATTCTGCAAGATACTAAAAATACACATATTGGGGTTGTTGTTGTTTTTTTTCTGGCACATGAACTCTCAGAATTTCATATTTTTGGTAAGATTCAAGAATAGGAATTGTATTTGAAAAACACTTGTAACTGCATGAGTTCAGGAAGGTTGAATTGCTACAGTGATAATCAAGTTTTGAAGGTTGAAGAGAAAAAACAATTTTTAATGATAGAAATCAAATCATAAAATTTTCTGCTCTACCAAACCTGTGTTCTGAAATGATTTCTGTACTCCTATAAACATTTCAGTTGACTTACCCTCAAAGTCTATAATGGCTATTAGGTGTATTTTCCTATGTTAAACTTCCTCCAGAAGACAATAGCATAGGTTGAACATTAGGATCTTTTATGTACAGTTGCATTTTGGGATAATTGCCTTCATTTTTTTAAATTAAATTTATTGAGATGTAATGTATAAAATAAAGTGCACTCATTTTTACATGTACAATGCAATGAATTTTGGTAAGTGTATGCAATCATATAAATCCTACTACAATCAACATATAAAATATGTCCATCAAAAATGTTCCTTTGAGATTCATTCCCACCCTTGGCTCCAGGCAACCATTGATTTTCTTTCTGTTACAATAGATTAGTTTTGTTCCTCCCTGAATTTCACATGTAAAATCATACATTATATACTCTTTTGTGCCTGGCATCTTTCACTCAGCATAGTTTTTTATTCCCTGTATATAAAATGTCACTTTTTTTCTGGCTGCATTGAAGATTTCCTCTTTAAATTTGGTTTTCAGAGTTGTGATTATGATGTGCCTAGGCATAGTTTTGCTTGTATTTATCCTGCTTGGAGTTTTCTAACTTTTTGACTATATAAATTTATGTCTGTCAAAACTGGGAATTTGGGGGACAAGGGACATTATTTCTTCAAATATTTTTCTGCCCCATCCTTTGTCTTCCTCCTATGACTCAAACTTCACGTGATAAAACATTTTATTTCTTGAAGGTTTTGTTCATTTTTTCCCTTTTTTTTTTGTCTCCATCTTCAGATTCAACGATCTCTCCTATTCTATCATCATATTCACTGACCTTTTCCTTTGTCATCTCCATTTCGCTGTTACTCTCATGCAAGTATTTTTTTATTTTAGATCTTGTGTTTTCCAGTTCTTTAACTTCCATTTTTTATCATTTCTATCTCTCAGATAAAATATTCTGTCTCTTCTTTCTTTATAAGCATTTCTCTTATATCATTGAACATAATTATAATATCTGCTTTAAAATATTTGCATAACTCCAACATCTTGGTCATTTCAGGATCTATTTCTCTTGTTGGTCTTCTCTCCTGAGAATGGATCATTTTTTCCTATCTCTTCTTATGTCAAGTAGTTTTGGATTTATCTTTGGTATGTGAATTTGATGTTGTGGAGATGCTGGCTTCTCTTTTATTGCCCAAAGAGTGCTGGCTTATTTGTTTTAGCAGGTAGTAACTTTGGTTAAGCTCAAATGGCATCAGTTTAGGTGTTAATTCTGTCCTTTAGCCTTGTTACTTGAAGTCTGTCATACAAAGTCATCATTTTGGGGTCATCCAGATGTTTGGGAAGAGTTTCCATATTGATTTGTGATTTTTCATCTATGCCTTTCTCCCCAGGATTCACGCCCTAGTTTCCTGTAGCTGTGATTGTCCTGAACTCTGTCATCTATTTCTTCAAATTATAGCATATTTTCTCTCAAAGTTGACCATCTCATGTGGTGCAAACTGGACTCTCTCCTCAGGCTAGAAGCAATGAATATTGGAAACATACCCAGTGCTGTTTCCTCCTTTCCAATGTCAGACCCCCATGCAAAACCTGCCTGCTTTGTGTCACTCTCCAGTGCCTTTAGGCAGTTGGCTTATTATATTTTGTTTAGTGTATCTGGTGTCTGAGGAAGTAAATTCTTGAGCTATCCCTGGAATTGGAACCCATGTTTACTTTTTTTAAACTTTTTTGTTTGGAAATACTTTCAAATTTACAAGGCAGTTACAAAAATAACACGAACCCCATGCAGAGAACTCCAACATTCTCTTATCCCCCCAGATACCCAGATCCACAATTTCTAACATTTGCCATTGCCTGCCTACCCTCCCTCTTCCTCCCTCCCCTTCCCTCCCCTCCACTTCCCTGTGTCTCTATGTATCATCTATTTATCTATCAATCCATTTTATAAACACTTGAGTATAGGCTGAATACATCATTCTCCTTGAACACTTATTACAATGATATACATTTCCTAAGAACAAGGATATACACTTATTTAACCACTTTAAGTACAGTTATCAAGTTCAGCAAATTTAACATTGATAAAAAGCTTACAGTCTATATTTCTATTTTTTCATGTGCCCCAACAATCTCCATTTGAGCCTTTTCTCCTCCCTTGTTAGATACTATCCAGGATCATGTATTACTTTTAATTGTCATTGTCTTTTTGTTGCTCTTTTTTTTTTAATTGTGGGAACATATATAAACTATAAACGTTCCCATCTCAATCTCTCCAAAGCATGATATCCAACAGTATTAATCACATTCACAATATTGCAGTACCCTCACCACTTTCCATTACTAAAACTTTCCCATCTTACCAATAGAAAATCTACATACATTATGCATTAACTCCCAAGCACCCCTGCCCCCGACACCTGGCAACCTGTATCTAAATTTCTGTCTCTATGGGCTTGCATATTCCCTAATATTTTCTTTGTAGTTACCATGGGGCTTGAATTTGATATCCTAAATGTATAACAAACTTGTTTGCTTTGATAACAACTTAACTTCAATAGTATATATAAACTGCGTTCTGATACCCATTTTCCCCACCTGTATGTAGTTCTTGTCACAAATTACATGTTTATACATTATAAGCCTCAAGCCACTGATTTATCATTACATGTTATACATTTGCTTCCTGTAGGAAGTAAAAAGTGGAGTTACAAATGAAAAATACAATAATACTGGCATCTATATTTACCCCTGTCAATACCCTTACCAGAGACCTTTATTTCTTTATGTGGTTTCAATCTATTGTCTATTATTCTCTCATTTCAAGCTAAAGAACTTCCTTAAACATCTCCTATAGGGCTAGTCTAGTGGTGGTGAACTCCCTCAATTTTGTTTATTTAGGAATATCTTAATCTCTCCCTCATGTTTGAAAGACAGTTTTGCCAGCTATAGAATTTTTGGTTGATAATTTTTTGCTTTCAGCACTTTAAATATGTCCCACTACTTCTTACCTCCATGGTTTCTGAAGAGAAATCAACACTTAATTGTGTTGATGCTCCATTTAATGGGACAAGTTCTAGTCTAGTACTGCATTCAGAAATCTCTTTATCTTTTGCATTTGACAGTTTAATTATAATATGCTCTGGTGTTAATTTATATGGATTTATCCTGTTTGGAGTTCATTGAGTGCATTGGATTTGTATATTCATGTCTTTTGTTAAATTGGAGAAGTTTTCAGCTATTATTTCTTTGAATATTCTCTCTGCTCCTTTTTCTCTTTTTTTCTCCTTCTGGGACTCACACCATGTGTGTATTGGTGTGCTTGCTGTTATCCCACAAGTTTCTCAGGCTCTGTTTACTTTTCTTCATTCTTTCTTCTTTTGGCTCCTCAGATTGAATGAGTTCAATTGGCTTATCTTCATGTTCACTGATTCTTTCTTCTGCTATCTCCAAACTGCTGTTGAATTTCTCTAGGGAATTTTTAAATTGTTACTATGGTCTTCAGAACTGTTTGTTTCCTTTTCATAATTTCCTTCTCTCTATTGATATTCTCTTTGGGCATATCTTTTGTTTTCCTGATTTCCTTTTGTTCTTTGTTCATATTTTCCTTTTGCTTTTTGAGTATATTTAGGCCTATATTTTTAAAAGCCTTTGTCTGGTATGCCCCTGATATGGTCCTCCTCATTGATGGTTTCTAATACTTTAATCATCTCCTTGCCTGGACCATTGCTTCCTGTTTCTATATATGTTTTGTAATATTTTGTTTGAAACCCAGACATTTTCATATTTTAATATGTCATCACTGGAATTAGGACTCTGAAATGTTTATTCCTTTAGCTTGTATCCATCTAGTGTTATGACGGAGCTTTTCTTGAATGCCAGGACATAACAAAAAAAGAAAAAAGAGGAGGAGGAAGAAAACACAACATTTTTCCCAGTCTTTGAAGATTGTCCCAGGCAAGTTCTTCCTTCAAGGCTTATCCATACAATAAGCTTAGAGAATAGTCCCAGTCCAAAGCTAGGGGACTCCCTGATCATTTGTGCACATGTGTCTTGTCTGGGGCATGAGCATGTGGCCCTAGGAATTCCCCCAATTTACATGGTTCCAAATATCCCTTCTTCCATAAGAGACAGTTTCCTTATGGTCCTGGGCACTGCACTGTATATCCTACAGCCAGCAATCCATTGCCTTAGTCAGCACAACTTGACTGCTTTCCAACAGTGTTCTGTAGAAGAGTTCTGGAATGGCAAGTACCTCAAGCCACCACCAGACAGGTTTGGCCAGACACATAAACAACTAGTATATGCACAAGGGTTACTCTGCTCCTTCTGAAACCAAGACCACGGATCCAATTCAGGTGTGTGGATCTATTCCAAACTGAGCCAGTGGGAATAGGGGAGGGGGCCAGCTAGGGCTCCACTATATCCTACTGCTTTTAAGTAGCCTTTTTCTTGATTCAGTACTTGTGCTGTTACTGCAGTCTTATAACTGTTTTCTGGAACTTTGAGGAAGATGTCTCTGCCAGTTCTTGCTGGTTGTCCAAAGTTTCTGTAGGGGACTGGAACCCTGAAGCATCTCACTCCACCATCCTAATTAGGGCCCACATTTATTTTTTTTTTTAGTTAGAAAATGTATTAATGTATTCTATTTATTACTGTTATTTTATTTTATTGAAGTATATCTTTCATATATGAACATACATAATGTATAGTAAAAGTTGTGAACTTACAAAACAAAAATGCATAATATCATACAGGAGTCCCAAACATTACCCCACCACCAACACCCTGCATTGTTGTGAAACATTTGTGACAAATTATGAAAGAATATCATCAAAATATTACTATTAACTATAGTCCATATCTTACATTTGGTGTATTTTTTCCCCAACCAACCCTATTATTATTACTTAAAGACTTATTTTATTTATTTTTATTTATCCCCTCTTCCCCCAGATGGTTTGCACATCTTTCTGTGCATTGTTTGCTCACCTTCTCCAGGAGGCACCAGGAACCAAACCTGGGACCTCCCACATAAGAGGCAAGTGCCCAAAGACCTGAGCCACATCCGTTCTCTGCGGGCTGTGGTGTCTGCTGGCTTGTGGCTTCTGCTTGTTGTGGCAGGAGGCAGAATCTAGCTCGTTGCGGTGGATGGTGGTTTGCTCATCTTCTTTTAGGGGGCACTGGGACCCGAACCTGGGACCTCCCATGTGGTAGGTGGGCACCAAGTGGTTGAGCCACATCCACCTCCCTATTATTTTATAATATATTTTTATTACAGAAGTTGTGAACTTACAAAATAATCATGCACATGTGCATAATTCCCATACAACTACCCTTCACCAACACACCACATCTGTAACACTTGTTACAGATTATGAGCTAATATCGTCAGACAATTACTACCAACCATGGTCCATAGTGTACATTTGGCACACTTTTTCCATCCTCCCTCATTATCAACACCATATATCTTTGGCATTGGTGAGTGGAGACTCAAAGAAAATGAC
The DNA here is from genome assembly GCA_026826555.1 of Tolypeutes matacus. NCBI lineage: Eukaryota > Metazoa > Chordata > Mammalia > Cingulata > Chlamyphoridae > Tolypeutes > Tolypeutes matacus. The sequence goes on from JAKSZT010054055.1 coordinate 8,192,530, forward strand.
ACAGCAGAGGAGAGAGTTTGAGTTTTGATGCTGGAGTCCCGGGAAGTAAATACACGGGAGAAGAACACAGAGGAATAGAGACATCTCTGTAGACACAGCAGAGGCCCTGGGAAGAGAGACGAGCCTAATAGCCTACAGCTGCAGCTGATCCCAGAGAGAAATGAGCACCAGGGAGAGAGACAAGCCTTATACCAGCCTACAAGCTGAGAATGGAAGAAGCTGGGACCACAGAGCCTTAAGAGGAAGAAGGAAGGCTGGATCCTCGCAGACAACACCCACCATCTTGCTTCAAAACGTGGCCAATGCTTTGTGTGAGAAAGTACCTTTTTTGGTACCTTGAGTTGGACTCTTTAGGGCCCTGTGACTGTAAACCTCTGCCCCAAAAAATACCCTGTATAAAAGCCAACAGATTTCTGGTACTTTGCATCAGCACCCTTTTGACTGACTAATACAACATACATCCACACTAGCTCACAGAAGGACACTCGTGCATCTGTGTCATCAACCACAATTCTCACCCACCACTGGGCTCATTCAGTTCCTAGATTATTCTCTAGCTTTCTTTCAGTTGACATTTACACCCTTAGACTAACCTTTTTAGCCATAATCCCATTTATAAACCAGCTGCTACTCACTATTATGTGTTACCATCAACTCTATCCATTCCACACTTTTACAATCAAGTCAATTAAAACTTCTACATTCATTAACTATCAGTAATCCTTCTCAGCCTTCCTTTTATCTCCTAATAACCTAAAGTCTAAGTTTTAACCAACTAATTCTTGGTATTTAGTTCATATTAATGAGACCATGCAATGTTTGTCCTTTTGTGTCTGGCTTACTTCACTTAGCATAATGTCTTCAAGATTCATCAATGTTATCATATGTGTCCCAATTTCATTTCTTCTTACTGCAGCATAGTATCCCATTGTATGTATATACCACATTTTGTTTATCCACTCATTGGTTGATAGACACTTGGGTTGTTTCCATCTTTTGGCAATTGTAAATAAAGTTGCTATGAACATTGGTGTACAGATGTCTGTTCATGTGACAGTTTTCAGTACTTCTGGATAGGTAGATCATATGGCACTTCTATATTTAGCTTCCTAAGGAACCCCCAAACTGTCTTCCACAGAAGCGGCACCATTTTACAAGCCCACCAACAGTGAAAGAATGTTCCTATTTCTCTGTTTTTGTTTTTTTTAATAATGGCCATTCTATGTGGTATGAGATGATATCTTCTTGTCATTTTGATTTGCATTTCCCTAATAGCTAGTGATATGGAGTATTTTTTCATGTGCTCTTTGGCCATTTGTATTTCCTCTTTGGAGAAATGTCTATTTAAATCTTTTGTCCATTTTTTAATTGAATTGCCTGCTCTTTTATTTTTCGGTTGTATGATCTCTTATAGAATGGAAATCAAACCCTTATCAGATATGTGTTTCCAAATATTTTCTCCCATTGATATACCTTTTCACCTTCTTGATGAAGTTCTTTGAATCACAAAAGTGTTTAAGTTTGAGGAGGTCCTATTTACCCATGTTTTCTTTAATTGCTCATGCTTTTGGTGTAAGTTTAAAAATCCACCACCTTCCACCAGGTCTTGAAGATGTTTTCCTACATTTTCTTCTAGGAGCTTTATGATTCTTGCTTTTATATTTAGATCTTTGATCCATTTTGAGTTAATTTTTTTATATAAGGTATGAGACGGTAGTCCTCTTTCTTTCATTTGGCTATGGATATCAAGTTCTCCCAGCACCATTTGTTGAATAAACTGTTCTGCCACAGCTGGGTGGGTTTGACAGGCTTGTCAAAAATCACTTGGCCATAGATGTGAGGGTCTTTTCTAAACCATCAGTTTGGTTATCTTGGTCTATGTATCTATCTTTATGCCAGTTCCATGCTATTTTTACCCCTGTAGCTATGTAATATGATTTAAAGTCTGGAAGTGAGAGTCTTCCAACTGCGCTTTCATTTTTAAAATATTTCTGGCTATTTGGGGCCCATTACTCTTCCAAACAAATTTGATAATTGTGTTTTCCCTTTGTTTTTAAAATGCTGGTGCAATTTTTATTGGGATTGCATTGAATCTATATATCAATTTGGGCATAATTGACATCTTAATGATACTTAGTGTTCTAATCTCTGAACATAGAATGTTCTTCCAGTTATTTAGGTCTTTTAAAATTTCTTTTAGCAATGCATTGTAGTTTTCTGAATACAAATGCTTTATATCCTTGGTTAAGTTTTTTCCTAAATATTTGATTCTTTTAGTCACTATTGTAAATGGAAATTTTTCTGATTTCCTCCTCAGATTGCGTACTAGTAGTGTATAGAAACACCACTGATTTTTGCATATTGATCTTGTATCTTGACACGCTATTGCAATCATTTATTAGCTCTAGCAGCTTTGTTGTAGATTTTTCAGGGTTTTCTAGATATAAGATCATATCATCTGTGAATAACAAAATTTTTACTTCTTTTCTGATTTGGGTGCCTTTTATTTCTTTTTCTTGCTCGATTGCTCTAGCTAGAACCTCTAGCACTATATTGAACAACAGTGGTGATAGTGGGCATCATTGTCTTCTTCCTGATATCAATGATTTGGGTGCCTTTTATTTCTTTTTCTTGCTCGATTGCTCTAGCTAGAACCTCTAGCACTATATTGAACAACAGTGGTGATAGTGAGCATCATTGTCTTCTTCCTGATATCAATGGGCAAACTTTCAGTCTTTCACCATTGAGTACAATTTTAGCTGTGGGTTTTTCATATATGGCCTTTATCATGTTCAGAAAATTTCCTTCAGTTCCTATCTTTTGTAATATTTTTATCAAGAAAGAATGCTGTATTTCAACAAATGCCTTTTCTGTGTCCATCAATAGCATAGTGTGATTTTTCTTCTTTGATTTATTAATGTGGTATACTATGCTGATGGATTTTCTTGAGTTGAACCACCCTTGCATGTCTGGTATAAAACCCACTGATTATGAAGAATAATTCTTTTAATGAATTGTTGGATTTAATTAGCAAGTATTTTTTTGAGGATTTTTGCATCTGTATTCATTAAAGAAATGGTTCTGTAATTTTCTTTTTTCATAATACCTTTATCTGGCTTTGGTATTAGGGTGATATTAGCTCCATAGAACGAATTTGGTAGCATTCCTTGTCAAATTTTTGGAAGAGCTTGAGTAAGATTGGTATTAAATCTTCTTTGAATGTTTGGTAGAACTCACCTATCACACCATCTGATCTTGGGCTTTTCATTTTGTGGAGTGGTTTGATGACTGTTTCAATCTCTTTACTTGTGATTGGTTTGTTGATGTCTTCTATTTCTCTAGGGTCAGTGTAGGTTGTTCATATGTTCCTAGGACTTTTTCCATTTCTTATACATTGTCTAGTTTTTTGGTGTGCAGTTATTCATAGTATCCTCTTGTGATCTCTTTTATTTCTGTGAGGTCAGTAGTACTGTCCCCATTTTCATTTTTTATTTCATTTACTTGCATCTTCTCTCTTTTTTCTTTGTTGTGCTAGCCATATGTTGCCGGTCACGTGCCAGTCAGGACCTGGGTCCATGAAAACGTTGCCACGGATGAGAAAGAAAGAATAAGACAAAAAGAGAAGAGAGACTGGGATCAGGGGACTCTCCATCCGATATGGATAGAAGAGCTTGTTAATCTTCTCAAAGAACCAACTTTTAGTTCTGTTAATCTCTTGATCGTCTTTGTTGTTGTTGTTGTTCTAAATTTCATTTATTTCTGCTTTGATCTTTGTTATTTCATTCCTTCTACTTGCTTTCAGATTAGTTTACTGTTCTTTTCCTAGTTCCTCCAGCTATGTAGTTAGGTCATTGATTTTAGCTCTTTCTTCTTTTTTAATGTAAGCATTGAGGGCTATAAATTTCCCTCTTAGCACTGCCTTTGCAGCATCCCATAGGTTCTGGTAATTTGTGTACTCATTTTCATTCGTCTCGAGATACTTCTTGAGTTCTCTCAAAATTTCTTCTTTGACCCACTGATTATTTGAGTGTGTTGTTTAATCTCCATATATTTGTAGATTTTCCCTTTTTCTTCCTCTTGTTGATATCCAGCTTTATTCCATTATCATCAGAGAAAGTGCTTTGTATAATTTTGATCTTGTTGAATTTATTGATATCTGTTTTATGACCCAACATATGATCTATCCTAGAGAATGATCCATGAGCACTTGAAAAGAATGTATATCCTGCTGAGAATGCACTGGGGTGCAGTGTTCTGTATATGTCTATTAGGTTTAGTCCATTTATCATATTATTCAAGCTCTGTTTCTTTATTGATCCTCTGCCCAGATGTTCTATCCAATGCTGAGAGTGATGTATTGAAGTCTCCAACTATTATTGTAGAGATATCTATTTTCCCTTCAGTTTTGTCAGTGTTTGCCTCAAGTATCTTGGGGCATCCCGGTTAGGTGCATATAAATTTATGATTGTTATTTCTTCCTGTTGAATTGCCCCTTTTATTACTATATAATGTCCTTCCTTGTCTCTAATAACAGTTTTGCTTTTATAGTCTATTTCATCTGCTATAACTATAGGCACTCCAGCTTTGTTTTTTTTTGGTTATACTTACGTGGAATATCTTTTTCCACCCTTTCACTTTCAATCTATTGGTATCTGTATTAGTAAGCCAAAGGGGTGTTGATGCAAAGTATCAGAAATTTGTTGACACTTATAAAGTGTATTTATTTGGGGTAGAAGTTTACAGTCACAAGGCTATAAAGCGTAAGTTACTTCCCTTACCAAAATCTGTTGCCATGTGTTGGAGCAAGATGGCTGCTGGTCTCTGCTGGGGTTCAGCCTTCTTCTTCCTCTTAAGGCTCCATGGTCCCAGCTCCTTCCTTTCTCAGTTGTAGGTTAGCATAAGGCTCATCTTTGTCTCCAGGGTTTGTTTCTTCCTGGGCTCAGCTGCTCTGTTCTTGCCACAAGGTCAACTGTAGACTATCAGGCTCTCTCTCTCTCTTCCTGGGGCCTCTGCTATGTCTATGGAGCTGTCTCTATTCCTATGTGTTCTTTTTCTGTGTATTTAGTTCCCAGTGCTCCAGCATCAAAAACTCCAACTCTCTCCTCTGCCGTGTATTTTCTCTGTGAGTCCCCACCCCTGGTGGGCGGGGACTCCACATCCTACTGATGTGGCCCAATCAAAGCCTTAATCAGTATTTAATCAAATAAAAGTGAAACCTATGAATTTAATACAATCTAATACACCCAAAGGAACAGACCAGTTTCAAATGTAATCCAATATCTATTTTTGGAATTTATAAATAATACCAAACTGCTACAGTATCCTTGGGTCTAAGGTGAGTCTCTTGAGACAGCATATAGATGGCTCATACTTACTTATCCATTCTGTGTCTTTTGATTAGAGAGTTTAATCCACTAACATTCAGTGTTATTACTGTAAAGGCAGTTCTTATTTTGCCTATTTTGACCTTAGGGTTTTATCTGTCATATTTTATTTTCCTCACTCTTTTGACACTTTTAGTTACTTTTACTGATACAATCTTCATTTCTAGACTCTCTTCCAAGCCTCTCCTTTCTTTTCTTTTCAGGCTGTAGCACTCCCTTTATTTAGTATTTCATACAAAGCCAGTCTCTTTGTTATAAACTCTCTCAGTTTCTGTTTACCTGTGAATATCCTAAAATCAACCTCATTTTTGAAAGACAGTCTTGCCAGATATAAGATTCTTGGCTAGCAGTTTTTCTCTTGCAGTATCTTAACTATATCATACCTCTGCCTTCTTGCCTCCATGGTTTCTTATGAGAAATCAGCACTTAATCTTATTGGGTATCCCTTATATGTTATACGGCGCTTTTCTCTTGCTGCTCTCAGAATTCTCTCTTTGTCTTTGGTATTTGACATTCTGATTAGTATATGTCTCAGAGTTGATCTATTAGGATTCATTCAGATGGAAGTACATTGTGCTTCTTGGGCACGGATATCTATGTCCTTCAATAGGGTTGGGAAATTTTCTACCATTATTTCTTCACATATTCCTTCTGCCCCTTTTCCCTATTCTTCTCCTTCTAGGACACCCATGATGTGTGTTTGCATATCTCTTGCCATCATTTAGTTCCCTGAGACTCTGTTCAACTTTTTCCATTCTTTTCTTCATCTGTTCTTTCATATGTTTGCTTTAGGAGGCCACGTCTTCAAGCTCACCAATCCTTTCTTCTGCCTCCTCAAATCTGCTCTTATATGCCTCCAGTGTATTTTTTATTTTATTTATTGTGCCTTTCATTCCCATAAGATCTGCTATTTTTCTATGTATATTTTTAAATTCTTTGTGCTCACTCAGTGTCGTCTTAATATCCTAATCTCTTTAACCATCTCATTGACTTTATTAAGATTTGTTTGAATATCTATGGTTAGTTGTCTCAACTCCTTTATGTCATCTGGAAGCCTTTCTTTTTCCTTTAACTGGGCTATATCATTCTGTTTCTTGGTATGGATTGTAAGTTTTTTGTTGGTGTCTTGGTATCTGGCTTATTAGATGTCTTTATTCTGGGTGCAGTTTCTCTCTTTAGTTTAGGGCTTTCTTGCAGTTTCTCCCTTGTTGGTTGTGTAGTAGGAGCCAAAGTTGTAATTGGTGCTGTAATCTTTGGATGCTGAAGCTGCCCGCATTGCCCCAAGAATCAATGAAGCTTCTCCCACCTTTCTTCTCTGCCAGGGGTAGGGACAGAGCCACAGCCATGTGTAATAATCCAAGTCATGCAGACCAAGACCTTCGATAGTTGCCCAGAGAGACTGATGAAGCTTCACACACCTTCCTCCCCTCCTGGGGTTGGGATGGAGCTGCAGGTGTGGGCAGTAATCTATGCCATGTAGGTCCAAAATGATGACAGTTGCCCACGTAGACACATAGCAACTGTCCAGGGATGGACCCTCTGGAGTTCCTAACAGTCTAATCCATGTGGGCTGAATGTGCCTGCAGTTGCCCTGAGAGACTGAGGGCATACTGTCCCTTCTGCCCTTTAGGGGGCGGGATGGAACTACCATTGTCCAACAGTTCAGTCCGTGTAGGCCGAAATGGCTGCCACTGCCCAGAGAGGCTGAGGGAATACCAGCCCTGTCCTATACTATTGGGTGGTGGGGGTGGATCCACAGGTGCCCAACAGTTCAGTCCGTGTAGGGTAAGAGTACCTGCTATTGCCCAGAGAGGCTGAGGAAACATCAGTCCCCTCCTTTCCTGTTAGAGGGTGGGGGTGGGTCCACAGACACCCAAAAGTTCAGTCTTTGTCGGCAGAAAGTACCTGCTGTTGCCCAGTGAAGCTGAGGAAACATCAGTCCCTCCTCTCCCATTAGAGGATGGGAGCGGATCCACGGATATCCAACAGTCCACTCTGTGCAGGCCAAAAGTGCCTGCTGTTGCTTGGAAAAGCTGAGGAAACAGCAGGCCACTCCTATCCTATTGGAGGATGGGGGTGGATCCACAGGCACCCAACACTTCAGTCCATGTAGGCCAAAAGTGCCTGCCATTGCCCAGAAAGGCTGAGAAAACACAGTTCCCCTCCTATCCTTCTTGGGGACGGGAATGGAGTTACAGGTGTCCATCTGTTCAGTCTGTGTGGGCCAAAAGCACCTGCAGTTACCTAGAGAGGCTGGGGAAACAGTCCCTCTCTTGTTCTATCGGAGGTGATGGTGGAGCTGCAGGCACCCAACATCAAATCTGTGCAAGCCAAAAGTACCTGCAGTTGCCCTGAGAGGCTGTGGAAACATCAGCCTCCTCCTATCCTACTGGGGGACCAGAGGTGGAGATGGAATAGAAGGCGTTCAACAAACCAGTTTGTGTGGGCCGAGAGTGCCTGCAGTTGCCTGGAAGAGCTGAGGTAACACAGCTCTTCTCTTATCCTATTGGGGTGCAGGGATGGAGCCCCAGTTGTCCAACTATTCAGTCTGTGCTAGCCAAAAGCACCTGCAGTTACCTGGAGAGGCTAGTGCAGGTCCCTTCAGTTTCCTCCCTGCTGGGGGTGGGGCTGGGGCTTAGGCTAGAGCTGCAATCTGATTTGGGTGGAAGAAGCCAGTCCCTACCATCACTGTGATTTTCAATCAGCTCTGCTTCCCCTCATGCCGGGGGTGGAGTTAAAATGGTGGCTACTGGCCTCTTTCCAATTTGTACAGTTTCAAACTTTAGCCATTCTTAGGAATATACTTTAACCAGATGAATTTACTAATCAGTAGCTGAAGCCAGTGCCCAACTATCTCTTCCTTCCCCATTTTTGGGAAATGGAGCATCCAGCTCCAACCACAGAATAGCTTGCGCCACCAGTGAAGTATGGGCACTGGCCTCCATATCATGGAGTGCTCTACTCACGAATCTGCTCTGCAGAGGGGCAGTCTCCTCCTTCCATACTTTCAACGATATTGTAGGATGCTCTTCTGGTTTCCTGGGGCCCCCAAACAGGCACTGTAGATAGCTCTGGGTGATTATTAACTGCCCTGTAGGAAGAGCTGATTTTTGGAGCTCCTTACTCTGCCACCATCTTGTCCCTCTCTCTATTACTTTTATTTTTAAATAAAATACTTCTAAGAATAGTTTTCTTTTACAGAGATCAAGGTTGAAAATTTTTCAGAGGTTTACTTTATAGGGTAGAAAGCTCTTACTTCTTTAAAGATGCTAAGCTATGGACTCATGCATTTAGGTTATCGATGATAAATATGAAGTTCCACATTTACTTTTAATAGTCAAATTATGGCAGTTTGAAACTCCACTAGTATATCTGATGAAAATTGGTTCACCTTACAATATTTTATGGCTATTATAAGAAATCCTAATTAAGAATTCCTACAAGTCAGTCTGTACCCACTATTGACATGCAATTTCCACCCTATTCCTCATAGTATATCCTCATACAATGGAAAACCTCTTGTGAAGCTTCACTCTCACCACTGCCTATCAGATTATCCCTTAATGGATTCTGATCAGAGGCAGAAAGGTGAATTTTCCCCTTTCACTTGGAATCCAAAGTAGCTCCATTTGGATGTAGATCCTGTAGGCAAATATTAAATCGGATTTGCCAGCTTCCAGGCATTATCTCTTTGCCCAGACTTCTCACCAAATCTCTTATGTAAAACATACACTTTCACTCCAACAACAAAAACAATATTATATTAACATATTGTTAAACAATGTTTTTTCATTTTGTCCCCCCACAAATGTATCACTTTTATGAAAAGATTTAAACTACTATGTTATGGATTTATAGTTATTATTTATTGCATTCTTTGTGCTAGGACTTACTTTATATTGTTAGAGAGTTATACTTAAGAATATGATCTCTGAAGCAAGATTGCATGGGTTAATACTATTATTCTGGATAAATTGCTTAATCTTTTTGTGCTTTAGTTTCCTATGTGGAAATGGAAGGAAAAAGAAAGACCTACTTTATAGTGTTGTTGTGAGGGTTAAATGAGTTAATATGCTAAATATACTTAGAATTTTTCCATGTACATAATGATCACTCAATAAATGTTAGCTTTTTAATCTCACAACAATCCTTTGAGATATATTTTCTTTTTCTTCTAATATATAAATGAGAAAACTGAGACAATAAAGCTTGAATTACTTGCCCAAGTTCACATAGCTTTTAAGAAACAAAACAAGATTTTTAGTAATGAATTCTGGCTTCAGATTCCATGTATTTAACCACCATACTGTTTTAAACACAGTCCAAGCAGTTGGCTAGAGGACAAATGTCAAGCTCATTTACTGGTTCTCCCCCCAACTCCAAGGTTCTCTTGTTATTAACAGATAGAAAAAGATACCAGGAAAAGAAAGGAGGTGATTTTATCTAGCATCTACTCAGCCAACTAACATTGTCTTGTAACTCATATGATTAATATTATATTTTAAAAATCTACTATCTCTTTTAAAGACTTAAGGATTTTCCTATATCTTCAATTTCCAAAAAAAAATTTGGATCTCAGAAAAGATGTTGGTGCTGAATCACACATATAAATAGATAAATACTTTCTGGGCATGTTTGATCTTATAGTATAATATATTTTCTTAACAGTATTGCTCAGTACTGAATGCTATTCAATGTGACTACCATATTTCAGAAATATATTATTCAATGTGTCACCTATAACAAACCAGTTAGTATCAAATTGCATGCAACTTTAATTAAGGATAAAAATTAAAACATGTTTTTCATTTTGTCCCCCCACAAATGTATCACTTTTATGAAAAGATTTAAACTACTATATTATGAATTTATAGAATAAAAACAATGTATAATCGAAAAGGACAAAGAAGGTTTCTAATTCTACCTCCTGTCAAGTCTTGTATAGGGCTCCTTTCTGTAGTATTCTAGGCATATAATCATCCAACCACTATTTTAGATTAATCTCTTGTTAGAAAGCTTTGATTTTAGAAAATTCTTTCTACATTGAGATAAAAGCTCCTTTCCTGGTGCTGTCACTAATTAGCCTTAGGTCTAGCCTAAAGAAAATGTGAAAATGAAGTTTTCCATTCATATTATAGCTATTTAAATATTTTAAAATAATTATCTTTTCCACACAAATCTTCTGAGACTAAATATCCCATTCCAGACATTTCTTAACATATAATAATTCTCTTACATATGAACACATGTCCATCTATATCCTTTATAATAGGTGGTAATTGGAACTTAACAGAATACAGTGTGAGCAGAACAAATGCATAATTCACTGGATCTGTCACCTCCATTCATCTTGAATTAATGCAATTTCTGAGAGCATATTTTTTTGGTGTCCTTAATCTTACTGGCTCCTAGGCTACCATTAAAGCTTCCTCATTGCTCTAAATAGTATTTAAATATTACATTAATCTATAAAAGTATACTGCTTTCCCAGAGGAGATCTGTGTATATAAATGTTTACTATGTTACAGTTTTTACACATATGCTCACTCATACCTTCTTTGGCACCTCCAAAAGGCAGTTGACTGTTGGGGCTGCCACAAATGAAAATGTATCCTTTTGGTGCACATATGACTAGTCAATTGGTTCCTTGTAGAATCTGGGCCTTCCTGAAAACTGCATGCCCATCTAGGGTTTTGTTCGGGTCACAGCAAAGGGTGGATAGGGGGCCCAGTTTGTAAGGTCTGTGTGAAGAATCTGATTTCCAGGGCAGGTGAGGGCAAGATTTTGATCAAGCATCCCACTTTTTGGGTTTTTCATAAATTAGTTTTCATCCTAATCTTAGATACATAGAATGAATAGTGACCATGCTGTACTTAGTTTTTGTATTGTTTTTAGATAGCTCTTGGCATAAATCTTGTTTGTCTAGTTTGTACTTGTCTGCAAGTACCCAGGAATAAGGTAGTCCATAAAAGTAGTCAAAGGGGACTAGATGGTCTTTACTTTTGGAGTGTACAAATGTAATCTTTCTAATATCTGGTTTATTAAAAAGCTTGTGGTAATGATTGATTCTGGAAGGGGGGTAAATTAAAGCATGGAAATGGGTGGTCTGCTAGCAGTTCCCCTTCTATGGGAGGTTCAAGCTTTGTACGACTTTTGCCACTTAAGGCTGTCAGTTCTGGGGCCTGGCTGAGATGTTGTAATGGTATAGCAACATAGATGAGGGTCTGGTATAAGGGTTAGGGTGGCATATCCTGCTAGTTCCTTTTCCTAGGCTAAGGCTTGTGATGTTTTAATAATGAAATTTTCTTCCCATTTATTCATGAGGCAAGGGAAGCTGTGTAGGGACAGAACTGCAAGGACAAAATGAAGGGAGCCATTCTGTATTTAGTGGGGTCTGTTTATGAGGAAAACCTAAAAGACTAGGTTAGCCAAGGTACAGATAATTCCTGCCACTAGGAGAACATTTAGAATGAGAAAGCAAGGCCAGCAAGGATGCCAAGTCAAATATTCAAGTTGAGGTGCTTCCCTGAGCATCAAGGTGTTTCTTGAAAAGCAATTTAAGCCCTCCTAGGGGTTCACAGGTGTATTCCCAGTGCTGATGAGGATTGGCTGACACTGGTTTGCGATGCAAAGGAGAGGTGTGTCTTTGCTGTGAGATGTTTGTTATTTTACTGATGTGGTGGATCCACGGTGCAATTCCCTGTAACCTGAAAGAAGAGTGAGTGACAAGTAAACTAGGTGGGGTCCTGTCCACTTGAGGCTGAACTGACAGTCAGGATGGGTGGCTTTCCAAGTGCGAAGCCAGCCAATCTCTGGGTTCAATATTATGCAATGGGGTGTCTGTGGGGAATTTAAGGTGGTTAAAGGCGAGTTTTGGATTTCATTCAGCGTTGCACCCAAAGATCTAACATTTTGGATAGTAGCTAATTCAGAACTAGCTTGCATGTTGCCTGTATATCATTCTTAAGAAATGGCCTTCCATAAGTCATTTCATAAGAGCTTAAACCAAGTCCTCTTTGGACAGCAGTTCTTACTCTCAGCAGGGAAATAGGAAGCCTTTATCTAACTTGAGGTGAGGCTCTAAACAAATCTTAGCTATGGCTTCTTTCAAGGTGTGATTCATTCCACCTTCTAATGTATTGAGGTCTCCAAGGGGAATGTAAATACCAATCTATACCTAAAGTCATGATACATCTTTGGTTACCTTAGAGATAAAGGATGCTCCATTATCACTTTGTATGGAAATAGGAAGCCTGAACCTTGGAATGATTTCTTTAAGTAAAATTCTTACCACTTCTTGAGCTTTATCTGATCGGCAAGGGGAGGCTTTTACTTATCCAGTGGAGGTGTCTACAAAAACTTTAAAGTATGAAATTTCCTGGCACTTTGGGCATTACAGTGAAACCAATTTGCCAATCTTTTCTCCCTCCCAGGCCCTGATATTGTACTGCCTTGTTTAAAGTTAATTAGTCTGGGGGTTAACTTTGGCACAAGTGACACATTGGGCATTCGTAGCTTGAATGGTTCTTTGTAAGGTAGGACCAACTAGAAATTTGGACATCCCCTGGAACATAGTCTGTAGCCCGTAATGTGTTTGCCTGTGAAAATGCAAGACAATAGGTTTGATTAAGTTCTCAGGGAGGAGTATTTTACTAGGGTAATCAAAATCAGTACTTTCTTTGATCAGTCACCCATCAGTGTTAAGTTTAGTAAGTTCCTATTCCTTTGCTCTCTGTAGATCCTTTTCAGTATACTTGGGCTTCCCAAAGAGGTTGAACCCAAAGAGGTTCAACAATAGGGTAAGTTATCAGCAAGGCTAAATCTAAAAGGCCAGATAGGTCAACTGGTTTTAGGAGCTGATTAGCAGCTGCTTTTGCCACTTGGTCAGCCAGATAGATCAGCCTTTAGCTTCACTGGTATGATTATTTTGATGCCCTTTACAGTGGACTACTGCCAATTCCCTGGGAAGCATAACTTCTTCCAATAATTTAATAATTAAGTCATTATGTTTTATGTCCTTATTGGCAGAAGTGAGTAGTTTCCGTTCTCTCCATATGGCCCCATCTGCATGTAATATTGCAAAGGCATACCTTGATTCTGTGTAGATGGTGATTTTTCCACACTTATTTTTAAAGCTCGGATCAGAGCTATTAGCTCCATGCTTTGTGCTGATGTTCCAGCAGGTAGAGCCTTGGCTTCTAATGTTTCACCGAGGGTAACATACCTGGCATGCCACTCTCCATGGTCCATAAAACCGTTACCATTTGTAGAAAGTTCTAAGTCTGAGTCAAGGAGCAGCACATCTGGGAGTCTTGGTCTACTGGAATATACTCAATCAATTAGTTGTACAAAGTCATGTTTCGGATATAACCATTCGGTTTCGTAATTGGGATGTGGCATGAGGATGGCTGGGTTTAACTTAGCCACTACCTTCAACTCAACAATAGGATTGTCGAACAATGCATCTTGGTACTTGCTTAATCTTCCACGGTGAGCCAATGCCCTCCTTTTTGTTCTCACAAAGTTAAAACACAGTGAGGAGAAGAGATCACTATAAACTGCTCCAAGGCAAACTTTTCAGCTTCTTGCAAAAGAGGTGGCTGCAGCAGCCCTTAGGCAAACTGGTCACTATTTGGTCACTGCATCTAATTGCTTAGACAAATAAGCCACTGGTTGAGTATTGACTCCAAAAGCTTGGGTGAGGACTCCTAGTGCAAATCCTTGGTCTCATGCACAAACAAATGGAATTATTTTATAGGGTCAAGAAGTCCCAAAGCTGGAGCAGTAAGAAATTTTTGCTTAAGGTTTTGAAAGGCAAGTGGACACTCCAGTGTCCAGATTGGGGCCCTTTCTCATCTCCTTTAAGGGCTTTAAATAGTGGGTTGGCTTTAAGTCCAAAATTTGGTATCAACAGTTTACAGTAACCAGCCATGCTGGTTCCTCTGGTTCCTTTTTTGTTTTGGGGCTCTGACACTTGGCATAAGGCTTCTTTTCAATTGGGGCAACAGGGCCCATTGTCCTTTTGATAGTTCCAAACCAAGATATTTAGCATGGGTTTGTGTAATCTGGGCCTTCTTTCTGATACTATATATCCCTTTTCAGTTAGTCTTTTTAGCATTATCCCAGTGTTTTCATTTGAGGCTTCCTGAGTTTTACTGGAAAGAGCATATCATCCACATATTGGAGGGAGACGACTCCTCAGAGCTGTACTCCCTGTAAATGTTTACATAGGGCTTGCCCAAAAAGGGTCAGGGCATTTTTAAAACCTGTGGTAGCACAGTCCAACAAAATTGTTGCTTTATCCCAGTGTCAGAATCTTCCCATTCAAAGGCAAAGAGTTTTTGTGATTCTTTTTCTAATGAGATGTAGTAAAAGGCATCTTTTAGGTCCAAGACTGAACCAAGTAAAGCATTAGTAATATTATCAGTGCACATGTAGTAGCTGGTTACCACCGGGTGGATATCTTCCACTACTTGATTAATAGCTCTCAAATCTTATACTGGCAGAATAGGGGTATTAGAGTTTGACTGACAGGATCTAATTAGTCCCCACTTGAGAGATTTCTTGCTTAGAGGTGAGATGCCGGCTCTAGCCTTCTGTCTGAGTGGGTACTGCTTTAAATGTGGTGGAGTAAAGTTTAGCTGCAGTTTTACCTTGATTTTCCACGCTTCAGCTGCCTGTCCTGGGGGTCCCCCAATAGCCCATACCTTACCTGGCACCTGTTGTTTTATTTCTTCAGGAGCTCCAAACCCCTTTGTGTTCTCAGCAAGACCTAATAGCGCTGTTAGGAGGACACAGGAGAGCTGGGACCGGTATGTTCACTTCATTAGGTGAAAATGAAAGGGATATGTGGCAGTTTGATATTATTGATGAATTTCAAAAAGAAATACTGATTATGCTTATTAACTGGTCTGTTCCTCTGGGCTAGTGATACCCTTAAATTGTATTGAATTCAGAGGTTTCACTTTTACTTGATTAAATTATGACTAGGGCTTTGATTGGGCCATGTCATTAGGATGTCATGTCCCCACCCCCTTGGAACTTACAGAGAAAACAACAAGGCAAAAGAGATAGACGCTTGATCTTGGAGCCCCAGGAAGTAAATACACAGAGAAGCAGATAAGTGAGAAAAGAGAGAAGTCTCCATTAGACACGCCAGAGGCCCCAGGAAGGAGAGGAGCCATTCTCCTGATAGTTTACAGCTGACCTTGTGGAAAGACCAGAGCAGCTGAGCCCAGAGAGAAATGAGCCCTGGGGAAGAGACGAGACTTATCCCAGCCTACAGCAGCTATCAGAAGAAGCTGGGACCACGGAGCCTTAGGAGGGAAGGGAAGCCTGAATCCTTGCAGACATCAACAGCCGTCCTGCTCCAACATGTGGCAACAGACTTTGGTAAGGGAAGTAACTTATGCTTTATGGCCTGGTAACTGTAAGCTTCTACCCCAAATAAATACCCTTTATAAAAGCCAAACAATTTCTGGTATTTTGCATCAGCACCCTTTTGGCTGACTAATATAGGAGGCATGTAATTTAGAGAATAAGTTTAGGCCTCAGAGCAGAATTGGGCACTCAGGCATTTTGAAGAATTTATGGGTTAGCTGTGTTTCTCCAGCTTGACATTACAAAAGTTGTAAGAATGGCTTAAGACTTTTAGTCCCCGAGACGCCAATAATAGGAACCAATTCATCAGATTCTTTACTTAGTCTCTGGTTTAAGACTAAGTAGCTCTAGTGTCCACCAAGAAGTTAACTAATTTCTTACCCACATGGAATAAGACCCAAGGTTCTATGTGGGTGATCAGGATGGTTTTCCTGACTGTTCTAGGTCACTGTCTTCATCCCCTGCTCATTGTGGGAGTTGGGCCCCTGGGTGGGATGTACTAGTCCTTTCTTTCCCAGTGAAGCTCAGGCATTCCTGCTTCCAGTATACCTCTTACTTACAGTAAACACATTGCTTGGCACCCCAGGAGTTATACCCTTCACTGAGCATCTCCACTGTCCTTTCTTCTCAGGGTCTGTGGGTTTCTGAAGTTTTGGTTAAGAACTGCTCTTACGAGACTGGCTTTGCAGGCAGCATGCTGCTTTTGCTGCTTTTGCTGCTTTTCTCAGATAGACTCTTGGTTGTGAAAAACTTTAAAGGCAATTTCTGAGTTCTGATATGGGCTTGCCCAATCCCCCCCTCTCAGCTTTTGGAACTTTCATTTTATATGGGAAGCACTTTGACTGATAAAGAACCTATTTATGGTGTAAAAATTAGTAGAGTCTTCTTGATTAAGATTAGTGTATTGCTGATAGGCTTTAAGCAACCATTCTAAATATACTGGGTTTTCCTCAGGGCTTTAAACTATTTCTTGAATCTTGTTCAGATGGTTTTATTTAGGCACTCCTTCCCTGAGGCCTGCACTAATGCAAGCTTTATAATGATCCAATGTGGTCCTGTTTGTTCATTTGGGTTCCAATTTGGTTCAATTCTGGGAACTGCCTGATTCCCTGGGACATGTACTGATTTATCTGGATTATTTTTGCTCTGTGCATCGCCATGGTCATGGGCTTTGCCAATACTTTCTCTCTTTAGAGGTTAACATTCCATTGAGCGGGAACTGTATGTCCACCCAATTAGAATTATGTATTGCAAAAATGGAATGAAATAGAATTTCCATTTTATGAGGATCTGCCCATTACCTAGGGACTCAGTCCTTCTTAATTGTATAGATCTGCAGTTGAGAATGGGGTGTGAACATAAAGCTAGCCTCTCAGTCTCCGTTGGTCATTCATTCCAACTGATAGTTGTCTTAATGGAAACTGCCCAGCTGAGGAAAATGCTCCCTGACCAAACTGGCATTGCTCCAGGTATGAACCAGGTAGGCTATTTCTGGAGGGTATAAAAGTAACTCAGGCCCATTCTCCCCACTCTCCACCCTCAGAAGGAGACAGAGGGACTGTTGGAGTCAGGAGAGAGTCTAGTACTTCATCTGAGTGGTTTGAATCAGGAAAGGTTTCTTTCATTTTTTAGCTTCTGACTCAAACCTGGTCCTCAACTAGCTAAGACCACTCCATGCCCAAAGCATTGATGTTTTCCATTTTTGGCTAAGTACATAAAATATTGTTCATAAGGTATTTTATCCCATTTACCAAGTGTTTTACAATATAAATTCAACTATAAAATAGCACTTTATTCAACAGACCCTTTTCCCATTCATTCCTAACCATCCTCTAATTTATATTACGGTCATGTAGTTTTGCACAAAAAAAATTCCATTCTCTTTTTAGTCATTGGTTCATAACCAAATTGTTACCAATATTTTAAAATGCAATCTGAAAGACAACATTCCTCCTTTACCTCAGAGCTCTATTACCCATTCCAAACCTTTCCTCTGTTTCCAGGAGACCCAACAATGATCAATTCACAACTCTCAAATTCCAAAACCAAAGGGCACCTGTGTGCCTGCCTGCGCATGATGGGATCTCCTATACCAGGGGACTGCCCGCCTTTGGGTACTGCAAGACTCCAGGTATCCCCAAGAACAAGACCAAGAAATCAAGGGCATTCTTGCTGCCTACAGCTTCAGCAGGAGATTTAAACCTACATCTACAAGATGAAGTTTAACTCAAAGAACAATTTGATATAACTTCTTACATTGTAAAAGTCACAATAAGTCTATAGTAGAATATCAGTAAGTCTACTTTGGTCCATAGTTCATCCCCCAATCCTGAGGATTCTGGGAAGGTGATGCCCACTCCACCTCTAATTGAGGTGGGGGGCAGTGGCCACTGGAGGTTCTGAGGGCAGGGAGAGGGAAGAACAGATGTAATATGGGGGCATTTTCAGGACTTGGGAATTGTTCTGAATGACATTGCAATGACAGACACAAGCCATTGTATATCTTTCCATAACCTGCAAGACTGAGATGGCAGAGAGTGTAAACTACAATGTAAACTATAATCTGTGCTTAGTGGCAATACTCCAGAATGTGTTCATCAATTGTAACGAATGTACCACACTAATAAATTATTTTGTTGATGTGGGAAAATCTGGGAGGTGTAGGGAACGGGGCATATGGCAATCCCCTTTATTTTTTATGTAACATTTATGAAATCTAAGTATCTTTTAAAAAAAATTTTTTTTTTTTTAAAGAAAAAGAACAATTTGAAGCACAGGATACTCACCAGAGTTGAGAAAATGGTTTTGCTGTTTCCCTTGTTGATCTGCTGCTCTCTCAGGACCAGCAGTGCCTGAGGGGGCCCAGAGGACCCAGTCCTGGCTCTTGGAGACAATTGGCTCCAGTGGCCACAGAACCAAGTTCAGGAAAAACATACCCAGGGGGCTGATGAGTCCACCAGGCAGCGGTCACCTCAGAGCTCACCAGAGTCACCAACTGAAGGGGACCCATGTGAGTACCTTGGGTTCTTTTGTCTGGCAGAGAATTGGAATCTACACTGAGTTTTGATCACACAAGGAAAGAGTTTATTAAACTGTCAGAGGTTAAGAGACAAAGTCTCAAAAATCTGCCTCCTCAAACAAAGAAGACTAGGGTTTTTATTATTTTCAGACAAAGAGAGGTGGGGTAAGTATTTTGGGATGTCGTGGCATATTGACTGAATTGATTAATTGGAAGTCTATAAGTGCAGGCCTTAGAGGCTGGCTGGGATAAGCATCAGGTTGCAGGTTAGAAACTGGGCCAAAAATTGCTTAATTAACATCCATTAGGACAGGGGTTCTAAATCTTTTTTGTTCCACAGACCCCTTTGTCAGCCAGGTGAAAACCATGGACCCCTTACTAAGTCCACACTATACTGTGTATTATTTAATAAATATATCACATCTGGACCAACATGTCCCCACAAGAATATTTTTTTTTTTTTTTTTTTTTAATTTCAATTCAACCTCATTAACCCCTTGTTAAGAACCCTTTTATTAGGAACTGACAAAGTCTAGTTTGGTAATACATAAAGTTGTAAATAGTTCAATCCACATAAGGTAATGCTAAACTAAACCAAGTTTGGTTGGGGGGTAATACATAAAGTTCTAATTCACCTTATTAACATGACTAAGCTAAACAAAGCAGGCTGTTAAGGATTGACAAATCCATGCACAATAAGATAAGGGAGTACAAATGGTAGTTGTTTATGAGCTAAAGATTACACAGATAGAAAAATAAAACATAGAATCAAAGAAATTAGTTTCAGGTATTTGTCTCTAGCTACTTTTTGAAGTTAATGATTCAGTGACCATGGTTATTTGTTCTCATTCTGTTTTTAAATTTCTAAATCTTGCCAGGCTCACACAAAAAGATAGGAGTGGAAAACAGGAACTTGCTAGGTACAGATAAGGGAAAGGAATTTACTTTGTGACAAAATACAGTTTCTCAGTAATTGGTAACAAATACATGGCTACATTGCTATGAGTTACAAGAGTGAGATTACATACTTAAAACTAAAATATCACTTAGCTAAATAAAAAAAAATTACAGTTGCAGTGTAACATATATCATACGGCTGCTTTGGGTCTCTTTCAATAGGAGCAAAATTATGCATAGCCCCAAACTACAAGTACAGTGGCTAACAGGCACAGGGAGAAGGATTTTGATTCAATACACAAAGGTACTTTTTACAATATAGCAGCTTTCCAAGGGGAATAATCTGGAGGGAGTTTAAGTAGGAGATGATAGCTGCACTATTGAGATGACCCATAAAGCTCTTTATATTTTTAAGATTCCATGATTGTGTTCCTATGAAATTTCTTCCGGGAGAGAAAGAATTCGAGGCACTCCACTGTTAAGAGGGTGATTTGGACTGCCAACATCCAATTCACCTTGAGTGATTATTTAAAATGCAGATTTCTGAGCTCAATCCAAGGAAGCCATCTCAGGTTCTCTTGGGGAGGAACCTCAGAATCTGCATTTGAACAAGCTCCCCAGGCAATTTTAACACCCACTGAAGTTTCAGAACTTTTCATTTGGTGCTTACCAATTTCAGTAAGCATCAGGAGTCTATTTGGTTCTAGCAGACCATTATCCATACTAGTTACTGACACCACTCCTTTGTGCTTTAGGTTCTCCAACCTTGCGTTCTTCAAAGGCTTGTCTTAAGAGAAAGAGAAAATAAGTACAAAAGTCTCGGGGCTCCCCAGGTAAGGCAGCTCCTGTTGGATACCATTCCTTTTCTTCAGTTTTCCATAAATATAAAAAATAAGATCTCTGAACAATTGTGCCACATAGAAAGTGATCATTTTTGCTAAAATGTCAGATTAGGTAAGCATCCCAAATGCTATTAACATCTATGGCTATTTTGTGAAATATTCACACTATCTGAAACTCTGAATAGCAAGTTTATAGAAACATCAAAGGCGTCTTCACAGTAATACTCAAGCAAAAAGTTACTTAGGAGTCCAACTCTCTATGTTTTAACAAGCAGCCCAGGGATGACTATAACAAACAATAGGGTATGTTCTCAAGTTTAAAAATTTAAACTTTGAAGATTCTCTGAGCCTCTGCTGCCTAACTCCCTGTTTGAACCAAGCATCAAACAGGATGTGGAGTCCTCACTACCCAGAAACAAAGACTTCATGCAAAAAGATAAACTATATAAATATCAGAATTTTCTGCAAAGAAAATAAAAGTAAATTGGAAACTGGGAAAATTATGCAAAATATATGACAAAGTACTAATATCCTTGGTATATAAAGAATTAAGAGTAGCCAAAACAACAATAGAATAGAAAAGGCATAAATAGTTTATAGAAAAGGAAATATAATGACTTTTAGACATTTTAAAAGATGCTCAACTTTATTTTAAGTAAAAAAATATATAATTAAATAGTGATACAAAACCATTTTAATCTATCAAGCTGCCAAAAAAATTTTGATATTACATTTCATTACTCTTTCATTGATGGAGGGAATATATTTAGGGTAATTTGACAATATGTCTCAACATTTGAAATTCACATGGGCTCTGATACAGCAATTCCTCTTCTAGGAATTTATCCTGCCGATGCATTTGACATGGGTAAGCCTTATTTGTAATAGCAAGAGACTAGAATCAATCTAAGTGTGCATCTCTAAGGGGTTAATTAAAGAAATTACAAAGCACCCATACAATGGAATATAGTGTAGCCATCAAAAATAGCAGATGCATAGAGATTACATTTAGATAATAAATATGCAAAAAATTGTGCCCAGTCAAGAAAACAAATCTTTCTAGATATTTCAATCAGAAAAGGTTTGGGTAGGGCTGAGGGAGCAGAGAAGGCAGGAGGTGTTTCATAGAGTTCAGTAAACTGCTAGGTGTTGGAAGGGTTGGAGGAATATAGGTACAAGGGAATTTTGATCTGATCTGATTCCACCCAAGGACCAGAAGGCAGCTACTGCCTTTGGGCAGGAGCCCATCTATCTTTATTCACTACTGAGCTGCTAGATGTGCCACCAGTGAAAGTGAGCAGAACTGCTGGTTCTAACAACACTGCTAAATCACTGTTGCAAAGGCTGTTGAGAGCACTACTGCTGCCACTCTGGATTCACCAGTGCCTCCCTTTGGAAGACCATAACTGAATATCAGCTGGGAAGGGAATGTGTGGAGTGTAATTGCCAGGCTTCTGGTCCCGTGAGATACAGAGGGGATGCCTAGAAAGCAAGCTAAGTACCCGCAGGCAGCATTTAGCATAGTATTCAAGCTATATTGCTAAATTTTAAAAAACCAAAGTAGATTTATGTTCAGTCTATGTAAGTGCTGCACAGTAGATTTCGTGTGGCAGTTCATGTGATTAGAAGGAAGAAAATTCACTGATCATTTTTAAGAACCTTTAAGGAGGCAGAAAAATGGTATGGTCACAGATATAATCAAGAAAATATCTCAAGTATTTTAAAAATAAATTATATTGTTATTTTCCTTCAAAAAATCAAAGTAGAAAACAGTATAATAGGATTCTATATGTTTTCAAAGTGAGTGTGTCAACTGCAGTGAGTGTGTGTTTCTATATGGAGAGAAGAAAACACAAGAATTTCAGAATAGAGGTTGTTTCCAAACGGGAACTGAGGAAATGGAGGTCAGAGGAGAGAGAAAGACTTTCTTTTCACTCACTGTATACTTTTTTGTGCTGTTTGAAATTTTTACCATGTGCATAAATTGCTTAAAAAAATGAACTCTATGTCCAAAAAAGCAAAGATTGCCATAATAAATAATAAAATACACTCTCTCCCTACAACAATTTTTTTACTTGAAATTGGAATCTTTCTACTTAGGGCTGCTAAAAAAACACTTAGAGAAACAGAATTTCTTTACCCCCTTTTCCCAATGAAACCATGGGATAAAGTCCACTAAAACATGTGCTATTGCCCTTCCAAATTTTCAAATGTGTTATCTTTCTTGAACTTTGCAATACAACTGTGAACTGTTTGCTGGAGGACTCACAGACACATGCTCAGTGGGTATCTCCCAGCTCTGACCTACCCACCCCTTTCTTTTCTGTTGTGCCCAGATGTTTCAGTCTACTTCCATTCTACAGCCAGAGGGAGATGTTAGGTCTAATGAAAGGGCCTGACTATACCTTAAACCCAGAAACTGGGAACAAGCAGGCCCAGATGCTCTCGTGGCAGGTATTCTCAGTGGCAGGGCCCCCTTCCCCTGGGCCATATAAATATCCCATCCTTGGCAGCACAGATTTTTCTCTCACCTCCTACTCAAAGTGTGGCATGTGGAACTGCCATCCACTGATCTTGACCAAAGCAGTTTGGCCTTCCGGGAAGACTGGCCACATGGGATATCTTCCCCTGCTCTTTTGGACCCTTTGAACTGTGTACGTAATAAAGCGCTTAGTTGCTGAAAGTTTCTGTTGTGCCTCAGCCAGTGTTGCCACAATGAACCATGTAGCACCTTGTTCCACAATGGTTATTTTATTTTTAACCATTTTAACTGAGAGACATGGAAGTTAAAGGACCCGCCTCAAATTATTCAGCCAGTACTTGGCATAGCTGGAATTTGAAGCCAGGTTTTCTTATTCCAAAACTCTTACTGGTTTCAGCTTGTTCTGGATCTACATCTGTTCAAATCCTTCTACTGGCCTTTGTATTGTCAAATAGCAGCTGAAATAAGAGAGCCATTGTTTGGAGATTAACCATGTCATGGTTGTAAAGGGATTTTGACCCTAATAGTATTTGTCATTTATTTTGCCTTGCTTGGCTAATAAAAGTAATAATTAATAATAAAATCACTGTCACAACATCAACAATAAAAGTAACCCTTACCACCACCACAACCAATGGTTGAGTCCTAATTATATGCCGGACACTATACTGAACATGTCAACATATTGTCTTCTTCAAGTAGGACATTACAATATTTCTACTTCCCACGGTAAGCCACAATACATTTCAGTAAAGTTGACTTGCGCCTCTAAACTCTATTTAAAGCAAGAAAAACTAATGCCGTTGAAAAATGAGCCATGGAATTTTAGTGCTATGGATTCTTCTGCTTTTTTAATAATGATTATGGGGTTGAGAGATTTTCTTCGTCCACCCAGGACACATAGAGCTAAAAAACTGTGCTTAAATACAGGAGAATGGCATCAAGCAGTAATCCCACATTCATTGCCAGTCAAGACTAATACCTTATTAGAGAGGTCTCTGATATGTAAAATGGAGAAAAGGAAAGAAATAGTGCCCCTATGTACAAATGAGAGAATGGGTGGGAGTGATGGTAGTTTTCCCCTGAAATATCTACAAATAAGACCATTTTTCCACTTGTGAATGATGAAATAAGTCCTCAAGGAGGTTTGAATAAAAGCCAGCAATTTCATTAAATGTTTTGAATAAAGAAAAAGAGCCCCAATTATAAAAGACCATATAGAAACCATAAGGTTTAGATAGCAAACTGGCATTACCTGAAAGATCTCAGCCAAGGATGGTGCAGACAGATTCCTAAAATGAAAGACTATTAGAACGTTCTAGAAGTTATCTTCAAAATCAAGGCCAGGGATTACTTTCCACAGATAAACTGCTAAAGGATATAGAGAGGCTGTGGATAAAGGAAGTGTATTTAGATCAACCTAACACCTGAAAAAGCAAGTTCCTTAGTGGCATTTTACAGATAAACAAGATGTTTTTATTCAGATGTCTTAGAAAGTAAAGTTGAGAGATCCACTCTTCAACCCCAGTAATGCAAAACAGCAACAATTGCAATAACCATATTTTCCAAAATATTAAATTTAAAATCTGTCTAACATTTTAAAAGTGCCTAGGTCTCCGCAGTTCATCTTATATCAGATTAATCAGGAGGGACACTTCAGGTTGGCAAGACAATCATTTTTTCTTCCCAAGCAACTCTCAACAAACACAACCAAGTGCTTTGATTTTACATCAGGTAAAGCCTCCCACACTGAAACCATTCGACAACAATAAGTATTTATTGTGAGCCTACTGTGTACAAGATTTTCTGCCAAGAAAAACAAATATGAATAAAAAACTGTTCTTGTGCTCAAGAAAATACAATTCTAAAATGAAATAAAAGTACTGAATTAATCTTAATTCAAGGCAGACTATGAAACATCACAGGAAATGCGCAAATCATGTGTTGTAGAGATGAGAAAAGAGAGAGGTGCATTTGATTGTACGATGGCAGTGAATCAAGATATGTTTACAAAGGAGATAAGCTTTAAGGTAGATGTTAAAGAACCAGCAGGAATCAGCAGAGGGAGATGAAAGAAGTCCATTTCCAGGGAGAAAAGACAATTGGAAGGTTTTGTGATATGAATGTATTAATATAATTTGGGTTTGGGAAAATATAATCTAGCTTAGCAGAAATTAAACATGATTATAGAATTTTGCATTCTTTTTAACTTGAAGTTTACTAAGACATAAAACATGGACACCAAAGAAGAAAAGATGGACAGATTTAACTACAAAAAAAGTAAATATCTATCTTGAAAGATGCCATAAACAAAGTTCAAAGACAAATGTCAGAAAAGAAAAACCTTTGCAATAAAAACATGTGACCCAGATACTATGTCATGAAACAAACATCCAAAAACGCCAAAATGTAGAAAATTTATGAGTATCAGCTGAACATAATGCCATAAACCAGAATGTGTTATAAATGTAAGGCATAAAATAAGCTAGTTAGAAATTTTAAAACATGCTCCTAAATAGTTTCAGAGGTGAAGATGGAATTAAAGCTGGAATTACAAAATATTTATAGAAATAACAAAGGAAATTGCTTATCAAATTGTAAGGGATGAGACAAAGATATTTCCAAATAATTTATAATGTTATGTGTTTTTATTACTAAAGAAAAAAAATTACAAATATAGGCATATATTCAATGTCAGAAATTAGAAAGGAAAAAAAAAGCACCAAAACAAACCAAAGAAAGCATTTAGTAAATTTAAATGTAGGAATGAATACATTTTTTTAAAAAAGAAAGTAGACTTGTTAAAAATCAAAATATGTTTCTTAAGAACACTA
Source organism: Tolypeutes matacus (assembly GCA_026826555.1). Classification (NCBI taxonomy): domain Eukaryota; kingdom Metazoa; phylum Chordata; class Mammalia; order Cingulata; family Chlamyphoridae; genus Tolypeutes; species Tolypeutes matacus. The sequence continues at coordinate 8,218,368 of JAKSZT010054055.1, forward strand.
GCCAACTTATAGCACAAAGGAATAAAAGCAATATTATTAATATATCTAGCCTCCCCAAATGTATTCAACAAAATGTTGCAGTTTTTATCCATATATGAAAAAAAAAAAATTCTTCAAAAAGCTGTGAAAATCCTTATATAATAATAAGCATTCCAGAAGGTTTTTAAAAAATTTTTAAGTAAAAATTATAAAGGAGATATTGTATTTTCAGCTATTAATATTAGCTGATATGCAGTAATAATTGATACATACAGACTGGACCATAGCAACAGAATATATACCAAGTTCAGTGGAATTAAATTGAAAGGTTGGAAATAGAATTAAAATTATCCGTGTGTTTAAAGAAAAAAAAAAAAGGTGGTATTTCAGTAGAGGGAAAATGCTGGAAGAAAATACAGGGAAAAAAAATAACAACTATGTAACATTTGGAGAAGAAGGCCTTTCTCTGCATAACTCTCAGAGCAGAAAACAACATTTTAAAAAAGTATTTGAATTCCAGTTGAAAAAGCCTGAATAAAAATGCACCATTAGCAAAATGACAAGATGAAAAAGCTGAAGTACTCTTTTTGTCTTATCAAATTAATAAAGATGGAAGAGAATGATAGCACCCACTCTTAGTAAAGTTTGAAGCATTCCTCTTATACTGCTGATACTAATGTAATTGGTGTAGTCTTTCTGGAGGAAATTGGAGGATAGATCTAAACATCAGGAGGGAAGTCTCGCCTGGAGATATTCGCGCTCATAGCTGGTGGTTTGAAAAGACTTGTGTATTATTCTATGTATGTGTGTTGATCCATTCATACTTATACATTTGGTGTATCAGAATCTGGTCAGGAAAACAAAAATGATTCAGGAAGAGATTTTTAAAAAAGGGATTGGTGTTTAAAGAAGCAGAGCTAAGCAGTTACAGGTCAGACAGAGCAGTCATGGCTTTCAGGAGGTAAAAAGGCTGCTACCAAAATTCTACAGCAGGTGAGTTACAGGAAAAAGCCCAGGAAAGGCTGCAAATGTCACATCCACCTGTGCCTGCCTTTGGACCACTGCTGCTGGAGGGGGATACTGGTTTCTCTTCTGCCCCCCAAATCTCACTTGACAGCTCATAACCCCACAGGGAATATATGCAGGGGAAAATGTATGAGATACAGATGATGTTCAACTGGCACATTTATTCTCTGTTTTCTCTGTGTGTGCGTGTGTTTTAGAGAGAGTAATTAATTAAACAGTCAACAAATATTTACAGAGGACATAATGTATGTCAGCCAAGGTGTTAGGCAATGGAGTTACAGCAGTCAACATGGAACTTAAGGTCTAATTGAGAGTCACAAACAATAAAAAAGATAAATGTAACCGTTTATGGCAATCTGTGCTAGAGAGAAGACAAAGCAGGGAAGGAGATAGGGAGTGTCAGAGAGTTGCAGCTTTAGATAGTTGGGTAGGGAAGGCTTCATTGAGAAAAGGCACATTTGAGTAAAGACCTAAAGGAGGAGGTAAGGGAGAAAATCAGGACACTGAGAAAAAATACTCTATGTAGAACGAACAACAAGTAGCTAGGCCCTGGAATGATCACAGCAAGGAGCTCAGTGTGGCTGGAATAGAGCAAGGTGGAGCAAGAACTGTAGGAGAAGAGGTCAGAGAGGTAGTTATGGGTCAGATGAAGCAGAGCCTTGAAGGTCATTATAAGAATTTGGATTTTACCCTGAGTTAGATGGAAGCCATTGAAGGCAACAGAGTAACATAATCAGACTTATGCTCTAAAAGGATCATTCTTGCTGCTAGGTCTAAAATAAGTTCAGGGGGAAAGATCAGAAGCAGGGAAACCAGTTATGGCCTGTTGTGATTACACATATGAGCAGCAGTGGAGATGGTGAGAAATGATTGGACCCCAGAAAGGAAACCCCACAGGGGTTCTTGCCCAGAGCAAATGAGTTGGAGTCCACACCAAGATGGTCACGAGAGAAAGCAGGTTTAATAATGCTGACCGAAGGACAGGAGACTGGGGTGTCTCAAATCTGCCTTTCTGATTTTCAGGATTTAGGGGTTTTGTGGATTCAAATAGGGGAGGGTAGAGTGGTTACCATAACAATAGTAAATGTATACAAGGGTGAGCCTAGTTTGGTATAAGTGTACACAAGGGTGTTTACAAGGTGTATTCACAAGGTGTACACAAGGTAAAAGTGTACACAGGGTAAGGCTAGTTTAGAATGACCATCACAATAGCAGGAATGCACAAGGGTGGGGCTGATCCAGAGTAACCATACACAGGGGTGAGTCCAGTTTAGAATAATCATCACAATAGCAAGTTCTTAATTAGAAAAATACCCTATATAAGGGTGAGGTCGGTGTAGCCAGTTTCAGTAATTTCAGGCATTAACTTTTGACTATTCTATAATATACAGAAAAAGTAAGACAAGAGCATCTATAAAATGAATCATTTGTTAACCTGTAACCCCTGGTTACAGTTTCAGGCTTCATTTCCACTTTAAAACAAGCTGGGCACTTTTATCAACTAAGCAACTAAAACTACTTTTATGTTAGGTTATGGAGGACAGGACTGTCCCAGTCAAAACCCAGGAGTTCACAGAAACCAAGGTGAGGCTGGATTTAAATTGCTGTGGTTCTCCCAGACATTTTAAAAGTAGAGATCTGTATAATCCTAAGATTTACCATTACTGAGGATAGGAGACTGTGAGAAGAATGTTTTATGGAGGAAGATCTGGAGATCTATTTTGGATATGTTAAATTTTAAATGCCAGTTAAACATTCAGTGGAAAAGTTGAGTGGCCAATTATAGCTAAGGAAAGAGTTCTATGCTGGAGATAAAGATCTGGGAGTCATCAATATATTGATTTAAAGATTTATTCTTTTAACTTAAATTTTCTACAGCTAGCACGAATGTATTGATTTATTTTGTAATTGTTGCAACACTTATTACTTAAGAAAGCCAATGTAAATTACCTCAACTTCTAAAGAATTTTTCTTTGACCCTGGAACCCAATCATAGTATGTTACATTCCCAACTCCACTATAACTGCTGGAGAGTATTCAAGCTCCTTCTTGAGGAGCTGGATGGTGGAAATTAGGTTGATGTGTTGATGGGAGGTATTAAAGCTTTGCATCTCCAAGCTCTCATAGAATTTTTCCCCCTTCTCTCCCACCTCTGTTTGTTTCTCTGACGTCACTCTGATAGTCCCTTATTTTATCTTTTCATATTCATGATCTTCATATATTGTTCCCACATGGGCAGAAAACCCTCTTCCCCAGAGCTAGAATGGGCGAAAGGGAAGCTTGGGCTTGATACTGTTACCGGATTTTGTCTAGGTTCTTGACTATGCTGCAGAAATGAATTTCAAGAGCATGTTATGTTGATTAGGCCAGTAATTTATTAAGGTAGGGAAGGGAAGCGAAATGGGAGAAAATAACAGATCATAGGTCCCAGGGGCTGAAGAGTAATAAAGAGGACCAATTTACAGACTACAATTTCCCATTATAGATTATAAATGCCCAGGTTTTACTTGTGTATTGACCCATGGCGGGGGTGGGGGGGTGGGACACTATGACACGGGGAGAGCAGGAGAGAAAGGGGGAAAGCAGGGTGCAGAAGGAGAGAGACAGACAGAAAGAGAGAAAGGGAGGGAGGGAGAGAGAGGAAGTTTCGGCCTTTGCGTTTGCTTTTTAAACCATTAATTATTCCACCCTTTGCTAATAACATGGGAGGAGTTCCAGCTGTTTGCTATTTTGCTTGATTACCCCACCTAGCAATCTCCCAGGAGGACCTAATGATAAAGTCCCCAGAGAATATCCGGGGCTGCTTCTGACTTTTGGAGGAAATCTTGTTCCAGATGGGATTCTTAGGAGGGTCTTCCAGCAGCCATCTTGAGGGTATCGATATCCATGTGGACTTCTTGCTACGTTCCAGATCCATCTATTGATTCCCTATTTTACTAGCCTGCTTTAATACTATAGACTTTTTTTCCATTTCTTACCCTTGAAATGTTCCCCTTTGGTTTGGTGTATAAAGGTCTGGAAAAGAGAATGTGCCCTTGAGTAAGCATTCCAAGGAGGCCAATATGTCAGCTTTTGCTTTAGGCCACTTGTATTTGTCTCTAAAAAAATCTCACATATGTTCTTGCCTAGGATATTATGAGTAGGGGATTCCAAAAATGGGTTTAAGATCTAAGTCAAAGCTAATAGTAAAGAAAGGTTTAAACCTATGTAAGAAAGAATAGGAATAATATTATCACAAGTTGCAAAAGTAGAAAAATATCATAAATGTTCAAAAAAAAGGCCAGAAGCAGTGATACAATATATTTGCATGAAAAACTCACTTGGTAAGGCGCAATTACTATTAGGGTCAGCCAAATTACATATTTAGGCCTCAGGCCTGTGAGCTCATATTAATTTGAACAGCTGTTCCAAAGAGGTTTGGTGCTATTTGTTTGACAGATGGAGAAAATGGTACTCACTAATGGCCTAAGTTGCTTTGACACAAACTGATTTCCCTATTGTTAAAACTTACTTGCAATATCAATTGCGAATAGCTTTGACGATTTGAACCTATTCTTCAGTGCTGACATCCTAAGGAAGAACTTTTTAAAATCAGAGCGCCTCATTTGAAAGAATATTACCATTATTGTAACCAGCTTCCTCTTATTCACTTCCAAAGGAGAATTAAGAAATGGGGAACTGTGGGTCATACATATATTCCCATTGTTTGAAGGAGATTGTTAGTCACCTTTGTTTCTGATTATCATTATTTGGAACTGATCTCCCCTTACCTTTGGAAATAAAGGGGATGATTGCATTTTATTCAGAAGAAGGGATTCATAAAACTCATACTATTTGAAGAAACAGCTGTTTCTCTTTACCATGGCATTTACTTTCTTTCATTGCATAGGAAGTCAGCTGGAAGAAACTACTAAACAGTGGATTGAATGAAACACAAATGTAGTGGCTGTTATTATTTGGAAATAATTTTTCCCTGATTGTTTTTATAGAAGAGAGTAAAACTCCCTTAAAATAATTTCTAATCAGGACAAAGAAGAGAGAAAACACAATTCAAATGAAGTCCATTGTTTTAGTTTGCCAAAGGGCTGCCGATGCAGAGTACGGAAATGTGTTGGCTTTTATAAAGGGGATTTATTTGGGATAAAAGCTCAGAGTTCCAAGGTCATGAAAAGTCCAACTAAAGGCACCATACGAGGTGCTTTCTCACCAAAGTCAGCTGCCACGTGATGAAGCCAGATGACCATCGATCTCTGCCGAGGTTGCCACCTTTCTGCAGCTGTAGGCAAACCTGGCTGAGGGCTTGTCTTTTACCGGGCCTCCTCTCTCAAGCTCCCCAGCTCCACTTTCTTCCTGAGCTCAGCTGTAAGCTATTAAGCATACATCTCATCTCTTCCTGGGCCTCAGCTCTTTGAGCCTCTACTAGGGGGCTTCTCTCCTTGCAGCTCAGCTGTGGGTGAAACTATTGTCCTTTCTCTTACATGGCCAGATTACTTTATCTGTGTCTCGATTTATATCAGACTCAACCACAGGGTAGAGACCCAATATGGCTCACACCTCGTTGACATAGTCCAATCAAAGGCCCTAAAGGGATCTTATCAACTAATCTAGTCAAAGGACCCTCAACCTGAATTTAATGCAATCAAAGGGTACCACACCCACAGGAATAGATTAGTTTAAAAACATAATCTTTCTCTTTTTGGGATTCATAAAATAATCTCAAACTACCAGAGCCATTCATTCTGAAAATCTAGTTTAAAATGTATGAGAATTAATAACACAATAATTGAAAAAACACTTTGCATTTCTATTGTATCTTTTAGTGGAAGCTTACAAACAGAGCTTTGGGGAATAAATCTCGCACTTTAAAAAATCACAGATCAGGATATTTAGGGTCCTCCATCATCTTAAATCATTTTTTTTTAATGGACCAGCATTATTCCAGTAAATGGGATTCAAGGATAGAGATTTGTTGTTATAACATTCTGATAAATGGAGTTTGGAGATAAGAGTATTTTGTTACTGTTGTGGTCATTGCTTTTAAGAAATTTCCCTTCTCACTTTCTTTAGCTAAGCATTATTGTGTCTGTATTTAACTCAGTGTCTTTCCATTTCACTTTCATCCATCCATTGGCATCTAGCCTATGAATTACGTTCTTTTGCAATTCTTGGATGAGCTTCCCTCATTTTCTCCTTATGTAATAGTAAGATATTTAAAGTTAAATATTGTCTGTCTACTAATGGTCACAATGTTAATCCTTCCTGCATTTTAAGTATTTGAATTGCTCTCTATATCCATGTCTAATTTGCCAATACTAACAATTATTGGCCATCAACTCAGTGCCAAACACCTTCACACAAACCCATTAAACTACAGTCCACTCAATGACAATCACTGTGTCTTAAGTATCCTCATATCCCTGGTACTTATCTGAGGCCCTAAAATGTTATCATGGCTCAATAAATATTGGCAAATTAATGAGTTTTCCTATTTATTCTTCAGAACTATCATTTTAACTACAGAAACTTGTGCTTAAAAAAACCTGATGCTATTTGCCCAGGATCAGTGGAACAAGGCTTGAAAACCAAGTCAATTTAGATTAGTAATATCTGACTGAAAAAGGAGTATACTAATTCTTTCATCTTCTTAGAATTTGTTGCAATGAAAACATTTTTGAAACACATGAGTGGGGCCATAGAATAGATAGATAGATAGCTAGGTTTAGATCAAATAGTGTTATAATGAGAATTTGTCTCAGTCCAAATATTGACTTAAGTTTTATTTTTTCTTTATATCAGTACTCACTACATGGAGGTTATCTGACATATTCAAAAAGTCCTTTAAAAATGAGCATATGTTTCTGGTATTGGGGCTGGCTAAACATCTGATTCCTGAACAAAACAATTAAAAATTGTCAATAAATTATACCTCTAAAAAATCTTCTCAAATGCATATAAAAACTGGCAATAAAAAAGTAATGTATCATACCAAAATATATGTGAAAATGAAAACCAAGAGAGCTCATAGGCCACTTTTGCCTTAAAGACCTGTGTCAAATCTGAGGAACATGATAATCATGTCCAAGGTCCCATGGTTTGAGGGTGAGAGGAAGAGTCAAAAGACAAAGCTCAACTCTAAAAGGAGAACCTTCCCCTATAAAAAATGGGATCCCCAAAGGGCTTCACCCTCAGTGTAAGAATGAACCAAGAAAAAAGTGAATTGAAGCCTAGCAGAGAGCATTGTCCTTGGGAGAGTTGTATAAACACAAGTCAGCCCTCATGGAGATTTCCAGCCAAAATCACTTCACTCAGGGGATCCAAAAGCTTCAAGCCATTAACGTGGTAAAGAGCTATCCAGTCTGGTACTGTCCAGGCTCTTGGCTAAAACAAAAGCAAATCCTTTCTGGAAAAATGCACCTTAAACGGAGATGTCCCACAGAAAATTAATTTTCCAAGGAAAATGAGACTTTCAGATTAAAAAAAAAATTTTTTCTAAGCACACAAGGAAACAAAGCACCATGTGCAAGAATAAGAATAAAAAACCTGAAAAAAGTATACAGATGATGCAGATATTAAAATTAACAGATACAGACTACTAAATAGCCTTGTTTTATATGTTTAAAGCAAATTAAAAACAAGCTTGAAAAAGCTGCAGGAAACAGCAAAACACAAATAATCACCAAGCAGATTTGGGGGGGGGGGATTAGAATTTCTAGAATTGAAAAATATCATTATTTGATGAATAGGCTTCCAGCTTGTGAAAGAACAATGCTTCAATTAAGATTGAGTAGAAAAATCCAGATCAAATATGATATTTATATAAAGACGCTGGAGAGCTGCTGGTGTTACCAGGATGAGAGGGGACAGGAGTCCAGAGAGTGGGATCTGCAGAGAAAAAAGCTGACATTAGGAGCTGCTTTTTCACTGGAGGTATTTGCTGATTGGGGGTGGAGGACATGAGGCAGAGAGTTGGGGTGATGGGTATGGGTGGGTAAGGGACTGCTTGGGGGAAGCAAAATCAGGAAGGCATTTCAACAAAATGTGAGACTTGAGAAACCAAGATCCTTTCAGGTGAGGAGGGACAAAATTGAGCCTGCCATAGGGTCAGATTTTCTCTCAAGAAATTTCTAGAATCCTGAAGCTCCATAAATGACAGACTAAGAAATCATATTGGTTTGGTTTTCCTTCAGAAGCAGAGCCTGAGACAAGGGAGGAGGGAGCGGGAATGTTTATATACCAACTCCTGTCAGTCATTAGCTAATGGATGCTCCCTGAGGACATTAATTCCAGGCCACTTCTGACCTGCTGTGTGCACTGATAAAACATCTGGTGGTCAGAGAAAGTCCTCAGACAGAGATGCAGGTCCTGGCATTTGGAATTTGGGTTAAATACACCAAAATGATCAGGGCTGGAGGGGCATGAGCCGGGCACCAATAGCTTCTGCTACAGACAACCTCTTGCTCTGCTCAGATCCACACATGCCCTGTGAGATTCTCTCTGTCCTGTGACAGATTCTTTAGAGTGATTGCTTGTTACAAATTCTGAAAAAGAAGTCTTGCAACAAGATAATGCAGAAAAAAACTATAGTCCCCACTGCTCTGGTGGGTCCTGAGGCAGACATTGATACTCATTGCCTCTCTCCTCTCCCACCTATTGCAGGCTCCTCTCATCCTTGGCCAGCTCATATGCTGGTGTAGATTTTTTGCCCAATGAGACAACATAGATTTTCATTCTTGATGGGTCTGAGTCTCTGCTTACTGTGCACTTGTCAAGCTTTGCTTACTTCAATTTCCTCTTCATGGTTATCAATGGGCATAAAGCATGAAGAGGTACCCAAGTAATTCCCCTAAATTCCAGAAATACTTCTCCCTGCTGCACCTATGTATCAACAACCATATCCCCTCCTTACAGTCAGGGTTAATTACTCCTGCCAATATAACAGTCCATTATTTGACTGCTGGTCTACCTAACTAAAGCGCTCCAAATGACCAAGTGGCAGGTGCAGTGTTAAATCTAGTGAAACTCTTACTGTCGCACCTGGTAAAAGAAACCAAGGAACCATGATGTCTATCCTGGTGAGCCTATAGTAGTAAGGAGAGAAAGCATAAATTGTTCAACTACATCCCTGTGAGTGATAGTGAGAGGGGCCATTCCTATTTACACCCTGCACTCTGAATTGTACCTCAGGGCATAACACAAAATGGCTGTTGATTCAAAGTAATATCACATCTTGAAAGACAGGTCTCCAACCCCACAAGGTGCCACACCAAAGCTGTCACAGAGGTGTGCATATAAGAAGCCTTTCCAATGTTCTACCAGGCTGGAAGATTCCCCAGGCAATTCACATGCACAGGAAAAGGTGAGAAACACTATACTATAGTACCTAGTACAGGTTTCTACATGAGCTGCCTTCATGCTTGGCAAACACACGGTGGCTTTGGGAGCAACAATATTTAAAGTTGTATCACATTTTAAAAATCTCTTATATATTGCTAATCCTGACAACTATCCTGTTGCATTGATTTTATGGTCACCAATTTACAGATGAGAAAAATGATGATCAGGTAAAATGATGTGCCACAAATTATACAACTAATAAGTGATAGAGCATTTGCATCTGGGCAGTGCATGTCTTCCCCAATATCCTTGTAAGGATAAAAGATATCTAGCAATAATCTACCCCACCCCTGTCTTCCTCAACCTGTACAGTTTATACCATGTCAGAGAGAACTGCTGGGGCTGCTGCTCAATATAAAATTTTTAAATTCCCATAGGTACTGACAGAATAAATCATATTCTCCAAGTCATTCTGAGTTGAGCTAAAAATCCAATTATCACCTCACCAACTGGCATCGTAAATCTCTCCCAGTTCACAGCAATTTGCCAATTCCCAGATAACCTTAAAGGTGCTAACTACATGAGCTTATGACCTCTTTCTGAAGTTTCTCAGCACATTCTCTCAAAGCTGTGTCATGGTGTTAGGAGGTCCTGCAGATACATCTGGGGTTCAAATTCTGGTCCTAACTCTTTCTTAGTAGATGTGACACCATGGACAAAGTATAACCTCTTTGAGCCTAGAGTCCACTTCCATTAGATGAGATAGTACACCTCTCTGTAAAGATTATGTTCAAATTAAAGGATATAATAATGTGCAGTGCTTAACACAATATTATCTCTTAATTATTAGCCCATGATAATTTATTAGCATTTACTACCCTAAGAAAATTTCCTCATCTAATTGAGAGATTTATATGGAATAATCTCTAAAGTCCTTCCATTTCTGACGTTTGAAAAGTTCAACTCAGGTTTACATTCATGCTCTTTTCCTTCATCCAGAATTCAGAGCTCATCCTCATGTTTTTTAAAAAAGGAGATTTGTATGATTGCAATATGAGTCTGTTTCCTGATTGAATGAGATTTCCAAGAACACTTGGGGGACACAGACTGGAGAAGTTATTATATTTTGATTTGAATCCTATAAATTCAATGAGATGGTCCATGCATAAAAAAAAAAATGAAATATGAAATATGTCCTTTAAATCATTTGAGTTTTTAAATTGCTTTTTATAAAGTGGAAGAATGAATATCAATAGGGATTGGCCTTACTTTAAACAATCACAAAGTTTAAAGAGCTAGAGTAGCAAAAGTATGTATTACATTCTGAGGATCAAGTCTTTCAGAGAACATGGCAATCTAATGAAGCAAGGTGTTTCCTAGTTGAATTATTATGTTTCCATTCCACAACAGAAAGACAGACGCAGTCATTTACTTACTTCTTACTTAAGATATTTGCCTATCCTAGAAAACATATATTTTATACTTGAAAGAAAATAATAGAAAGATGAAACAATAAAAACTTACTACCTGTGTGCTTAGTTACCCTGCACTCCTTTTTACAATAACAATGACGATGTATCTCTTCACCTTCAACTCCACTGAGCATAACTTCCTGTAAAAACACTTCTATATGGGGCCCTTAAAGATCTAAAATTTCTCTTTCTGGTGTGATGTTATTGTTATGACTATGACCCCATTGGTACTAAAGAATGAATCAAAATAGAAGATAGAACATTTCTTATTGTTCTGATCATAGAGTAGAATTTCAGATTCTTGCTTTTAAAATGTCTGATGTGTTTCTGAAAAATAAGCCTCTTTATAACTTTGAAAAATAACCAGAAAAAAAGTGATTTAATTTCCTCACTGGATATATAGCCATCTTTCTCCAGGAAGATACTGGGTGTCCTTTCCTCTTGTCTAATTTTTGACAAATGTTTAAAAATGTGATAAAGAAGAGGGACTCAAAAGATAGTATTATTTCTGATTCCTACATATGTTGATGGTGTTTTGCATATAGGCAAACAAAACAAAACTGTTGTATTTCCACTACCACATTAAAGTTTGTCTTTAAAAAAAAAAAGGAATCTACCTTATCTTCTTCCTAGTCTAACTACAATATGTTTAAAATAAATTAGAAAGGGATTTCAGAGTCAGCTCTAATTTTTTCACTCAATCATTTATTTATTTATTACTTTGTCAGGGTTTGAGTTGGGATTGGAAATAGAAAAAGTGAGAAAAAGAAAACGCACCTTTCCTGGGTTCAAGGAGCTTAAACTTATAAATTCTTAAAACTTCAATGGGGAAGAGAAACATTATCAAACAAGAACCAAAAAAAAAAAAAAAAATCATATAAATAGAAACATATACTAAATACTTTGGGAATACTGGAGAATAATTATACCTTGGGGTTGAGGGAGGACTCAGGAAAACCTTCCTATAAGGAATTTATTTAAGCTGGGTCTACAATTAACTAAGATCTTTTCATCCTTATTCATTAATGCAATCAGTTCAGTCAATAATTATTGGTTACCTGCTTCCATGCATTGAAGGGGGTCAAAGTTATTGTATTATATAGAGTAGAAGTGGCCAGAAGGTATTAATATGTCCAGAATAACAGGTCAACTCAGAATATGGTTCCAAATTTCTCAGTTTGAGATCCCAAATTTCAAACCATTATGCGATATGTAACCTCTAATGTAGCATAAAAGAGTCACCCTCACAACATCTGTCAAATTCTGGTCTGTTCACCATTGGATTTCCCCAAAATATTTTCAGGGGTCCATAAAGTCAGAATTACTTTCCTAGGAATACTAAGATGTTATTTTCCATCTTCATTGTGTAGCTATTTAGACTAATGGTAAGATGTAAAAGATGTTGGAACTTTTGCACAAATCAAGGCAAGGGGATAAAACTGTACAAAGAATTATCATTTTCTTTAAAGCCACACATTCACAGTAATAAAAATCCAATTTCATTTAAGAATACCTTTAGTGAAACAGTATATGTTATTTCTTTTATTAAATCTTGACCTTTGAGTACTTGTATCTTTAATATTCTGTGTGTCTAGTAGGGTTACCTAAAGCACTTCTATTGCATCCTGAAATACAATAAATGCTCCTGAAGAATAGAACTTGTGAAATTGTTTGAGCTGTGAGTTGAATTGGCCACCATTTTTACTTGAAAGAGTAGCCGACAAGCAAACTGTGATTATTCAGATAGGATATTTGGTAGACATTTTCTCAAAAATAAATGAAGTGTACCTGTTATTTTAAAGAAAACAGTAGTCATTCTTTGTTGCCAATGATAAAATTTGAGCTTTTAAGTGAAAAAAATCAAAATTTTGGAAAGTTTATATCTGCCATCATGAGCTTGAGAGCTTCCCAAAAGTTAAGACATTTCTGATAAGGCCCATGGTGACATTAACTAATGTGACTTTTTTGATATTATATAATAAAATAGCTCCACATTTAGAAGATCTGCATAGCTCAGCAACCAATATTTTAAAAATGACCAAAGCATGATATTATAAAATAATGTATGAGTCTAAGATGCATTCCAAGTAAAAGATAGATCAATAGATTTTAATGTAACAATATAAAAAGTTCATTGATATGATTTCAGATTCCACTTTCCCACTAACCTTTAAGAAGCCAGCACTTATCAGGTATGGGTACAGGATCAAAGAACATCCATAATTAACTGAAAAGGCTATTAAAATATCCCCCTCTTTTCCAAGTACATTTCTGTTTGAGGTCAGATTTTCTTCATATAGTCCAAGCAAAACAACATATTTCAGTCAGTTCATTGTAGATGCAGATGTGATAATACAGATATTTTCTAATAAGCCAGAATTTAAAATATTTGAAAAAATGGTAGCAGATGTGGCTCAAGCAATTGAGCTCCCACCTCCCACATGAGAGGCCCTGGGTTTGGTTCCTGGTGCCTCCTAAAAAAGACAATGAGCAGACATCAAGCAAAAACAACAAGCAGAAAATGAGGGGAAAAAATGAGCAGGGAACGGAAGTAGTTCAAACAGTTAAGCCCCTGCCTCCCACATGGGAGGTCCTGGGTTCGGTTCCTGGTGCCTCCTAAATGAAAAACAGATGAGGGGGGAAAAAAAGGCAATAAGCAAACAGACAAGGGAGCCATACATGGGGGGTGGGGGCAGAGTTTAAGGACTAATAATAAAACCTTGCATTTAAAAAAAAAACATTTGAAACAATTCAAAACAAACTTCTCATTAAAAATTTTGGGAAATATAGTTATTTTTCTATAAAATATGTTATCATGTAGTGGATTTATTATTGTTATTTTTATAAGAATCACTAATTTTTTTTTCTTTTCTTTTTTTTTTTTTTTTTTTAACCAGGAGGTCCCAGGGATCGAATCCAGGTCCCTCCATATGGGAGATGGACACCCAACCATTTGAACCACATCTGTCCCCTGAATCACTAAATATTTTCTAAAGTTTCTATTTTAATTCTTATATGAGGAATGTTGATTGATATCCTCATACACAAAAACTTTTTGGGTTTCTCAGTAATTTAAGGAGTATAAGGTAGTCTTGAGGCCAAAAAGTTTGAGAACTGCTGCCCAATGAGATTTAAAACTATACTATAATGCTTGATCAAGTAAAACAATGTGTTATTGGTTCAAGAACATTAAAGTACATCAATGAAAAGAATAGAATCCATAAGTAGACTCATACATATTATAATTAAATATGATAAAGTTTACATTTTAAATTTAAATTTTACCAGGAATGGTCTTGATAGGAAACAGATGGCACTGCTAAATGAGGTATTTGAAGAAGTTTTAATAAAGAGGTTATTTTCAAGGGTATAAGCAGGGTGAAGGAGAAGAGATACGGATAGAGAAGGACCTCTGTGCTAGAGAAGGTCAGATGCTTTCCCATCCTGAGTCTGAAGGGTCAAAGGGAAGGAGTATGGAACCTGAAGACGGAACACTAACCTTAGCAGCTGTAGGAAAAGGCTTCCAGACAGAGAGTGGGGCCTCTGGGAAAGAAACTTGGTCAATGTCAATACACAGACCAACAGAGAGGGAGCCAGAGGAACAATGAACCTCAGTCTCCTCCCATCCTGGTGCCTCCTTTTGGTCAAATGCAACTGGAAGCCAGAGCATGAAGAATCAAGTTGTCCATAGAAGTCACCATGTCAATGCGTAGAAGAAGTTGATAATGGAGGAAGGGGAGCTGGTGGGGCAAGTGGGAGAAATCCATTTTAATCTACCCCTTTTGCCCCTTAACATCCCCTCTTAACCTTTTAATATATCTGTTTAAACCTATATACCACATCTATTTAATAATAAAATGCTGCCGTGCATATCTAATTTTATGGTTCATTGTTAGAAAATATCTAGTTCACTACGGGCAGTTTGGTTGGCAAGCAGGCATTCCCTTCTGGAGAAGGATTTGATAGTGAATTGCATTATACATCTGTGACTTATGTAAAGGAACTAAGCAGTTCACTGAAAGAGGCCCTCATTTGTAAAGGAGATCTTCATGAAAAGGGTCCCTACATAGTAGGAATTTCCTCTACAGTAACTCGTCAGGTTTTTACTTACCTGAGCTAAAATTATTTTACTTAATATGTCATGCAGTACTTCAATCACCACACCTATTTCATTTCTAAAGAGTCTGTGATCAATTAGCCTTTGCCAAGAGCTCTGTAGGTCAAAATACTCTGATTACAACTCCGTTTCCTAGGTGAATTGTGATAAATATTGCTCCCACCTTGTCTCTGAGGGTTAAGCACCACCATATGGCCTCTTCCATTCAAGGACCTTGATATTCTAGTTCAAATGAAGCAGCCCAATTCTATTGTAGCATCTCCTATTGTCATCCGTGACCTACAGAGGACAACTATCACAGAACTTTTCAACATGTTGGATGTCTTCTAGTCTCCTTCCCTAATCCAGACAAGTTAATTT
Organism: Tolypeutes matacus; assembly: GCA_026826555.1. Classification (NCBI taxonomy): domain Eukaryota; kingdom Metazoa; phylum Chordata; class Mammalia; order Cingulata; family Chlamyphoridae; genus Tolypeutes; species Tolypeutes matacus. The sequence goes on from JAKSZT010054055.1 coordinate 8,233,656, forward strand.
CTAGGAGAGGGGTACAACTGATGTACTGAGATTCTCCATTTAGCAACAACCTGGAGATACCCATCACTAATCTCCAGGTTGTATCACATTTCTCTTTGGTTCCAAGTTTTTTCTGTTTCTTGTTTCACTTCTTCATTTATATTATTATTATCTTGTAAAAGAAACATTTTTTTATTCTGGCTGTTTTTACAATTGTCTCTTTGTCATAAGTTTTCAGCAATTTTCTATGATACACCTGCATTTGGTTTTCTTTGTATTTATCTTGCTTGGAGTTCACAAAGTTTTGCAAATATCTGGCATAAGTTTTCCTTTCCATTTGGGGAAACCCAAGGCCATTGTCTCTTCAATTACTTGTTTTTCTCCATTCTTTTTCTCTTCTCCTTCTGTAATTCAATTATGTAAATGTTAGACTATTTTACCATGCATCTCTCTTACATTCTTATTTTCTATCCTTTATTTTCTTGTTGCATCTAGTCTAGATATTTCTTCTGTCCTCTCTTCCAAGTTATAATTCTCTCTTAAACTGTGTCTAATCTATTGTGAAACTCATCTTTTGTATTCATAATAGCAATTATTTGATTTTTCACTTCTAGAATTTTAATTTGATTGTTTATCATTTCTAGTTCTCTGCTTAAATGGAAAATATTTATATTTAATTTTTGCACCTATTAAATCTGTGTCTGATACCGCCAATATCTGGGATTTCCTATGGATGATTACAATGTTCTGTTTTTTCTCTAGATTTTCAGTTAATTCTTGTACATGCCTGCTAACATTTTTATAGAATACTAAATAATCTGCATTGAAATTAGAGATAACTGGAAATTCTTACTGATGCTACTTCCTCCAGAGAAATTACTTTTACTACTGCCAGGCAATTAGGGTAGGACTGGGTCATCTTAATACAATATGGACTGACTAGATTCAGAGGCAATATTTAGTCATTTTGAGGTCTAGTCTGTTTCCTGTTTTCCTCCCACTATTAAACTGTGGCTTTTCAGGTGTATGAACTGAAAGTTTCATGTGTATACTATGACCCCTTCTCCTTTGTGGACCCTAAAATCCTACCACATGGGACTGTTTAATGCTTGCTCAACTTATCATCCTCTTAGCCATGACTTTCTATTTAGATTTCCAGTCTCTTAGGCCATTGCTTCAGAACTGGCAAATGTGTGAAGGAAAAAAGTAGAGCCAAATGTTTAGGTTTCCCCTTTCTCCAGAATCTGGGTCCTTCAAGCCCTCACTACCATGATAGCTCCCAAATGCCATCATACAGATAAAAAAAAATTTTCCCCCAGTTTTTCTGCTTGTTCTTAGCAGGAGGATTAGTTGTATACAAGCAGCAATTCCATAGCTGGAAGTAGAAATTCTCCCTTCATTTTTTTGATTGATGTATATAGATTTCTAGATTGAACATAATTTCTGAACAGAATTTTGCAGATATTGTTGAGAATTTCAATTCAATTCTGATTGTTTTGTTTTGTTTTTTAGCTGTTGGTATTGCTTTGCTTTGTTTTGCTTTTATTTATGGAAGCTTTTCATATTTGTTTTTTCAGCCCTCAGTTTTTTGAAATTTCAGTTTGCTATGCCCTTGAGAGATCTTTTTTTCATACTTTGTTCTGGTCATTTCAAAAATCCTTTTAATCAGGAAACACATATCCTTCAATTCTAAGAATTCTAAAGAAATATGTCTATAATTTCAACCATACCATTTTTATTGTTTTCTCTTTTTAAAATCCTCTTAACTGGATATGGGTTCATTTGGACTGATCCTTTACCTAATATTTACTCTACTATTTCCCATAACTTTGTCTTTTTATCTTCCTAGAAGATTTCCTTAACTTCATTTTCTAAGATTTCTATTAACTTTTTTTAAAAACAATTTATTGAAGTGTATCATTCATACATGAACATACATAAATTATAAGTGTCAGTAAACACCGTGATCTTACAAAACAAACATGTATAACATCATACAGGGCTCCCACACATCACCCCCCACACACAAACAACCCTGCATTGTTATGAAACATTTGTTAACAAATCATGAAAGAACATTATCAAAGTATTACTACTAACTATAGTTCATATCTTACTCCCCTATACATTTTTTTAAAGATTTATTTATTTATTTATTTACTTTTATCCATTTTTATACCCCCCCCCCATTTTTGCTGTTTCTGTGTCCATTCACTGGGCAACTCTCTGTATCCATTTCCTGCCCTCTCTTCTTATCCTTCTCCTCCTGTCTTCACTGGGATTCGATCCTTGGAACCTCCAATGTGGGAGAGAGGCATACTACCGCCTGTGCCACCTTAGTTCCAGATTTTTCAGCACGTTTCATATTGGCTCTCCCTTGTGTCACTCTCCTGTTACGTCATTATCTTGCTGCGTGGTTCACGGGGCCTGGTGGTGCACCTGTGCATGGGACCTGGTGACCTACGTGCTGTCTATATTTTTCTTTTTTTTAAATTTTATCAGGAGGTCCTGGGGATCAAACCCAGGTCCCTCCATACAGGAGACAGATGCCCAACCATCCGAGCCACATCCATCTCCCTGCTATATCTCTTAAGGTTGACTAAAGATACCCAAAGTTACAGTCTTTTCCCGTACAGGATGGTCATATAATAAATCAGGCTTAGTTTATCACCAGCATTCTAAAAACCAGACTTAGGGAGAAAAACTAGGTCTGGGGAAACATGCATAGCTTCTAATATAGCGAACATTTAGCCTACCCTGATTATCACAAAATCAGGATAGTGAGAATATTCACAGTCTATTGACTTTTAAATATCTGCTATTGTATTTTAAAATTTTGTGATCTCTTCCTTCTCTAAAAAACACTTTTTGCAACATGTTTTTCTGGTTTCATGGAAGTAAAACCTTCCTTTATCTTTCTGATGATATTAATGATTTTTTTTTTAATTCTGGTTTTTATATCCCCGCATAATCTTTGATTTCTCCAAGTTATGTGGCTGATGTTGTTATTGATTTCGGTTTCTGTCTTTCATGTTAAAGACTTTCTTCAGATGTCTAAAGGTGTGGTCTTTGACCACCTGCTGATATTGAATAATTTGGCAAGAGAAAGATCTTTTGAAGCTCTGTAAATAGAACTAGGACTTGTTCTGTGGGTTTCACTGTAAAATAATCCTTAGGTATTTTTCTCTTGAGAGGGCAAGATTCTTCAGGGAACATGATTTCACTTCCCTTCCTGCAGATATAACCTTGGCTTCCAATGTCCTGAGAACCCCTTATATTCAGTACATTACCTCCATCCTCAATTGTGTCCAATTCCCCTGGTCCAGAGACTCTTCAGTTTTTTGTTGGTATGGTGAGGGTCAACACTTGGGAGGGAATCTGAGAGTTAACTATGTACTTCCTAAAGAATCTGTCAATTAAAACTGCTTTTTAACTCCTCATCTTCACCATCACTTTCAGAGGTGCTTAATGTGATTGCTTTCTGATATGAATTAACTTGCTAGTAAACTTCCAACAATGTCAACTTAGATTTCAGTTTTCTTAAGTTGGCTAATTCAGTTACCACTTGCTTATCTTCTTTCTGGTTTCCAAAAGTACCTTGCTATTGTTTCCTCTCTCTCCTCTCTTATCTTTGTCCTTGTGAATTTATGCTTTTTATATGCTGTCATTTTTGTGGCGTTTCAGAAAATGGCAGATAAAGGCATGCATTCAAACCACCATCTTTAACTAGAAGCCAGTGTTTGCTTTTAATGATATACCATTCTGTACTATTGTTTTAAAAGTTCATGTATTATTTTGTTTATTTTAAACAAGTTAGTAAGCATATATTTTAAAATTTAATGTTGAAACATATATGCATACATTTTCTGGTCTAGAGAATTTGGGTCTAAGAGTCAGAACTTTCTGTTGAGTACTGAGTATGTGGCTGGCAGAGAAGAGATACTTTCAGATGTAAAACTTGAAAAACTTCTGTGCTGTTTGGTTTATTTTTGTTAAATAATAACTATTTAATTAAATAATGATTTAATTAATATAACAAAAGGAAAAATTATAAAACTATAACAGTATATTTTAGCATGAATAAAACTAGATTATTGGTGAAAGTGAATGATTATTACTGATAGAACATACATTTTGAAAGAGGAGAAAACAATTCTGGTACTTAAGGCTGTAAAAGGCAAGCTTATATTTTGTTAGGGCCAATGCAGCAAGAGACTGTAAAATGAAATGCTCAATTCTCTCACAGAAAAATCTGTGTATATAAAAAGCCTTTGTGTGGGTACAAATAAAAAATTTTTTAACCTAAATAATAGTCAAGTTCTATCCGACCCATCCAGAACACAAGCAATATATTTAAACGTGTGAATAATTTGAGGAGTTTCTATTAGGTAAAAGAAGTTTAAATAATGAGTTTACTGTTGGTCAAATATTAATTACCAAGTTCTCAAATCTCATATATTAGTAAAAGCTCAATTAAGAATGGCTTGGCAATGTAATTGCCTTCGCTTGTTTTTTTCTTTTGGTGGCCACTTCCTGAATATCAATTCTGTACCAAGCTTTGCTGATATCTCTGTTGATATACAGAGAAGTCAAATCTCTACAACTTCTAGGTAACTGTCCCAGTTCCAGCGAATTGTTGTTGGGATGACACTGGATTGGCATCTACTCTCTCCCATGTGACATAGTTATAAGTCCCTTATCAAATTTGGTCCCTCTCCTCTGAATAAGCTAATTGAAATGAAATTTAAGTTATTTTAGATACATAGTCAAGACAAATATTATTGTTTGAGCTATTCTCTCCTTTTCCTAATGAATATGCTTTAAATGAGTTTATTTCAGCCCTGAGTACAAATCAGCTTCAGAAGATCATATCTTCCTGTGTGGATTTGGGGTGGGGTGTAGGGTGAAGTTTGTAAGAGAGGAAAGATGGAAAGATGGAAGGATTGGAAAATAAACTGATTTGGGGGCTCTCTATTGAATAGATATTTGGAAACACTTGTGCTAAACAAAAAAATGGATAGTAAGATATGATAAATTTTTCATGCCTACTATTCAAAAGTTCCTTCTTAGCGACTAGAAACAAATATAAAAATGACCAGAGAGACGGAGAGAAGGAAAGTCTAGATACTTCACGGCTAAATTATCAATTCCCAAGTCAATTGCTAGGTAACTGACTAAATGAAAAATAAGATCTCTATGAAAACAGGTATGACTTCAATCTCTGCTGCATACAGAATAAAGTTGTTCAGTTATATTAGACATACATACATGTACATACATAGTGAGAGTTGTATGCTGCTACATGATAAATAACTGGTTTTCCCAACAAATGAAAGGACCGGATTTGTATAGCATTTGCCAATTTTTGTGGATTAAATGACCCACCAAGGCCAATTTCGGGCAGCCGGCATGGTGACAATGGACATGGAGTTGGGAAGGCACCCACACAACTGGCTCTCACAAACAGGTAAGAGCCAACTCTAGCCCTCAACTGTGGAATCTTCAAAACAAATGGCAATTTATTACATTATGCCAGGAATCTGTAAACACAGCTGTCTGCATCACTATACACAATTAAACCTAATGTTAAGTTGTCAAGTATAGAAAAACAAGAACTAAGGGATAAACCTTCCTACTTGCTCTGTCCCTCAACTTATATGGTTAGTGCTACCATTTGATCTGCCTCTAAAGTGTTTCCTCCTTGATCTGTAGAAAATAAATGAAGATGACCTTCTTGAGACTGAAGAAAATAAATTATTAACCTCTGGGGCCACAGAAAATAAATAGGGAGGCTTTGTTCAAGCTAAAGAAAATAAATTAAACATAAAAGATGCTATTTCAGGGACAAAGATTTATCATTTTTAAAGCTGGTTGAGGGCTAGACTGATATCGCAAAGTTCCAAAGAGGAGCTCAACACTTCTTCCCTGAAAAACTCATTATAAACCAAGCTACAGCCATCCTCTGAATTGCAAAAAAGTCCTGGCAATAGCCTAGTAGTTTGTCCCTCAGCCTATTCTTCAGGAAATAAATTGCCCTTTTTCTTTATGGAAGATTATGCCCCCGTTCTGTTTCCTTCCAAAGATGCTTTTCATGTAAGCAGTAAATTGTCCTACTTCAGCTCAGAGTCGACATGTTGGAAAACGTATTCAAAATCATTTTTCCAGCTTCCTAGACAGTTTCATATGAAAGTATTTTGGAGTGTCAGGTGATCCACTCACTATCCACGTGTGGTTTACCATCATTTCAGTGGCCTATTTGTGTCTCAAAGAGCCTAAGTTTAAATTCTTATTTTATATGGCAGCATTTTGTGGTACCTTTAAAAACAATGAAATAACTAAGTCTGAGGATAAGAATGCAGCAGCACACATGGATTTGAAAATGGACAATATAGTTTATTCCCTTTTAAGATTTCTCAATTATTTTCTAGTAATTAATGGTATCAGAACAAATTTCAACATTCAAACTTAGCACAAAATTGTGTGATGTTGACCGGAATGAAATATAAGTTAATTGCATTTTTAAATATCAGTTCTTCTTTGACTTTGGTGTATGACTTTGGCCAAAACACTTCACCTATATGAGATTTAGTTTTCACATCTTTTAAATTTATAGCTAAAAGTCATTGAGAGCTTCCTATGTATCAAGCTTTGTTCTGTGAGACATGACTTAAATATGTTATAAACTCAAAGCAGCACCTCATTGGGTCAATGGTAGTTTGCTAAGATTACAAATTACAACTGTAGCCATGGTAGAAAGCAATGTTTTGCACAGTGTGTTCTCCAGTATTCTTTGTTTCTTATTAGTGAGGTCCCCAGCTCACAATCCAGATTAACTGCACCAGAATGTCTAGGGATGTGGTCCAGGAATCTACCTCTCATCAATAACCTCCAGATAATTACTATGCATACTAAAGGTTGAGAAACACTTATTTGGAGTTTAGCTCTGTGCAGACCTCAGTGGCTGTCAAAGGTTCAAAACCTCAGCAGCACCATGTACCCGCCCACAGACAAAGCTGCATTCTGCAAGGTCCACACTGCATTGTCTCAAAGGCAGCCACTCCAACACTGTGCTATACATGCTGTCCATCATGTTCCCCATCTCACAATACCTTTTGTAAACCAGCATTGATTTTCCACAGAGAGTCTTTGATCAAGGATGTCACAGGTACTGTCTTATAAAAAGGAAATAGCTTTCTGGATGAATGCTTGATACATCTTTGATTCTTTGTTATCAGAAATAATTATTGGCCTAAGGAGCCTACATGCAAGGGAAAGAGGACTGGGATGGAAGCCAAAAACATGTGTTTAAATCATGCTTTGCCTCCTTGCTAGCAGTGAGACATTGGGCAAGTTACTAGACTATTTTCAGCCCCTTTTTCCACAACTGTAAAATTAAGATAATGACTTGTAGCTTGGAGGGTTATTGCAAGGATTAAATATAGTACTATATTTAAGGAACCTGAGAAATAGGAGCCACTCAGTGAAAAAATTGTTGAGGGCACAAAGCATTCAAATCATGGAAACTGCAGATTCCAAAGGGAATTTGAGAGAATGGCAGATTGGCAGGTTTTATAAGAGTTATAAAGTAAAATGTGATTAGGACCATGGAGGCTGATATTTCTGTTTTGCAATATAAAAGTTCTATGTTCTCAAGGAATTTGAATTTCAGTTCATCCAAAGATATGCATACAATTTACTTTGCAAGGACAGTGATTCCTTCATATTGAACCCCTTTGTGCTTGCTATTTTCCAAATATTGACTTCATGAATTAGAAACAAATCTTTACTTTCTGAATTGTCTGCTAGTATTGATTTTATCACATGTACATAACTGATTTATATGTATTATAAAATGTCAAATAAAATAATTGCAAGGAAGATTGAAGATGGTTTTGCCCTTTGCCCCAAACTGAAAAGGATTTATAACTGACAAAATTAAATCTTTTGTTTTCCAATTTCTGTTGTGCAAAGGAATTTAATTCCAAAGTCCATGTTGAGAAACTACTATGTGATGGGAACTATAATTGTTGCTAGAACAGTTGTTCTCATCTTTATCTCCACATCAGAATCAACTGGTAGTATTTTTTAAATAGAAGATTCCTGGACCCCTACATCAGAGAATCAGACTCAACTGGTCTGGAGGGAGACCAAGACACTGGTATTATTTAAATACTCTCTGATATGCTTTCAGGGCTCTAAACCATTATGTTACAAATACAAGAGTGAGTAAAACCCAATACTGCCCTCAAGGAGTTAACCATCTAAAAAGGGAGACAAACAGGTACAAAAATATATCACAAGACAATGTAATATGCTGTAATAATATAAATAGCACAAGGTAAGAGCAGATACATCCAATGTCATTACCAAATAGCTATTTTCCATCATAAAAGAGCAAGACATATATGATATCCTAAGCCATTAAATTAGCTAAGGACTTTAGAGGGTTATTTAGTCCCTGTTGTGCCTCTTCATGAGGAAAAATGATCTACATGTCTAGGAATGTGTCCTACTAGTTCCCTGAGTAGCAAACAAAGGTTTATGTTCTCTGGATTCACTCAGAGGTCCAGGAAGAAAGAAAAGTTAAAATGAATTATCTTAATTATTTTTTATTGAGTAAGTTTGCCCTTCTAATTAAAGAATTATAAGAGATATCAAACCTTTCTTGAAGATAATTCTCTTCTTGAATACATGTTCAAAAATATGTCAGGGTGATGATATTATCTCATTATCTGTAACAAATGTTCCACAATGGTGTGGTGTATTGGTGAAGGGTTATATGGGAATTTTACATAAGTGCATGACTGTTTTACACTTTCTGTAATAAAAATATATTTTTGAAAATATGTCAGGAATAGATGTTGAAATCTAAGTTATGAAAGGAAACTTAGATTTTGGGGGAAAAAAAAGAACTACCCACATCTTCTCAAATACTTAGTTTTCCTACAAAAAGAAAACTGTGTTAGTGTGATACCATGTTTCCTTTTTTTTTTTTTTTTTTTTTTTTTTTCTTTTTTCTTTTTTTTTGCTTAGTCTTGGGATATACCTGGGTGACCTTACACTCTTCATGACATTTTTATTCCGGCTATAAAAAAGTGAGAAGATTCTCACTCCTTTCTATTTCCTGAAAGAACAAATCATATATGAGGGTGGTTGCACTAGAGTTCAAATTCATGAATATTAAGTACTATATTCTTTAATACACCTTACTACTTTCAGATTTGTCTTTAAAATTTATCTCATCATAGTATTGTCATGTATAAAAATATGTTTCATAAAATATTTATTGGAAAGCTGCATAATAAGCAATCTCATGTAACTGGAACAAACACTAGACACACACACTTAACTACAATAATCTTAAAGCCGATACATTTCACTTCATGTCTTTTGTTAAAGAGAACACAAAGTTTAAGAACACTCAGTTATGCTTACTTTGTGTTTCCCAGCTAATAGCAGATTAACAAAGTTAGAGGCTGCCTATGTAAGATACATTGTCAGCAGTAGGTGATGCGAGCCCTCTATGTAGGGGTACGTGTTAAGGCAGAAGAATGCTCAAAATAAAACTACACAGCACTGTTAAAGGAAATCAAAGAAGACTTAAATAAATGGAAGAATATTCCCTGTTCATGGATTGGAAGACTAAACATCATTAAGATGTCCGTATTACCCAAACTAATCTACAGATTTAATGCAATCCCCCCCAAAAAAAATCACAGCATTTTTTACTGAATTGGAAAAACTAACTGTGAAATTCATTTGGAAGGGCAAGAGGATCTAAATAGCCAAAGACACATTGAAAAAGAAAAATGAAATTGGAGGAATCACACTACCTGACTTTAAAACCTACTGCAAAGCTACAGTAGTCAAAACTGCATGGTATTGGCACAAGAATAGACATACCTACCAATGGAACCAAATTGAGAGTTCTTATATAGAGCCTCACATATACAGTCATCTGATATTCAACAAGGCAACTGGGAGAGAATTGCCTCTTCAACAAATGGTACTGGTTATCCATATCCAAAAGAATGGGAGAGGAACACCATCTCACACGTTATAGAAAAATCAACTCAAGATGGATCAAAGATCTAAATATAAGAGCCAAGACCATAAAGACCTTGGAAGATAATGTAGGGAAGCATCTACAGGACCTTGTAATAGGAAATGGTTTCATGAACTTCACACCCAAAGCATGAGCAGAGAAAGAAAAAATAGATAAATGGGATCTCCTCAAAATTAAAAAACTTTTGTACATCAGAGGAGGTTATCAAGAAAGTAAAAAGACAGCCTACTCAATGGGAGAAAATATTTGGCAACCATATATCTGATAGGAGCCTAATACCCAGCATATATAAAGAAATCCTACACCTCAAAAATAAAGACACACAACCCATTTTAAAAAATGGGCAAGCAAACTCAGCATATAAATGCATTATCTTCCCCCCAGTGTGGGACATGACTCCTGGGGATGAGCCTCCCTGGCACCAAAGAATTACTACCAAGCACTAACTAGCATTGCAACTGGAAAAAGACCTTGAATAAAAGGGTGAAAAGGTAAAGACAAATGAGTTTATATGGCTAAGAGCTTCAAAGTGAGTTGGGAGGTTATCCCAGAGGTAACGCTTCTGCATCTCGGCAGGATCTCATAGATTGCCAAAGTGGATACTACCCCAAATAGTGGGGCTCCTGAGGGTTCTGGAGACACCCAGGTCCTATGGGCAGGGCAGATAGCTCCGGAGTTTGTTGCCTTTCCAGGGGACCATACTTTGAGTTTCTGCTCCTGAGAGTGACAGAGTTGGACTAAGTTATGGCTTCCCTACACATGGCTTATTTGCCCTTCTGTTTAAACCTATACTTGGTGCTGGAGTTTGTATGTGTACATCCAAGAGACTAGAATCTTTGGGCTGTCCATAACACCTACTCTCCAGTTCATTGGACTCACCCAGGACAGCTAACAAGGAGGTGAGGATTGACAACCACCACACCAAGGAAATGAGAGAGCCTACAATTGCAAGCAAGAGAACCATCGGCTGTACGGGATCGAAGCCCCCTCTCAATTAGAGGTGGAGTGGACATCACCATCCCAGAATCCCCAGGATTGGGGAATGAACTATGGACTAGAGTAGACTTACTGGTATTCTACTATAGACTTATTGTGATTCTAACAATGGAAGAAATTACAACATTGATGTAGAGGAAGTGGTCACTGGAGGCTCTGGGGCAGGGAGAGGGAAAAACAGGTATAATATGGGGGCTTTTTCAGGACTTGGGAATCATCCTGAATGAAATTGCAATGGCAGATATAGGCCATTTTATATCTTCCTATAACCTGCAAAGTTGTGTGGGAGAGAGTGTAAACTACAATGTGAACTATGGTCCATGCTCAGTGGCATACCCCAGGATGTGTTTATCAATTGCAATGAATGTGCCAGCATGAAGGATGTTGTTTATGTGGGAGAGTGTGGGGAGTGGAGCATATGAGAATCCCTATATTTTGTGTGTAACATTTATGTAAGCTAAGTATCTTCTAAAAAATTAAAATATATATATTAAAAAAAACAAACAACCCAACAGCATGAAAAGTGCAGCACATGGGGCCATTTTCACCAAGGGGTCCTAGATATCTCAGAAGTACCTGAGAGACTGACTCTGTTATTACACCATAAACTATCAATGATTGCAATATTGACTGTGAATCATCCAGAAAAGATAAATTATATTCAGTATTCTTTTTTTCAGTAAACCAAGAGGGCATATAATATTTGGAAGTATATAATTCTTCAAAATTAACTTCAGTAAAGAGTTAAGCTTGTATCTGGAATTTTATCATGTAAAATAGAGATTTTTTTTTTAGAAATCAAAATAAGATGTCTACATCTTGCTTAATAATACAAGCAATGTGTGCTATTTGTTTCTCTTTTTTATTCTGGGTGTACATTTAGTCTCTGGGCTTCTTGAAGAGTATAGAATGATAATTCGGTTCTAATTCTGAAACCCAACCTCTTTCTTTTTTTCATATAATAAACTTTATTTTTAAAGAATTTTTATATTACAGAAGTTACATCAAAAATAGAAGGATTCCCATATATGTTACTGCCTCCCTATCCCGTATTTTCCCCTATTAATAACATCTTACATTCGTGTGGTACATTTGTAACAATTGAACAAATATTGAAGCATTGTTAGTAACCATGGTCCATGGTGTACATTATAGTTTACACTTTGTATCATACAATTTTATAAGTTTTGACAAAATGTATAATGCCCTGTATCCATCATTGCGATATCATGCAGAACAATTCCAATGCCCTAATAATGCCCTATGTTCCACCTATTCTTCCCTCCCCTCCCCCTCAGAACCTGTGGTAATCACTATCTTTATATCAATGTTACAAGCTCTTCTGTTACTACAATAATAAGTCTATTTTGGTTCATGGTTGCATTCTCCCTTTATGTTCATTCATTCCTCAATCTTGAGGATTTGGGGATGGTGATGCCCACCCTACTTCAGATTGAGAGGGGGCTTAGATCTTATGGAGCAGATGGAAGGAACTGTTTTGCTTGCAGTTGTAGATACTCTATGTTTTTTTGGGTGGGGGTTGTCCATCATTATCATTTTGTTAGTTGTCCTGGGCGAGTCTGATGAGCTGGAGGGTAGGTATTGGCTGCAACTCTGCTGAGATTCATGGCTCAGCCAGCATATGAACAGACCAAAGCTAGAAGTCTCTGGGGCATGTATTTAATGGGTATAGTGCTAACTATAGGTTCAAATAAAAGGGATAGAAGAGTCATGAGTAGGGAAATTATAAATGAGTCTAACTCTATTACATTGGGGAAATAGGTTGTCATATATTCCAAGGTAAGGCCCATTGACAGAGTGCAGATTTCATGGGATTGTGTGCCTTACCTATAAGGCCCAGATGTCTCTAGAGCTCTTGGGAGCACCCCTGTTTGAGGTTTTGTTCACAGTGACAGTGAGAATCCCCCTGAGACATTCATAAGTATAACCTCTGGAATCACCTCCCAACTCACTTTGAAATCTCTTACCCATAAAATCTTTTTTGTTTTTAATGTTTCCCCCTTTGGGTCAAGGTCTTTTTCCAAATGCATCACTAGTTGGTACATGCTATTAATCCCTTGGTGCAAGGAAGGCTCATGCCCAGGAGTTATGTCCTACCTGGGGCAGTGGGGGGGGGGGGGGTTGGGGGAGAAGGTAGTGTGTGCTTATTTGCTGAGTTGGCTTAGAGAGAGGCTACATTTTAGTAACAAGGAACTTTTAGGAGGTAACTTTTAGGCAATAGATATTCTCAGCCTAAGTTTCAAATTTACAAGAATAAGATTCATAAATGCAAGCATTAATATCAAGGGCTTAGCATATTGGTCTGTTTACTTTTATTAGGTACTTCCTATGTACTCTAAAGATTCTTGCCACTCTATTAGAGAATGTAGCAGGACTCCCCAGGATGAGAGTTTAATACTTTGTCGGTTATTTTTTCGGTCTCCACCTACTGAGAAAACACCCTATGACAACATGAACACATTCATATTCCATAGAAGCATGCCCCAGGTGTGCCCTTCCTCACACATGCCCCAACCACGGACATCCTGCTCCAGTGGCCCTCCCCTGCCACAGTAGGCAAAATAACACTCCCACAATTGTATTCTCAACCAAATCCTCAACCTCCCCAGAGTTAACTTGTTCCTTCTTCCAGCCCTCCCCACAGCTCCATGGATAGCCCAACCTACACCCCCAACCTCACTCATGTGGTGCAGCGATGTGAGTGGGGTCAAGTGATGGGGTGTGAGTGTTTGCAGGCTTAGGGGGTGGGTGTTGGCCTACCTTCTTCTGATATACTGTAGCAGTTCTTAAAAACTTGTAGGAGAAAATTCAACAAGATGGGAATACTGCTTTGATATAGGTTATTTAAATTCTCATGAAAAGAGTTCATATCTGCTAAATGGGCATAAGACTTTTATGTAAGTATTCTGACCTAAAGGCTTAATACAAGTAACTTCTTTAAAAAGCTCCTGATTTATTTCTTCATCAACAAGAACTGTAATCTTCCCTTTGCAAAAGGGTAAGCAACTCTTTGAAAAACTAGTCTGAGATATCAGTTAAGATTATAAATGAAGAATTTAATCCAGCATAATCAGAAACCATATCTGGGGATCATGGATTTCCATGTGACTTAATATTAGGTGTCCTAAAAACCTGAAGTTGTTATGCTGTTATAAAAAGCCTTGCAGGATTTTAAAGCTTTCAGACTGAGGTGGAGATCAATAAAATTAATCAGACTTTTCCTTTGCAATTAGGCAATAGAATGTCACCCATTCTATTTTTAAAAATCATTAGAATTTCATATGGACTATTTGCTTCCTGCCTATTTCTTTAAAATAAGTTTTCCTACTGGTTAGAAAATTGTGTGTGTGTGTGTGTGTGTGTCTATGTATCAAACAAGAAAAATAGGAAGTATTTTAAATCTCTATAATCCCACCATCCAGAATCAATAACTTTTAAATGGCAGTATAATTTAAGTTAGTTCAGATAATATTGTTAATGTAATTTTAAATCCTACTTATTTTCCACTGAAAATATGTTACATAATATTTGCCCATGTTACAAAAGGCTTTTTGTTAACATCATTTAAATGCTATCTTCTGTCCCATCTAATGTCCCATTTACTGATATTTATGTTGTTTTCAAATGGGTCACAAATTTCATGGCTCCTATGAGAAATGTAAATAATGTTAAATAAGGTATCAAAGAGGGCCTCTAGAGTGAGGTGGAGACATTAAACCTGTACATGTTTGAGCATCCTTGATATGTCCCTTACTGAACTTGGAACTATAAAGAATAATGTAGTTCAAAAGTAGGAGAATGGAACATGAGTGGGAATGATTGGGCAGTGCCGTAGTCCTAAGAAAACATACAACTGAGCTCTGAGACCTGGGTTCTAATTCCAGCTCCACCACCCATGTAACTAACACTGGGCAAATTAACCAAACTGTACTGTGCCTCATTTCCCCCATCTTTAAATGAGAATTAAATGCAATAATCCACATAACTGTTTTAGCATATTCCCTGACTCATAGAAAATGCTTAGTAATTGTCAGTACTGTTTCTAGAGTTGCTTGCTGTTTGAATATGGGCAAACTCTGAGATCCACAGAGTGTAGAGTTCCTCAAAGCTTCCTGAGGGATCACCAGAGAATGTGAGAGAGGTCCTAGGGAAGGCAGGTAAATGAAACTCAATATCTTGTAGGAAGAAAATGCATAAATAAATAATTAACCTACTATGCAGAGGAAAGAGAGGCAGTACCTCGGTGGGTTGACAGAGGCCATAGGTATATATTGAGCCAATTCTTTGAAGGATGAGTAGGTCATTAAGTGTGGAAAGAAGTTGAAAGAACCTGATGTCAGAAATCAATACAACCAGAGCTGGGAAAACTGATGATGAGCAGCTGGATATCAGACTGGAAAGGCAGGTTGGGTCTGAAAGATCTACCATACTGAAGAAATCCATAAGCTTGCCAGCCAAAGGGCTTACTTTGAGCTTATACAACTATTACATCCCATGCTAGTGAGAGTAACCCCAAAGCTACTATGCACTTTGACCCTCTAGATTTTAAAGACCTAGAATTAACCCCTTTAACCTTTTTATTCCTCCTTTTAGTTAAAAGAGAAACTGTACCTGATAAAGATTTATCAGAGGGCACTAGGAGAAATCACATTCTCTTCTCCTCCTTCGAGAGCTAATAATTTCAGTTAAATGCAATTTTACTGTATTGATAGCACAGGAAAAAATTAATCCTGAAAAGATACATAATTCCTAATTACAGTGTTGGTCCTTCTTTCTCTTATAGCTTGAATATCCCATGATGCAAGGAAAGCCCTTCAGGTTGTGAGCTCCTGAGGTCAAAGGTGCTACACAGATGCTGAAACAGGTAGCCCTGTTGATGCAGTCAAGGTATTCATCCTTTCATTTATTCACGTGTTTAACATTCAAATATGTATTGTAGGAATTGTGGGAGACACAAACATCTGCCAGGTGGGGACTATGCCATCAAGGTTCTTATAATGGTTGTATGATGAATCTATTAAAAATAAATTGTTATGCTTGGGAAGAGTTCAAAAATAGCTTTAAAATGTTTCTTTTTGGTACAGGAAGGAAAGTGTAAAACATTTGGGGGGAAATCATAAAAATCTAAAAGAATTCTAATTTCTTTAAGTTCTTGCCCCTGTTAAAGATACAAAATCTAGAGATTGTGAAAGGTTCGTTATTGGCATGATTTATACAAGAAAGAGAACAATGAGTGCCACTGGGTGTACCCACACTAAAAGAAAGCCCTTGAACTGATATCAAAGGATTGACAAATAAATGGTAACTTACATCCTTTCACTTAAAACAATTAAGATGTCAATGTATACTTTTATAGACTTTTCTGTTTTAACTGACTTTTGGGATTTATCAGTTATTTCAATAATCCATTCATTTATTAAACAAACATCAATGAGTATCTATTCTGTGCCAGCCAGTGTAGGGTACTAAGTCTACAAAGACAAAGTATATTCCTTGTCTGGAGAACCCAGAAAACCAAAGCTAGGGACATTTAAGATAAAACAGAGGGGAAACTCTAAGTTAGATGGGAAACTTTTCTTCCTAACAAGAAAAGAGAAATATCGCATCCAATCTCTGCCACCCATTACTGAATGATACAATTTGTGCAGCAAGTGGTTTATAACAATCACAGGAAATTTTAACAGAGCTCCTTTTTATGTTTCCTTCCAAAAGTATTACCTGTATTTTGAAACACAGCTGTCACGTTCTAATTGCAAAGAGAGTAAAACTGTGTTATTGGATTTAGCCATTTCCAAAGCGCTGGGAGTTTATCATCAAAATAAAAGCCTGTTGTTAAAAGAGAGGTGAAAAGTAAAAACATCAAGAGTCCTAGAGAAGATTATTCATTTGCAGGCCTATTTAGCAGGATGTCAGATCTGTGAGCTTTTCTGTCCTGAAATGCTCAAGTCACAATATTTGGTCTGATCAATTTTCGCCTCCTTAGCCTCCCCTCACCAGCTTGGCCAATTTACCATCCTAGGCCTGCCTCCAGGCTCTGCTTGCATTTTTAATGAGGATATTGCTGCCTTCCCTCTTGCCGCTATGCTTGAATGGATTCAAGATCCTGTAGAAGTAATAGAATTAGGCTGTCAGCACAGTTCTGCTTAATATGTTTTTCGTCCACCTTTGTTTGAGGGATTCATCTTTCTTAAATTCTCAGTGCTCTTCAGCACCACCGAACAGAATAACATTAGCATGCACTTGTCATTATATCACTAGTTAGACATACCCTTCTTTCGCAGCAGAAAACTCGAGCAATAGCACTCATTAGCTGCTTACATTAAAGCCCTGACAAAAGCCAGGTTGGAGTGTGAAAACTCATTTACACCTGCTGGAAGAGGATCATTAGCCAACTGACTGATTAGAGGAAGTGCAAGTCCACGACTGCAAAGGGCAAGAGGACCCCAGAGTTCGAAGTCTGGAAGCTTTTAATGCCAGCAGTGTTGAGTACTTAAGGATTCTGATCCCAGAATCGGAATTAGTTCTGTGACAAGATTGAAGTGACATGGTCCTGGAATTACTTCAGGGAGTTTTCTTCACCTGAGAGAGGACAGGGTCAAGAACATGCTGCTGATTAGAAAATGCTGAGCGTGGTGATTAGCATGTCCTTCTTCAGTTCACCGGTGCTGTGCTTCAAGAGTCCTCAATTGTGTGTGGGTGATTTTTTTTTTCTCTTCACTATTTCTCTTTTTTAAGGGGAGGGGAGTTGGAGAATAATATGGTTCCATTGTTTTCTTAATGGAAATAAGGGATATATAATTAAGGAAAAGGATAAAGAATACACAATACACAAAATTGCGGACTGGAGATCGTGGAAACCCATTTTATCTAACTCACTAGGTAGGTCATTGCAGAACCAGAATTGGAATTGAATCTGTGGATTCCTGATCTATTTTATGCAAGAAGAGTATGAGCACGTGAGGATTTACGCAGTACCTGAATTTCTGAACAAGGAAATCTATAGAAGGGGAACTGTTGGGGACATCCTGTTGGACATACAACCTAAGCTGCCTCTTCTGATATACCAGAGCTGGTCCCTCTGAAAAGCAGGAAGTGACTTGTGTTTCTTGAATTCATCCATGTACCAGTCACCATGTTTAATTTTTCTTCTTGTGTTTATATTTACAAAAACTCTCCAGGGTAAGTATTTTGGTCTGTATTTTAGAGTTGAGGAAGCTGAAGCTCAGGATAATTTAAGTTCTCCATGATCACACATCTAGAAAGTAATGTGTCCCTGATACTTTGGCACCAAAATGTTCCCTCTTTCCAACTAATGACCAAATTTGGGTGATTCAGTTAAATATGCTCTAAAGTGAAGCTGTGAATGAGCAAGCGAGTGCATCAGTGAGAAAGATGGTCAGTTCACTCACAGAATCAGTCAATCAGGAAGGGAGTGAGAGGGATGTAAGGTACTGAGGAACAAATTTGGTAAAATATCTCGATCACTCTTGTCAGACCCTCACACTTAGAAAACAGGTGGAGGCTGTGAGAGGCAGCTGATAAGCATTGATACACCAAACTCTTTGGTGTTTGGGATTAAATGTGGTGAATCCACTGTGTATTGTAATATAATTAATTTTTTTTCCTTTAAAAATCATACCCTAGTTCATAGAATGATTGTAATTGTGTTTTTATTTTATTCTTGACTCATTTTCTCTTTTGTAATTAACTACCCTTATAAATTTTGTTTTCCTAAGTTTTAAGAAGAATCCTTGTTAATACAGATTACTAAAGAGAATACATGAGTCTCTTTTTTCCCCCTCTTTCCTATATCCAGGCCATTGGCTTGTGCTGTTGTCCTCCTTAATGGATAAACATCAAAAGTCAGCAGTCAGGAAACGGATGTGGCTCAAGCGATTGGGCTCCCGTCTACCATATAGGAGGTCCAGGGTTCAATTTCCGGGGCCTCCTGGTGAAAGGCAAGCTGGCCCACGCGGTAAGCTGGCCTGATCAGAGAGCTGGCCCACAAGGAGTGCTGGCCCACGCAGGAGTGCTAGCCAGCGCAGGAGTCCTGGCCCGCATAGAGAGCTGACGCAGCTAGATGACTCAACAAAATGAGACACAGAGGAGAGACAATAAGAGACTCAGCAGACCAGGGAGCTGAGATGGTACAAGAGATTGAGCCCCTCTCTCCCACTCTGGAAGGTCCCGGGATCAGTTCCCTGTGCTGCCTAAAAAGAAGACAAGCAGACACAGAAGAACACACAGAGGGCAGACAGCGAGTACAAAACAACAAGGGGAAGGGGGCGGTTAGAAATAAATTAAATAAATCTTAAAAAAAAAAAAAAGTCAGCAGTCACTGGTTCTGTAAATGCAACATGTGCATGTATGGAAAGCTCTAGGCAAAATTACCCATTAAGTATAATGACCTGAAATGAGGTCATCTACTCTTTCCCTGAGTTCCACATCTTTGCTCCACTCCACACGTGGTGACAAATGTAATCTATGTAAACATCTTGGAGGACTGAAGAAATGTGATTTTACAGAGGGTTCTTTGTCTGAAAAATTTTATTCTCTAGGTTCTCAAGTTGAAGCACCCTCAGAAAATCTACTCTACACAGAAGAGGGCAAGGCCTTCTGAAAACTTTGGGGTATTGAAATAAAAATCTGTTTGAAAAACAGAACCTGAGTTTAAATCTCAACTCTGCTACTTAAGTGACCTTATACAAAATAATTCAATTTCTAAAAGACTCAGAAGGCTCATAAATAATATGGAGGTTAAAATATGTACTTTGCAAATTGGCTATTGGAATTGAAGGGCATGATGGATAAGAAAGTATGTGTCCACTCTGGTGGTGACAGAGGCAGTTATTGTGTGGTAAGAGAAGCAATAAGGTGTCAGAAGACCAGACACTGGGGTGAGAATGCCTGAGTTCAAGCCTACAATTTACTAGTCATATGATATAAGGCAAATACTCAATTTCTCTAAATTTATTTTCCACATTTGCAATATGAAGATAATGAGTACCTATTTCAAAGGGTTGTTGTGTGCATTAAATCAGATAATGTGTGCAGACTGCTTAAAACAGTACCAGGCATTTCTTCTGAGTTCAGAGGAAATGGTACCATTAGTAGTATTTGCAGCAAATGTAAAATATGTAAAATATAAGACTGCCAGTTTTGCTTGGAGTCAACTTTTCTGTTTCCCTTACAGAGCTTGGCCCCTTCCCCTGTTTCCTGGAGGTTCTGCCTCAAGTGACTAAGCCTTAAACCTTGTGCTCTTTGGCTTCATGCTAGATGCTATCCATCCATCATACTAGAATTGTTACCTCCAACTAGGACAGCCGTGGGAAATGGCTTCAAGACAACATTCCATGGTAAACCAGTCCTCCTCCCCACCCTCTAATCCTCCAATCTTCCTGTCATTCTTACATTTCTTTCCTCCCAGAGAAGCAGATTTCTAGATCTCATTGGTGCAGGATTCAGTTTTCTTCTCTACTTCCTAGATGTAACTATGAAATCTATTAAAATACCATGGGATGATGGGAAATAACAAAGGCATTAATATGCAAATCAGGAGATGTGCCCAGCAGTTAACTGGCCATGAGATGTTTAGCAAGACACTTGACCTCCTGAGGGTCAGTTTTCTTTCTGTAAGTAGAAGAATTTCAACTAGGAGAATTCTAATGTCTCTCCCAGTTTTACATCCTTTATGACTGTGACTATGAGTCTTAATGGAGAGATAGACCATGGCTCCATTCTGGGTATATATGTATATTTTAACTGTATCATCTTAGAATGCCCTGACTTTTTCTTTCTAAGCCCTGAGAGTGACCATTAAGAGGAATTTCAGGTGAAGTGGTTTGGGAGGCCAGTGCCATGAAAGGCTAATTAGAGATGTGTTTAAATAGAGAATGTCCTGAAAGCTCATTCTGCTGTGGGGCCACTGCCAAAGAAACCCATTCATAGCCTCTTCAATGCTTCAAAGGGGAGAAGGAGAGTTCTAGAGCAGAAGTTCTCAAAATATGCTCCAGTGATTCCTGGAGGTCCACAAGACCCTTTCAGAGATTTCTGAGGTCAAAACTACTTTGGTAACAAATCTAAGATACTTGCCAGTTTTTAGGTTTCATTCTCTCATAAGTCTACATTGGCGTTTTCAAGATTTTCTAGAGGCTACAGGGCTTGTGATGACATCATCACTCTGAAGGTTAATGTACTTGTGTATTCTTGTGTTTTAAAAATGTCTCAGTTTTAATTTTGAATATAGCAAATATCTGTAGACATAGCCCACATATAAAGAAAGCTCTTTGAGGTCCTCAGTAAATTTTAAGAGTGTAAATAGTCCAAATTTTGAGATGCCCTTGCCTAGAACATAGAGAACTGAAGTTGAGGAGTAGTCCCAAATGGCTTGCCCTCACTGGGTCCCTAAAATGAAGAGGGGGTACAACGTTCATGAGCTTTGCAGTTCTACGTCATCTGTGTCTTAGTATGCCAGGGCTGCTATGACAAATAGCACAGATTAGGTTGGCTTAAACAATAGGAATTTATTGTCTCACAATTTTAGGGACTAACAGTTCAAAATCAAGGTATTAGTAGATCATGCTTTCTCTAATGTCTGTAGTGATCTGGTGGTGGCTTGCTGACAATCTCTGCCTCCATCACATGGCAGTCCGTCTCCTTCCATCTCCTCCTGTGGCTTCTACTCCTCCTGCTCAATAGTCTGTGTTTCCGTCTAGATTTCTTCTCCTTATGAGGACTCCAGTTATATTGGTTAAGGTCAACCCTGATTCAATTTGGCCTCATCTAAACAGGATCTTTGAAGATCCTGTTTACAGGTGAGTCTACACTTATAGGACTGGGGGTTAGTGCATGATGCACAATTATTTTATGTACTGTTAGGAAAGAAAGAAAAACTACCAACTAAAATTATAAGACACAATTGGTTGTAGGATGCATGATGATTTCAGAATCATTAAAACATGAAAAAAAAATGAGTTTTATAATAAGGAAATACAGTATATAAAAATCTATAGGCGTGGTACTTGGCATATAATAAGGATTTTATAAACAATAGTTCCTTTCTCTCTCTTATATCAATGGGGTAGGGGAGGAGGCCCTGAAGATAAACTTAATGTAATTAATTTACTTAAACATAGACAATGTTATTTTTCCCACTCACTGCCTTCAACCATACTCTGATTTTCCTTTCCTGTCTCTCCATGACTTCTCAGGCAGGTCCCATAGCTTCCCAGGCATTTATTATAAGACTAGTGCTATCCAGTTTAAAGCTCCAATATTTACCTTCAGACTTGACCTGCTGTTCAAAGAACCCGCAGCTGTTCCAGCTCTCCCAGTTATGGGGCAGGGTAGAGGGAACAGAGTAAATGACCAAAGTGATTTTTACCTACCCAGGTCTACGATTATGATCCTGTTTGTTGTTGCTGTTTCTCTGATTGAGTACCTACTTGACTGAAGTTCTGTAGCTCTGGCTCCACCACTTTTACCCCACCTCAGCTCCTGCCACCAGAAGTCCCCCCAATGTCTGTTGGTATCTCTTGGCCAGTGGGGCTGCCTTATTGGGTTGGCCCTGTCAATAAAGCTGAAGCCCTGCTACCTGATATTTGCCTGACCCTCAAGAAACTCATGTGTTTTTGCTATCCAAACAGTAGGCATCCAGGCTGCTCCTCCACTGTCCCTTTCTCTTCCCTCTCACTTTGTTCTAATTCTAACCTCTCCTTCTATAAAAGGAAGAGGGCAGAAGTACAAGGCCACTGTCTATGCTGTGTCCGTCCAGGCAATGTGATCCCAGTTTTCCCTTTTTGCAGGTGCCTCCAATCTCTCTTTAAGTTAAAGGGAGAAGTACTTAAACACCTACCATCAGATCCTTACTCACATATACCTGGTCTCCCATCTTATTTGGCCTGAGGGCAGGAGAGGGGGAAAGTGGTTTTAGCTGGTTCTTAAGGCCTGAGGGACATGTGTGGTGGCCTCTGCTTCTGTGGCTCCTTCTCAGCTCTCTCCTTATAATGCTGGGTTCTCTATACCTCTTCATCATAAATTTGGGTCCTATTATCATTCAGAGAAAAGAGGCAAAGTATCAATTAACATCTATTTCCTTAAGGTGACTTAATATTTTAGAAGTGCTAGTCCTGCCCTTCTTGGTGATGGGTTAAAGAATATAAGCCTCCTTTTGACCCAGGAATAACTCGGCTCCAATCTTGACCCAATGGAGTTGCTAAATAAGTAAAGGTTCTAAAGACAAAAAAAGCAGCCTTTCAGATGAACCAACTCTAGTTCCAAACCCAGCAAGCATCTGCTCCTGACACTCTTTCTCAAAAATCACAATAATTCATGTGTGAAGGAAAATGAGGGAGGATTTGACAGGTCTGTATTTCTTCTGGTTGAATAATCACTGTTGTCCTGACTGTTTAATTAGAGAAGAAAGGGAAAGGATCACTTTCAGGAAATAAGGATGAAGAAAGGTTACCTAGCCTGAAAAATATGCTTTTTTATCCCAGAGCTTTTGGGTTGTCATCACAGTCACCAACCATACTTCTTACATTTTGATAAACAAGAAATTGAGGATTGAGGACAATTTAGTTTTTCAGCAAAATATTTCCAAAGCAATTATAACAATGAGGTGGAGCCAGTGGCCACTTGACAGTTTTTTGGGTAGGGAGGGGATGAGCAGTTGAAATACAGGGGCTTCTTTGGGAGTTGGAGGTTGTCCCGAGTACTGTTGTGGCAATGGATGTAGGCCATTTTAAATCAGCACACACCACTCAGAACTGAGTGGGAGAGAGTGTGGTCTACAGTGTGAACTGTGGTCTATGGTTGGTGGCAAGGCTCCAGGATGTGTAAGTTCATTGAGGTTGGTGGGCCACACTATGGGAGATGTTTGTGTTGGATGTGGTGGGAGGTGTGGGAGGTGGGCAACATGGGAATCCGAGTGGGTTCCGTATAATATTTTAGGTAATCTAAGCACCTCTTAAAATATATGTATATATATATATAAAAATAACATTTTTGTAAGCAAATACACATATATGCATATATATTTATATATCATTTTACAAATGTTTGTATGTATTGTGAGAATTTTGATTTTTACCCATAATAAAAAATAAATAAATAAATAAATAAATAAATAAATAAATAAATAAATAAATAAAAATATTTCCAAAGGAGTTCTGATGAGGGGCTAGTTCTGATTTGGGCTGAGGACAGTAATAGTTGCATTGCAAATAAAGGAGAGAGAGACTTGGTGAACGTTACTTTAGTTCTGGAATATGAGTTGTCAAATGAGAAGAGTGTAGTTTACTTATCTTAGAGGTGACACAAATATATTAAACCAACCTTCAAAAACAAATTACAACATTGTATTTATACACTTGAGCTCCCCTCCATAGCTCAAAAAACTTTAAAATGAGTCCAATTTTTATTTTTCAATTTCTTGTCTACATATCTTTGTACATGCCTTGAGAAAATAGGCCTCAAGGAAAGTACATGTGGCAGGTCATAAAACAGAAGAAAGTTCTACACTTCAGAAATTCTAATATTCTTTCTATTTGCTCAGACTGTGGATAAGTGATAAAATCAACAATATTTAAATCCCTATGTTAAAGCTCCTAAAAACATCTAGCATTTCTATAACTCTTTATAGTTTACAAAGTGCTTTCCCTCTCATGACCTCATTTAGACCTTAGAACAATCATGTGAAATTACTATTAGCTATCTCCAATTTTATGGAAGAGGAAGCAAACTCAAAAAATGTAAGGAAACTGCTGAATGTCACATAGCCAGTAAATGGCAACAGTGGTTCTTGAAACGAGGTGTCATGAATCTATTTCCCCACACCACATTTTTCTCCTATACTAGCTTATTGAATTGTCCAACACCCTTCCCAACTATTCAACTAAATATAATTTATGGGGAGAATGTCTTAATAGGCGCTTTTATATACACAATTTTGTGTGATCATTAAAGCATCTCTATATGTTATCATCCCCATTTTACAGGTGAGGAAACTAAGGCTCAGAAAACAAAGAGAACATTCCCCAGGTCATCCATCTAGGCTATGTAAGTTAATTTGCATACTATGTTAATTTCCATACCTCTCCTCATGCTACACGCCTTGCCCTTCTACTTACCCACTATCTAAATCTACATTATACAATATAAAATCACTACACATGGGTGACTATTGAGCATTTGAACTGTGGCTAGCCCAAACTGAGATGTGCTGTTAAGTGTAAAATACACTTATGATTTCAAGAACTTAGTATGAAAACATAAGAATTTAAAACATCATTAACAATTTTTCATGTTGTTCTCATGTTGAAATAATATTTTGGATAGATTGAGTTAAATATGTCATGAAAATTTATTTCCCCTGTTTTCTTTTTTACTTTTTTCCATGTGGCTACCAAAAAATTTTAAATTACATGTATGGCTCTTATTTGTGGCTCATGTAATATTTCAATAAGACAGCACTGGTCTAAATATTCTCCATGGCTTTTCAAGTTTTACCTTCTCAAGTATTCAAGCAGAGAGTCCTTCTTTAAATTTCTAAATCACTTGAAATATATATACCATTACATTTGCTTCTGATTCTTCTTATGGAGAAGGAGTTAAGAGACAAAAATCTTTCTCTAATCTCCCTTTATTTTTATTCAGTGCTGGTTAGAATTCAAGTTCTCAATCCCTTCCTCTGCTTGGAATTACCTCCTTTGTCACTCTTCTCCCTTCACATGGGCCTAATAAAAATAAGTATATTTAAAAAAATAATATGTGTGTGGTGGCCTCCACTTGTATTATTGTATTATTCGGAATAGGCTAGAGTATATTTTGGTATAACTATACCAAAATCTTAGCAAAAAAGTTCATTTTCTGCTGGCACAAAATCTGCAGGTATGGGTTTCTCACTAAATATTGGCTTAGAACTCCAGGTTACTTTGATTTAATGGTACTTCCATATCAACACAGACTTTCTTCATCACCACAGAAGGGGAAGAGCACAGAAAATTAAATACTTCCACCCAGAATTGATATGTGCCACTCCCACAAGATTTCATTAGCTACAGCAAGCCACATGGCCAGGCTTAACTTCAAAGTGTTGTGCTGAGCAAGTTTATTGAGCTAAAGTTACATTAATGCAGTAGCACATGAAAGAGGTTTCTACAAGGCACTGGGGTGAGCTGGGGGAGACACTTTTATGGCTGCTTGAAACAAAGGGAAAGGTGTGGGGGGAATGGGGAGGGATAAAGGGGACATGATTTATGGTTTCTACAGAGGCTGTAGAGGCTATTTAGACAGGATGTTGATGTAAGATTGTGGCCATTTGGTGAAGATCAGCAGACCTTGCTGGTGTCAGTTGAACTCTTTGTTACAGTTCTTCCTCCCAAGTTGGGGCAGGGTTTGTTTGTTTTTTTTTATCAGCACCACAAAGGATTATTGGTATGTCAGCCTGCTTCAATTAACCTCTGTTTCTTCTTTATAATTCCCTGGATAAAATGGCAGCTCAAACAAATCAAGATGGTTAGTAAAGTTATTGATCATTCCAATTTCACGAAAGGAATGGAAAATAATACTTTGTATCTAAAGTAGCAGAAACTGAGTATTGGTGAAGAGTAGTAATGCCTTCTGAGTCTTGCTGAGTACTCCAGAAGGTGACCTGATGTTAATATGCCTAATTCTCAAAATGATCCTCTAAAATAGGTATTAACAACATTAAATAAGGGAAGAAAAGAGAGATTAAATAGCTTGCCCAAACTGACACCAAATCAGTAGCTGAGTCAGTGTTTGGCTAGAACTCTGGTTCAAAACTGGCAAATTCCTAAACTCCTCCCTCACTTAGTCTAAAGCAGGGATTCTTATTCAGGGGGTCTGTGAACTTGAATTGAAAAAAAATCAACTTATCTTTATTTTCTCTGACCTATAACTGAAATCTGGCATTTCCTTCACTTATGAAATGTATGCAATAAATAAATTACAGTAGTACTCATTTCATCTGACTGGCAAAGGGGTCCATGGAACAAAAAAGGTTAAGAACCTCTGGTCTAAAGGAATCATTTACTCCCTCTGTTTGCCTCCATTTCCCTCCACCATTTACTCCTAGCACCTGGTTCAAACCAAAACTTTTATACCTTATTCTTCATAATTAATTGTTGGTTTGGTGGACTCTCCAGCTATACTGAGTGAATTTAGAGCAGTATCCCAATATAGGCACAACATATTGACTCAACAAAAAGCAATCCCAAACTCTTAAATAAGGAAGGATGCTTAGTGTCCTATAAAGAGTAAGAGTTTTTGAGGCAGGAAAATCTGAGTTTAAATCTCAACTCCACCACTCTCAAGTAGGTCATTTATGAAAAAATTACAGAATCACGGAGCCTTACTTTTCTTATATGTAAAACAATAAAGTAATTATAAAGATTATATAAAATAATGTTTGTGTAAGCACTAAATATAGTGGCTGTCACATAATGAGGGTTCAATAAATGATATTCTTAACAAATAATCATGGACATTACTTTCAGGAAATATTTCATTTTAATGAACTTGAACAACCATGTACCAACAAATATGATATCTTTAATTGGTAGAGAAGAACTTTTTTTATATGATAGATTGTTCAAAGATCTGGAAAATTTTTCAGAATAACATATAGAGCATTGTCTCCGTTTCTCTTTCTCATTCTGTGCATTGAATATTCATATTCCTTGGCCATTTTTATCAAGTTGTTGAATTTTTTCCTCTACATTACCAATTCCAAAACAAATAATTGAGCAGGAGTTCACGGTCACTACTTTGCTTTAAATAAATCTCTGTAGTGGCTTATCAACCAGGAGGAGAATTACATTATCTGACTATCTGGCTCTACTTGATACTTCATTAGGTGTCATATTGAAACATGTTAGAAAACAAAATAAAATTACAAGCTTTAAAAAATAATTTCTAGGAGCAAGAAGAGCTAATCTTGACTTGAGTTATAGAAATATAGCTTAAGCCAATACAAGGCCATTTTGGATTTTTTCACTGTTCTTAGAGCTGACAAATATGTTATGAGTCATTAGGAACTCTTTATTAACCATACATAAATTATAGCCCTAATTAGTTGATTCAGTTTTGATATGGGTGGTTTATGAGGCACCAGCAGGAAAGAAAAGACCAGCTCCTGACTTTAGAATGAGTTCACATTAGAACATTGGCAGCAGGGCAGATATATCTCAATTGCACATTCTAGTAATATCTGAATAATGTGGCATGAATACCATATGGTGAACAAGTAGGCCAAGGAATTTGGGGTGACATCAGAACATATGGAAACCTAGAGGACTGAGACAGTTCTGCTGGAGTCCTACTACTTTACCAAGTGCTCAATAACAGATGGAATTGGGGGAAAAAATTGCATGCTTATTTTTCTTAATGATTCCATAAAATACAGTTAATATATTTTTAACACAATGAACAATGGCCAAGAGTGGAATAAATAAAATGTAAAACATAATTATATGAATTTGTCAAACAAATTCATAGACTTTAGGAATGTATTGATTAACATTTTTTTAGAGACCTAAAATTATCCTAACATAATTTTAGGAATTTGGAATACCTGCTATACTAAATTAGAAGATAATTTTATTTCCAAAAAATATATAATACCTACTATGTGTTGAATTCTGGGTTATAAGATTTTAAAAGTAAATTTCCTCAGTTAGGTCTCTCACAGTTGATGGCAGAGGTAAAACTAAACAGATACTAAAATTTGTGACAAGAACTAGACTAGATTGTGTATAGGGTGGGACTGAAGCACAGAAAAGGTAGTGATGACCTGGGGAAGGTTTGTCAGAGAAGGATGCTGTTGGGGCTCCAACAAGATCTCCTTTACCAGCTGCTGCACCTAAGCCCTGGCTGCCAAAAGTGTTGCTGATGACAATTTATAGCTGGAGAATTACCATTGTCCAAAGAGGAGATGCTATTCTGGGACACTTGGCATATCCTCCCAGATCTTGAGCAACAGGGTACAAAATCTGTTCCCGTTGTCTCAAGGTGGGACTAACTTTAGGATTTAGTTTGTGCTCTTGAGTTTCCTGAAGACTGGAATCCAGCTGATTCCACATTCTTGCTTTTTTTTTTTTTGGGGGGGGGGGGTGCTGCTTTTTCCTCCTTCCCTTACTTCCCTCCTCCTATGAACATTCCCTCAATAATTCCCTTGAACAAGAATTCTCATTGTTCAGGCATTGTTTCTAGGGGATCCCACCTAAGACAGTAGCATTTTTGTAGTCCAACAGACCAAGCTAAATATTAAGGAACATGCATCTTTACAATCTGATGATAAATTTAGTTACGATGATGACAATATTTCTTTCCTGCAACATTTTCCCCTTCATCCCTTTAGAAGGTAAATAATGCCTAGACTACAGTGAATTAAAAGTTATTCACTTCTTTGATATTCACTTGGTCTTTTTCCCACAGTGTCTCACTATAGAAAATCTACTTAGTTCTTTGTACTTAATTAGCCCTTTTTGGCCCAGGCCTCTGAATTGAATCTCAAGTAGATGATGTCTCTTTTATGTTTGGAAGATCAAGCCTACTCTTATAAAAAAGATTTCCTTCTAATCCAGGAGCTCTTGATTTCTATGACACTAAGTAATTGAATAATATCACCAAATTATACTTTTGGTATAGGCTAAATAACTGGCTAGAATTCTGTTGACACTCTCAGGGGCTACTCTGAGTTGCTGTTGGTCTTTTTGTTCTGACTACTACAGCTCTCTGTTCTCCTTTCAAAGGAGAAAAGGGAATTTTAACAATCCTTCAATCTAACCTGCCATCACATGCTTTAATCATCAGTTAAGGGAAGCGGCTGTGGCTCAATCAGTAGGGCTCCCGTTTACCATATGGGAGGCCCGGGGTTCGGTTCCCGGGGCCTCCTGGTGAAGGCAAGCCCGCCCGCACGGCATGGTTAGCTGACCCAGCGAGCACAAGCAGCAAGGGGGGGGATAAACGAATAAATAAATAAAATCTTTAAAAAATAATAATAATAATCAGTTAAACATCTTTACCTGGTCATTTAAAATCATGCAAAAACATTCCAGGGGCAGGAAGCTCACCCAAAGCTTCATCATCCTTTTCATCATAAAATTATGAAGTATTTAAAAATAGAGAATGCTAGAGACTAACAAATCCTTTGTTTCGTTTGATGAGAAAAAGGTCAGAGATAGGAAATTACTTCGTGCTGTATTAGACGTTACCTATGCTTTTCCCCTATGGTGCCTCCAGATTATCTTTCCTCCTATTTCAAACTTTCCGTCATTGCACTGTCATCCTAAAAAATGACAAACTCACTGCATTTATTCATTCATTTAGTTTGCTTGCCTGCTCAAGCAAATACCATGCAATGGGTTGGCTTAGACAATGGGAGTTTACTAGCTCATGGTTTTGAGGCTAGGAAAAAAGTCCAAATCAAGGCATCATCAAGGTGATGCTTCCTTTCTGAGCACTGGCATCTGGGGCTGGCGGCCAGTTATCCTTGGTTCTTACCTTCTCTGTCACATGGCAATGCACATGGCAGCCTCTCCTGGACTCTCCCTTCTCTTCCGAGTTCCACTGACCTTCAGCTCTTGCTTCCCAAATTCATTCCATTTAAGAGGATTCCAGTAATAAGATTTAAGACTCATCCTGATTGAGTTAGGCTAAACCTTAACTGAAGTAACCTCATCAAAAGATCCTACTACAATAGGTTCATACCCACAGGAATAAATTAAGTTTAAGAACATGTTTTTCTGGGTGACATACAGTTCTAAACCACCACACTCACTGTAGCAGATTACAAGCTAGAAACTTCATAGCAAAGCTCATGATGCTGGGAAATCCTTTAACTCTACATATAAACTACAGTTGCAAAGACTAAGAATATGCACCATGTTGGCAAGTTTTGCTTCTGTTTGTGAAACAATCATTATCTTGCCTAACCTAATACTTCACAAATAGTGAAAAAAAAAATTATCTCAGAGCTTAAATTCCAATTTGTATCTGATGTTACTTCTCAAGAAAATCAATCCAACTGGTAAGTCTTACAAAGTTTTATGATCAAATATGGCCTTTTTGTTCAAACATTTCTCCTGCCATACAGCTAACATTACTGAGGAAGTAGCATCCCAAGGACATTTAGTATTGTTTAATGCACAGCCCTTACTATGCATTTATTCATTCATTCAACAAATATCAGTGCGCATGGTGCCAAGTCTGGGGGTTCAGAAATAAAAGTGCCCCCAATTTAGTGGGAGATTAAACAGTTATAATACACAGAGTGTATGTAGGCAGGCTTTTATCGAGGCATGAAGAGTTTCAGATGCTCCTGCTTCAAGAAGATCCCTGACACTGAATGGGGTATGTGCCTATGTGAGTAACAGGGTCAAAAATAATAATAATTGCAATGGTGTTGTGCTAAGAGCAAAGGAGGAAATAATTAAGATTGTCTGAGTGGGTAAGGGACAGTTTCACAGAGGAGAGGAACACTTGGACCATGTCTTAAAGAATGGCTAGTAATCTGCCAAGTGCATCTTGATCAGGATCAGGCACTTCAGGTATGGGAATGATATGCAGAAAAGTTGGGAGTTGCAAAACAGCAAGACAAATTCAAGACCTAGAGATTGTTCTGTCTGCCTCCAGTGCAAGATAGGTATCAATGACAAGAGATTATGAAGTATAGGCTAGAAGGAAAAAAGTCATGGAGGAACTCATTTCCCATGTTGAGAAATTCTAATTTAGTTTTTTAAACAAGGGAGATAATGACAGATTTTAAGCAGAGAGGTGATATGCACACATGTATAAATAAAAATAAGTATACATGTACATGCACACACACATGCACATGTATGCATATGTAAGTATGTTCAGTGTAAATGCATATTATATATATGTGTATAGATAGATAAGTAGATAGGGATAGATCATAGCATCATCATTGTCATTATGCCTTAGAATGTTCTGGGGAAAAGTGTGAATTTTTCAGTAGATGGTGTTCCAACCACTGGTCAATCAAGTAGGAAAAAGAAGGAAATTGGATTCCCATTAATATCGTAAACGAAAATGAATTTCAAGTAGATTAAAGACCTAAGCATGAAAAGCAAAACTTTTAAATGTCCAAAGAAAATATAGGAGAACACACTTAAGACCTTAGTGAAGGGTATAATTTTTAAGATATGAAAAGGGAAAAGACTGATACATTTGACTATATTAAAATTTCAAACAAAAAGTTAAAAGACAAGACAGAGTCTGTGAGAGAATATTTGCCATACATGTAACTAACAAAGGGTTAGTATCCAAAATTATAAAGAACTCCTATGAATCAGTAAGGAGACAACCCAAGATACAGATGGAAAAAGGGTTTTAACAGGCTAATTCACAGAAAAGGGAACAGAAATGGCCAATAAATACATGAAAAGACTTTCAGACTCACTAGTAATCTGGCAAATGCAAATTGAAACCACAGTGAAATACCCTTTCATGCCCATTTGAATGGATAAAATGTTAAAAGTCTAATAATTCCAAGTGTTTGTGGAACTGTGGAGAAACAGGAGTTCTCACTCATTACTGGAGGGAATGAATGTTCATGCAACACACCACAGGAGAAGCTGAAGGTGTGCATGCCTACTCACAGAATTTCCATTTGTGGGGATAGTCCCCAGGAAAACTTTGATGCATATAATAAATGCTACGTAACTAATGCTACTCATTGTAGCCTTATTTGCCTTAGCAAAAAAAAAAAAATTAGGAACACCTTAAATATCCATTTATAGGAAAACTGATAGATTGTGGTACACTTATAGAATAACTTAAGCAATATTAAACAGCTAAAATAAATGAACTAGAAATGTATGTGGCAGCATGGATAAATGCCCAAAACCCCATGTTGAAGAAAATAAGTGCATTGTAAAACGATACATATGTGTACTACTAATTATATAAAATTTTAAAACATGCTTATTACTACTATGTAGGATACATACCTACATAATGATTTACAAAACCATGCAGAGGATAATAAATACCAAAATCCATGATATTTCTACTACATCAGGTATCAATAATATTTTTGAAAGGCTAATAAGTGCCATGTACTGCTGCAAATGATTTGTGGATATTTAATTCTCTCATTTACTCATTACAAGAATCCTAGGAGATGTGTACCATTATTTCCGCAAATTTATAGATAAGCAAATGGAGGCAGAGAGAGACTAAGTAATTTGTACTCGGTCATGCAGCTGTTAAAGGGCACTGCTGGAATTTCAACCCTGCCCTTAACTGGGCCATGATAATGGTTACCCCTGAGGAGAGAGGGAGGGAAATGGGATCCAGGGAAGGTATACAGGAGCCTTCAACTGACATGGTTAAATTCATTTCTTTAAAGTCTGAAGAAAATGAAGTAAAACATTAAGACTTGAAGCTAAGTGGGGGAACACAGGTGTTCATTATATTATTCTTTAACTGTCTATATATTTATAACGTAAGGAGGAGAAGGATAGGGAGGAAGAGGCGAGAGGGAGAAGGAGGAGATGGTGGAGAGGAGAGAGCACCCTGGCAGCAGGGTGAGAGGCGAAAGCTGGGCAAGCTGGAAGGGGAGCAACTAAGAGATTAGTTTTTAGGTGAAGGAGTGTAAATGTAACCAAGACATTTATTGCCATTATTGACATACCCAAAAGGATCCTTGAAATATTTTACTAATTAAAAATCTAAATAATGTGCTTTACAGTTTACAGAAAAATCTTCCTACATTACTATCATTTAAACTTCCCCCCAATAACCCTGTAAGGTGGGTGTTATTATTATCTCCGTGATACAATCAAGGAATTTGAGGCTTAAAGAAGTAAAGAACTTGACCTCAACCCCTGCAGCTAAGAGGCATTGGAATTAGGCCTGGACTCAGGTCCACTGACTTGGAGCCTCTTCTGCCCCTCAAACATGAAAAGTTCAAAGAGCCTTACTGTAGCCTTGTCTACACTAAAAATGTATTTACATGGTCCTTAGTAGCAGTCATAGTCTTTAAACATAAGACTTTCATCTGACATCATTTTCTGTAATCCATATTCTTAGTACTCGTGCACTCAGAAACATCAATATTAATTCCAGCGTGAAAGTGGGTGCTAGATAGGAGCCCTTCATTTCATACTCATTTGTTAGAACTTTTTGACTTTGAAGTTGACATAATTACCAAATGCTCAGTTCCTCTTTTGCTAGATTCTGTCATTCCTGGGAATCTGAACTTAGAGGTAACATTTCCCTGCCTCAGAAGGCAGTAAAGAAAGAACTGAGAGGAAAATGCCCAAGCAATGATGTTTACCTCCCACTGGGTCACTAAAAGGTGATGTTTTCACTCTGAATATGCTGATGTTTTGTATCCTCTTCATGGTTTTCCTTCCTGAGGACAGAATGTTCCGGTACAAGCACATTTCTTTTTTTTTTTTTTTTTTTTTTTTTTTTATTATGGGTAAAAATCAAAATTCTCACAATACATACAAACATTTGTAAAATGATATATAAATATATATGCATATATGTGT
>JAKSZT010054055.1:8273263-8388773 GCA_026826555.1 Tolypeutes matacus
TGACATAACTCTGAGAAAGGTGACCAATCTTTGAACTTAAATAACTTTCTTGGAAGAAAACCAAGAGAGGGAAGCCTTCATTTGCACATAGAAAACTGCATGATGACTTGACTTTATGAAAAGACTGCCCTTTGCAAAAAGTTACATTAGAATGTTTTGATATCTCAAGTATTGCAAGAAAAGTCAACATGTGATTAGACCAATCAAAACTTAGTTAATTCCCAAATTTTCAACAACTTGTTAATATTACTAGAATAAATCAAACCTCACACCTATGCAGACCTAATGTTTTGCTTCTGAATGCCTCCATTTGTCCTAACATTTTGAGCAGATGTACTATTTCTAGGTACCTCTGTGTTATGTGCCCTCTGTCCAGCCATGGCCATCAGCTCCTCTACCGTCACGCCCTTTTTTCCACATAAGCACAGCAAACTGGAAGTCACGTTCATTCATTTTGTTGGGAGCAAGGTTAATCTTAATTTGTGAAAAATTTGAATTGTGGAATATATTTTTAAATATAGTTTGTATTACTTCCTGCATAATCCAGGAATTCAAGTTTGGGATTCTACTCAGCCATTCTCTTCTCATCTATGACAGCTCTGGGTAAATACCTTCAAGCTGAAGAAAATCTGCAGATTCTGACATGAAAATAGAACCAGCTTGTCAAATAGATAGTAAAAGCTAATTTAAATCATGACTGATTTCGCTTTCTCAGTGGCTTTCCTTCTAAAATCTGAGACCTAGAAGGAACTTCCAAACTCCTCTGTAAGGGTATTTATAACCAGAAAGTAGCAGGAAAATGCTCTTCTTTCTCCCTCATATGCTCTACAGACCACTGTTTCTGGGTGCATCAACCAGGATCCACATCCTGAACAAGGCATTGATGTGGAAATAATCAAAGCACATTTAGATGGTGGTGAAAAGACCCTGCCCAAATGGAACAAAGAGTTCATTGGGGAAGCCATAGGGAATAATTAGGGACCAAATGGTGAAGAAAATCGAAAACTCCAATACTGTATTGTGCAGAATGGAGAGCATTGAAAGTAGTTTTTGTTTTAGTTATGATGAGGATAAGGATTGAAAGGAAGAAATGAATGTGAAAGAAATTTTAGAGGCTTATATTCAACAGGTCTTGGCAACTAATTAGGTACATGGATTGTAGGGTAGGAAGGGAACTAGTATTGACTGAATGCCTGCTAGGTTCCAAATACTTTTAAAAATATCAGCTGATTTAATTCTAATTTTAAAGACACTCACAAGCCTGGAATAATTAGTTCCAGTTAATAGACAATGAACTTGAAATTTAGGGAGGTTAACTAGCTTGCCTGAGGTCACATAGCATGTAAATGATAGAAGCAGATTTTAACCCAAGTCCACTTGGACATTCCCCACATGATCTCTCCAATACATTAAGTGGTCTTCCAAAGATGACTTTCCATTTTGAGTGGCTGTATAATAGAATGTTTAAGAGCATGTGACTGGTCTAAGATCGGCTGTGTTCATATCTAAGGTCTATTATTTAATATCCATGGTATTTTGGTCATATCATTTCTCCACAAATGTCATCTGTAAAGTGGAGGTAATAATAGCCACTACTTCAAATGGTTATGGTGAGAATGAAATACTTAGAGCAGCACATGACAAATAGCAAGCATTTATTACCTTGCTGTTGTTATGATTCACTGCTTTGGTTTAGAGAATAATTGTGTTGGTGTAGTCAGGAAGAAGAAAGTAATGCAGAGATATGATTTTGGAAAAATTGATTAATTTGATTTTAGCTATGGCAAGACTGTGATATTGGCAATGCAACTATTTTAGGTTCTCCACCAAACTAGGGGGAGTCCCTTTTCTGCTGTGCTAGACAAAATTCACACCTTTTTACTTGCATTGAGAAAAAGTTTTAGATAAAACCCTTCTAAGTTGATATGCCTTTTTATTCCCCATTAAATGCAATGCAAACACTATCTTTTCCTATTAAACTGTAAAAATTATACTTGGCATTTTTAAGCTCCATGGCCTACCACAGTCCAAATTGGCACATTAACAAAGAGATGTCCCTGCAGACTACATCTGAGACCATAGGAATTTCCAGACCATAGATCCAAATGTTGTCATAGCTTGTTTATAATTCTTCCAGGTGAAAAAAAAAAACAAAACAAAACACTGCATTTACATAAAACTTAATCACATTAGACACTAGATAAATCAATATATGGACAACAGTAGTCTTCAAACAAAATAATTTCAAGCAGGTAATTTATAAGTTGTTTTTACCTGTTGTAGTGCAAATATGCAAACATCATTCAGTAATAGGACTATACTAACCTTTCAAATATCTTGTTTAGGATGGTGGACATAATTTCAGTATCTTACCACTCTCATAAAGGAAAAAGGAAAAAGGAAAACAATGCCATATGACTGGTAGTAGTCATCAACGGAGGGACTTGAACAAAAAATGTCCTTTATAACAACAGTAATGTAAATTCCCAAGAAGCAGAAATATAAGAATGTACTTTACTCAATCAGTTAGGACTGTAAGTCAGCCTGAAAGGTTTCAAGTCTTTGAGATTTCCAAGGACAAGCATCAGAGACAATCAAGAACAGCAGGCAAAGGTAGATACTTGAAGAATATCTAACCAGGCTGTAGGAGGAAAAATAGAGTCAACAAAAGGAAACACTGTAATGATAAAAATAATAATAATAATAACATATTGTGTCATGGAAGGTAAGAAGGCAAAAATTTCAAAATCCTGGTAGAGAGATGTAGGAAAATGAGAATTGACAAAAAGGTTAATGAATGTATAAATTTTCTGTTCTGTAAATCCAATGTCAGTCATTAAGGGCTAACTAATGATCTATTTTTCGCCAAAATACATATACCCATTCGTCAAATAGTTTTGTACGAAACTCATAGTAAAGAGATTAGGCAAATTGAAATCAAAAGAGCATGGAGCTGTATTTAGCCAGCGTGTCCTACTTGTGAACTCTATGGAAGTTAACAGCCCCAAAATATGCACCCTCTGTCCTCTAGTCCGTTCCTAAGTTCTCTGTCTGTGAAAGTTCAGTTGCAAAAGCTAGCCCCATGAAAGGTCCCTACCTTCTCAGTGGAGATAGAAGCCTACTTTTCTATGTATGAAGTTATAAAGCCTTTTAGATTTCTGGATGTGGTCTTTGCCAATGAAAAAAAAAGTTACTTAGTGGCCAAGTCCAGTTAGTTAGGAAACTAACAGATTCATTATACGTGGTACCAAAGGAAGGAAGCTCCCGAAAGGAAGAGGTGAAAAAAACCCAAATATTGGGTTTCATTATATTCTTTGATTAAATCAAAAATTAAATTATAGCCAGGTGTTGGCTGATACTAGTGCATCAATAAGGATTCCAAAAGAATAATATTAAAAACTAGGGGCCATATATAATGGAATATTATTCATCCATAAGAAAGAATGAAATTATGTGACATGCCGCAATATGGAAGAACCTTGAAAACATTATGCTTGTCCACTGCATCCCATTTGTGCACCGCGTATCCTGCTGACTATGCCATTTGTGCACTGTGTCCACCTCAGGAGCCCACGAGGGAGATAGGCAGAAAAAAGACTCTAGGCAGAGAGGGAAGTTTGTTTATATCGGCACAGGCACAGTCTCGTTCCAGACATACAGGCAAGCAAGCAAGCAAGCATGGCCGTTCTTTGTTTGCAGGGTTATTCATACACTACTGTTATCACTCAAATGTTACACAGAAGGAACACAAAATGCAACTCCTCCGAATCATTTCTGCTGTGCCTAGGGAGTGTATGTGCTGAGACAAAGGGCTCTGTGAGCTAATAGCTGATCCAGGAGTTGGACCACTGCCCAGGCAGTTGGGCCGATATCCGGGTCTTAACCCTCACAGTTTAACCCTCACAGGCTGCTGCCCGAGTCTTAACCCTTACAATGCTCAGTGAAATAAGCTAGACAGACAAGCACAAATATTGTATGATATCACTTATAAGACTAGTGAATTCACAGAGATAGGAGGCAGATTAGAGGTTACCAGGGTTTGAGGGGGGAAGGGAGGGGATGGCAGTATTTGTTTGTAAAGATTGAAAAAAATAAGGGCCCTATAGATAACATAATTAAAGGCAATCTTAGGAAAGAAAATATACAGAGAAAGAAATAACTAAAATTTGTAGATTAAAACATGACAACTCATGGCTCCAGTAATCTGGATTTGATGAACGGACCTTGGGTGGAAGATGTCTACATTTCATACCAACATCTATTTTGTCCAAAGGTCTCAGGTGGAAGATGCTTTCTTCCAAAGACTCTATGATTCTCACTCAAAACTAATCAAATAGATAAACACAATTTCGTTTGTTTAAAATTCTTCCCATTGCCACAAATTTTGGTCAACCATAACATTCTTTAATGCTCTTTAAATTTCAAGGTACAATAAACTATTTCGATAGGAATTTTGCTGTACTCATCTCATAGAATTTATAAGGAAGTCTTAATTTTTTATTCCACTATTAATCAACTGTCTGTCTCCTCCTCAAAGGTCTGCCCTGTCAAATGTGTATTTGTTGGCTGCCTCAATCAGCAAGAAAATCTATCATACTCACTTTGATATGTTCTGCTATAAGATGAGATAATCTGTGAAGCAATTATCAACCTTCCCTTCTAAAATCCCATGAAGTTATGTTTCCCTCTAAATATTAGACATATGTGCAGTTCAATATTTTTACTATTTACAAATACGTTTTATAAATTAAATTAGTAAATATTTATTAAATATCTCAATTACACAAGGAACTTCCAGTATTGTTAAACTGAGTGCATTTGCCTACCAGGACCATAATCTTTAATAACAATTTAATTCTACTAAATTTAACTAATTGTTTTCATTCCTAACCACCCACAATAGTTGAGTAGCACCTGACACCACTGGCTACTCTCATCTTCAAAAAACTATGTTTTAAAAGATCCATTGTTTTTATCATAAAAAATAATACATGCTATTATACAAAAATACAAATACCACAGAAATATAGAGGACAGAAATAAAATTCCAATTTGCTACTCCATTTCCATTCCTCAGAGGAAACCATGATAAAGAGTTTCAGGAATTAATATGTCCATATATTCTGTCAATAAACAAATGTGGGAGTGTATGTAAGTGCACAAGTGGATGAGTTTAGACTCTCCTCAAATGGAATCTTTCTAAAAACTTGTTTGCTAACTTGATATATATTTCTAACTCCCTTCCAAATTTGTACATAAAAAACTGCCTTATTCTTTTTACTACTCCTGTGTGATAAATATCTCACTGAGTGAAATTACCATAATTCACTGGTTCTTATTTATATTTCCATTAGGATCACAAGCTTAGGGTAAAAATGTAGCCATAGTTCTTATTTTTCCAATGAATAACTGAGCTATCACCCCCAACTTGGCAGGAAGTATTGTTTTTCTCTCTTGAACCTTCCTCACTGAAATGTCTAAGAACCCAGAGGGCTTACTTCAAAGTCTGTTTTCCTTTCAGAAGCCTGGCGGAGGGGAATAGGAGAGTACAATCAGCTCCCTACTGTCCTTGCTTCTGTCTTATCCACATGGTACTTTTGTTAAAAGCTGGTCTGATTGAAGTATATCTACCAATGTGGTAAATTCCTTGTAATCCAAATATTTGCTCAGGCTATAAGTGGTGAGTCCAAGAGTGGCCTCCAAATTTACATTCACATTGACAAGGTCAGTTGTTTTATCCCAAAGCAGGATCACTGTGGTCAGATAACTAGGGCGTCTAAGGGATTTTAGTCTCAGCCCTTAGCTATGCTAGAAACAACCTTTCTTTAGGAGCTTCTAGTTCTGACCTTGGTGTCATTCCCTGATCTCTGGTCCAGACTCTTTTCTTAAAATGTATTTTCGCTCTGCACTGGGGTGTCATTTCCTGCCATAATTAAGAACAATGCAGTTCCATCAGTGAGGCTCAAATAACATTGAACCTCAAAAGGAACATATTTGTTGGGGTCTCAACCTCTTTCCTTCCAAAAAATTACCAGACTCCTATGGAAATGTATCCAGCTTCTTAACCAGGCAGCAGTAAGCAACACAGAGTAGCTAGAGTCTTTTGTCAAGCCACAAAATTGTCCTGCTACAGCCTTCCACAAAGTTAAGTGGTGCTTGCCTTAATTTGCATAACTAAGGGGATCTTCTCAAGTATTTTGAGAAGAAGCAATAAAAGCATATTCTTTGTCTCAGAGACTCTTCCCTTATTTTATGCAGATACACTGGACTTCTCTGTGTACTGCAGTAGGAGAAGCTCTCTCCTACCTTAAGGAATATGCTAGGAATATTCTCTTCCTTCTTCCCCAGCCTCCCTCCCTTCCTTCATGCTTCATTGAAAATATTAATTGTTAAAGTCTTCTGCAGACCAAATGAGATCTCTGGGTATGCTGCACCTCCCAGACGCACTCCTTGTTAACTGTTTATTTTCTATCTTTCTTTCCTTCTCAGCTCCATGAGGGCAGGTAGAAATCCTGTCCTGGACTTTACTATGTTCCCAGCACTCGTTATCCTTGCCAGGAAGCACAGGGTTGTTAATAAATTACAGGAGAAAAAAGTGAAGGTAACTGAGATAATTTGATGGTGAACACATTTCATTTATTTTTTAATTATTTCTCTTTTTATTTTAAAGTTTTTGAAAGGGTTATTTACCCCAACACAGAGAGAATCTATTTGCTCACACCATGAAAAGAATCTCCTCTAAATTAGAAAATTACTGCAGATGTCAGAAGCACCAGTGATTACAAGTTCCTTCTTCTTTGGCTCCTTCTTGTCTATGAAACAATCTGATAGACTCCTGGCACGTTACCAGGTAATTCTGTCGGGTTGTCTAATGATTTCTAACAATTTTAGACTTGTGCATGTTCTTGCCAGCATGTTTTGGGTCTTAATATAGGAGATCTGTGCCATTGACAATTGATTCGTGATTCTATAAAATTAATCAAAAATCAAACATATTTTCAAATAGACACCTTAGAGACAAATAGCATTTTTCAAATAAAGTTACACTTCAAACTATCTTAATGAGTATGGAAATTCAGTAGCAATATTTCTACCCAGTTTTTATATAAAAGTGTAAAAGAAGTTAAATGAAATCCAGACTCTCCTGATGGACCTTTTTTCTTCTCATTAAGTGAAGGAAGTGCACAGAAATATGAAAGGAGCTTATTTATAGAAATGTCAAAAATAACTTTCAACACATGCTGAAATCCCTTTACTTTACAGCTACTTGGGCTGGCTTTATACTGTGGGTTGACACTTTACCCTGAAGCTTTCTCTATTTTGGATATAAAGAGAATGCAATAGAATTAGATATTCTTTATTTTAAAAATAGACAATATACAAAGTTTTTGTCACTGGATGTGTGTGTGGACTTAATGTAAAGGCTTAATACTCCTCAAGAGTTTCTAAGTCTCCCAGAATGCTAGGAAAATGAATTGAGAATGTCCATGTAAAATAATATAATGAAATAATAAATATAATAATAATAAATATAAAATAATATTGCCAAACTCCAGTCTTCCTGTCAAAGAAATAAGGTATACAAAGTTACTAAATTATGAAAACTAAGTCAAATTTTTAAAAGTACTCTTATTTTAATATCTGTTAGGCTTGGAGTTCTAGGAGACTAAATTGCCACCTCCACTGAGTGTAAAATCCTCCACCCACAGCACTAGTTTTCAAATGGTGATACTTCAAAGTCTTGGAATTCTACAGAGGTGTCTCATCAGGTGGTGCAGGAAACTAGGGGAAAGGAGGGAACAAGTGTGACTTCAGACATCTTGCCCTTTTCTCAACTGTCACATCTCCATTTTGAGCCTGGATTATATGTTGCAGGGTTATGGATGAGATTTGTTTGACAAATGGTTTGGTTGTCAAATCATTTTTTAAAAATGAACATTACTAATCTGTAAGGATAAAACCTGAATTCTTTAGCGACTCTACTCCTCTGGCTCCTTCTCCTGCCTCCAGTTCTTCATCCATCGACCATCCAACTTGGCCCTCTAATCCAGACAAATTAGCCTCTCATTGTTTGGGGCATTTGGCCTACAAATTAGCACATGTCCTCTTCTGCATGTTCTGTTGTTTCTGGACAAAACACTCTGTCTCCTAGCTGAATTACAGGGTAAATTTCCAACCTTTCGTTCTCCAAGGACCCTTCTGCTATCATCTCAGCCCTTGGTGAATTCTCCATCTTCAAACCCAATTCAAGGCGTGGTCCTCAGACCAACAGCCCCAGCAGTACCTGACACCTTGTTAGACATTCAGAATCTCAGGCTCACCTCAGACCGACTAAGCAGAATCTGCCTTGTGATAAGATCCAGGTGATTCATATGCACACTAAAATTTAAGAAATGCTGCTCTAAAATACTATGGCCTTTATATGTACATTACTAATTTGAAACCTAGCATATTGATACCCAGTGTGATTATTTTTTATTTAGTCAATTACTATTTGAATTCCTCTTATTTATTTATTAAGCATCAAGCATTGTTATCTATATTCGTGTTCTCTCTCACTCTCGCTCTCTCTGTCTCTTTCTATTTCTCAGTCTCTCCCCTTCTCCATTTCCCTCTCTTTGATTTTGCACAATAGGGCCAGAGTTGATCAAGCTAAATTGCCTATCATTCGTCACTTGGATTTCACTTCTACTGGGTTAATACTTTAGAAGTAAAAGGATAAGACAGGGCAGCTTGCAAGCATACTTAATAATCATCACTAATTTATTTGTAATTTTTAATTTGAAATAATTAATGAATCACAGGAATTTTCAAAAGAATGTTCAAGGAGGTCTTGTGTACACTTTACATCTTGTATATCTATAGTACATTATCAAAACCAGGAAATTTACATTGGTGCAGTCTAGAACTTATTCAGATTTCACCAGCTATCCATATGCTCATTTGGATGTGGGTATGTGTGTGTGTGTATCACATGCATAGACTCGTGTAATCACTACCATAATCAATATACATAACTGTACCATCACCACAAGATTCCCTCATGTTACTCCATTATGGCCACACCCATCTCCTCTTATCCTGAACCCCTGGCAGCCACAAATCTGTTCTCCATTTCTATAATTGTGTTATTTGATGAAGGTTATATAATGGATTAACAGAGTATGTAATATTTTTTAAATTGGGTTTTTCCCTCAGTATAGTGCCCTTGAGAGCCATCCAAACTGTTGTGTGTATAACTGTTAGTTCCTTTTTCTTGCTAAGTAGTATTTCATGGTATGGAGGTTCTACAGTTTGTTTAACCCTTCATTTGTTGAAGGATATTTGGATTGTTTCCAGTTGGGAAAATTACCCAAAAAAGCTGCTACAAACATTCATGTGCAGGTTTTTGTATGAAATTAAGTTCCTAGGATAAATGTCCAAGAGTGCAATTTCTGGGTAGTATAGTAAATGCATGTTTGGCTTCATAAGAAACTGCTAAATTATTTTCCAGAGTGGCCATACCATTTTACATTTACCAGCCACGTAAGAGATCCAGTTTCTCCTCATCCCCTCCAACATTTGGTGTTATCACTATTGAGAGTTCTTTATATTTTCTAGATGCAAGTCCTTTGTCAGATATGTGATTTGAAAATATTTTCTACAGATCTGTAGCTTGTCTTTGAATCCACTTCACAGTGTCTTTCACAGAGTAAATTTTTTAAAAATTTTTGATGAGGTCCAATTATTCAATGTTCATTGTTAGTATGTAAACATTCAATTGGTTTGTGTGTGTGTATGTGTGTATTAATCTTATATCCATGAACAACAGTATCTCTCGCCACTTATTTAGGTCTTCTTTGATTCCTTTCATCAGGATTTTGTAATTTTCAGCATACAAATCCTGTTCATGTTTTGTTAAGTGTACACCTAAGTATTTCATTTTCTTTGGAGTGATTGTAAATGGTATTCTATTTTTATTTTCTTTTTCCACATATTTAAAGTTAGTATTTATAAAATCCAGTTAATCTTTATGTACTGATCTTGTATTCTGTGACCTTTCAGAACTTAATTGTTAGTTCTAAGAGTTTTTGGCATAGTCCTTGGAATTTTCCAAATAGACAATCATGGCATCTGCACATAGGAACAATTTTGTTTCTTCC
This sequence comes from Tolypeutes matacus, assembly GCA_026826555.1. Taxonomy (NCBI): domain Eukaryota; kingdom Metazoa; phylum Chordata; class Mammalia; order Cingulata; family Chlamyphoridae; genus Tolypeutes; species Tolypeutes matacus. The sequence continues at coordinate 8,283,406 of JAKSZT010054055.1, forward strand.
TTTCCTATCTGTATGCCATTTATTTCTTTTTTTAATGCCCTTTTTATACTGGCTAAGACTTCCAGGATATGTTGGATAAGAATGATAAGAGTAAACATCCTTGTCTTATTCCTGATATTAAGAGAAAAGCATTCAGTTTTTCACTATTAAGTATATATAATGTTAGTTGAAAATGTATTATACATGATCTTTTGATTATAATGAGGAAATTCCCCTCTATTTCAGTTTGCTGAGAGTTTTTATCATGAATTGGTAGTTGATTTTGTCAAATGTGGTTTTTTTTCATATTTTGATATGATCACATGATTTTTCTTCTTTAGCATGTTTAGGTAGATAACATTAATTGATTTTTTAATATTGAACCTGCCTTGTATACCTGGAATAAATCCCAGTTGTATAATTCATTCTATACATAAATTTCCTAAAGTTTCAGTGAGGATTTTTGTGTCTATGTTCATGAAAAATATTGGGCTGTAATTTTAGGTTTTGATATCAGGGTAATGCTGACCTCATAAAATGAGCTGACAAGTGTTCCCTTCTCTTCTATTTCTGGAAAACATTGGGTAAAATATGTGTTAATTCTTCTTTAAATGTTTGTTAGAATTCTACAGTGAAATTGTCTAGGGCTGGAGATTTCATTTTTGCAAGGTTTTTTTTTACAATTTTTTTGTTTACAGAACTATTCAGGTACTCTATTTAATTTTCATCAGTTTGTGGTAGTTTGTGATTTTCAAGGAATTGGTACCATCACTGAACTTTTAATATATTATGTAGTGAACATTTCAGTCAGTTGAACTAACATGCAAAGTTTTTGAGAGAAAAAACATGTGAGAGCCAAGTTGAAAAATGATGTTTGTAATTTGAAGGTTGTTTAAGCATGCTTAAGGAATGATACTGGAGTAGAGGAAGGGTCATGTAATCTTTCCTAAAAATATGAAAAATATAGTCAAAAACAGCAAATATTGGTTGAAAAAGGAAGGGATACAATGCCAAGCTTCAACTTTTGTAACACATATCAAAAGACAAAATTCTGTCAACCAACCTGTCACCTTCCCTCACCTTGAAACAGTACAGTGAGAATGATGTATACAAACACAATCTTTATAAACAAAAATCAACTAATTTCCAAATTTAAAGGGAAATGCCCTGCAGGGAAGATAAGAAAAACTGGATTAGAATGGACCTCTAGACTAGACTAGATCTCTCTTTTCATCACCACTAAATCAGAGAGAATCTAAAGAAATCAGAAAACAATGAAGGATGCCATTTTGTTTTTTATAGGCTAAGATAAAAGCAAAAGCCAGGTAAATAAATATCACTCCAGTACAAATCATTTCCAAGGCTTTGGAGATGAGAGAAAAGATTAGAGAGAGAGAGAGAGAGAGAGAGAGAGAGAATAGGAAGAGAAAAGAGGTGGGATCTGCCCAGGAGTGTAGCTGTTCTAGGTAAAGCAGCAATGAAAATTCTACCGAATGCTTTTCACTCCTCCATTACAATCTCTTTGTAGGTAAATAGCAATGGAAAAAGGCCCCAAGTTTCTTGTCTTTTTTTTTTTTTAATTTGTCTATCAGTTAACTGGAAAGATAGTGAAAAATATAATAGAAGTTAAGAAATGATGTGAAGATTCATTGCCCAAGACTGATTGCCATTAACAGAAGCAAATTCTTGGCAGAACCAATTCTTGACTTCAGGTCAAACAAAGAGATAGTCCAAAATCCAATGGAATACTAAACAGACCAGACAGGGCACTAACAGAATTGGCCCTAAACACAATAATTTTAGAGAAAATGATATAGATGGAGACTGTACACAAACATGCACATGTACCCTTATTCAAGAAACAAAAAAATCAAAGAGAATGCAACCCATTAGCACTCAAACTAATGGAGAAGGAAAGGAAGGTAACTACATGGACCAAACACATGGGAGGAAAATCCAGAAAAATCCACCCAAACTGTTGTTCGGACAAATAGAAGACCAAGATTCAACAAAAATGAATAAGCTAATATGAAATAATATGAAAACCCTGAAAACTTGCTATAGAAGGAAAAAGAGAATGAAAAAAATACAACACTCAAGAGACAGACAAAGATTCTATATTGAAGAAAGTATATATCCGAAAATTGGACATACCAACACCTTTTTTGCAGATAAAAGGAATAAAGAAAATATGCCATATTAAGAAATAAAACAACAACAAAGAAATGATAAAAGAAAAAATGAGATTATGTTGCTAAGGAATGGAAGTGAGGATGAAAACAATGCCATTACATATTAATACTTCATCTCTATTTCTGGGATGCACATTTCCTGATATTTTAACATTACCAACATTGGGATGCATATTGCAATTTATATGTATTTCTAACATTTCTTGTTCTCTCAAAAGCTATTGTCGAATTGATCATGTATCTTACAATCAATATTGCCTCAAAATTTAGAAAATATCAAGTGTGTGACACAAAGACATTCCTGAGAAAATCTTAGAAAATGAAAAGTTAAATTACAGAGAAATGAAAGCAATTATAGACCTACTAGATAAGAAAGACTATAAGATATATCAGCGCTTGAATATTGTCTCTATTTAAACATCAGAATGTGGTAATAACAATGACCAAACAAGGTATTGGTAATATGAATATTTAAGGAATGTTATATAACTAAAAATAATAAAATTTTAATTGAATATTAGAAAAATCTTAGAGCTTATAAAATATATCACAAGGTAAAAGGATTTTTTCTTGTTTTTCAGAGTGGGAAATTTACAGGTGTGGATTAATATTCAAGGCTGATAAATCAAGTGATAGGTGTTAAAATATTTTCATGTTATATAAAATACCACTATAAGAATCTAAATATGAAAGACTACAAGATTTGTAAATTATAAGAAAGGAGAAAATTAAAGAATGGATTTTAGATATATTTCTGGAAAAATAGAAGAAAAAGAAAATGGAAAGAGCTAGTAAATAAAAAAAACTGAAATTACAAAAGAAGACAAAATTAAGCCTAAGTGTATCCATTGTTGCAATAAAATAAATGAGACCAGATAATCTATTATCCCAAAAGAACTGGTTTTAAGAACACCAACAAAACTATTATGTGTTAAAACATGCAATTAAAGCAGAAATACAGACAAAAATGAAGTTATAAATTGACAAAAACATACCTAAAAATTGCAATATTAATATCAGAAAGTTTTGTCAAGAAAAATATTGAGATGAGAATATTAAAATGATAAAAGGAGAATTTTTCACAATGCCAATACAAGTCTCATAAATCTATATATACCAACTGGCATGACTGTACCACATATAAAGTAAAAACATAATGAAAATTCATGAAAAAAAATGAACAAACCATTACCATGCAATGTAAGTCACTTAGCCCATGGAAGATCAAGTAGGTTAAAACAAGGAGAAAATATGTGTGTTTAAAGTACTTAATATTTATACCTAACCACACATACACATACCTATAAATATATAATTCTGGAACTCTATACTCTGAGAATTAAAGCATGGAAACAAAATTGGCTCTCCAAAAGTTATTATTTTACTTGAGCTATTAATAACACCTGCAAAGAATGTAACTACACTAAATACAAACATGTTAGTAAAGTGAAGGATAGATCAGGTTAATCATAAGATGAGTCAAGACTTAAACTGGAACATCTTTGGAAGGGTATGATCTGAGCCAATTTTTAGTAAAAATGAACAGTATAAAATGGCAGAAATGGGAGATAGGAAGCAGTATCTCCATGAATATAAAAACTAATGGTCATTCTTGGGAGGCTCCACAAGACTAAAAGTAAAATCAAATAGTGGTAAAGAAAGGAAATCTAATTACCTTTGTGGAAAGTATATGTTTAGGAGGCCTGAGATCTGTTTCCCATCCAGTTAGAAGCCTATAACTTCAAATATATTACTGAATTTCTCTAACCTTTCATTGTCCTTTATTCATCATTTTTAAAATGGGTTTAAATTAGAATTAGATTATTTAAAATACAATGTTAAAACAATTAGCAAATGTGCTATCTCATTGTCATCATTATTATTCCTAAAATACTTTCTACATACTCTGCTTTGATACTTTTTGTATGATAATTTCACATGACAGCTCTCTATTGAGCATCCTATGTCCATAGTTTGGTGGAATTACTTATCAACTGAGGAGAGAAGTCTTGCATTCTCAGTAGCATAGATTTGCTATCTTTTATTCTCCTAGAACATATAAAGGTCCAAAGGAAACAAAACTGACTGTGGCTGATGCAATAGAAAAGGTATAGTTAAAAGAACAGTGGGTAGTTCAAAGGATTGTTGCGAACATTGGCAAATCCGATTCACAGTTAAGCTGCCAGGAATGCAAACCTCGCTACAGAACTGGCCCTGTGCAGAAACTTCCTCCACCACCATTGCCCCACCAAAATCCAGATGCTACAGCTGTCTCTTCTGGTAGGAACTAGACTTTATTGCAAACACAACTACTAACAGCATCATTGTCACTTCTGTGCCAAGATCTTGACCTTGCAACCTCTGTCTCTCTGAAAGCTGTACCTCTCTCCAGTATCTAAAGGTAAAGTCCAAGAAAACCGCTTGGGAACTGGATATATTAAGGAACCTGGAGAAACAGGAAAGGTTGAATTTGTAGGAGAACAAATTCCCCAAATATAGTAACAATGTTCAAAACATCCTGGGTAGACAGAAAAATATAACAAGTGTCCATTGCATCTGGTAAATGGAATCCAAGCAAATAAGTCATAGAACTGCCATGTTAATCAAACTAAGAACCAATAATTATTGACAAAAAATGTAACCACATAACCTGCATAATGTCTACTAAATGGTACATAAATGAGACCCAGAAAAAAATTAAGACAATGGAGATCCTTAGTTAATGTACACAATAGAGTTGGGTTGAAGAGGGAGAGAGACACATACACACACACACACACACACACACAGGGGGAGAAAGAGAGAGAACAAGAGAGTAATTACACTTAGCTTAGTGAGAAATGTAGGCAAAAGTTCTCATAATAAAAGATTTTGCCAAAAAATTCAGAGAGAATTTTGGAAATATGATAACTAGCAGGGTTGGTTCCTCTTATATTCCAAGTAAATCTGTATTCAAGTAATTTTTCTTCATTAAAAAATATATGAAGCCAGACATAAAAACAGATGCAATATTTATTCAAAATAGAGTTCAAATCTCACAGATTTGATTCCATATATTTCCAAAATTCCAGATGCAATTAATATAATGGGAAAAATTCTAAATTGCCACTGGAAACTAGAAAAAATGAGTTTATATAACTGAAAATTGGGAAGTTACAGCAGAAAATTTTGGTAATTCATACCAGAGTGAAGTTAGAATGCTAACTAGTTTCCATTTAGGAAAGGTGTCAGTGGATGTAGCCTGCAGAAATAAAACAGGGAGTAACACAGTGTCCAAGAATCATACTTCAGCTACTTGACTGGACTCTCTCCTAAGAATGAGCCAATAACAAGTTGTTGGACATGTAAAAAGACTCAGGAGTTCAAGTTCAGACTATTCTAAGTATTAAGAGCAATGGCATTCCACAAATCAGAGATGTTCAAGGCAACTGATACACTCACTTCATGCTTCACCCATTGTGGGCAGTTGGCAAATATTAGCCTATCCTCCTACTTACAAACATCTTAGATTGTGTGGTTGGCCTTATTTTCTTTGCCAGGCACAGCTTAAACATGAAATCAAAATGTGTTGATTATGTTTTTTTATCAGTATTCCCACAGGCTAAACAAAACTATTCTAATTTATTTAAGGTCACTTTTAACCTTTCTATTTCAGATCACAGCAGGAAATAAAATAATAGCTGAGTTTTTCTATCCATTCAACATGAAGGAAATAATAAGACTGTTTCAATATTATCTTTATTATATTGGCAACCTCTAGTATCTTTTTTTCTTTCCTCTAATCTACATTTTCTATTCTCCACTCATGCTGGCCTTGATAGAGGAGCTGCACAAGAACAGCTCCCCGTGTCCTTTACATGGGTGCAAATAAAAATGTTTGCATACTAAAAGTGAATGACAGTGAAGGACTTCCTTTTGGGTGAACTAAGTGTTATAGCTGAGAATTCACTTTGCAGTTTTCAGGGCCCAAGCTTCCCTAATGTCAGCGATCCCGGTGAATCCAGTCATAATTTAATATGGATAGCCTATGACCACAATAAAATTTTTTAAAAAGCCCACGTTAAAGAAATTAATCTAATTTTTAAATGTCATCCACGTGGTTTTTTTGATTCTGGAATAACCAATAACTTTTTTTCCTTAAAAAAAATTTTTTTTTAAATCTCAACATCTCTTCAAGGTCTAGATCTTCATTATTCAAAATGTGATTTGAGAACAAGCGGCATCAGCATCGCCCTGGAGCTTGTTAGATATACAGAATCTCAGACCACAATCCAAACCTCCTAAATCAGAATGAGCATTTCCACAATATCCTCAGGTGATTCCTGTGCACCTTATAATCTGAGAAGTATTGGTCCAGTATAACTGTGCACAGAGCATAAGGTGCACTCGTTCTGAATAATGCAACATTCAGCTGAGGATACAACCTTAGCGGAGACAATTGGTGTTAATATAAGAGTAAACTGTCAAAGTGATTCACATAGGCCATACACACATACACACACACAGGTACCTAAAAGACACTACATCTCCTTGCATTTTGCCCTTAGTGGGCAAACACATTCTGGTTTGGAAACGGAATTCTGTTTGTTGTTCACGCAGTTAAAATTAATTAAATAATGCATAGGTTTCTACCTTACCTTATAAACATGGCCCGAGAACTGAGCATTGGGCTAGTTTTGAAATGCATTCTACCTCTTTATGTCTGGAAATAACTATTGACAGCCTGCTGTCTTCAAGGCACTATGCTCATCCCTGTGATTCTCCAACTGTGTATCAGCTTCTCCATGCAACATGCCAGGGATTCACCAACACTTGGACTCAGCTCCATTTAAACAACAGCTATGTCTCCCTAACTCCAAACACCAGATCCTAAACTAAAAACTGAAGTAAAAGGATAACTGTTTTGCCTGCATTTAAGATGTTTGGAAACATTCCAATGCTAATTGTCCCCATAAAAATCAAATAAAAACCAAGATCAATGGATACTTGTATCCAAGCATTCCACTGTGAGGTGTTACTCAGTGAGAGCGAAAAGAGGCTACTCTCTGTTGGATATGCTTGAGCACTGCTTGAGTAAAAGAGTAAAATTACACTTCCGTTCTATTCTCAGGGGCATTGTGGATCAATATCTTCCAAATATTTTTTCTTGGTTTTCTTCAAAATTGAGGAGAAGGAAATTCAATAATGATATTAAAATGTAAATATTTGTTTAGAAATACCTCTATTTTGTTCATTCTTTTAACAAGCATTTCATAAACACCAACAAAGTTCTTTCTTTGCCAATAAGTAGGTGGGTAACAGTCTGAACCTGGGTTCCCTAGAAAGAAAGGCCTACATCAGCAGCTTATGTTGCAGTCTTTTCTTAAGTTATACACTATTTTATGGAGAGGCAGGAATGGTGAGAGAATAAATATGAGGGTGCGTTACGAGTTTTCTGCTGATTGGCATCAAGCACAACAGATTCCTCCATTTGACAGGACCATCTTGCGAAGGCCTATAAGAAATCTTGCATCCCAGGACTCTTCCCAGTGGAAGAAACAGAGGGTTTATCTACCTGTGCTCAGCCCTCACTAGTCAAGTGTTTGCCCCGTGCACAGTAGCCTCCACATACATCCAGGGCACACACATATGGTTGGGAGCAGGTCCCACTGCATCTCAGGACTCAGCAGCAGCAAGGCGTCCCCATGGGAGAGAGACGGGGTTTTGTCAGGCTGCGCCTCCTAAGAGTGGTCACACCAGCAGGAGCTGGGCAAAGCTCACACAGAACTGGTCACTGTGGTTGCACTGTAGGCAAATAGGAATTCCTTTATTCATCTATCCATTCATATTTCAGGCTCAGTTCTCTGCTGGGCATGCAAAGATGAAAGGGAACGTTTCCTGTCCTTAAAGAAATTACTTTATAGTAGGGAAACAGACACAAATACCTAATGTTAAGATGTGCAGAGTACTAAAACAGGAAATATACACAGGTGAAAAGAACTCCTAAATTTGTCTCCTGGAATCCAGCTACGATTGAAAGAGAAGCTATTCACTGAGCAGAGACCTAACTGAATGCGTAAGGATTTACCAGGCCGGTAACGGGAGGGAGACCTTGTAGGCAGAGTTCGTGAGAGAGATTATGGCATGGGCAGGGCAATATGAGAAGTCAGTATTGTTGAAGATCTTGTCCCATGGGAAATTAGGCAAGGCAGGTTCACAAAGGCCAGATTATTGTGAACATTTTACGTTCTATGAAGAAGATGAGATTTAAACTAAAGTTAATGGGGAACCAGTTTTTTAAAAGTACTTTAGTAAGAATAGAGTTAATAAAATCTACATGTTAAAAAGATTACTCTTTACCTTTTCCCCAATGCTTAGTGGCAAAGCCCCAGGATGTGTATATCCATTGCAGGTGATGTGCCACACTAATGAAAGATGTTTATGTGGGAGGTTGTAGGAGGTGTGGGAGGAGGGGAACATGGGAATCCCTGTAATTTTTGCATAGCATTTATGTAATCTAAGCATCTTTTAAAATATTTTTTGAAAAAAAGAGTTAAAAAAAAAAAAAAGAACTTAAGAGTAAAACATCTGTCTGAGACGACTCTTAGAGATTTCAATAAATGTGGTTTATTTGCGGGGAAAAAAAAGATTACTCTCACTTAAGGCTGGAGAATGAACTAGAAGGGTGAAATAAGAGGATAAGCAGACCAGAAAAAAAGACTAATAAAATTTGTTAGCATCTAATCTCCTTTCTTCATATGATTGTTCAAAGAATCAAATGAGATCATGGATGTGGATGCCAGAGGAAACTATAAAACATCAGATAAATGTAATGGAGAATGAGAACAAGATGTTATAATGTTCACATGTTTCTGTTGTCTTTTACTCGAGGAGGGTCATCACCCTACCTACCAGTCCCTACCTCTCCGATTCAGCAGATCTGGGGTGGCCCATGTAGATTTTGAAGAAACTCCCCAACTGAGTCTGATAAATCCTAATCTACACCTTTGACCCCAAGGAGGGTCATCACACTACCTGCCAGTTCTACTTCCAGAATTTCTGATCCAGCAGATCTGGGGTGGACCATACAGATTTTGAAGAAACTGCCCAATTGATATTGATGAACACTGATCTATATCTTTGAAGATTTGACCTCCTTTACCAACCAGTACACAGTGGTTGGGTTTTTCTTCACATGATTGAGTAATAATGTGGTCTAGAGATCATCCAGCAGATGATGATCTACTACCTGATACAGGACCTGAGAGAAGGACCACATGTGCAGGAAATCTAGCACATGTGCTCACAAGCCTGATACTCTCACCGCAGGGCTCAACAAGAGAAAATGACAAAAGGTTTGTGGCATAACATGCTCCTTTCCTCTGGGGTCTGGTTAGAAGTATTCTTCCCAAGTTTTGAAGCAGTTATAATTTAAAATCTTCCAAATCTGCTGAGAGAGAATGTCATTTTCCTCAAACCAGATGGATTCTATTCCTGAGAGGGATTTATAATTTTTGTTTTCTTCAAAGGCCCAGAGGAATCAAGAAGACTGGCAGGATATGAACAATTATGCTCACATTTCCACTCAGGTGCATTTGTACACCTGAGATTTTGATTTTGATTTTCCATGTTTGTCTTCTTAGGCTCCCACAAGTCCGGAGCCTGAACACAAAGCATCCATTTTAAGTGTCAACTTAGCAATTCAAACTTGACCCAAAAATAAAATAAAATAAAATATGGAGATATTCAAGCATTTTATTTTTTCAAATTTAAAGGGTCAGAATAAGAGGAACATTGAAATCTATAGGACCTCCATGTATTTCAGAGGAAATATCCGAAAGCTATTGGGTAAGCCTTTAGGAAAGAAGACTCTCTTAAAGGGCAGGTGCCACATCTTATTTATTTTTGTAACCCCAGTGCAGAACACTGTACTTGGCCCAGAGCAAGAATTCGATTATTGTTTATTGAATCCAGTTATTCATTCTATCTGCAAAGCATGAGAATATCCAAATTACAGAATGGTGGGAATTATCCATGCAATGTCTGGCTCTCTAATCAATAATGGCAGCTATTAAATATGCATCAACATAAATTAATTCATTTATTTGAGCAACTGACATGGAGCTAGGCACTGAATTTTCTCTCAAAGTAATCTTTATTACTCATTCTCAAGCCATCCCAATGTTCCGATATAATTAGGTGAATTTCATGCTGCCAAATTCACCAATTCAATTAGGCACACCTTTATTGAATGCCTACTATGTGCTGGATATCTTACTTGCCACTCCAGATTTGTGTTTTACCCTTCTCTACCCTGCAGTGTATCCCAGGAGCCTGAAAGTATGGGTCTCTATTAAGGGACTCCTTTCCCTCTAACCTGGTTGAACTCATCTAATACAGAGCACTGACAGGAGGTTGGGGAGGGAGGGAGGGAGGGAGGGAGAGAGAGAGAGATGAATCAGGCCTCAAGGCATCAGGCGAAGCTCTCTCCTGGAAGGTCGGCTGCCGGCAATCCTGGACTCCCACGGCAGGGCCCAGTGGCAGCTCTGCTGCTCTATGCCTTCTCCTCTGGGCCAAATTGCTTTCAGCTTCTGGCTAAAGTGGCATTCTCTCTGCTTAGTGGGTTCCTCTCTATCTCTGCAGCTTTTTCCTCTATATGTGGCTTTTTATTCTTCTGTTAATAAAGGACTCCAGTAAGAGGATTAAGACCCACCCTGGGTCATACAATTTAATCAGAGGCCCTTAACTGAAGTAATTTAATCAAAAGTCCCACCTACAATAGGTTTACATGCACAGACATAGATTAGCATTAAGAACAGGATTTTCTGGAGTCCACAAAAGCTTCAAACTGCCATAATACCCCTTAGGGGTCTCTCTCTCTCTCTCTCTCTCTCTCTCTCTCTCTCTCTCTCTCCTCTCTCTCTCTCTCTCTCTCTCTCTCTCTCTCTCTCTCTCTCTCTCAACTCTCCCTCCTCTCATACCTTTAGATTATAGGAGGTAATGGGATTCCTCCCAAGATACCTCACTATTCCTTGAGATTGCCCTCACCTTGCCCTTTATTAAACTTTCCTCAAATTACACAGTTTGAATGTGCCTTCTTTCTCAGGCCATGTCCCTGATTAGTTCTGTGTACCTACCATAGTGCTGTAGTAAATATTTCTAGGAACAAAATATTTATTATTTCTCCTTCACTTTATGTTTTTACAGTTTAAGGGATCGAGGAACGTCTTCAGACTCAGGAGGAGGAGAAAGACAGGAACTAGCACTTAAATACCTACACAGCACAGGAAGTACATGGTGGCAAAAGTGCAGTGTTTTCTAAAAATGTAGAAAGGGTATGTGTGCATTTACTATTGCTGCTCTAACAGATTACCATGAACTTCAAGAACAAAAACGTATTACCTGATAGTTCTGGAGGTCATAAATCTGAAATGGGTCTCATTGGTCTAAAAGCACAGTGCTGGCACGGCTGCGCTCCTTCTGGCCTCTCTAGGGGAGACTGTTCCCTAGCCTTTTTCAGCTTCTGGAGGCTGTCTGCATTCCCTGGCTCATGGCCCCCTTTCTCCATCTTCAAAACCAGCAGCACAGCATCTTCAAAAATCTGACTCTGACTCTTTTGCCTCCCTTGTCCTCATTTGAAAGCCACTGTGATTACATTGGGTCCACCTGGATGATCTAAGATTCTCTCCCTATTTTAAGGTCAGCTGATTAGCAACCTTAACTCCATCTGTACAGGAACATAGTCAACAGGATCCAGGGATTAGGACATGGACAGCTTCATTCTGCCTACCCTAAAGGCCAAAAAAAAAAAAAACCACAAAGTCAACTTAAGAAGATAATATGTCCCCAGATAGAAGCAAGATTTTGCTGATATTAATACAATAGCTAAACAAATTTTTTAAAATGAGGAGTCAATTCCAAAGGGAGGCATGATCAGTGATAAGCATAGATAACTAAGGAAGCATCTAAACAAGATGTTGCAGGACAGAATCTAAGAAGAAATGGGTGTCCTGGGCTTCTGGAGCCCACAGCCGCACCTGTGGTATGTATAATCCATAATTCCATTCATGGAAGTTTGTTTTATCCCCATTTTACAGAGTAGAAAAGCTCAGAATCACGAAGCAATTTACCCGAGGCCATGCTATTAGAAAACAACAGAAGCTGGAAAAATTTTCAGATTTTTCTGGCTCCATATTCTGTTCCCTTTCTACTACAGCACACCAGAAAATACAAATTTTATCAATGTGGGGTAACATATGGTACGGTTCCATAATAATTTCAAGTCCTTTGTTTTAATAAATCTTCATCAAATTTTGCAGATCTCTTGGGAATGTGGGGATCGTGGCAGGGCCCCAAGCTGAACACAGCTCCATTTCAGAATCATTGTAACTGGAACTCAGTAGAAAAATATTAGCTGTAGGCAATGTACAGACAGCCCATTTTATATATCCAAAGTAACTTCCACATTGCTGACAATCATGGCCATGTACAAAAGCCACTATTCATCAAGACTGAATAAGTTTCTATTAATGGTTCTGAAACATTTCTGCTTTTCTCTTCCTATTTTTTTTTTTTTTTTACCCACTCTCACCAGGAACTTCAATTAAAACAGAAAGACTGTTGGAGTAATCAGTAGTTGAAACAGACATGTAGTAGGGTATTAGGGAAAAGAGAGCCTGGGAGTTGGGCTCTATGGCTCCCATCTTGTTTTAAAGGCTAGAGGGCCCAGGGCAAGAGATGCATCCTGGCTCTGCCAGAGCATTTTGTCATGGCTCAGTAACCACATTTTGGGCATGGATTTTTGCCTACAACCACAGGCACAATAAATCCTATTCCTTTATTTTCTCTATGTCAGCATAACTTTGGCCTTAACTCCCTAGCTCAGTGTGCTGGTGCGAAGCAATCTCAGACAATTTTGGGGTACTCTGGGTTATGCCACAGTTATTGGATCTGGAACAGGAGTTCTAAGAAATGTGTTATTGGTCAGCTGTCCACAACAGGCTAGCTCTGTTTTAGGAGATGCACCGTCCCTGTCCACATGTCCCATGAGGTCTGGGATTCTCCTATATATTCTGGGCCACTCTTGAAGACAAAGAACTTTGTTTATGTGAACTTGCTTGTGATCCCAGTAACCCTGCTAACTCCCCAGAGTATTTCCTGTGGGCTATTCCCTGTGCCCACCTTTTCACATGTGGCTTTCTTTGACTTTTCACCCCGACCTATAAAAATCTCCTTCAAAGCTGATATGCAAAAACTTGCAACTTTATTTTCTTAGAATTGCTCATGTCTTGCTTGTCAATTTCCATTTTGGCTAAAAAAGAAATAAATGTTAAACTCTCTGACAATACTTCAGTTTTTCCCAGTTCTAAACCTATTCACTAAAACTTTAATTCATTCAAAGTTCAAATTTCCTATCAGGGCCATTTCTGTTCTCTCAAATGACATTTTCCTCTCCTTTTTCTTATCAAGGTAACAGTGAGAGACTTACCTGTAACCTGTCATGGGGAGGGTACTCTTGCCTATGTGCTGTCCTCTGTGCTCTGGCTGAGCTTCTTTGAGATGTTTCCAAGCTAACTGGTCACTAGGAGTCCAGAGCTGGCCTCCACTCAGGGGTAATGGGTCACATCTGGCCATTTTGTGCATCTGCTGGCACCAGTTGCTAAAATCCATGGCCCCTTGTCAAAGCCTCCAGAGTAAAGGCCACAAATTTGGCCACCCTATGACAACTCCAGGTCTCTACCAGTCCTCTGGTTCTCCTGGCATTTCTGAAATTCCTTGGGAACTGGGGTGCTCTGCTGCTTTCTTCACACCTTGCTTGGGAGTACAGAGCTCTATGAGGCTGCCCAAAAGGTCCATACCTAGGTGCCCGCCTGAGCCAAAAATGGGATTACCTGAAAGGAAAACATTTCTGGAAGGAGTTTACAAATATCATTCCTGTTATACTAACATCTGAAAACATTATCCAGCCACATACTTAACTTATCTAACACTCTATAAAATGAAAGGTTTGTATACATCTACTTTGAGATCCCTTTCTTCTCTAATATTCTGTTTGTTCATAAATTCTGTGCCCAACTATGATCTGGGAAGAAGTCCAGTTCAACAAATGGATATGTCAAGAACAGGCCCATAAGTAAATGTACAACAGGTGGAAACAGAGAAAAGCAGGTGGTGTTAGGGACAATGACAGGTAACAAAGAATACCTGTAGACAAGTTGACAGGAAAAGCAACTGGCAAAATATGAATAGATAACACCTTGAAACCTCTTAGGACTGACAGTTGGATCAAGGAGGCTTGTTAGCTGGAAGTGAGAGCCCAAACATTGGGCCAGGATTTAGGTAAATAATGCCAGTTGCTGGTGAAGCAGAGGAAAATGAGCAGAGAAAGGTAGGATTCCTGTCCTATAAAGAATAGGGTAAGTAGCAGGTTAAAAGTCAGGACTTAGGCACTGTAAACAACACAGAAGTAAAGTTTTCAGAACAAGGGTGCATGATCAGAGCTAGAGTAACAGCAAGAGTAGTCACATTCTGAATCCCAAAATGTTAGATAAAAGCTTCTTAAAGGACCTCCTGCTGAGGAATTAGTTCAAGAGACTTTAACAGACTGCCTTCAGGAAGCATGGTCCAGTAACCCAGCTGTGAGGAGAACAAGCTTGCAGAGGCTGAAAAACATGCTGAATTGGACTTAATTTCAATATATTTGGGAGATTTCTTTATTAGCTCCAAAGAGGTTTTAAAAGACTGGTGGCCTTTTTCAAACTGAGAAATATTTTGTTAAGTCAGCTAAGGGACTCTTTTCTTATACAACCATTACATTTCACATTGGATTTGGAAAAAACAATGTAAATCTTTGTTTTAAAAAACTTATGTTCTGTTCAGTCATGTTTTTTATTTATAAACTTTTAAAAAATTGTAATGTAACATACATACAGAAAAGTACACACATCTTAAGTGAACAGCTTATTGAATTATTGCAATGTGAACACTCCCACATTACCCTTACTCAGATGAACATAGAATGTTACAAGCAACCAGAAGCTCTCCTCATGCTTCATTCAATCATTTGAGGTGTACTTTTGAAAGTATGTTGTGGGAAAGGTGCTTGCTTCCTTTAAGAATCACAAGCAAATTTGAAAACAAAGACTGCAGAAATCAGTAAAAAAACTAATTGAAGGCCAGTTCTAAATTAGCTGCTATACCAACTCAGAGCTTTTAAGGAGCCTGGAGGGCAGAGTGGAATGAGGTGTAAGAAAGTTAATCTCTTGATGGAAAAATGCACTTGGTCATGCTTCCTCTTTCTTTCATGATGTGCATAGGAGAGGAGCAGGTAGGAGTCAGAAAAGGAGGTTTATCTTTCAGCAAGATGCAGAATAAAACAAAGAACAACTTCTCTTTCAAATAAGTAGGAATCAAGAAAGCAAAGGAAGCTGAGAACCTCAGAGAAATGAGTAATTTAGAAAACAAATCCATACTATCTCTCAGGAAAGCTACAAGCACAATTTATTTTTTTATATTACACATTGCAGTTTATTCCCACTTAAAATGGGATTTTTGCTTTATGTTTTCAAACCCAAAAACACAGTTTGAAAAGACAACAGAATCATCAGAAGCAGTCTAAGATATGGCATAGATGTTAAAATTATAAGACCAGGAATTAATAATAAATAGCAGTAGTATAGTAAGGATTCTAATGGAAAAGGAAGATAAAATGCAAGAACAGATCAGTAATGTAAACAGAGAGATGGATACTCTAAAAAAAGTCAAAAGGAAATCTATAAATGAATATCATGGTAATAGAAATTAAGAATGCATTTGATGGACTCATTAGTAGATTGGACAAGGCCAAGGAAAGAATCAGCGAGTTTGAAGATAGGTCAGTAAAAACTTCCAAAACTGAAATGAAAAGAAAAAGTAGAATTAAAAAAAAAAAACACACAAAAAAAACAATAGAATTCAAGAACTGTGGGACAATTTCAGAAGGTGTAACATACATGTCATAGGAATACCAGATGGAAAAGAAATAACAGAGAAGAAGAAATATTTGAATTTATAAAGGCCAAAAACTTCCCAAGATTAACAACATACACCAAAGCACAGATTCAGGAATCTCAGAGAACTCCCAGCACACAAAAACTACAGAAAAACAAAGACAAAGAGAAAATCTTCAAAGAATATAGAGGAAACAATAATAAAAAAAAAAAAAAAGTCATACAAATAGAGAAATAAAGATAAGAGGTACAGCAGACTTCTCATCAGAAATCATGCAAGCAAGAGAGGGAAGTGAAATATTTAAAGTGTTGAAAATAAGAAAACACCAACCTACAATTCTAGACACAGCAAAAATTATCCCTGAAGAGTAAAGGAATCATAAGTACTTGCTCAGATTAAAAAGAAAAGGAAAAGGGAAAGAAAAGGAAGGGAAGGAAAAGAAAAGAAAAACAGGTGAATTCATTGCCAGCAGATCTGCCTTCCAAGAAATATTAAAATAAATTCTTAGGGCAAAACAAAATTAATATAGGTCAGAATCCTATGTCTATATAAAGAAAGGAAGACAATTAGAGAAGGAATAAATGAAGATAAAAATTAAAACTTTTAATTTTCTTATTCTTAGCTGATCTGAGAGTTAACTTTAAATGAATAATAATAACAAAGTATTGGGTGTTAAGTTAAATAAATAGCAGCAATATAACAAGCAATGGAAGGCAGGGATTTGGAATAGTCTGTTATAAGGTGCCTGCACTATATGGGATATAGTATATTGTTATTTGAAGGTGAACTTTGGTTAGTTAAAACTGTATAATGTAAACTTCAGGGCAACCACCAAAAATTTTTTTTTCAAGAAGTATAATTGATATACTAAGAGAAGAGATAAAATGAAATCACATAAAATGCTCAGTTAAAACCTGAAAAGGAAGAAAAAGAGGGAGGAAACAAATCAGAATCAGTACATCAAATAGAAAATAGTTACAAACATGATAGATATTAATTAAACTATATCAATAATCTCTTTAAATGCAATTGATCTAAATGCACTAATTTGAAGACTGAGATTTCAGAGAGAATTTTTTAAAGCCTGTATTAGTCAGCCAAAGGGGTGCTGATGCAAAATACCAATAATCGGTTGGTTTTTATAAAGGGTATATATTTGGGGTAGAAGTCCACAGTTACCAGGCCATAAAGCATAAGTTTCTTCCCTCACCAAAGTCCATTGCCACGTGTTGGAGCAAGACAGCTGCCGATGTTTGCCAGGGTTCAGGCTGCGTGGATTCCTCTCTTCCCGGGGCTGCGTTTCTCTCTGGGCTTAGCTCCTCTGGTTCCTCCACAAGGCCAGCTATAGACTATCAGTCTCTAACCCAGGGCCTTCTCTCCTTCCTCACGATCAAGCTCTCTTACTTCCCTGGACTCCAGCTCAAGACTCCAACATCAAAACTGCTCTTTGCCATCCCTTTTATATTTTATTCCCCACCCACCAAGGGATGGGTCTCAATGCCCTCCTGATGTGGCCCAGTTAACGCCCTAATCATAACTTAATCATGCCCAGATTAGCAGACCAATTTACAAGCATAATCCAATATATATTTTTGGAATTCATAATTACATCAAATTGCCCAACAGCTACAAAGCCCAATTATGTTGCCTAAAAGAAATCCACTTTAGTCTTTAAATATAAAGACTCAAGTACATTAAAGTATACGGATAGTGAAAGAGATGCCAAGCAAATACTAATCAAAAGAAAACTAGAGTAGCTATAATAATTTCAAACAAAATAGACTTAGGAACAAACAAAATTATTAGGGACAAAAAGCAACATTACATAATGATAAAGGGATCAATTCTTCAACACCTAGCAGAACAGTGTCAAAATATGTGAAGTACAAACTTATAGAACTGAATAAGAAATAGACAAATCTACCATTGTAGTTGGAGACTTCAGCACCCCTTGTCAGTAACCGATAGATCCAAAAGGCAGAAAATCAGTAAGGATATAGATGACTTGAACAATACAATCAAACAACATGATCTAATTGACCTTTATAGAATATTCCATCCAAATACAAGGATACACATTCTTCTCAAGCTCACATAGAAAACTCACCAAAATAGACCACATTCTGGGCCATAAAACACACATTAATAAATTTAAAACAATAGTAAGCATACAAAGACTGTTTTCAGACAACAATGAAACTAGAAATCAATAACAAAAAGATAGTTAAACATACCCAAATTTCTGGAAATTAAACAACACACTTCAAAATAACATGAGTTAAATTAGTGTCAAGAGAAATTAAAAATATTTTGAACAATATGAAATGAAAATATAACTTACCAAAATTTGTGGGATGTAGGGAAAGCAGCACTTTGAAAGACATTTATAAAGTAAATGCATATATCAGAAAAGAAGATAACTTAATGAAATAGACCAATTCCTTTAAAGACAAAAGCTACCAAAGCTCACACAAGGAGAAATAGATAATCTGAATAGCCCTGTATCTATTAAATTAAATTAGGAACTAATAACCTTCCAAAAAAGACAATACCAGGCCCAGATGGTTTCACTGGTGAAATCTACTAAGCATTTAAAGAAAATATAATACCAATTCTCCTCAATCTCTTCAAGAAAATCGAAGGAGAGGGAATACTTCCAAACCCAACTTATGAGACCAGAATTACCCTAATACCAAAACCCAATAAAGACATTACAAGAAAGGAAAATTACAGCTCAATATCTGTATTTTTTGCATAGATGCAAAATTTTCAACAAAATATTAGCAAAAAATATTATACAACAATTTATAAAAACAATTATGTACTAGACCAAGTAGAATTTATTCCAACTATGCAAGACTGGTTTAGAACTTTAGAAAATCAATCAGTATAATCCACTGTATCAACAGGCTAAATAAGCAAAGTCATATGATAATATCAATTGATGCAGGAAAGGTATTTTACAAAACAAACACCTATTCATGATAAAAACTCTCAGCAAATTAAGAGTAGATAACTTTTCCAAATTGATAAAGAATATTTACCAAAAACCTACAGCTAGCATCATAGTTAATGGTGATAGGCTAGATGCTTTCCTCTAATATTGCAAACAAGGCAAGGATGACCTCTTTCACCACTCCTATTCAACATCATACTGGAAATGCTAGTTAGTATAATAAACTAAGAAAAAGAAAAGAAAAAATCCAGAATGAAAAGGGAGAAATAAAGCTCTCTATTTACAGATGACATGATTGCCTACAAAAATATCTGCAGATGAATCTACAAAAGCAATTCCTGGAACTAATAAGTATAGCAAGGTCTTGTAATACAAAGTCAATATATAAAAGTTAATACTTTCTTATATACAATCAAAGGAAAACTGGAATTTGAAATGTTTTTTTACAAGACAATACCATTTACAATAGTACTGCCACAAAGAAATATTTGTGAAAGAAGTATAATGCTAACAAAACATGTACAGAACCTATATGAAGAAAATTACAAAACATTGACAAAAGAAGTCACAGGAGATCTAAATAAATGAAGAGATAATCTATGTTCATGGATTGGAAGACTCGATATTTTTAAGATGTCAGTTCTTCCCAACTAAATATATGAATTCAGTGCAATCTTAATCAAAATCCAAGCCAGCTATTTTGCAAACCTCAACAAACTCATTCTAAAGTTTTTATGGAAATGGAAAAGTCAACACAATATTGTAGAAGAACAAAGTTGGAAAACTTACACTACCTGATTTCAAGACCTACTATAAAGCTATAAGAAACAAATCAGCACTGTACTGACAAAAGAATAGACTCATAGATCATTGAAACAGATTAGGGAACACAGAACTAGACCTGTTCAAATATAATCAACTGATTTTGCAAAAAGAACAAAAACAATTCAACAGAGAAAAGACAGTCTTTTGAACACATGATGATGGAAAAGTAGGATACCCAAAAGCAATAAAAATGAACCTAGACATAGACCTTAACCTTAAAGAAAAATGATTTCAACATGGATAATAGACTTAAACGTAAAATGCAAAAGTATAAATTTTCAAGAGGAACTATTAGGAGAAAATCTATATAACTGAGTATGGTGATGAGTTTCTAGACATACCACCAAAATTATAATCAATGAAAGAATAAATTCAGAAGATGGAAGCTATTAAAATTAAAACTTCTACTCAATGAAAAGCATGGTGAAGAGAATGAAAAGGCAAGCCACAGAATGGGAGAAAATATTTGAAAAACATATATATGACAAAGGACATGTATCAAAAATACACACAAAAAACTCTTAAAACTCAACAATACCCATATGAAGGGACCTGGGTTCAATCCTTGGGACCTCCCAGTAAAATTTTAAAAATTAAAATTAAAAAAGGGGGCAGATGTGGCTCAAATGGTTGGGCACCCGTCTCCCATATGGAGAGACCTGGGTTTGATCCCTGGTACCTCCCGGTAAAATTAAAAAAAAAAAAAAAAAAAAAAAAAAAAAAAAAAAAAACTCAACAATAAGAAAGCAATAATCCAGTTAAAAATGTATTACATAAGGCAAATCAGCATGTGAGAAGCTGCTCAGCATCATATGTGAAAATTATTAGAATGGCTACAATCCAAAAACCTTACAATACCAATTGTTGGTGAGGATGCAGAGCAACAGAACCTCTCATTCATTACTGGCGGAATGCAAAATGATTCGGTTTCTTAAAAATATGAATGTAGTCTTACCAGATGATCCAGCAGTCATGCTCCTTGGTATTTACCCCATGGATTTGAAAACAAATGTCCACATAAAAACCTGCTCATGAATATCTATAGCAACTTTATTCATAATAGCCCCAAACTGGAAGCAACCAAGATGTCCTTCAATAGATGAATGGACAAACAGTGGTATGTCCATACAGTGGAATACTATTCCATTAAAAAGGAATGAGCAGTGAGCAGATGTAGCTCAAGTGGTTAAGCACCTGTTTCCCATGTACTAGGGTCCTGGGTTCAATCCCTACTACCTCCCCACCCCCCCACCCCCAAAAAGAATGAGCTATTAAGCCACTTAAAGTCATGGATGAATCTGAAATGCATATTGCTAAATGAAAGAAGTCAATCTGAAAAGGCAGCATGCTGTATAATTCCATTTATATGACATTTTGGAAAAGGCAAAACTTATACAGATGATAAAGACATCAGTGGTTTTCAGGGGTTCGAGTGGGAGAGGGATAAATTGATGAAACATGGGGAATTTTTTTAGAGTGGTGACACTATGCGTTCGTTAAATCCCATGTAAATTTACAGGACAAAGCCTTTGCATGAATGTATGCAAATTAAAAAATAATTCAAGAGGACAGAGAATCCCAGGTTGGAATGCAAAATGTAACAAAAGAACCTAACTGCTTTACAAATGTATGAAACCACCTCACTGAAGGGGTGGGAGGAGAAGGTACTGACTTAAGTAACTTTGGAAATGAGTAGTCTGTAAAACTAAAGGCAAAAAGAACTATACATGATCACTGTGTGCTAGTTGATAAAGTCGGTTCCCATGGGGATATGGGTTAACAATTCTGAAATGATACACATGTATACTGGGATTGAATAATTAATTAAATGGGTGATGAATCAATGGAGCCTGGTTTCTCACTGTAGACAAAGGAGACTACAAATAACCAAGGGTAGAAGGCTAGAATAATCCATGTGATAATGGATTACTGTTGGAGACAATATGAACTTATGTTTAGTTTAATATAGACACAGATGGTTATATACATAGACATATTTATTGATATATACACACACACACACACACACATACACTGGCATAGATTTCCTTGCTCTGACAGTGGAGAGAGTCAAGAAGCAATGATTTTCTAGTGAGAACAAGCACATCTAACAACCCCCAGATCTTGATTTCTAATGCAATTCTCCAATAAAATAAATGAGAGCTCTTGGGAGAAGTGACTGATTCTAGGACTTGGGCAAGAAATATAAAAGGTGAACCTGGAGCATCTTGTAATGCCAGAATGTAATGAAGTGCTAAAACAAAACAAAATAAAACAAAGCAAAAAAAATCACAATGATGGGGTTTATGTCAAAGGAACACAGGAACCAGCTGAGAGAAGTCCCAAAGGCCAAAGCTATAACAATTTTAAAAACAAAGTAAATAAAGTAGTATTAGTTTATAACCCAAAAAATAAAGCAAATATCCATCAGTCAGTCTACATACTGATGTGAATAAATGATTGAATCAATCATTTATAAATCTTCTACACAGAGCAATTCCAAATAATCCATGTAGATACTCAGCCTTTAAGGAGGTGGAACATAATTTTCCACTCCTTGAATGTAGTGTGTGCATAGTGACTATCTTCAGTACAGTATGAAAAGGTGATAAAAAAAAGTGTAACTTTACAGTGGAGGAGCCTGATAAACACTATCTCAGCCAGGTGAGCCAGGTTAACATCAACAGTGACAAGTTGTGTTGATAGTATATCCCCTTGATATGATGTGATGATAATGGCATTTCATCTCTGTGATCTTCCTCCTAAAAAACCATCATTCTAATCTAATCATGAGGGAAACAGCAAACAAATCTCCACTGATGGACATTCCACAAAATATCTCACTAGTACTCTTCGAAACTTTCATGGTCAGAAAAACAAGGAAACTATCACAACCAAGAAGAGTCTCAGAACATATGACAACTAAATCTAATGTGGTACCCTGGATGGATACACTATGAGAAAACTGAGGAAATATGAATAAAGTATGAACTTTGAAAAAGACTTTGTCTGTATTGGTTCATTAATTGTAACAAATGCATCGTGTTAATGTAAGATGTTAATAATAGGAGGAACTGGGTTTGTGGTATATGAACTTTTCTGTACAATCTTCACAATTTTTCTGTAAATCTAAAACTATTCTAAAATTTAAAAATATTTTTACAATAAGTAAGCCTCTTTCTGCAGTGATAAAGAACCTTCCTCAATCTTTAAAATGATAGTCCCAACTCCCTTCTCTTCTAGGAACAATTCATAAACATTATCATATAATCTCAGCCTAGAAACTAGGTTACAGCTTCCAGTGCATCTTTGCAAAGTCCTCTGTGTAGGTGCTAAGGTGATGAGCAGGATAATGTAATCTTACATACAACTGTAGAATGATGTAACCCACACAGCTTTTATGACAAGAGAACTTCAAGTTAGTTGGGAATCAGTGCCTAACACAATTTCTGGAATAGTGTGGGTGCTCAGTAAGCATTAACTTGGGAAAACCAAATACATTCATTCATTCTATCATTCTAATAATCCCACAGAAAGTAAGACTAAAATTCATTCCTAAGAATCAGAAAACAGCATCTCTTTTCATGAACTGGAAACTAATCACAACATGTAGTTAAATGGACTACATATCAGAATGCGGTCTCCCACTACCCTATCCCTCCCTCTAGCATGAACCAGCAGCATCAACGTCAACTGGGAACTTGTAAGAGGCAAATTCTTGGACCCATCCCAGATCTAATGAACTGATTTCCATTGAGACTTCCTCTTTGATTTATGGATTACTTAGAGGTGTGTTTTTAATTTCCAAGTGTTTATAGAGATTTTCCTGCTATCTTTCTGTTACAGTTTTCTAGTTTGATTCCATTATGGTAGAGAATATATTTTGTATGTTTTCAATTCTTTTAAATTTGTTAAAGTTTGCTTTACGGTGTATATTGGGAAATGTTCCATAAGTGCCTAAAAGAATGTGTATTATTCCGTTATTGAGTGGACTGTACTATAAATATTAATGAGATCACATTGGTTGATGGTATTTTTCAGATCTTCAAAGTTCTTACTCATTTTATGTCTAGTAGTTCTACCAATTACTAAAGGAGTAGTATCAAAGACCCCAACTGTAATTGCAGATTTGTCTGTTTTTCCTTTCAGTTCTGTCAATTTTGTCATTTATACCATAAATTTAATCATTTGATCATCTTGGAAATGTGACCGTAGATAATAATATATTTACTAGACCAGAGCCATTGGTATTACCTATAACTGGATGGTGAAACCTTGACTTCTTAAGGTCACTGGTGTGAAAAAATATATAGCTACAAGGTCTCTTCCCAGTCTATCTAAAAACCTGGTATCTAAAGCCTACTATGGACAAGTAATACATTGTTATTCAAGAGCTACAGAAAGAACCTTATTGGGGATACTTTCATCTGTTTCAGGTCCATGTCCGTTTGGAAAATTAACCAACTATTTGAACAGTAAGATAAATCCCAAAGAGCTCAAACTCTTTTCAGATTGAGTTTTTAACCCCAAATCATCAACAGACACCTGAGACTGTAAACACTAAAGACTTATTTGACTGGACAGTGAAAATAATCAACCCACTTCACAAATAATCACTTCTGTGCTTTCCACCACTGCCCACCTGTCCAGGCATTGAAAATTAATAACAAAATTGGTCAAATGTGCAGGCCAACACAAAACTGTTCTGAGAAACCTCTCAGGAATCTGAAAATCAGGGTTTTTCGTTTCAAGTGTTTAAAGCACCTGTTCTGAGCATAAACTGTCCAGATGTAAGATGATGTTATAGTTTATTCTGAGACTAAAGAGATAATATCAGATCATCCCGTATCTGTGAAGTCTCAGTTATGCTTCTGTCATTCAAAGTCATACAAAGGAAATATAATTTGTGTGTATCCATATACTGTGTAGACAGATGGAAGCACAGCAGGTAGGTAAATACTGACATTCTCTTCCATGAATACCTTCAAAGAAAAGGTCGAAGATAAGATAGTAAGTAAAGTGAATGCAGATTAGGTAGAACATCTGTTTATATAGGATAATAGAGAAAATATTCATTACGTTTAGAATAGAATTTTCCAAGATATCAATGAGCATCTGCTTAATTTTCTATTCCTTGTAGCCTACCACATTAGCTTTTTGATTAAAATTAATAGCACGATAAAGTACAATTAGCCACAAGGAATAATTTGTGCTCTCCCTTTTTTTTATTAGAAACTGCTTATCTTGCAAGCATAAGGGAAGTAAATATTGTCATTAGAGATGGCCAAACCAAGTTTGAGAAGGAAAGCATTTTAAGGAAAGCTATATTTGAACCATCGAGTCATTCTTGCAAAGTTATAAGGGCAAATTAGAACTCGCAGGAATTAAGTCATGATTTTGAACAAACTGTATGCCTGATAGGCAAAGATGAGACTATTTTGTTAGAAATAAACAAAACAGGTCATTCTCTTTTTTCATATCCTGCTTCTGGTGTTTTTGTTTGTTTGCTTGTTTGTTTTTACAACATGTTACGCTACTGACTTCCTTCTTTAAACATAACCAAGGATAACCCTGGTTCTCTCACCTCTATTTTGTTGCTTCTTTTCTGTCCCATAAATTCCACTCCAATCCATGTAAGTATTTCCTCTCAACTAGTAGTTCCACAGATTCTGATTTAATTGGCCTAGGGTGGGGTCCAGGCCCAACCTACTTCTTCATATGTCTTGTAATTTTTTTATTGTATTTTGGACATTTTATATAAAAGGACAGTGGAGGCTGATATATAATTGTGTGTGTGTATTTCATAAAGTGCAAGCCTTTTACTCTGTATGAAAATTAGGGTGGCAGGCTGAGCATTCACATTCTTCCAAGAGTTGCATTTAGGTGGGGGCTAGCCTGCAGTTTTAATTAGATTGAATTCACCTCTGGTCAGCTCAGCATCCAACTTACTGCAGCAACTATCAGGGACCAATCAATTCCTTTGATCTTGACAGTGTTAGAGATGAGAGTGGACCACATTTTCATGCAGTTTTGGTTCTTCTTTGAATTCAAATCCAGAATGGTCACAGAACCTAAATACTATGCAAATGTTTAAGCTTGTGCAAAATTATTTGCTTTCTAGCCTCTCCTCTACTGCCACATTCTTGTCAAAATTTTTGGTGGGAATGGGGTGTAGCAAAGGACAGAATTAACAGGCTGAGAAATTTATTTTCAAGTTTGAGACTGTTCCAGATTCTAGCCCATTCCACTGCACTGTTGTTCAGAAGTTTGGCTGGTTTCTCCCTGAAAAATCTTTTGTTTACCTGCACATACCCAAACTTGGTACTAGCCCTCAGGTATGAAGCTCTCTGCTCATCTCCGAATTCAGTTCATAAAGACATCCTTGTTTTATCGTAGTTCCATTTTTAAAAAGTATGATTTTTATATTATTGGTTTTTTTCTTGTTCTTATTTTTGCCATGGGAGTGAAGGTACTTTGCAACTTGAAGCAGAATCCACTCCTCCCAGAGATTCATCAATCCAGTTGATCCTGGTGTACTATGGACCACACTTTGAGAAATCTGCTTTACAGTCACAACTATGAGCTTGAGAGATGTACACACGTGTAACAATGTTATTTTTATCTCATCATTATATTTGGAACTATCAGCCAGTAAGAGTACTGTGGAAAACATCCCTTCCAGGTTTAGATGGACTTTATCTCAGGTTTTACTATTGGCCATTCAGAACCTAACCCTCTTTCTCTCAAGCATTGACATAAGGCTTGTACTGCAATAATGCATTCCAAAGGCATCTTCTATTTCTCCTCTAAAGGTTAAATGGATTTAAAGAATTAATCAATACATTGTTTCTCTATTCTGTTTAATAATGGATACTTTCTGTTTCATGTAGAGCACACTCATATACAACTGTGTTTTATTTACTGCTCCATCCCCTCTGCCTAGACTAGCCAGTGCCTGACAGTGGAGACTCAGTAAATAATTGTAATGAATGAACAGCATTACTCCATTGGTTCCTTCCATTCACCTTTAGCCAAGACTCTTTCCTTAGCCGGAATATTCTCATCTCTCCAATTGCTAGTCAGAATAATCTAAAAAAAAAATTAATACTCTTGTTTGCCTACTGAATTAAGTTTGAATTCCATGGTTTGGCTATCATGCCTTACAACAGGGCCATACACTATATGTTTAGCTGGGCTTTTTGCAGGTATATTGTGTTCCACCCAAATTGGGAGACTATTATCTGGGTTCCCTGAACACATCCTCTACTTTTCCATCTCCACATGATTAAGTCTGCTCCAGCTGAGGGTTCTTTGTTCCTCATTGCCTATCTATCTATCAAAGTCACATACATCTTTCAGTACCCATTTCAAGTGCCACCATCACCTTGACATGCAGCCTGATCCATGAAAGTGGACATGATGCCTCTCCTTATACTCCAGACAGCACCTTGATTGGACCTCTCTAAAATGTTTGCCTCACCCTATATTCTGGTAATATATTGTTTTTTGTTTGTTTCCAAAACAAGACTGTGAGCTCCTTGAGGGAAGGAGCCAGGCTGAATCATGACTACATCCCAAACCACCACACCCTCACTAACAAAAGGCACACTGCTTTATGTCCAGAGTATTTTACATAGGGATTTCTTTAAAAATGAGAATTTTTTTCACCATGAGTTTCCTTGTACCTCTCCCCCACCATTTTATAGACACAGTAAATGAGGCTCCGGGAAGCTTAATGAATTTTATTGAATTTAATCAAATTGAAACAAACCCAAATATGAAATATTAAAGTGCCACTTGTTTAATTGATTTCATGTTCGTTAAGACTGAGTATTATTTATGTAAGGGAATATGTGTCCCACAAATCGTGATTGCTTTTCTAGTGGTGCTTAGATTCAGCATAGTAGAATTTTCCACTTTAGTTTCACTCTGACTTAATAACAGAGTCAATAAAGACAGACCTTTATTCATTTTAATGGATCTTTTGGGGTAAAAATGCAAAGTTGATGGAGCATTGATGTGACTAAGACGTTTCAGTGCATGATTACCAAATTATGCATCTTACACTAATAAGTGCTTTTATAGATTCTCATTCTAAGCCTTTGGAGTAGTTTTAAAAACATCAATTCACTCATTAAAATTAATGCTGAATTTTAATTCTGAACATATTGTACAATATCTTGACCTACATAACAGCTGTTTCCTTGCAAGCAGTCAGATGGTATTGTTAATACCATGAAATCTTGCATTTACATATCTTCACGTCTTTGCTAGAGGATTATCAGTGCTTCTCTTGCTGGGTCCACAAGAAAAACACAATATGTGATGAGGACTGGAGGACAGGCAAGTGGTTAGCCATAAAACAAAAAGTGTGACACAAGAATCCAAACAGGCTCACTTCAGAAGTAGAGAGCCTTATGAACAAACACATAAATGATTCACCACCATCTCTATTTTGTATTCAGTTTCAGCTGCACTAAAGCTGTTCTTTTATTTTGTAGAATGGCTTGGAATTTATAGGAGACAACTATGGCCAGCATTGGAAAAATCAATATCCCTTGAGGTACCTGTTCCCTGGTAACTCCTGCCTCCCCTGTGTCCCTCCACACTACTTTTCTCACAAATAGGGTACCATGTGAGTTATATGTTTACATGTGTATCTAGGCAGATGTTGCTCAGTGGAATCAGAGAGCTTCAGATGAACTCTTTTCATGGGAAACAAATATGAATTTGTTGCCACAACATTTATGAGTAATTACTCAGATGGAATAAAAATCATCTTCTTGGGCACTGGCTAAACACTTCTTTAACTCCGGAACTCTCTATGTAAGGGAAATGTTGAAATATATATATAAATATTTGTATTATTGTTATTCTGACCATTATGGATGGGCACAGACCTAATGAATATTCAGACAGGGTTTTTAGAAAAACAGCAGTCACATTTAGTTCCATTAAATAGCCAAATTCTCTCCACATATTAAAAACCCTCTAAACACTGATTTTTTTATGTTCAGGGAAATTTTAACTATCCATTCCTTGACTTTCTAAATGTTATTCAGCATGGCGTAATTAAAAATCAATAGTCAGGGGATCATGAGACTTAATCAAAACCTTAGGTCTAGGGATGTTACAACTCTTAAAGATGAGGAGAAGGAGGAGGAGAAAACAAAGGAGACTGGAATTGAGTTTCCAGTGATACTGGAGGAAAGCCAGAGAGTCGTGTCCTGGAAACAGAGCAAAGAAAATGCTTCAAGTAGAGTATTGCCAAGGGGTCAATTTACAATAAGAAATAAAATTTGACCATTGGATGTAACACTGAAGTCTTTGGTGATCTTGACATGAGCTATTTGAGTGGAATAGTGTGAACAAAAAGTCTGAATAGAATGGATTGAGAGAATATAGGAATGTGAGGAATGGAAATGGTTTAAAAGGGAAACAATTTAGCTGGATGGCTCTGGCTCATAGGTAGCACTGAAGATCCTGCCCGAGATTGCAGTCACCTGAAGGCTTAACTCAACATTATTGAGGGTTATCTCCTTTAGTTAAAGTCAACTGATTTAGATGCTAATTCCATTTACAAAATATCTCCGCAGCAACGTTTAGGACAGTATTTGACCAAACAACTAGGCACAATAACTTAGCCAAATTGAATATATATATAATATGTGTTTGTGTGCACATATGTGTGTGTATGTTTATTCCCTAGCTCTGTCCACAGAGAATGTGAAAGGGTCTGGGAGCAGTGACACCCCAAAATCATCAATGCGTATATTTAGCACCCAGATCATGGTTTCTAAATACCATTCTCCACTTAAGGAAATCAAGATTGATTAGGAAATTGGCTAAGTTACAGGGATGATATAAGATGCATCTGGAATATTTTGTTGGGCCAGAAAATAAGGAAGTGACCAAAGAATGATACAAAATTCTCAAAAGTACACAGAAGTCAATTTGAAGGGGTGCCATGGTCAAATCTGAAATAATTTGACCATCAAAATAATTAATGATATTTATAGATTATAACTTTTATATAAAATTGGAATCTATGAGTCCACACTAATATTTAAATTATGTCAATGGACAAATTAACAGTTTGATGAAGAATAGGATATTTACATAGTCTAAAAGTACCGCCTTTTGTCTCGGCCGCCGACATGCCATCCAGATTGAGAAAGACCCGGAAACTCCGGGGCCATGTTAGCCATGGCCACGGCCGTATCGGCAAACACCGGAAGCATCCAGGAGGCGGGGGTAATGCTGGTGGCATGCATCACCACAGGATCAACTTCGACAAATATCATCCAGGTTACTTCGGGAAGGTTGGTATGAGACATTATCACTTGAAGAGGAATCAGAGCTTCTGTCCAACTGTGAACCTTGATAAACTGTGGACCTTGGTCAGTGAGCAGACACGGGTAAATGCTGCAAAAAACAAGACTGGAGCTGCTCCCATCATTGATGTGGTGCGATCGGGTTACTATAAAGTTCTGGGGAAGGGAAAGCTTCCAAAACAGCCTGTTATCCTGAAGGCCAAATTCTTCAGCAGAAGAGCTGAGGAGAAGATTAAGGGTGTGGGGGGAGCCTGTGTCCTGGTGGCTTGAAGCCTTATGGAAGGAGGTTCATTAAATGCTAACATGCTTTTTTCTCTTGCTTGTGAAAGAGTGTACATCTCTACATCCCAAGCTAATGCCGAGCATAGTCAGCAACAGAAACCCACCATAACCAGGTTCTAGGACAAAGAATGTGGAGGCCTTAGCCAGTTAGCAAATTTGAGCCTTATTTTCATTTATAAAAATGGTAACCTATTACTTTTAGTTGAACACCTGTTTGCATTGTTTACAGCGGGTGGGGGGGAATGTTCCAATCTCAAAAGAGAAGATGGGTCACCTCGATCTACAGAGTGATAGAGTTGAGGCAGTTCTATAGGGCTGAATTCCTGATCCTAAGGATTTCTTCCTGGGTCCCTTATTTTGGACCTTAATTTTAACCAGAATCTAGAATTAGCAGTTTTTAATTCTTCTAGGCAAAAATATATCGAGTGGAGAAAATTGGGAAATCCTGAAAGCCAGAAACGGAGTCATGTTTTCTAGGGTTTATGTCTTCTTGTTGAAGCCAAACCGAGATAATGACCAGTGCTTCTGTGCAGATAAAACCCTTGGAGGGAAGCTGCTGTAAATTATTTGCTACAGCTTTTACAGTTCTGGAATTTTAGACTATTGACCCAAAATAAAGATGCCTAAAAATCTGAAAAAAAATAAAAATAAAATAAAATAAAAGTACCTACCCACAAAATACATATCAATTACAAATAAAGACTCCTGGCAGATACTACCTTAATCAAGTGAACAAAGAAAAGTGCATCTATTCTGTAAAATAACTAACCTGGATTCAGGATTGGCTACATGGTTTGTGGGACCCATTGCACAAGGAAAATGCAGGGCTCCTTATTCAAAACTTATTAAAACTTTCAAAAGGTGACAGCAGAGTTAATACTGCTAGAGAGTGTGGTGACTTTCTAAGTGTGGGACTCTGTGTACCTACACAGGTCACATATCCAGGAAGCTGGTCCTGCCTGGACTTTTAAAAAAATGCCAAGGTCTTAAAATTCAAAGGAAGACTGAGGCAAAAGAGACATGACAAATAAATGTAATGCATTATTCTGGACTGGATCATTTTTGCCAGAAAAGACATGTTTGGGATAAATGGTAAAACTTGAAAAGGGTTTTAGAATCTAATGGTAGTAACATATCAGTATTAATTTCCTGATTTTTATGATTATATTTGGTTATATAGGACAATGTCCTTGTTTGTAGGAAATATACACTAAAGTATTTGAGGGGATGACAACTTATTCTCAAATGGTTTTGGGAAAAGGATGTTTTTCATAGGATACTTCCAACTTCTCTGTAAATTTGAGATTGTTTCAAAAAAGAAATCAGATGTTAAGGTAAAGTGCATTTTGGGCCATCTCTGAGTCTAACATCCCAACTGACCCACTTTAAAATATATATATAAAAACCTTGGAGGATAAATAAGAAAAAAGTTACTGCAAACCCTTTTTTAAAATTATTAAATGTTTTCATATAAGAAAAGCAGAGTTCTGGTTATGAAGGGAACACCGTGCTCTCGTTTCTGAGCTGCTTTGATACCTGAGTTCAAAAGTCTCAGAAATCCCATGTTATTCTCATAAAGTGAAAGTTTCTTTGTGGTTCTGTCACCCCTCCCCCACAATCACCACCCTGACAACAGTTCTTTAGTCCAAGACTTCCGGGCTCCCTATAGCAAATGAAATTGAATTTACCAGGGAACCTCTGAGGATCTGATAAAATAACATACATAGGAAAATACCCTTATTGGGACAACAAAACTCTACCAAAGGCTTCCCCCTTTCTTGGTTGCCGATTTCCATCCCATAAGTAAAATTAAATGGAAATAAAAATGAAATTAAAGGACATCTGATCTAGACACAATAGCATAGATTCATTTCTCCCTTCTCCTCTGCACTAAATACAACTATAAACCCTGAAAATAAATCCAGAGGCAACCAAAAAAGAACTCTGAAAGGTGGTAAAGGAAGCCACGTTGGTTTGGGGCCCCAGAACTTTAGGAACGACGTGGCAGTAGGGCCTCTTACGTACCCCCACATACGCACAAACACACCCACTGAACAGAAGAAAGGAATTGAGGTCAGGTATTTCCTGACCCCCAGACTAGCACCTCTGGTGAGGAAAATGGATCAGGAGCTCCACTAATAAGAAACAGCCAGGGAAAGTGTCTTCTTTCTCCACCAGAGATATTGGAGTGGCCCCACAGCACCAGCAAGGGACCCCATGACCACAAGAGGCCTGGCCTGGGAAGCCACCTTGCCCTGTGGACCTGAGGCTCCCCTCCCCAAATGAGAGAAACTCAGTGTAGTCCAGCCTGAGGAAACCCTCCTGCTCTCTAAGGTAGCACCAGTAAGGAAGAGTGGGAGCCTCAGTGGCACCAGCTAAACCAAGCAGACCTTCACCTCCTGTCTGTAAGGGAATTTCTGCTCACACTCTCTCAGCATGTCCACAAGCCAATGCCTTGCGTTCAGTATTTTCTGTCTAGTGTGCTTGTCAGAAATTGGTTTGCAGACATGATGAGAAAAGCATGCATAATGCATGCTGCTGAATACAATATTTATCATAAAACAACTTCAGTGAATTAAAAGGATAACCTGACAACATCCTCTACTGTGCAATTTTCCCTTTCCATCAATGTACCCTAAGTAGGCAGTACATCCTCAACCACTGAGTCACATCAAGTCTGACTCCAAAGTGAAGGCTGAGAGTTGGTTCAATTTTACAAAAGTTGGCTCTATTTCATCATGTCGGTCTTTAAAGGTATTAGTGTGATATAAGATAAGGAATACTGAGGAGACAAAAAAGATATTTATTTTTTATTTTCCCCCATCAAAAAATACCCTGCTACCCATTTCATTGAAAGTCAACTCCTTTCATATGGCCATGAGTTAGAATTAGGAGAAGAGATATACTTAGTTACAAGGAACATTAAGCAGCACCTCATCTTCCTTTTCCTAATATACATGCTCCTGGGATAATAAGATTTTGAACAAATTACTCTCTTTATTTCATGAGTGCCATGAATTCTGGCAGGGTTTACTTTGACAGCAATTTTAATGGCGCCGTTAACTCTGAAATCTGTCAGACCAAGTTTGTCTCCCTTCCACTACTGACATTCTTGGCCAAGAGTCAAAGTAGCTTTTAGCAGAGGGGTGGAGTAGCTGGAACCAAACTAATCAGGGAAGTTGGAGAGACCTCAGGTAAAGGACAGAGTCCTTTCCTGGGGAGCATTCCACATTTCTCTCTTCATATTTCCATAGGAAAGACATTTTAGCCTAGTTTGTCAAAGCAAAGGCCTCTTTCCTTGTTCTGTTCAACATAAAACATTACAAGTATATATGAACCCCTTTGTCTTCTTAAAGTTTTCACTTTCTCCTTTGAATTTCTTTTAACAATAGTGCTCTTGGGTGTGGAAAATTCGTTATTTCTTTCCTACATTATACCTCTCCCAAGGCCAACATGTGGTGGTAGGCATGACAAATGGTGACAGTACCTCAAAATAGAATTGAGAGGTATAGCCATGAGCCAGGTAACCATGGAGAAACAGAATGGACAAGCTCAGGAGTCTATGCAAGGCAAAAAAAAATCCCCTTTCCCAAAATATTAATAAAAAGAGACTCTAGAAAGAAAGAGAGGTAGAAACTTGGCATATATCCATACATATTTCTAAAGTGTTTTGTAGCCTGCTTGTGCACAGAACCCCACCCCATAAATAATGTATCATGGACATAATTCTAAATTAAGCTACAAATATTTCCTCATAATAGTCATTTTTAAAAATACAGCATAATTTATTTAATCACCTGATCTGAAGCATTTAGATTGTTTCCAGTCTTCATTATTGTAAACAACTCTACACATAATTACCTGGTTCATTAGAATAAATATGTGAATGAAAGGAGTAAAACTGATAGATAAAGGGTAAGCACAAAGTGCTTGTATTAGTCTACCAAAGGGGTGCCAATGCAAAGTATCAGAAATCTGTGAGCTTTTATAAAGGGTATTTATGTAGGGTAAAAGCTTACAGTTATAAGGCTCTAAAGAGTCCATCTCAATGCTGTTTTCCCACCAAAGTCAATTGCCACATGTTAATGCAAGATGGTCCCTGATCTCTGCCTGATCTCTCCTTCCTGGGCTTCCTCTTCCTCTTAAGGCTTCGTGGGTCAGCTGATTCGTGATCTCAGCTGCAGGCTGGCATAGGGCTTGTCTCTCAGGGCTTTCTATATCACCCTCTGCTCTCTTCCCAAGGTCAATTGCAAACACTCATGCAAATGGCTCATCTCTCTCCAGAGCCCCAGGATCAAAAATGACAGAGCTCTCTCTCTTCCCGTGTGTCTTCTTGAGTGAATGTCCATTTATATCATCCCACCAAGAGGGTGGGGACTCAATCCGAGTTATACCTTACTGATATAGCCCATCCAGATGCAGACAGGGGCTTAGAAATTTAAACTTCCTGCATTCCCAGGAAAAGGAAAGAAGATAGGTGAGTATCCTGCCAGTCTCTACCATACCTCTTGACTATATTGCAAATCTATTGTTTGACTTTGACACATTTGAATTTCATACATATTCCATACACATATATTATTTATGAAAGAAGGGAACAGTATTAATAAAAATACTTGATTTATTCTATTACTTTTATGGATTTATTTTTAATATTAAGTATTTAATCCATCTGGAACTTGTTCTTGTATCACAATATGTACAATGTGAAATAGGCATCTATTTAAATTTACATGAAATATTAATAATTTAGTGAATAATTTTTTATTCACTAAATTAAAATGTTTCAATTATCATTTATTAAATGTCCATAGATTTATTTAGCAAAAGCATTAAAATATTTACTACACACGAGGTACATTTCTTAATACTTTACAAATTTAAGCTAATTTAATTCTCAAACTGCCCCCTACAGTATTACTACAGTGGCAGTTTGAGATTAGTTATGAATCCCAAGAAGAGAAATATTAAGATTGTAAACAGGGGAAGCGGCTGTGGCTCAACTGGTTAGGCTCCCGTTTACCATATGAGAGACCCCGGGTTCGATTCCCGGAGCCTCCTGGTGAAGGCAAGCCAGCCCCTGCAGCAACGCGGTGGGAGGATGGCCTGTGCAGCGGCTTGCCCACGGGGCAGCGCAGTAAGCTGGCGCAGCAAGATGACCCAACAAAGGGAAACAAGCAGACACAGAAAAACACACAGCAAATGGACACAGTGAATACATGCAGCAAGGGGGGGGTGGTAAATAAGTAAATAAAAATAATAAATCTTTAAAAAAAAAAAAGATTGTAAACAAATCTGTTCAGGGTGTGATACTCTTTGATTGCATCAAATTCAGGTGAGGTGTCCTGGATTAGATTACCTGTTAAGATTAGGGCTTTTTGATTTGACTACAACAGTGGGCATGGCTCAGGTAGAGTCCCCACCCCCTTGCTGTATCTGATATAAATGGACACTCACACTTACTGAGACAGACACACAGGAAGAGAGAGAGGCCTGTCATTTTTTTATCCTGCCGTGTGACAGAAAGGAGAAGGCTCATACAGCTAAAGCCTGGGGGGAGAGATGAACCATTTTGCCTGATAGCTTACAGCTGACCTTTGAAAGAGAGCCAAGACTGATATAGAAGACCCAGAAAGAAACAAGCCCTCTGCCGAAAGAGAGGATTTCATTTAAGCACGAAGCCTCAAGAGACTGGGCACATGGAGCCTCAACAGGAAAAGGAAGTCCAGAGGGGAAGGCAGAGATAGACAACCATCTTGCTTCAACACATGGTGACTGACTTTGGTGAGAAAGCAACCTTGAGTTCGATTTTTTATGGCCTTGTAACTAAGCTTTTACTCCAAATAAATACCCTTTATAAAAGCCAACAGATTTCCGGTACTTTGCACCAGCAGCCCTTTGGCAGACTAATACAACTACTATTATTACCATTATAAAGACAGGAAACTGCAGCCTATCTGGGTTAATGAATTGCTAAAAT
Organism: Tolypeutes matacus; assembly: GCA_026826555.1. NCBI lineage: Eukaryota > Metazoa > Chordata > Mammalia > Cingulata > Chlamyphoridae > Tolypeutes > Tolypeutes matacus. The sequence continues at coordinate 8,319,922 of JAKSZT010054055.1, forward strand.
TCATATAGTAATAAATGGTAGAGCTGGATTTTGAACCCAGACACCTGGCTGTAGGACCACTATATTATACTGCCTCTCCAAACATGTGGATCTTTAATTAACTCCAGTTGTAGTCACTTTTCATAGGTGGAATGGACACACACACACACACACAAAATTTGGCTCAGAAGTTGACACTGATGACATCACACCCTAAGGGGGTATGAAAGGCTTATTACTGATATAATAGGCTTTCTGGGGAGAGCAGGGCAGGCTCCCAATCAGGTCCAAGATTGTCTTGAGAGAGCAAGAAAAAGACACTGGCTTGGGGCTTTTGTGGTGGTTAGGAAGTGTGGCTGGGGTGGAGAGTCCCCATGTTCAGGCTAGGACTCACATAGCTTGAACTTTCCACGGGCACCCAAACAGGGAGTACTCAGCTTTCCCAGATGTGGGGCAGAAGGAGGAGGGCTGGTGGGGCTTATAAGTTATTAGCAGTCAAAGAGCAAAAATGGATTCAGACTCTTCATTACAACTCTGTGCTTACCAGCACCACTACTGTTTAAATACCCACTTAATAATCTTTCTTTTTCAAAATTCAAAAGTTTCTTCATTTGTGTAATGCATTTATTTTTCAAGATGAACTAATATGACCAATTTGTCAATGCCCTTGACCAAAAAATATCTTATTAATTGGCTTGGAATAGCATTACACTTATAAATTAGTATTGACATTTAAAAAGTATTGGTCTTCCCCTCCAGAAACATGGTGCCTTTCTCAATTTGCTCAATTCCTTTTTAAGCACTTGTGGTAACCAGATCCAAGATGGTCTCCACTGAGCCTCACTTCCTGCTATTCAGGCCCTCATGCACTTCTCTCCCACGTTTTATCAGGGATGTTCTGATCGGTTCTACTCAGGTTATTCTAGTGATTCCGAGTGACTATTAGAATAGAGCAGAAGTGACAATATCTGACTTCCAAGGCTTTTCCCTTGCACTTTCTTTGGCTACTCACTCTGAGGGATGCCAGCCGCCATGTGGTGAGGACACACCAGCAGCCCTATGGAGAGTTCCGTATGGTGAATAACTGAGGCCTCCTGCAACAGCCAATGCCAACTTGCCAGCTATGTAAGTGAGCCATCTTGGAACAGGATTCTTCAGTCCCAGATAAGTTCTGAGATAACTGTGTCTGTGGCCAACACCTTGATAGCAATTTCATCAGAAAACCAACCCAGAACCTCCCAGCTGAGCTGCTCCCAAATTCCTGACCCTCAGAAATTGTGTTTGTAGCAGTTTGGCATTGTTTATGAATTCCAAAAATAAGTTATTGGATTATGTTTGTAAACTGGTCTGTCAGAGGTATTACTTTTAATTAATTAAATTATGATTAGGACTTTGATTGGGCCACCTCAGTAGGGGACTCAGAGAGAAAAGACATGGCAAAGGACAGAGTTGGGAGTTTTAATGCTGGAGCCTGGGAAATGAACACACAGGAGAAGAACACAGAGGAATAGAGACCGCTCCTTAGACAGGCAGAAACCCCGGGGAGGGAGACAGAGCCATTCACTTGATAGACTACAGCTGGCCTTGTGGAGTGAGCACAGCAGCTTAGCCCATAGAGAAACAGAGCCCCAGGAAGAGAGGAACCCAAGAAGCCTGAACTCTTGGCAGACGTCGGCAACCATCTTGCCCCAACATGTGACAATAGACTTTGGTGAGGGAAGTAACTTATGCTTTTATGGCCTGGTAACTGTAAGCTTCTACCCCAAATAAATACCCTTTATAAAAGCTGACAAATTTCTGGTATTGTGCATCAGTACCCTTTTGGCTGACTAATACAGTGTTATATAGCAATTACAACAGATTTAAGCTGCTAAGGTTTAGGATAATTTGTTACACAGCAATAGATAGCTAATACAGTCCTTTTGTGTAATTTTAGAGTTTTGTTTTATAAAGGCCTTATATATATCTTGGTAAATTAATTAATTGGTAATTGACTGCTGTTGTATGCAACACCCTGAAGAGAAAGAATATATCTATGTCATATCATTTACAAAAATCACTCCAATACTATTTCAAATACTATATGATATTTGTTGTAATGCTCAATCTTGTGAGCAAGTCAGATGATTCAAGTTACCTAGTTGTTATCAGAATAAAAGAGCAAAGACAGAGATCACTGTATTTCAGATTCTTAGGAGTGTCTACCAGTTTAATGGAAAAAGATGATGGTATAAATAAGCCCATCTCAAAAGGATTTAACAAACAATACCCATTGCAACATCTTTCTTAATCCCTAACTCACTTTCTTCTTGGCACTATACAACTGTTCCATGTAGAGCATTAGGGGCATTTGCCAAGAGAATTGATAAGTGCAAGCCTAGAAAGAAAAGCTTTCCCCTGGCATCTTATCCAATGATTTGTTTTTACCTCCTTGTGATAGGTTCTTGATATCCTATAATGCATAGTGCCCATTCATTAGCATTAAGAGACTCTGTCACTAGACCCAGGTATTCCTGGCATCTTGGCAGGGAGGTTATAACTTAGAACCTTCTATATGTACCTCTCCCAATATCCATAAGTACCCAAATTACACATTTCCTAAAAGTCCCTCCTCAGACAACCCTAGTCACAAAAGAAAACTCTAGAAATACTCTGTAGCAGTCAGAATCCAGTCAGGAGACAGAAACCTTTGCACAGAAACAAAATTAATATAAAGAACTATTATCTAGTGAAAGAGTATTAACTATTAAGAGGGGTAAAGAGAACTCTTAGAGAATAAATGAATAGCAATTGTAGGGAGCAGCCACTACCTCTAGAGCTGAGGGAGAGCACTTAAGGAAGGAACATACTTGGAAAGATACCCATTGCCCCAAGTGTGTAATTCAGATCTCACTAGAGAAGGTGTGATTGTGGCTCATTGGACAGAGAAGAAGTTTGCTGAGATGCCACAGGTCTGGACTGGCAAGTAGAAAATTCCCACAGGGGTACTTGCAAAACTTCCTGGAAAGCTCTTATTGGGGTGGTGGTGACATTCACTGGAGAAAAGCACCAGAATGAGAAAAAGAAGCCCCTCTTGAGGTGTTCCTTCCACTGACAAAGGCTAACACTGTTCTGATTGGCAAAGGAAAAATGTTTATAAGCCTCAATCCCATTTTACTAAACAGGACAAAAGAAAGGGGGATTTGGAGGTGAGAAGCAATAATTTGACTGGAATACACTCTAGAGCACAATGGAATGCAGCATGTTAAAGAAAAAGAAAATAACTTTTTTAGGAACAAAATAAATCATAGGATAGCCTCATATAAAGCCAGGAGTTCAGTCTTCAGTCTCTATTATAATCCTCCTCCATAAGCCTTCTCAACACTAATATTTTCCTTTTATGGACAAGGAATCTAGTAGGTCAAAGGATAAGCACAAAGTGTCTCCTTTTCCAGCCTTCCCAGTCACGTGCTATAGCTAAGAGAGACGTAATGAAGTTCAGGGTTCCTGAGAAACCAAAATTCTCTAAAAAATAAAGGCTCTTGTGAAATACAAAATTATTTTTATCACAATTTCTATTTTCCTTTCATCTCATTTCATTCTACTAAATTAAATACATCAACATAGATACAATAAAAAAGGAATAATAATGAATTTCTGACCCATGGGGAGCAAACATATACCTTCACTCAGCAGCTACTGACATGCAAAACACCCCAGAAGTTTCTACCCTTGCTTAGAAAACATACTCAGGATATATATTCTACCTGGAGGAGATAAGACTGTGATCAGATCTGCTTTGGGGAATAAATCTTTGCTTCTTTCTTGCTTCTGTTTGAGTCTTCAGCATAATAAGGAATTTAATCAGCTCAGCTCCACTAGAATGCTTCAGATATTTGCATATCAGCACTACTTGTCTCCTTTTTTCCTTATTAAAACTGACATCTACCATGTCACAACACAGGACTGCAGAGCCAAGTACCATGGGCCAGTAACAGTACCAATACAGTCACTTGCTCAACAGCCTAAAATCTAGGCTGGACTCTGCCTCATGTCCTTCAGACTACTTGCATTCTACCAGCCGTAGAAAATTCATGCCAGTTCTCCCCTCCCCAAAACAAATCTGGGGAGAGATGTGTTTTGTTGTTGTTAATGAAACCACTTAAGTAAAAAGTCTTCAACAAAAATATCTCTCTTGCATGAGAAAGCATTGACAGACCAGGGAAAAGTGAGAACATTACAAATAATTGTAGTAGTGCTAGGACTTTTGCAGAATTTATGTTACTATGTTTGTACACTGTATTCAAACAGACAGTAAGAAATTGTGCATATCAATAAATTAGCCAGTAGGATAAAAGTACCACTAAAAACATCAGGTTGCTGCATATTTGCAAAACGAAACCCAGCAATCAAAGTGACTTAGTGATCTTGCAATGATCTGCCTTAGCAACTAGCTTCTAGATGTGTTGGCTCAGAATTACTATGAAAATATCGAATTAAATTATCAACTTAAAAAATCTCACATGTAAAGTATGCAGCAGACTGTTCTCTGTTCATGAAATCCATTCTTTCTTCCTTAATAATAGGATTGTAGCCAGACACGTGGATTGACAAGAGTTTCACACACGTGGATAGACACAACCCGCCTGGCATTGAAGTATAGCCCTGTCAGGAATTCTCACCAAAAGAGAGTAGTAAGTGATTTATATCACTTCCTGGATATGGATTTTAGGAATTGAGTAGACTTCTTCACACTTTCTTTCCCCCTCAACAAGCTGAATATAAAGGATAACACGGATGTAGGACTGGGAAATGGGGGAGCCACAGTTTGGAAGGAACTTGGGTTCCTGAATCACCATATGGAGGAGACTTCCCACCAACGAAGTATACCTACCTTGACTGTCTCAAAAGGTAAAAATAAACTTGTTGTGTTTAAGCCATTATAGATGTGGAGCTCTCATTATTATTTCTTTATATATTACCAAAATAGAAGAAATATTTTGAAGCCACTTAGAAAGTATGGAGTCTGATCTTACCACTCCCAATCACTACTTTCTTTATTCTAGCCAAGTTATCTAATCTTTCTAGCCTCACTTTTGTCTGTCAAGTGTAAATATGTTAAACATGTCCATAAAAAACATCTTCAGGTGCATTTAAAGTATATTTTTAGAGTATGGCCAAAAAGAAAATAAATATTACATGCTTTGAAGTAGTTTTAGGATGCAACAGGTTACATTAGAATTTTTATTACATTTGGGCTTTTGGCACATGCTAGCACTTTTCCCACTGACATTTATTCAAAGTGACTAGTGACCTACAAAGCTACCAAAATATCCATCAAAGCAACTGAAACATCATGTTCCAAACTATAAACACTTTATGGCAACATGAATGATGCTTTCAAAATTCAGTACTCTCCATAGTACTACTAATCCCTGTGCTTCACAAGCAATAGTTACTCAACACACATTTATTGAATTTAATTGGTCAGTTGGGCATAGCAATCATTTCTTTTAACCACAATTAGATTTGCTAAAACCATCAAGACTCCAAATATGTTTTGTGCCTTCAATAGATGGATTTCACATCCTTTTCTATACTTACTATTACTTAACCTGGTTATAGTTTTGCTAGTAGTATATCCAATGACCTTTTCTCCAACTTCACATGCTTTTTTGTTTTGTTTTGTTTTAGCACCTGCAGAACACTTCTTTCCAAAACTATCTTTTCCCTTGGCTACAGCAGTTCTACATAATTGTAGCATGCCTCCCACCATTCCAACTTGACTTTTCTCTTTTGGTCACTATTCCCTTCTTTCTTTTTTAAAATATTTTTATTTATTTTTATTTTTAAAGAAGATTTAGATAACATAAATGTTACACCAGAAATATAGGGGATTCCTATATACCCCATTCCCTCCCCCTCCCACGTTTTCCCCCATTAACAACATCTTTCATTAGTGTGGTACATTTGTCACGATTGATGAACACATACTGAAGCATTGCTACTAACCATGATCTATCATTTACATTATAGTTTACACTTTGCATCGCATAATTTTATAGGTTTTGACAAAATGTACAATGGCCTGTATCTATCATTGCAGTGTCATGCAGTACAATTCCAATGTCCCAAAAATGCCCCATGGTTATACCTATTCTTCCCTCTCACTCCCCTCAGCACCTCTGGTGGCCACTATCTTTATATCCCCTAGGTTTAATTAAACTGGGTACAGTCTGAACATTAGGATTTTTAATTGTTCCAAGTGATTATAATATGCAGCCAAGGTTAAGAACATTTTAGGCTACATTTATTCCTAGAAATTTCATCTTTTTCTGTGCATGTAGTAAATCAGGTGTTTTCTCATCATGTTTTCTTATCAGCCATTTTTAGTTTATAGAAAAACTATTGATTTCTGTATATTGATTTGTAGATAGACAGTCAATTTTTTCATCTTTAAGAGGTGTTTTTAATTGATACTCTTGGGCCTGCCAGGTATGTAAATTTGTCATCTGTCTTATTTTCCTATTGCCGAAGTAACAAATTCCCATAAACTTAGTGGCTTAAAGCAACCCAAATTTATTACCTTACAGTTTTTGATGTCAGAAGTCTAAAAAAGTCTACAGGGCTACATCCCTTTGGCTGATGCTAAGGACAAATCCATTTCCTTGTCTTTTCCAGCTTCTAGAGGCTGACTACATTCCTTGGCTCATGGCCTCTTCCTCCATCTTCAAACCCAGCACCATAGTATTGTCTCTCCTCTCTGACCTCTGCTTCCACCCTCTGACTCTAACTCCACAGCCTCCCTCTTATAAGGATCCTTGTGACTACACTGGGCTCTCCCGTGTAATCCAGGATCACCTCCACATATCAAGGTCTTTAACTTTACATCTGCAAAGGCCCTTTTGTCATATAAGGTAACATATTCACAGGTTCTGGGTATTATGATGTGGATATCTTCAAGAGGTCACTATTAGCCTACTATATTATTTTAAACTACTGATAAGCTGCCTCCTTTCTAATTTCTATGCCTCATTTCTTTCTCTTGCCTACTGGCTTTGATCAGTTCGTCCCTTCTTGTTTTTTCATAATTTTTATTTTATATATATATAATGATATGTATTCCCATATGTATGTATAGATTTTATTTATCTTTGAATAAAGGCAATTCTCTCTGGTCCTACTATGTGCTAAAACACAGTAGAGTTCAGGGGTGTGCTGTGGTGGAGTATGCTGCTTAGAATAGTATCTTCTATATTGGGAAAATATCTTTTCCTCAGTTTTCAGGATTCTCTCCTATAAAGTTCAGAAGATTTTTTAAGCTCAGCTGAATAAGCTCTTTATAATTTAGTGTTTATTTATCTCTGCTCAGCTGAATCGGAAGAGGACTTAAAAAGCTGTTTGCTGCATCCTCTTTCTTTCTACTCTGCCTTATGCCAAGTCATGTCTCTTGGATCTGAGGCTGTCTCAGGAAAAGGAAAAATGGATGCATTTCTATAGTGTGAAACTGAGTCCCTAAGGATGTGTTTCCTCCTTCTCCCTAGGCCTGCCTGCGCTCTGACCATCCTCTCACCTACTACAGGACACTTTGTTAAGGGCTTTTAGCAGAAGCTCTCTAAATCTTAGGACATTTTTGCTTTTGTTTGAATTTGAAATAATGACTCTATGAGAAGAATCCAGTGATTAATAAATAGACCTTCCTGCTATTTCTTAAGAACAGGTTCTTCCTTTCCCACACTCTAATGAGAGCCTGGTTTTTGCTAGACTAGTTTCTAGACTTCTGTGATGAGCAACTGAGAAAATGGAAGAAAAACAAACCATATAAAAAATATGGTAGCAGAGGGGAGAGAATGGGAGAATACGAGAAACCAGTAGAGGGAATTTTACAAAGTGTCACAACATGTTTGATATTCATTCATTTATTTGCTCATCAAATATCTTCTGTTTGTTAGACATTCTTCCAGTCACTGAGGACAGAGCAATGAAAAAATCCAACAAGTTTCCTGTTCCAAGCTTACATTCTAGTTGGTGGAAATAGTCAGTGAATAAGCAAACATGTAAATAAACAAGATTAATATCAGCTAGTGATAAATTTTGGAAAGGAAATTGAAAAGATGCTGAGATGGAAGAGATAAGACTAGGGCAGGAAGAGGAAGTAGGGGTGGTCAGTGAAGTCCTCTTCGAAGAAATAACATATGAACTGACACTGAAGGATTAAAGAGAGCTGACTTTTGAAAAGCTGAGGAAGATGCGTTCAAGGCTGTGACCATGAACTCTGAGAGAGGGAAGAGCTTGGCTCATATGAGGAGTGAACTGGTATGGGGATACCCAGTGTGGCTGGTTGGGGAGCTGATGTGTGAGAGACAGACTTGCATGGGTTGTAGAGGGAGGGGGAGGCAAGGCTAGATACTGTAGAACCTGACTGGTTTATGGTAAAGAGTTTGGGTTTTGTTGTCAGTGTGATGGGAGGCACTCAAGGGTTTTAAATGGGTGTGTGATATGCTCCATTTTATGCTTTTCAAACATCGTCATTGAAGCTTGGGTTGGGCATGAGGAATTGATTGTAGGGTGAACAGGAGTAGAAATATGGATATCACTGAAGATACTACATGAATCCAGGAAAGAGTTGATGATGACTTGGGCTAAGGCTGGAGTTGTGGAGTTGGAGCAAATGAAATAGATTTAAAATATGTTTTGGAGGTAGGACCAATAAGTTACTGATGTATTGAGTGTAGAATTGGAAAATAAATGACAAATAAAAGATGATTCTTGTTTTTTTTTAGTTTGAGCAACAGAGAAATGATTATACAAATTTCTGAAAGTAGAAGATTGGGAGGAGAACAGTTTTGGGAGGCAGAAATCAATAACAATTCTGGTATGGGCATTTTAAGTTTGAGATCTCTGTTATGGAAATCAAAATGTCAAATGGGCAGCTGGATGTAGATATTTGGAGCTAAGGGGATATGGCCAGGTCAAGGTTAGGTATATATTTGAGAGTCATCAGCAATAGATTGCATTTCAATATGGGATTGGATGGGGATCACTTAGGAAGAGAGCATACAAAGAAAAGCAGATAGAGCACTGATCCCTGGGAAACTTAAACATTTAAAGACCCCATAAATGAAGAGTAACCAGCCAAGAAGAGTGACATGGGCCAGTGCAGTTGGAAGAAAACCAGGAAATGTCATTGAAGTCAAAGTACAAAAAATGTGTTAAGAAGAAAAGAATAGTAAATTATATCCAATGTTGCCAATGAAATGATAGAAGAGGAGCTGACATTGGACATTGGATTTTCGAAGATGCAGGTCATTGCTGACCTTGATAAGATCAATGTCAATTTAGTTGTGTATATGGAAGTCCAAATGGGTAGACAGAAGAGTGAGTAGAGGCAAAAACAAACAACAGAAAACAGAAAGAGGACATAAAGGTATAAGCAATTCCTTCAAGAATGTTTGCTGGGAAGAGGGTCAAATATGTAGTAGGGCTGGAGAGGGTCTTTGGGATCAAGATTCATCACTAATTTGTCTGTATGCTGACTGGGTTGATCCCATTAGAAAAGGGGTGTTGATATTACTGTTGCAGAAAAGAGAGGGGTTAACTGAAGGACTGAAGTCTCCTATGAAGCTGGAGGGGATTAGCAAAATCCAGAATGCAAATGGAGGAGTTGGACTTTTCTGAGAGAAGAAAGTTTAAGATTGGTTTAATTTTTTATTTTTTCCTGGCTGCTAGACAGAGATACTACTCCAGGGCTGAGCCATGTGGATTTGAGCTTACTTTGGAATCATATATCCTTATTTACCTGCTGTGTCTATTATTTGGTAAGTGTCCTTCATAGGCAGTGGATCTATAGCCAATTCTTAATTTTGTTGTGAAGGGAGATTATTGTTCTATTTTAATTCTTTTATTATTTCAGTTAGACTGAAGATAGGGGGCAAGAAAAAATGCCATCCATTTTCTGCAATATTTTAACAAAAGTCCTTTAGTAGTTTAAAATAAAACCAAAAACACTATTATTTTAGTTTTATGTTTTCCCTCAGAAACTCAGTCTTAAGTATTTATATTATCCAGGCACGAAATGGGGGCTTCAGCCCCGCCTACAACCAGAGTCTCTCTCTCTCTTTCTCTCTGATAGCGTAGTTTAAATACAGTTAGCAACTGCCTTGATAGATAAGCCCTTAGTGTTTACTCTAAGGGCATCCTAGAATGATGCTTAATTAGAAAACATAATGATTTAAATGTTTTAATTCTTTTAACTACATCCACAACAGTAGGACTGTAATGGTTATTTTAGACCAACATTTCCAAGTTAATTTTCCAATTAGTAGGATTGAGTTGAGATATTATTGACTAATTAATAAAATTAACTTATTATTTTCATAATGATATCCCAGAGTCATCAATCACCCTTGAATATGGATTAGGAATTTTATGGTGGTTTGTTAATAGGCAGTGTAGGATGCTGTGATGGTTAGGCTAAACTGTCAACTCAGCCAGGTAATTGTGTCCAGGTGTTAGGTCCAGCAAGCACTGGGCTAATTGTAATACAAGAGCATTTATGGACTTCCATCACCAGTGAGTTTACTGCGTGGATGGCTGATTACATCTGCATCAATCAGGGAGATTGCATCATCAATGGGTAATGCTTTTATCCAATCAGTTGAATGCCTTAAAAGGGGAAGTGATTTCAACATTCAGAGAGAATTTCCCAGCTCATCGTTGGACAGCCAACTTCTCCCAGAAATTCGTCAAGGACCTTTTATCGGACTTTAATCAGAGAACCTGGTTTGCAGCCTGCCTGGGGAACCTGGACTTGTGAATCCCCACAGTCGCGTGAGAGACTCATAAAATCTCATATTATTGACAGATATGTCCTGTTAATTCTGTTTCCCAAGAGAACCCTGACTAATACAGATGCTTTGTTGGATGCTGTAAAAATCTGAGAGAACTGAGATGACTTCTGTGTACATTCATCCCTTGACAGATTAAAAACATAATTCTGAAGATTGGACAAATGCAATAACTCCATTTCTTCTTAAAGCTGTCCCTTAAAAGCCAAGTGATGATTCATACCTATCTCATATCAATTATCCAACTTTGACCTTGGAATATAGAACAAATAGCACAAAAGGTAAAATTATGAAACCTGTGTTTATATCCTACTTCTCTCCCCTAAGAGCTTAGAACCATGGACAAATCATCAGTTGTCAACTAATGTTAGTTTTCTCATCTGTTCTCTAAAACTGGGATGAGAATATTTGCCTCGTCAAATTATTATGAAGATTAAATTAGAAAATTTCTGTGAAAACAGCTTAAATTATACAACAATGTCTTTGTTGTACTTATTATTATTGTTATTATCATCATCATTATTTTGGAGATGTCCCAGAGCTGGATCCCTCATGATCATTAAAAACAGTACCTTATGTACATAGTAATTTTATGTACATATTTGCATGGATCTAGAGAGTAAACAACTTGATAGTAAACTAAAACCAGATCTTATTTTATTTTTATTCTCCCCCACATGCACATTCCCATAAATGTGTATTGAAATGTTTATTAAATATTTTTATAAGTTTGTTCTTGCACTTCCTATCAGCATAACTCTCAATTTTAAAGTCGCTCATACTTACTGAGTTCTTATTTTGAGCTAGAAGCTGTCCTGAGCATTTAAAATGCAAAACCTCATTTAAATCATCCCAACAGCTCTATAAAGGAGGTACCGTGGTGATCTCTACCTTAAAAATGAGATTTTCCTATGGTAGACAATTTCAGATTCTGGAAAGACTGTGCTGGCCCTAAAACACCAGAAAGACAAATGAAATCATCTTGTGGTCCCACTCCTGGGGAATGTTTGTCATGAGATGGGGTTTGTATTACACCATCTTTAGCATCAATTACAGTTTATACAGGAAATTTCAATTTCCTAGCCTAGCATATTTTGTGACATTTTCACTAACATCCTAATTGAGAAAACACTGAGCCATCAATTGTCAAATTGGATAATTTTAAAGATGAGGTGATAATCTTCATCAATCTCATCCCAAAAGATGTGCAATGTGGATATGAGTTTATGCCAACAGTAGCCTTGAAGAACAGGCTCCACAGAGTCAGAGGGTTGTATTTCTCATAGTGTCTAGGACATTGTGAAAAACATAGTCTCCCAATAAATGTTTGCTGAATTGAACTGAATCAAGATTGCTAAATTATATGAGATAATAGCAGAAAAGTCAAGACAACATATGGGAAACAACTTATTGGAGAAATAAAGAAGACAGAAGGTAAATTGTCCTCAATTTTGAACTAGTGAGTATAGACACACAGTATACTCTGTGAGGATATTTAATGATGGATAATTGAGTTTAATCACTTGCCAAGAGAAAAGAACTAACCAAGCAGTATGTGGAATAATTTTGAACAAAAAGCCTTTGTTCCATCAAACGATTTCATTCCTTGTTAAATGGGAAAGTCGAGTGAAAATATTTTGAAGTTTTAAAACATTCCTCAGTGTAATACCTTAGTAGAATGGTTCACACTGTGTGGCTTCTCATCTTTGCTCAACCACTCCCTCCTTTAGCTGATGGAATCATGTAAGCGGGGTGAGTGGAAATAACATGGATTTAAAGTCAGACCAGCAAGTTCACATGCTATCTCTACTACTCTGCCCTTGAGCAAGTTATTTATACTCTCTGATGGTGGTTCTCAAAGCTGAGGGTGCTTAAGAATCACTTGAGATGCTTGTTAAAATGTGAATTCCCAGGCCTCACCCACAGAGATTCTTGTTCAGCAAATATAGGGTGAGTCCCTAGATTTGATTTTTAATAGGCATTCCAAGATATTATAATGCAGATGATCCAGGACTCTCACTTAAAGAAACAGTACTCTAAGAATCAATAACTCCTTATCTCTAAAAAGGAAATTATAATACCTACTGGGCCAGATTACTGGGTGTATGGTATATTACTGGGTAAATAAGATAAATCATGTAAAGTCATATAACTCAGTGCCTGAAACATTGGAAGCACTAAATAAATGTCAGGAGTCATTCCCAAGGGTATACAGGTGTCATCCAAGAAAGCCCACCAACACCACCTCTGCTCCCACACTTTAAAGCTTCCCTCATAGTTCATGCTGTTAGAGCCATTGGCAGAAAATATATCAGGAAACCATCTAGGTTGGTGAATAAAATGTTCAGTTTCTTAAACTCATCCCAGAGATGGTTCATAAAGAAAAGTGTATAGGATTATGTATGATGCCTGCTGCTCTCAGTACCCCAAGTCCTGAAGTCCAGTTATACCCAAACACTTAAATCTACCTGTGTCAGTTAGTGCCAGAAAACAGAAACATTTGGATATTGTCAGTATGGAAAATTTAATACAGCATTTCTAAAGTGTCAAAAAGGACAAGAGGGGGGGAAAAAGAAAGGTTGTTCTTGAGGGTGTTCAGAGATTAGTAATGACAGGAAGCCTCTATTTTCCCATAGCACTTGAAGAGCAAAAGGAAAAATTGTATTATCCAAAGCCCCTAAATGCTGTATCACCTCAATTGCTGGAGCATCTGCTGCTGGTCTTGGAAGCTCATTGCTGTTACTACATAGAAATCTAGAATCTCACCTTTGTGCTGATGCAGCTGTAAGCCCAAATACACTCAGTAGTTGTCATCACTGACACTGTAGGAATCGGAGCCCAAAAATGCTACATTTCTGGGGCTGCTGAAGTATCTACTGCTGCCTCTGCTGCCATGACCACAGCCAGAATGGACAGACCCTCTGCTGTTGAGGTTGTTGGAGCACTTGCTGCCACTGCTCTTTGTGGAACTCTACTAAATGAGCAGGAACCAAAGAGCCTATGCTTTTGCTGTCAGAGGCAGCATCCAGAGCATGGGGATCTGGCTTTTTTCTTTCTCTTGCTTTCCATTCTCCCTCCAGTGTCTCCCATTGGAAGAACCTCAGCAGAAGCCAAGTGAGCAAGGGAATGTGGGATTTGTAGTTTGTAGGCTTCTAGCCCCTTGCAATAAAGAGGAACAGAAAGGAGGGAATGTTTCTGAGATCCAACAAAGTAGAAGCACAACCTGCTACATATCATATGCACCAAGTAAGAAATAGGTCTATTTGTGAGGGCTGTCCAGATACCAAAAGATTAAAAGACTTACTCTTTGTTTCTAATCTTTCTATATCTGATCTGAGGAAACATGAAGAAAATTAGAGGAATAAGACAAAACATTTGGGATTTTGTGAGGTGAGCTCATCAGAATTTGGTCTTTAGAAGTGTCACCATGAGAGTGTAAATATAAGCTTTTTGGTTGGAGTTTTAGCCTCATAAATGTTGGTTCCTTCCTCCAGGACTAACCTGTATGATGGAGCCCATCTAATTAGTTCAACCAAGTGGCTTCTTTTTCCTCTGAACTCTTTCCATACCTATTGCTGGAGACATCTCTTAAGCACTTACCATATGCTATTTGGGAAATACTTGTCATGTAAACAGATGTCTTCTTGAGGAACTCTTTGTGACCTATACCCAGCAAAGGCCCTTAAATATGGTAGTTGTGTGATAAATGTTTGGAGATAATATTACACACACACACACAAAAAATAGTAAAAATAATTTAAATAAAAATTATTTTGAATAAATATTATTTAAATTTTTATTTTTAAAATATTTATATTTAGATAAATAAATAATAAAAGTTTTTGCCTCCCAGAAATTCAACTCTTAAATTAGTTGACCTTGGCATTATGTGTATATTGTTCACTAATTGTCTCCCTTCTCACTAAATATCACTTATCATTTGAGACCCAGCTCAAGTTCCAACCCTGCTCTGAAAGCCTCTCTGATTACTCCAGTTCTCATTGGTTTCCTTTCCCCTCTGATCTCCTACAATATCCTCAGTGTATAATACATAGTTTAGCATTTGACTTTGTAGGAGTAGAAGTAGTGGTATCAGTAGTGAAAGACGAGTATAGGGATTAAGAGAGGTGGGTTTTGGAGCCAGGCTGCTTGGGTTTGAATCCAGTTTCTGCTGCTACTCAAGGGGTGTTAGGTAGCTTACTGAGCTTCAGATTCGTTTCCTTAACTTTTTAAGTTAAGTAATTTGCACAAGTTCAATGACAGATAATGTTCTTGTTCTTTCTTTTACTATAAATTTTTCAATTCACTCACCAGATAGCTAAGTCATTCACAGTCTTTATGTCAAATTCTCTCTCCCTGATGACTCGTCAAAAGTTATTTCTTTATTCTCTAAACCTATATTCAGATACTTTTCACAATCTTCCTTATATTATGATTACATAATAGTTATTCAATAAGCAAAAACTTATTTAACTTCTGGATACAGCTCTAATGGAATGAAAGGAAAAGTTGGATAACTAGACTTCAGGAAGAGTATTTCTGAGAACTTCAGCAGTTCATGGAACCTTCCTTCCAGTTTTCTATGAGTCAACTTCAAACTTCCTCTCTCTTCCTGCCTTTCAATTCATATTCTCAGTGAAGAAAAGCTACTGACAATTACGAGCAGGTTCTCCCCCAGTGGCTGATCAATTCGTTGGGGCAGTAGGTATGGGAAGTAATGTGGTACAAACAGAGCAGTTGGGGATGTAGCAATGTAGGTTGAAAGACAATTGTAATTTATATGCCCTATTAGACTGTAAATGTCTTGAGAGCAAGGTCCTTTTCTCACTCATCCTCATTCATCATTTTGCCTTAAAACATTTATTTCTACATAGCAGATATTCAAAGTATTTTGGAAGGAAGGAAGGAAGGGAGGGAGGGAGGGAGGGAGGGAGGAATTCAGCAAAGCGCATGTTTTCTTAATTTACAAATGTTATTATAAACTCCGTAAGGCAAAGATTCTTAACCTTTTTTGTTACACAGATCCCTTTTGCCAGTCAGGTGAAAACCACAGACCCATTACTAAGCCCACACTATACTGTGTATTATTTAATAAATATATCACACCCGCACCAATACATCCCCACAAGAATAATGTATTTTTGACTTTCAATTCAAGCTCATGGATCTCTTGATAAGAACCCCTGCTTTAAAGGTAGGGACCATATTTTATATTGCTATACCCCTATAGCCTGCTGTTTCAAGGCATAAGTCGGTTCTTGATATAAATAATTAAGTTAAGATTCTGTCAATAGCATTAAGTCTGATCCTCTCATGTTACTTTTGGAAAATAAGGCATTCAAGAAGTAGCTTTAAGTTAAAATTGTCTCAACTTAAAATGGCTCCTTTTTTCATTTTATTCTCCAACTTGTTACTGTGAAAACTTTCAAACCTACAGAAAAGTTGTAAAAGTAATTCAGCATTAGTTAGCATTTTTGCCACATTTGTTCCTGCTCTCTCTCCTCCTACATCTCTTTTCTGAACTAGGTGTAGTACATAGCAAACAACACGGCATTTCTCTACTAAATACCTTGGCATGTATATCCCATGAACAAGGACATTCTCCTATATAACCACAATATTGTTTTCACAGCCAAGAAATTTAACATGGATTCAATAATCTCATGTAATATACAACCCATATTCAAATTTCCCCAAAATGTCCTTTATATATATTTTTGTCCAATCCTGAATCCAATCAAAGTACACAAATTGCATTTGGTAAATATTTCTCCCCTGTCTTCTTTAAACCAGGAGAATCTCATTTAAACTCAATCCATCATTATATTGACATTTTTAATACTCTAGATCTGTTTACTTTTAGACTATGCTACATTCTGGATTTGTCTGTTTCTTCATGATTAAATTCAAGTCAAACATTTTGGCAAGAATAAAACATAGATCATGTGTAATTTCCTCTGAATTACATTAGAAGATGCAATATCAACTTGTCCCATTAATGGAAAACTAAGCTTGACTACTTGATTAAGGTGATGGTTGTCAGCTCTTTTCATTATAAAAGTACTTTTCCCTTGTCATTTAGTAATCAATCTGTAGGGTGATTTTTTTTTTTTTTAATTTTTAAAGAAGCTTTAGATTACTTAAATGTTACATTGAAAATATAGAGGATTCCCATATACCCCATCCCCTCCCTCCCACACTTTCCCCATTAACAACATCTTTCATTAGTGTGGTACGTTTGTTGCAATTAATGAACACATATTGAAGCATTGCTACTAATACTAATGTAGACTATTGTTTACATTATAGTTTACACTTTGCCTCACACAATTTTATAAGTTTTGACAAAAAGTATAATGACCTGTATCTGTCGTTGCAATGTCATACAGGACAATTCCAATGTCCCATAAATGTCCCCATGTTGCACCTATTTTTCCCTCTCCCTCCCCTCAGAACCTCTGGCAACCACTGCCTTTATATCAATGATACAAGTTCTTTCATTGCAAGAATAATAATAAGTCTATAATAGAATAATAATAGAATAATAGTCTACTTTAGTCCATTGTTCATTCCCCAGTCTTGAGGATTTGGGGATGGTGATGGCCACTCTGTTTCTGATTGAGAAGGAGCTTAGATCCTATGGGGCAGATGGATGGAACTGTCTTACTTGCAGGTGTAGATACTCTGTTTCTTGGGATGGGCATTGTTCATCATCCTTTTGTTAGTTGTCCTGGGTGAGTCCAATGAACTGGAGAGTAGGTGTTGGAACTCTGCTGAAATTCAGGGCTCAATCAGCATATGAACAGACCAAAAATTTAAGTCTCTGGGACATATATTTAACAAGTATAATACTAATTATGGGTTCAAATAAAAGGAGCAGAAGAGCCATGTGTACAGAACCTATAAATCTGTCTAACTCTGATACATTGGGGAGCACATATTCCAAAGTAAGGCCCACTGACAGGAAGCCAAATTCCTGAGTTTGTCTGCCCTGTTTATAGTGTCTAGATGTCTTTAGAGCCCTCAGGAGCCCGGCTGTTCGAGGCACTGTTTACTGTGACAGTCAATGAGATCCTGCCGAGATGTGCATAAGCATAACCTCTAGAATGACCTCTCAACTCACTTTGAAATCTCTTATCCATGAAAACTCATTTGTATTTAATATTTCTCCCTTTCGGTCAATGTCTTTTTCCAGATGCATCGCTATTTGGCGCATGATAATAATCCCTTGATGCTAGGGAGGCTCATCCCCAGGAATCATGCCCCATTGGGGGTGGGGAGGGAAGGTAATGCATTTATATGCTGAGTTTGGCTTAGGGAGGGGCCACATTTGAGCAACAAGGAGGCTTTCAGGAGGTTAACTCTTAGGGAATATACAATACTAGGTTAAGTTTCAATTTTACATTCTTGAGTACAACCATCAATATCAAGGGCCTGGCATAAAAGTCTGTACTCCTTCTCTAGGCACTGCCCGTGTACTCTGGGAGATTCTTGCTGTTCTATTAGAGAATGTAGCAGAACTCTCCAGGATGAGAATTCAATATTCTTTGAGTTATTGTGTGGATCTCTACCCACTGAGATAATGCCTCATGAACACTTGAATATATTCACATGCCTAAGAGGCATGCCCCAGTTGCACTGTAGGGTGATATTTTGAGGCTATACAAATATCCTGTTCCCCAACAATCCTTCACCAAGTAGCTTTAGCTTCTGTTGATGATCCTTGCCTGAGTTAATCATTATATTGGTAGTAGCAAAATGGTTATATGCTAATACTATCGTTTTGTGCACATGAATTAGCTGACATTCTTTTGTAAAGAAGAGCATTTCACATGCAAATACAAACCCAAATTTTGTATCATTATGATCTCATGAATTCTTTTTTTTAAATCATTGTATTATAATCCATTACCATCATTATTTTTTATACTCAAATTTTCCCAAATTTTGCCATTGAAAGACTCTTCAGTTCAGCTTCTGTGTCTATTTGACATGTTCCCATTAGTTTTGAATACGTCCTTACTTTCATGCACCAAAATATTCCCAGGCTCACCTTTTTTCTGTCCCAGTCCTGGAAACACCCATTTTTATTAGATATTTACAGGTCTACCTTTCTTTATGAAACCATTTAACTCAAGTTCTTTAAGTCCAATTTTCAGAAGCAATTTGCTAGGGGGCCACTTCATTGTCTTTACATAACTTCAAAATGGTATTGATTTGAAACTCAAACACTGAACTGCTTTGAGAAGAATGATTGATGCTCTTAAATTTTCCCAGTCTGTGCTGCAAAGGTTAACAGACAAAATTACAAAGTAAACTTTGTTTAATTACCTGCGGAGACATTATGAGTAGTTTAATTCTATCTATGTGCTTCTGAACTTTAAGCCACAATGCATATTATATAAAGACAGCACTTTGCTGGCCTGTAAGTTTTCCTTCCCCCTAAATACTTCTAGTATATCCTCAGTCAAATTGTGCTCTGATTACCCTATTAACTCAATAAACTTTCGTAAGCCAAAGTTTTTCTGTAAAGGATCAAACTGTAAATATTTTAGGTTTTGTGGGCCATTTTATCTCTGTTGCAACCACTCAACTCTGGAGTTGCAGCTCAAAATCAGCCATAGCCAATATATATGCTTATGATTCCAATAGAACTTTATTTTCAAAATAAGAGATTGAGTTGTAGTTCGCCAACTTGTGCTCTACACGAAAGTAACAGCAATAATTATGACTATTACTTATACATTATTGTTATTACTATAGTAAAATTTGGTGAGAGTCCTAGAACTCAAGATATTCAGTTTTCATGTTTTTCCTACTTCCTTCTAATCTTCAACCCATGAACTTTTTTTTTTACAGAACAGTGATTGTTTTATATATATATATATATATATACAGAAAGAGAGACAGAGAAAGTTTTCTCCAGCTTTTTTTTTTCATTTCATTTTTTAATCAAAACATTTTCCCTTTATAGCAAATATTCTCTTTCCTGCCTCATATATCCTCTACCCTCTCTGAGTTCTTCTGCAGCCACAGCAGATAGTTCCTTTACATGTTGACAGCTTCCCACCTCAATCATCTGCATCTCTCTGCTTTTATGCCTGAAGGCTCTCCTCAGCTTCACCTGGACTTGCAGGGCCTCCCCAAAGTGGATTCAACCCTCTTTTGGGCAACCCTCAATCATTGTAATTCCATAAATGCACTTCTATAGAATACTAGAATAAATATGAAAATTCAGCTAAATACAAGGTAAATGTACAAAAGTCAGTAATGTTATAAACAACTCAACCATTCACAGAATGTAATGGATGCAAAAAAACAAAACCCTTATATTCAGAATTGCAATAAAGAAGATATAAATCCAGAAATAATCTTAACCCAAAATATATGGTATCTATACCAAGATAATTTGTAAACTTTCCTGAGAAACATTAAAAGAAGACTGAATTGTGGAATGTTAATTAATCAATGGAAAGTTTGAAAATGATAAAGGTATAACATGCCCATAAATATATTTGCCTAAATTTAATCCTCATAAAAAATTTCTTTAGTTTTTCTTTTATAAATTTCTAAGGTTAAACAGAAGTATACAAACATTTATATGTGTAAGACCATTATCTGGGAGAGGATTTTTAAAACCCTAAAGGTAATAATGCAATAAAAATCAATTAATAAAAAGTACATGAATGTTTAAAACATATACATAAAAATTTTATAATCAAAATTGGAATATCAACAAACTAGAGAAAATTACCACAAATAGGATTTGAGAGAAATTGTGAAAAGCCAATAAAAATGGATATTGAAGGACACGGAAGCTGGAGCTCCTACAAAGCCTGCATTTGAATCATCAATGCCGCCTTTTGCTGTTAACACACAAATTCAAAAATAATCTTGTGTTTGTCTAATTCAACTAGCAACTAAATAAAAGACAATAGATGCAGTCATGTTCACACATGGATTAGCAGTAATTTTTGGTATAAAAAATGAAATATTGGCACTCATAACTTGTTAACATTTTATATGCCTTTCTCTCTTCTCTATTCCTGTCCACCTTTCCCCCTTCTCTATTGAATTTGCCATTTCCTACACAGGTGCATTACAGAGGATGCCAAGTATAAGCCAACTAATGTTGCATATGAAAAACGAGAAGACAAAATAAAAGCTTACACTTTTCAAAAACATAGAAGTCGTACAATTTTAAGTGGATAGGGTCATGTGCATCAGACCACATGTTAATATTTATTTGAATTTATTTTCACACCACCTTTCAATGGTTGGTAAGTTTTGACTTTTGCCAGCAGTAAAGAAATCTTCATGTATTTGATTAGATGTATTGATGGAGATGATTAGAGGCACCTGTGGTAGCAGGGAAAGTCCTGCCCAGTGGCAGTGGGATCAGTTAAGAAGACAAGTACCCTGAGTGGTGGAGCTCCTTGTTTGATGAGTAGGTGGAAAAGAGAAGAGGGCTGAGCAGACTCCACTGTACTCTCAGAGACTCTCCAGAAGAAAGAGCTATACCAATTTCGGGTGACTTGTTTTCCTCATGTAAGAAAGAGAGAATGTTGATTCACCTTCCCGTGTGCATCTGATTCCTGCTTCAATTCAGTGTGCATGAGTTTTTTTGTGACGCTGTGTTTGTCATTGTGCATGACATTTACTAAAAACTTCGTAGCAATGCATTTCATTGAAGTATCTTTTCAGTCACTTTGAAATATATGTAAAATAAATTAGGTAATTCTTTCTATGCTCTCAGATCAGCTGTCATGCCACAAGAATGACCAATGTACAGCATTCCCCTATCGTTATGGGTAATTATGACTACTGGACAATTAGGGTAGGTAATGGGTAACTGTGGGTACTGGGCAATTTTATTTGTCCTTTCGTAATTATGTTTCACTTTGATGTCTACATGGGATTCATTGTTTAAAGCCTCCCTGATTCTTGTGTGTGTGTGTGTGTGTGTGTGATTTTAGACTAGGTAGAATAGTTCACATCGTATTTTTATTCTTGAGGAGAAGAAATACTAAGATTTTTCTGGAGATAAAAAGCAAGCAAATAACTATAATAACTATGTAATGACTAACTGTTGTGTGTTAAAACCTATCTAGGTAGCTGGGTGGGGAATCATCCTGAGTTTCTATGTTAGATAAGATTTACAATGTCTGCTACATGCAGGAATGTAAACCCTTCAAGAATGTAAACTGTCATTTATCTATTGATTCAAAAACCAAATAAAAGCCACACTCTATGGTGTGGCTGGGCTCTTCTCTCCATTCCGGATGCGGAGAGTCCCCTGAAAAAAAAAAAAAAAAAAAAAAAACCTATCTAGGTTAAAAAGTAAAAATAATTACAGAGGGACCCTAAGTGTAAGTGGACTCCCAATAGCTGATTCAGCTGACACAGCCAATTCACTGCCACAGATGGAAAAATCATTTCCCCCCAAATAAATGACTAATTGAATTTATGCCAAATAGATTTCATTCCAAGCAATTGTGAAACAAATGCATTTTGATTCTTTCATTAGTTCAAAGAATTTTTCACCTGGTTGTAGAGGGAAATAATTCATTTCTTTGTATATCAGGTAAGAGCTAAGTGTTTTGTTTTGTTTTGTTTTCCCTTTCCTCTCATCCCTTTGTAATAAAGTTGCATAGAAATATAAGTGGAGTGGAAATGCTTGCTTTGAACACTTGGATAATATGGAGAGGTCATAGAATCTCTATTCCTAAAGATGTTTTAAAACATTCATCTGACTTAGATGATATAGCTCATAATGATAGATACTGTATTCTATTCATCCTGAGATGCCCCAGTAATTACCACAGTGCCAGACTCATAATAGAACCTTAATGAATGCTTTTTGAATGCCACTGAGTTCTAGAGACAGGGAATTGGATAATATGATTTCTGGAACTCTCTTCCATTCCTACAATTTTAAAACAGTGATAACAAAAGTAAATTTCCACATTCATTCAGGCAGAAAATCATAGGGTAAAAAATGAATCTGTGACTTAATTTTTTTTTTTTTTTTTTTTTTTTTTTTTT
Source organism: Tolypeutes matacus (assembly GCA_026826555.1). Lineage (NCBI taxonomy): Eukaryota > Metazoa > Chordata > Mammalia > Cingulata > Chlamyphoridae > Tolypeutes > Tolypeutes matacus. Next base: position 8,342,772 of record JAKSZT010054055.1, read on the forward strand.
TTTTTTTTTTACCGGGAGGTCCAGGGGATCGAACCCAGGTCCCTCCATATGGGAGACGGATGCCCAACTGTTTGAGCCACATCCGTCCCCCTGTGACTTAATTTTGATTGCCTGATTGGCTTCACCTAATTTGTCACATAAAAACTCACACATGTGGTCCATTTTGGCTGGGTAAACTTTCTGACCGATAAGAATCGTTTCAATTTTCTTTCAGACACCTTTACAATATCAGCATTCCTGGATTGTTGTTTAAAGTTATCAGGGACTATCTATAAATATGTCTGTGGAACTTAATGGAAATGTTTTCCTTTGCACTGTGAGAAACAATGGACATCATTCTAATGCTTGCATTCATTATTGAAGTAAGATATCGCTGGAAGGAAAAACATTAAGCAACTGCTTTGATCAAAACCGGTATTTGTTACACGAATCATGGAACAAACTCAACAATAGTTTCTTTTGATTTATTCATTGCAGATGTGCATAGCATTAAACTTGTTATTCAGAACAGCAATTTTACTGCAATTTGGGTGCAGTCATTATCCGCAGTATAATAGTGCACTCTGCAGGATCTCATTTCTAAATGCAACATGTGCTAATTAGGCTTTTTAGAGAGACACGGAAAGATGGGCGAAGACAAGGAAGGAGAATTAAAGGGAGGACCTGAAGAAAGAGCGAGGCTGAGGAAAAGAAAACACAATCAGAAAGGATTCGTGGAATGATGGTAAAAAAGACCGGAATTATCTTTCTATATTGGCGAGCCCAGGTTATCAGGATAGGAAATACCTAATTGGGGGAAAAAGAAAAAAGAAAGTTCATTTGACTGCCAAGTATTCTGTTATCTTTCTTCGGAACATGAACTGGGCAGGGTACAGTTCCATCCCATAAGAAAAAATCACCAATGACTTTTACTGCATGCCTCTGTGTTATCTGAGAAGACAGGGATTTCAAATTGTGTTAACTTTGATCAATTAGTGCTATCTACCATGAACATGGGAGAAAGGGAGTGGCAGCACACGTGCCATGCATTTACCATCCATTGATATGGTAAAAAGAGAAATGAGTTGGCAGTCAGAAAACCCACGTTCTAATTACAATCCTATTACTTTATTGTGTTAAAACTCCATGCCTTTGGAACAGTGTCTTACACTTGATAAATATCTGTTAGAATAAAAACTCACTCCATACACAGTGCTGGGAGTACTCTGATTTTGAATGGCTTTCCCATTGTCACTCTCACCCAGTCCTGATGTCAGTGTTGTGGAGGAGGTACCAATAGCATGCCAGAGTGGAAAAAGAGCCAAGGAGGCTGTTATATAGATCTGGATTGTAATTCTAGCTTCTCCAATTTACTTTCCTCATCTTTAAAATGAGGATATAGTAGCTCACTATAATAATGACCCTCAGGGAGTACAATAATGTCCACGTTGCAATGTGACATTGCTTCTCCTGTGATCAGGAATGGCCTTGAGACTTACCAGGACCAACAGAAAGCGGGAGAAGTAATTTTTATGAATCTGGAAGCTAAACATTCAGATCCCTTTCAATCTAATGGACTGGCCTAGTGGAGGTCGAGAGACCACAGGGAGGAAAACTGAAGGAACTTAGCCCCAACTGCCAGATACATGACTGAGGCCCTCTTGGAAACTCCAGCCCCAGATGAGACATCAGATGAGAGTAACCATGTAAGTGATGCCAGCAGAAAAACCACTAGACTGCTAATCTACAGATTCATGAAAAATGATAAATTGTCATTGTATTGTACCACTCAGTATTTTAGAGTGGTTTTGTTACACAGTAGTGGACAACTGATACAAGGACAATGACTATATTGTAAGATTGTAAATAAACAAACATTGTATATAAATAAGATATCATGTAAAATGATAAAAACAAGGAACTCAGTGAAAGGTGAATAGCATTATTAGCTTCCTTTTGCATATGTGAAATATCTGGCTTACCATTATTAAGTGACTTATGCAAGGTCACACAGCTTTTAATTGTGAGGCAACTTGCATGGAGATTAAGAGCAAGAACAAATATTCTGAGGCCATACTACCTGATTTCACTGCTCCTTGGTGTGAGAATTCTGGAAAGCTGCTTATATGTAAAATGAGGCAGTAATCATAACTGCGTAACAGGATTGTTTTGAGGATTAATGGATATGATGAGTGTATATCAGTTAGCACAAGAAGTTTTTAACTTCTCCTTTAGCAAATGTTTCTACTGAATGGAGAAGCTGTGAGTCCTGAAGCCAGTCTAGGGTTTCAGTCCAGTTCAAGGATATAAACAAGAGCAAGAGTACAAGATGGCTTGCAGGTTTGCAATTAGAAGTTCACAGCACAAGGAGGTGAATTTAGGGCATCACATGCAGTGTAAAGATGGCCCAGCAGACAGGCATGGTCAGATGTGGTTTTCTTGAATACAGAATATGAATCACAGGGACTGGGGTTAAAACAGGTAAAAGGCAAAAGATGAAGAAATTAATTTAAACTAAGAAGATGGGTGTGTTGGTTTGAAGCTATAGGTACCCCCAGAAAAACTTTTCTTAAACTTAATCCATTCCTGTGGGTATGAACCCATTGTAAGTAGGACCTTTTAATGAGGTCACTTGATTAAGGTGTGAACCACCTCAATCAGGATGGGTCTTAAACCTATTATTGGAGTCCTTTAGAAGTGTAATAAAATTCAGACAGAAAGTCATGGGAAGTGGAAGCTGAAAGTCAATGGAACCTGGAAGAGAAGGGAGAAGCCAGGAGAGGCTGCCATGTGCATTGCCATGTAACAGAGGAGCCCAGGACTAAGCATCACCAGCAGCCAGCCCTAGACACCAGTCTTTAGGAAGAAAGCATCACCTTGATGTTGTCTTGATTTTGGAATTTTTTTTCCTAGTCTCAAAACTGTGACCAGTAAACCACCATTGTTTAAGCCAACACATTGCATGGTATTTGCTTGAGTAGCCAATGAAACTAAGACAGTGAGGATTTTCACCCAGTGACTTATCAGTGTTCCATCTGAAGTAGAAAAAGGGTTGCTGGCTCTATGCCTTCTTTTCAAGATAATTCTCGGCATGTGCTGCTTAGAGTTAGTCAATATTAGAGTTCTGTGTTAGTCCAGGTTGTCCAAGAAGCAGAAGTCAAGATAGGATCAAATTTTCAAGGATTTTATTAGGGGAAACACCAGTGTGAGAGAAAATGGAGAAGGAAACAGAGAAGGCTAGGAGAGCCATCAAACCAGGATGCAAGTCTGACACCAAGGGAAGAGAGGGAGAGAAAGTCGAGTAGAGCCATCTTAGAATACCATGCAGCCTAAGGAAGGTTTGGCAAGATCTTCAGAGAGTCCTCAAGCCACAGCTGTCTATCAGGGAAGCTCCATGTCTCTTGGGAATGGGTCTGCCTTAGTATCCCTGCCAAGCTCAGTCATTGGCTGGAAGCAGACAAAGGGAAGCATGGTCTCAGCAACAGATTTCAAACATAGCAACTGGGGCCCTCATACAATTACACCCTTCATAACTTGTGGTCCACAAGGCACATTCTCATGGCCACCACAAGTCCATTAGAGTAAACCTGGGTGCTATGTCCATCAGGAAGTCATTGATATTTTGGAAAAGTTACTAGTGTGTGTGTGTTTCATTTGTAAATATAAGGATGATAAGTGATACAGCCAGTCAGAACCTGTTCTTAATCTCACTAAGGGAAAGAACGTATTAGGGACTGGAAGAGGTTTGTCTCTGTTCTGAGATATTGGTTTTATTCAAGTGATATCTCTTTTTGCATAATTGATAGACAGAGGTCTGTCCAGGGTTGGTTGAGCAGAGTGTTAAAAAGGTATCGGTAAAATTTGAATAGATCTACTGACATCTCTGCTAATAAGAATAACTGCGGCTCCACAGAGAGAGGTGAAAAAAGGCTGAATGCATATCTGAAATCAAAGAATCTTTATCCTCGCCTGTGTTTCAAAGAATGTTGTTTCTTTATGATATGTATGGGGATTTATATCTCTGAAGGTAATCAAAGAGTTACAGAAATCCTCACATGAAATTATACAGTATTTTAATATTGACAACACAAACCCATTTGCAATTTAATTCATCAAGTACGTTGATTTCTAGAGTATTCTGTCCAAATATTTCTACTAAGTTGGACATTGATTCCTATAAGTATTTATCAAGAATTTGATATGTGTTCTGTCTCTTTCTTTAGCTATATGGTAAAATAAGGAAGACCAAAACAGAGTCCATCTCCACAGGTTGGAGTTTCTTGAGTGTAGAGAAAATGTTTTTCACCTCTTGAACCACCACACACTGCTATGCAGCTAAGTGGAAAAAGGGAATCGCCCACACTCTGCTCATCAACTTATACAACGTGACACAGAGCTTTGTCTTCCCAGAGAAAAGGGTGGATTATTTAAATTAGCACAATGTTGCCGTATGACTAAAGGTACCCCGAAAATAGCTCAAAATCCTAAATGTGCTCTGTTCATAGCACCTAGTAGTGCTATTCAACACAATGTTGAATGAATGAAACAATTATGAGTCAGAAAATGCAGTATATATTCCATTGTCCAAATGCATTTTATAGAAAATAGTTTCTCTTAGAGATAAGAATCTGGAGACATTGCCATAGGCTACAGCAGCATTGGAAGCTGTCTTCATAACAGGATCAATTCCCAAATATGCACATGAATGATTCACAATAAAGATAATTGAAAAGGTCAGAGGAAGAGAAATTGTGGACTTTGAAGGAAGATTGGATGATTTATGACACTCAGCAAAATTACTCTCGCAGTACATTTTGTTCATACTCATCTTCAAGCGAGTCTGCATTGCTCTGATATTCATTGATTAGTATGCAGAAAGGCAAGTCCTAGATTAGGAAGATGAAGTCTGTCTGGGGATAAACACCTGCAAAAATCAACCTATCAAAGGGGGTTGTCACTGAATAATAATCATGTGTAATAAAATGGGAAAGAAAAACATGTTACCCAGAGCTCCAAGGGAAGACTGGCTGGATAAGGGGAACTCCTCTCCAAGAGAGAAGCTGGTGGAGCAGATGACTGAATGGGGTGGGTCTCATGGTGGGAAAGTTCTAAGACAGCAAAACATGAGGAGGGGAGCCGATGATGGCAGATATGGCAGAGACAATATCCTCATTTAGGGAAATCCTAATCAAGGGTCTCTGAAATGAAACCAAATAAAATGTAAATGCTTGGTCATCACATTATCACATTCGCTGTTGAATATACCCCAAAGGAGTTTGTATTAGTCAGCCAAAGGGGTGCTAATGTGAAATACCAAAAATGGGTTGGTGTTTATAAAGGGTATTTATTTGGGGTAGAAGTCCACAGATACCAGGCCATAAAGTGTAAGTTTCTTCTCACCAAAGTTCATTGCCACGTGTTGGAGCAAGACAGCTGCCGACGTTTGCCAGAGTTCAGGCTTTTTGTGTTCCTCTTTCCGGGGCTGCGTTTCTCTCTGGGCTTAGCTCTTCTGGCTCCTCCACAAGGTCAGCTGTAGACTATCAGGCGAACGGCTCACTTTTCTTCTCCTGGTGCCTTCTTTCCAACATCAAAACTCCATCATCAGAACTGCTTCTCAAAAACTGCTGCTCAAAACTGTTCTTGCCATGCCTTTTATATTTGATTCCCCACCCACCAAGGGGTGGGGCTCAACGCCCTAATCATAACCTAATCATGCCCAGATTAACAGATCAGTTTACAAGCATGATCCAATTATATTTTTGGAATTCATAATTACATCAAACTGCCCAACGGTTACGAGGTAAACACATGGAACAGATCATGAAGGGTCATGTGGGACATTGTTTTCATTGTGAATGAGACTGGAAGCCATCAAATGGATTTGAGCAGGAGTGATAAACTGGTCTTTAATATTTATGCGATCATCTGGCTGTTGTGGTAATATTTTACTATACTGGGGCAAGTGGTCTAAACATGTTATTTGTAGTCCTCTTCAATAATCCAGGTGAGCGGTGTTGAGAAATACCACATGTAAATGTAGTATACTAGGCATAATAACAATATAGTATGTATTGAATAAATAAAATCATATTTTAAAATGAATTTATATGTAATTGTAGTTCTGAAATCATCTGTCTTTTATTCTTTCTCGATCATCTTCATTTCCTACTCCCTCAGTATTGGAGAGGATTATCAGCCTTGTCTAAGAACCTAACTTACATGAGCCTTTCAAAATGATAGCTTTAAGGCCCTTGCTGTGTTTTTCCAAACTTAAGAGACATATGGTTCAGTAAACCTGTTCATTTTTCATCAGACCTGAAGTGTCATAGTTTTAAAAGGGTAAGATGAAAGAAACAAATGGAAAGAAACCAGCATTGCTCTGCATTGTAATTTATCATCCAAACCAGGACACTTTGCGGGAGGGGGGGTGGTGCTAAAAAATTAACTTTATTTCATTTTTCAAATATTTTTATTGTGGCAAATTGGTTTTATTATACTACTAGACATATGAAATAACTGTGTTCAACATAACATCATTTCTTAAAATTATGATAATATATAGCCATGTAAATTAAAGCAAAATTTTAAGTGTTATTCTATTGATTATTGAAAAATTAATTATATTGATTATTGATATTGTCATTAAAAAGGAAGGAAAGTAAAAAATAGAATAAGAAGAATGATTATTTGGGCATAGATTAATTTATTTTGATCTCAGTCATATCTATCTCTAATAACTTGTCATTGGTATTTTTCTTATCAAAGTCCTTTTTTTAACATGCTCTTATTATTTTGAATTTTTAAAATAAAATCACAATTACCTTCAAAGTTGCATTTTATGTTTAATTTATTTTAAATTGTTGACACCTTCAGTTGACTCTTGTCTGTAGATCATAACGTAATTGAGAAAATCTCTCTTTACTAGTAACTGTTAGGCTCAGAGCAAATTCTGGTAAACAGATACTATTCTCAATTCTTTTTTTTAAATTTATTTATGTGTAAATATTTCAGAACAAATATTTTTATGAGTACTGTCATTTAGCTTCCATTTAGGCAGTTTTTTAAATAAATAATTTTAAAAGATGAAGATCATCAAATAAATTGGCTCTATTTATGATTATTTTGTATGCTTTGTCAAATTTAGGTATTGTAACTTCATGGGCCCTTTTAGCTTCTTGTCATCCTGGTAGAGAAAATAAATTTTTCCAATTGATAAAAGTGCCATCAAAGAATCCTTTCCATGTGTCAAGATATTCCAAAGTGTCTCTTGGCCCAGTCCGAAGGTCATTCCAGAGGTTACACTTAGGCACGTTTCAGCAGGATCTCATTCACTGCCACAGTAAACAGTATCTCAGATAGCAGGGCTCCTGAGGGCTCTAGAGATACCCAGAAACTATAACCAGGGAAGACAGCTCAGGAATTCGGCACCCTGTCAGTGGGCCTTACTTTGGAATTTATGCTCCCCATAAGAGTGATACTCATTTATAGGTTCTATACACATGGCTCTTCTGCTCCTTTTATTTGAACCCATAATTAGCATTATACTTTATAAATATACGTCCCAGAGATTTAAATCTTTGGTCCGTCCATGTGCCAATTGAGCCTTGAATTTCAGCAGAGTTGCAACACCTACTCTCCAGTTCATTGGACTCACCCAGGACAACTAACAAGATGATGATGGACAATGCCCATCCCAAGGAACAGAGAATGTCTGCAACTGCAAGCAAGATAGCTCCATCCATCTGCTTCATGGGATCTAAGCCCCCTCTCAATTGGAAGCAGAGTGGGCATCACCATCCCAAAATCCTCAAGATTGGGGAATGAACAATGGACTAAAGTATACTTCTTATTATTCTACTATGGACATTATTATTCTAAAAAAAAAAAAAAAAAAAAAGATATTCCAAAGTGTAATTACAAATTTCTAAACAAAGTCTTGTATATCAGTGTTTCTCAAATTTAAAAATGACTATAAATTACCCAGGAATCTTATTAAAATGAAGATCCCTATTCAATAGGTCTACAGTGGGTGAGATTTTGCATTTCTAACAAGCTCCAGGTAGTGCCAATGGTACCTAGGGCCACACTTTGAATAGCAAAGTTAGAATTTGATCTATAGCTGTTTCATTTGCTCAGTTTCTCACTTCCTTTTGGGGGGATGAATTTTAGTTGCTTCCTTTTTGTGAGCTTGCTAAATAAATCAAAAGCTGGATTATTTTGGCATCCATGTGTTGAGTATTTTGCTTAGAGGCTTTCAATTAATTTTGAACAAAATGCAACCAAAAATTAAAGGACTTACTTTAAAAAAAAAAAAAAAGTCCAATACCTTTGTAAAACATTTCATTTGTTTTATAAAGTAGCTCATCAAAATTTCACACATCTCAAAAATCTAACTGACAGGGCAACTAAGAGAGATAATATATACTGCCCTACTGCATTTTTAAAAAAATTCAATATCATCGTCATCTCAAAAAAGTTGCAGTTCATTTGCTCTATGTGCACAGCTTGTTTAGATGCAATTATAAATTATGTGTGTACCACAACCAATTCCAAGTACATTTCTACTCCATGGCCTCTTAATAGGAACATTATTTTTGCCACCACATTGTACACCACTAAATTCTATTTTCATATTTTCTCCACCAAACTAACATTTTATATTAAATGTTGACATATTTAACTAAATTTATAATATCATTCACAATACTGTCAGATATTACACTTTTACACAATGATTTTGATTCTATTACTTGGGACTAAGAAAACTATTATTGAATTTACCTTAACTCATTTTCTTCTGAAAACATTTGTTGACACTGATTTTCAAAAACAAAAAACTGGCATCATTAAACTATTTTCGAAAAGTTTTTTCTGCTAATAGAGTCATCATATTAACAGCTATTGATCACTTTCCGTATCTTCACAGGAAAAGGTAGAATCATCATTGAAAGAAATGTATTTACAATAGTCATTTGATCTAAATGAAAATCATGCTTCCCAGGAGATAGAAGTGCACCTTCTGTAGCTGTGTGTGTTAAATCATTAGGACAGTCGTCTTAAAATGGCCTTGCCCACCACGGCTGCTAGCATGTCCTTTGCGACCCAGGCACTTGCGTGCTTAACATCAATGGTGAACAGGAGGGGTGGGGGTGAGACGACTGAAATAGCCTCACGCCTTTCTGGACCTCCCTAAAAAACTATTAACTTTTGAAGTAGGTTCTGATACTTCTTCAGTATTTTTTTTGGCCCCGGGTTTTTAGACAGTCGCTGATAGCACATTAGTGAATAATAACTGTCAACAAATATTTTATGCAAGTTACACATTCATCAAGTTCTTAAGAAATAAAAATTCAGTATTTAATTTTGTATTAAACAAACACTTTGCCTTTACTCATTGCTGGCAAGAGTTTATTGTAAAATATAAAAGCATAATCAAACAGTAAAATAAATTTCTGTAGTGTTATGCCATAGAATAAAGGACAAAATCATTATAGCAATAGCATTCCAACCACTCTCTAGTTCCAATATGCATTTTGCATATATCTAACCTATAATTTGGTACATTTCCTACAGTCCCAAACAGGTAGCCTGGTGTTTTGGTGTGACTAGCAGTCCAAGGCAGGATCACAGCATGATTGGCTGATTCACCACGCAGGCAGCAGAGAAAGCAGCATTAAACAGTTCTCCCATCACTGCCTGAAAAGGAGGTTTTAGCTATCCCTAACTTTTCCTAAGAGCACACTCTTGTTTTGCCAAGGAGAACCCTATATGCTGTCGTTGTAAAGATTGTTAGGGTGTCAGTTACCTTACATTTTGAAAGTCAGAAAAGAGAAATAGGTCACTGCTAGACCACTTTTCAGATTTAATCACAAGTTAAAGTGAGAACTCTGTTCACTGCACATGCATCTCACACTTAACATGGCAGAAGCAGAAATGAGATCGATCAAATGCAGACAGGCTTATTTTAATGCAACTATTCATAATAACATTCTGTTTAAAAATATTTTATGCATGATTTTTTCTGTAAACCTACAACTTCTCTAATAAAAAAATATATATGATTGGGGAAAAAAATGATTAAGGAGAGAGAGACAGAGGGAGAGAAATCCAGGATAAATATTAAACTAAACTGGATACCATGGTCATAGCCAGCAACCAGGACTGTTCCAGGCAAAACAAGAGGTACATTCATCCTAATTGTAATGCAAAGTACTACCCCTGCTGAAGAACACAATCTCTTAACTTATTGGGACAGTTAGGAAAATGTTTCTCTTGTACTTTAAGGATTAAAATGGAAGACAGCCTCTTGGTTTACACACACTTTTGACCTACATGTGTTTTGTGAGCTTACACAGAATTGTTGTTGTTGTTTTATTTAAACTGTTGGCAAAAAAAAAAAAAAAAAAAAAAAAAAAAATTAAACTGGGAGATTTCACATAGAATTGTGGCTTCTCTTGGAAAAAAAGTAAAGCTCTGACAACTCTGAGCTTGCATTTCCACACACTCAAGCCTGCTACAGTGCCGCAGGGCCATGTTGTCTTACAAACTCAAAGGGCACCACCTGGCTTGTATTCTAAGTGAAATTAATACAACAGAATTGTATCTATGTGCCCACTGAAAGTAAGCAGATCCTGAGACTCTGATACCTATGGCTGACCCCATTAGTGGAAATAGGTAGTCTTCAGTTTGCCACAATCCCTACCTGACCTAATCACTCTATTTCATTATCTGGCCGTGGAAGCAACTGAGTTTGCAACTTCTGGTTTAGACTATACTGTCCCTAAGAATTAATGTTTCTTTTTGAGAGGCAGGTATTTCTCTCTGATCTTATAGTTAACTACAGGACAACCAAAATAATGAAGAGATGAATCTACAACTCACACTCGTGGAAAATATTCAAGGAGCCTGGCCTTTCTCTGTGGGTTTTGAGTAACACCCCATTACCCTCATCCACACTATTCTGTAGTATCCAAAGAGGCAAAGGCCATGGGCGATATACTGCTGGAGAACCCAGGCTCATCATTCTATACAAAATAATTTAAATATTGGCACATGTGCTCCTTGTGGGTAGGAAATAATATGGAAGGCTTGAAGAACAGCAGATATTAGAAAAGGTGGTGCTCCAAGAAACAGATACTATGTGAGAACAGGGAGAAAGAGTGAGGAACAGAAAATATTCCAAAGACTGCCCCCATCTCCCACCAATCCTTAGCCCTCAAAAGTTGGTTGAACATCCTGGTGCTTTCCACTGTAGGGAAAGTTGTATTTCACATTGACTGTGTTTTTTGTTTCCCTTTTACATGGTGTATTAGTCAGCCAAAGGGGTGCTGATGCAAAATACCAGAAATCAGATGGTTTTTATAAAGGATATTTATTTGGGGTAGAAGCTTACAGTTACCAGGCCATAAAGCATAAGTTTCTTCCCTCACCAAAGTCTGTTGCTACGTGTTGGAGCAAGGCAGCTGCCGACATTTGCCAGGATTCAGGCTTCTTGGGTTCCTCTCTTCCCAGGGCTGTGTTTCTCTCTGGGCTCAGGTCCTCTGTTTTCTCCACAAGGTCAGCTTTAGACTATGAGGCTCTCTAGGCTCTGCCTCTCTCCACAAGGCCAGCTGTGAACTGTCAGGTGAATGGCTCGTCTCTATCCCAGGGCCTTATCTTCTTCCTCACGACCAAGCTCCTCCATCTGCTCTCCTCCCTGGGCTCCAGCATCAAAACTCCAACATCAGAACTGCTTCCTCTATCCTTTGCCATGCCTTTTATATTTGATTCCCCCACCCACCAAGGGACACCCTACTGACGTGCCCCAATCAACGCCCTAATCATAACTTAATCATCCCCAGATTAACAGAGCAGTCTAAAAGCATAATCCAATATCTATTTTTGGAATTCATAACTTCATCAAACTGCCAAACTGCTACATATGGTAATTCCGTTTAGTTACTCCAACCTTTAGTCAAGTTGATTACAAGCCAGCAGGCTTACTCAGTGATATTGGGACAAGAAACACAAAGGTGTTTGAACAACCCAAGCACACTACTGAATGGATGTGTGAGGGAGATCCCAGCTGTCCAGCTGCTCAGAAGGTGGGGTGACATGGCAGAGCCTGTGACCCTAAGGAGTTGCAATCCCATGTACGACTGAATAGAGGAGCCCCTCCACTTAACAGAGGAGGAGAGACAGAGATAGAACTGAGAGCAGAAACATGAATTTATTTTACTTTGGGTTGCAAATACTTCCTTTGAAAGAAAGAACTGATTAAAAGCTTCTGGGGTTTTAACCTTTTCCTTGAAAAGTGACTGGAGACTAGAAAGTTGCATCTTGCATCTTCCCAACACCTACATAGCTAATGAGTGACATTGTATGCTAAAGTTTTGACACCATAAATGTTATGCTAGTCATTCACGGTGCCAGTTTAAAAGCGCACCCTTGTTTAAATGGCTGGGATACATCTTGGCAGATAAAGTATATTGAATAATGTCAATACACAGCTTGTTAAGGCTGACAATGGATGCTCAGAAAGTGTCAAACAGGAGCGGAACACAGCCTTTATCCTGACCCAGATTGGTTAAAGCTGAAGTGTGGTAAATTAGGCATGTCTAAAATGGAGCTGTCAGGCTTAGAAGGTTTAATATTGAATATTTCCCTACAAATCTCAAACAGACCAATATTTCCAGGCACTTGCACTTCTATTGGCTTATAAAGTACCTGGAAAATCATATGTGTCTCAGCTACTGAAAATGCCCTTTGAGGTAAGATAGCAAGTGAAATTTTTACATGATCAGTTTATTTCCTTCTACAAGTGTCCATGTAATTCTATACAGGGTTACCTTCCATGGTTTTATACTAAGGATGCAAATAAGTCTCTCACTGAAGATTATCTTCTCCTGTTTAATGATGGTTTTCTCAAGCACTGTGTTGAGGAGGAGGCTAAAGCTAAAAAGCATCACGATCAAGACTGGCCAGGGAGGTGTTGATAGAGAATGCCAGCACAAACACCAGGAGTTGGCTGTGAACTGAACTTCTGGGTATGGCACAGACCTGTTGTATCTCTCCATGTTTGGGGTCATGTTCAATGTGTTAATAGATAAAATTCTGTAGATTTGCAGGGAAAGGTTTACTTATAAACTAAATTCACCTTCCTGTCTAATGACATTATTGTATGGGTAAAAAAAAAAAAAAAATCCCTAATGATAACAGAGTGGATGAGTTAAAATTGGATTTTAAAGGGAACCTAAGACTGTATCCTGAGTAAGGAAGAAATAAAAACAGAATGACGCATCAAATCAAAGAAGAGAGCAGATGGGAAGCGGATGTGGCTCAAGCAGTTGGGCACTCGCCTACCACATGGGAGGTCCCAGGTTCGATTCCCAGTGCCTTCTAAGAAGAAGAGCAAGACAGAGAGCTGATGCGATGGGCTGGTGCGGCAAGCTGACGCAACAAGATGATGCAACAAGATGATGCGATGAGGTTATGCAATGAGAGACACAACAAGCATGGGGCAGAGGTGGCTCAAGTGATTGTGCACCTCCTTCCCACATGGAAGGTCCTGGTGCCTCCTAAAAAAAAAAAAATACGATCAGACACTGAGAGCACACAATGAACAGACACAGAGAGCAGACAGCAAGCACAAACAACGAGGGGGGTAGAAATAAATAAACAAATCTTTTTTACAAAAGAGAGAAAGCAGGTAATGAATCTGCAGCAAACAATTAGTCACAGTGGTCAGGAAAAAAGTAAGAGTGTTCAGGGGTCAGAATCTGGAGAGATCCTATGGAGACAAAGATATAAAGAGCTGAAGGGAGCCCTTTCTGGATGCCTGAAGTTGAGGCTGTGAATAGAGAGGAAGTTTTCAAGGTGAAAAGCCAGGTTAGAAACTTCCAAATATTGTTAATGATTGGTATCTAAAGATGGATTTGACTGACAATTGCCATCTGGAGTCCAATGTACCATATATTAAAAAAAAAAAAAAAAAGTAGGTATACCACATACTACAAAATATTTAAGAATTCATATAATTTGCAAGAACACTAATTAAATAAATTAGCCATATGCAATAATTGCTGGTGACTTTCTTCTTCACCCAACCTTAGAAATTTCTACAACAGGAGTTCTAAAAGGAAGCCCTGTGTAGTTGAAAATGCTCCCTCTACCCCTCCAAACATGTCCACGTCCTAATCTCCAGAACCTATTAAAATGTTAGGTTGTATAGCAATAAGGACTTTGTAGATGTGATTAAGTTAAAGATTTGAGATGGGGAGATTATCCTGGGTTATGTGGGCAGACCACTGTAATCACAAAGGTTCCTATAAGAGCGAGGCAGGAGGGTCAGAGTCAGAGAGAGGGCTGTATGATGAGACAGAAGCAGAGAGAGATTTGAGGATGCTGTGCTGCTGTGCTTAAAAGATGGAGGAAGGGGAAGGCAAGCAACCTCTAAAAGCTGTGAAAGGCAAGGAAATCGATTCTCCCCTAGAGACTCCAGAGGGAGCATGGCCCTGACAATACCTTGATTATGGGACAGTGAAACCCATTTTGAACTTCTGACGTCCGAAACTGTAAGACAACAAGTTTATGTCCTTATAGGTCACTATGTTTGTGGTAATTTGTGTTAGGAAACTAACACAGCATATAAACTAATAATGTTTTTACTGGTTGTATGGAATGTTTTTTTTTTCCCCAACAAGAGATGAAGAAATCTGACAGAATTCCCCAGATTCCCTAGCTTTGCATAGCAAGAAGTAGAAGCAGATTCAAGTTCATTTTGCCTTGAATTTTTGGAGCTTGAGTGATAGGCTTTAAATGTATATATATAATTTTTTCTTAACTCAGACCTCTGAATCAGAGAAAAACCCTGAGTGTACCCTTAAAATATTCAGCATTGCTGCTCTCCTCCAAACCTTCAAGTCTGTAGGAATAGGGAGAAGAAAATGTCCTAGTAGAGACTTTTAAGGAATAAGAATACTCAAGAGATATGAGGAAAGGGCAGACTTGGAGAACTGAGCACCAAGACACAGGAGGATTCTCAGAATGAAAGACAGAAGTAGTTGGCAACGTTCAGAGCAGATACATTCTCCCTAAAGGGAAAGGTATGTGATTGTTGTGTACCTAATTTGAAATTTAAAAGAACTAAAGGTTCTTTCTGAGTAGGTCTACCTGGCAAGATATTTCCCTCTAAGAATGGTTTGTAAGTAAGTTTCCTTATATTTCTTAAGCTCATTTTTAATTTTCTTTCAACCTGGAGACCATATTTGTTTTCCTAGAATTGAAACCCCCTTAGCTCACAGCTCTCCTTGTACAATTAGAAAAATAGTTTCATTTCTTCCTTCTGACCAAGAAGTTTGGATGTCAGTTCTAGTTTTTGTGTAAATGGAAAGATTTTTAGGAATTTACTTAGAAAGTATGATGAGTGGTGTATGTTAGCCCCTAAGCAACTTAAGCAAGCAGTGAAACGTGCCTCCAAAATGGTGGATTGACTCTAGAATCAAAGAAAAGAACCAGAGGAAAGGCTGGTAAGGAGAAAAGTGAGTTGGGAAAGATTGAATTTCTTTCAATGGGCTCTGTATAGTTTTCTTGTCGGATCCCATCTTGATGGAAAAGGCTATGTGGTTCTGGAAAGCATGCCTCTTTTCTGCATTGGTGCATGGTTTCATGGCCCCAGTCTACCCCAAACCAAACACACATACACACACTGAAAGGAAACGTGCATTTCTGCTGTTGCACATAGCCTCAGTGCTATCTCTCTGGTTTTTTTTCTGTGGATTAATAGCTGACCTGCCAGCAGCCAGCAGCTGATTTGTTACACAATTCAAGTCCAGATCTTGGAAAGTTACAGATTGCTGAGAATAATCCAAGTGTGGTCAGATATATACCAAAATCTCCACACACTGATGGCATTTCAGAACTGCCACCACACCTCTTTCCCATTATATTGCTAGGAGACAGAGATGGGACAAGGTTCTGAAATGAGGACAGTACTTTACAAATGTCACTAATCCCCTCGCCACTTTCATGATTTGAATCAAAGCCGTGTACACTGGTATTATACTATTATATAATATTATCCCTCTAATAGACTTACAGTTTTCACTTGGCCTCATCCTTACCAAATACCAGCCACGACAGCATAGATTGAAGGAATGAATAATATTTGTAACGTTCATTAAAATATGCCCATAGCTGATGCAATAAAAAATTTCATCCATGCAATCTAAAACCATCTCACTTTGGGAATATTGGACTGAAAGCAATCTCAGTGGTAAGCTGCTAGAATTTCAGGCCAGGGCCAAAATATCTAAGCTGGATGAAAGGAGACCATGGAGCTCTCGTTGCAACTCACCCTCTTCATCTAAATAGTCCGTGGTTCTCTCCACTTTTCCACATCCTCATTACTGGCAGATACCATTCAAGTACTGGCAGCTGTTAAAAGAAACATAAAAGGGGAAGAAACAGGAAGAAGAAAAGAAAACATGTATCTGACAACTGAAATGGTGACCCGGCCCGCGGGTCAGTCAAACCGAAACCTAAGAGAGGGAGCAGGAATGAAAAGGACAAGAGACACAAAGAATGGAGACAAGACAGGATTCTGATCAAGTCTTGTTTATTGGGGTGGAGTCATGGGTATATATGGTGTTTGAGGAAGCCTCCTGATTGGGCGCTCCTGCTACATGGAGTCCCCTGATTAGTTGGGCACTCCTACTATATGGAGTCCCCTGATTGGGCAGCCCTCCTACTATGTGGAGGCTCCTGATTGGGCACTCCCACCTCTGGCAGGAAACCACCACCCTGTACTGGCTGCTTAAAGAAGAAGTACAGATTGAGAAATAGGAACTTAGCTGGATAGTTGCACAAAATGGTGTTAGCACACAAGATGGCCATAATAATATTGCTGCCAGGGACAGCTTCCCACAAAATGGAATCTGCTTGGTGTTCTGCTGTTCCTCTATTTTGTGGTTTGAAAGGCTAATATCAAAATATTGTGGTTTTAAAAACATCATAATTATATGATCTTGAATCATGTTTGTCTTCACTCCATGCCTCTGCCTTTGTCTTTCTTTTAAACTCCTTAATGAACCATTATTATGTCTTCAGTTTGGGTCAATTATCTCTGAAATAGAAAACAAATTACCATCATTACCTGCAATTATTCTTCCCTTTTCTTTGATCCTGTTTTGTGCAGCAACCAAAAATTTTGTTTGCATTCAGCCCTTCTCTTCCCTGGTTGCCTTGTTGGCAGAGCTGAGAAAGAGAAGAAAATCATTCCCCTGTGCTTTCCAGTGCTAACCTTCCCCTTCATCCCACTCTTCAAGTGTTTCTACTGCCTGCACACACAAAACATGTTGAAATGATCTTATCACCAATGTGGCTGTTGACTAACACTGACTTTTGGACATAGTGCCCCTTTGATCTTTTTCTTCCTCCCCAACTACATTTACTAGATCCAAATTAGCACACAAAGGCCCATTCAAACTGCATTAATTTCTAAAAAAAAAAAAGATGTATCACATCCGAGTGTCAATAATTCTGAGATTAATGGGCCCAAGACTATGTGACACAGAAAATTAACGAAGCTGGTTTGTCCAATGGACCATGAATTATGAAGGACCTCTCCACCGTGGTTGCAAAACTAGTGAAATTAGCATTTCTTTTGGTTGAAAAAGGAAGAAAGTAAGAAACAGGGTGAGAATAATAATACTCAAGAAACAGAAATACACAGGCTTTGTTGAATAGGTGCTTGTAGACAGATATCTAAAGAAGGCTAAGAGACAAGATGAAGCGTCTGCTTTTTCTTTGTGAAGCTGGGGAGTAAAGGGGTAAAGGGGACACGGGGAGGCCAAGTGATTCCGTCTCTTGCACAGTCTTCCTGATGATCAGGTATCAGGTATCATGATTTTCTTTACCTGGTAATGACACACTGACTTCCCAGAAATCCCCAAAGTAAATTGGAAGTACATTCTTAATACCAGTGCATAGATGTTTGGTATTCATATTTCTCATGCAGTAAAGTGGAAGTGGGAAACTGGCTTTATAGCAGCAATTTCTTCCAACTCAGGCTGGCTGGAGCCTGGTATGTAAATCAAAATCTTTACTCTTGCCACATCCTTAGTGCCCCCTCTGCATTTTATGTGGTGGTTTCCCTCTACTAATTATTCCCCTCCATTTCTCATGGCTGTGAATCCACACTGAGGAAAAATATTTATATTTAGCCCTCTGTGGCACCTTCTCAGAAAATAAGTACAACCAGATGCACCAGGTTAGGGAGAAATCTCTAAGTCTTTGTTCAATATAACTTTTAAGGTTTAGGGCAAGGGATGGGAAGACCGAGGTGCTGGAATAGACCGAAGTACTTTACATTTTAGAAGGGTAGCATTATTTTCTAAAATAATCTCTCTTTAATTATTGAGATTGTGAAGATGGGAATAGCACATGGTCAGAGATCAGGGCAAGCAAGAATTCTCATACCTGCCTGGCTCCAGCTGAGTGACTTTGAGCTCATTTTAATGCTCTAGGTCAACTTATAGGCATATAAAATGAGTATGATAGTCCCTATTCTAGTTAAATCAGAGGGTTTCTGTGAGGATGCTCTGAGGCAATGCATGTGAAATGCTTAACATGAAAACACTGTGTAAATACAAGATGCTCTTTTATTTTTTTATTTTTGTAAAGATTTATTTACTTATTTCTCCACCACCACCACCACCACCACCATCACCCCCCATTGTTTTGCACTCAATGTGTGCTCTCTGTGTGTTCTTCTGTGTCTGCTTGTCTTCTCTTTAGGCGGCACCAGGAACCAATCCTGGGACTTTCTGGAGTGGAGAGAGGCGCTCAATCTCTTGCGCCACCTCAGCTTCCTGGTCTGCTGTGTCTCTTATTGTCTCTCTTCTGTGTCTCTTTTTGTTGCGTTATCTTGCTGCGCCAGCTCTCCTGCGTGGGCCAGCTCTCCACTCGGGCCAGCTTGCTGTGTGGGCCAGCTTGCTTTTCACCAGGAGGCCCTGGGAACTGAACCCTGAACCTCCTATATGATAGACAGGGGCGCAATCTCTTGAGCCACATCTGCTTCCCAAGATGCTCTTTTAAATAACAAAATCTGTGTTTCCTTCCTCTCTTTAGGTGAGAGACAGAAAAACTCTCCCATGTGTTTCATACATTTGACACTCGGCTAGATGTTCTCACATATCTTTCCTCATTTAAACCTGTAACATCCTTACGAGGATTATATTAGTGTCCCTATTTTGTAGCTAAAAAGAGTGAGGCTACAAGAGGATTAGTATCCTGCCTACTTTTATATATTTATTCATTCAATAAACAACAGGTGCTAGACACTGTGAGCAAACTGTGGCTCATAGCTCCAATCCAGCCCAATGCATATTTTTGAAAATAAAGTTGTATTGGAACACAATCACAACTATTTGTTTATACATAATCTATGACTGCTTTCATGCTACAATGGCAAAGTTGAATAGTTGTAGCAGAAGCCATATGCCTGCATAATCTAAAATATTTACTCCCTATTTTTATAATAGAAAGAAAAGATCCTTGGCCTCATGGTGCTTATATGTTAATGGGGAGGAGGGGCAGTCAGTGCACTTAATAAGTTAATCATATCGTTTGACAGAAGGTAAGCGTCATGGAAGAGCTTAGCAGGGTAAGAGAGATGGAGTATGTACGAGGGGTGTACAAGTTTTGAAAGAGCATTCTGGGCAGCTCCAAAAGAGAGTTAAGGGGAGGGGGTGGTTCACCAGGGCCCTAAATGCTGTTTTAAGAATTTTGGCACCACTGGAGGTTTTTAAACGGAGAAATAGCATAATCTTTTTTTTTTTAAGGACGTACCAGGGATTGAACCCGGGACCTCATACATGGGAAGCAGGTGCTCAACCACTGAGCTACATCCATTCCCTGATTTTGTTTTTAAAAAATTACTCTAGCTGTTCTGTTGGAAATATAGTGTAGTTAAAAATGATCAAATCAGTGAGATGAGTTAGGAGGCTTTTTTAATATTCTAGGCAAGAGATGATAATGGCTTGGACCAGGTCTATAGTAATGGAATGATGAAAAATAATTGACTTCTTGGACTATTTTAAAGGTTGTGGACCAGGATTTCCTGATGGAAATGTGGGGTGTGGGAAGGTCTTGGCCTGAGCTGGATGATTGGAGTGGCCATCGTTTGACAACTGGGATGGAACCAGATTTGGGGGACGTGTTAGTTTCCTGTGGCTGCTGTTACAAATGACCATAAACTAGGTGGCTTAAAACAAGAGAAATTTATTCCCTCAGGGTCCTGGAAGCCAGAAGTCCAAAATAAAGGCAGGGCCACACACTAAGGGCTTGAGAGGAACATCTTTCCTTGCCTCCTCCAGCTTCTGATGCCTCCAGGCATTCCTTGGCTTGGGGCATAACTCCAATCTCTGCCTCTGTCTTCCCATGGTTTTCTCCTCTAAGTGTCTTCTCCTTTTCTGAATCTTATAAAGACACCTGGCACTGGATTTAGAACCCAATGGGACAATCCAGGATGATTGTATCTTGACATCCTTCACTTAATTATATCTGCAAAGACCCTTTTTCCAAATATGGTCACATCCATAGGTTCCAGGTAGAAATATCTTTTGGGGAGCCACCATTCAACCCACTACATGCGGAAGATCCAGAGTTCTGTTTTAGATATGTTATGTTTGAGACTCCTATTAGTCAACCAAGTGGAGATGTTGAGTAGGCAGTTTAATACACGGATCTGGAATTCAGTCACATGATGGTGAAAGCCAAGAGTCCAACCAGCTCTTTCCTTTATCCAGTGCTTGTTTTGGGATTACAGGGGTCTCCCACACACTGTGATACAACCATTAAAATGGGTCTTGGTATAAATATGCTCTGCCTACCCCATCCCCAATGTTGATATCCTTGGTTATAATACAAAGAGCCCGATTCTTGCTCCTTTAAAAGGTGGTGTGGATTTGGCTTTGCAAGACAAGATTCTTGGAACTAGGAGGAAAGTAATATTGTTTGTTTTTCTTTGGTGATGAGATCAAGCTTAGCAAAGAACAGACGGCACTGTGAATGCCATAGTTCGAATGTGCCTGACTCCTGCTTTGTGAAATACTGCAAGTATTTACGAGCTGGGGTTAAGAGTCCAACCAATAGTTTGGAACAGCAACTTTCTCTACCCTGCAGAGAATAAATGGCTTTGCTAGCAGCGTTTTCTAACCCATGGAGCTAACTGGCTGAGAAGAAATTTGAGCATTAGGTCACTTAATACTGACTCAACATAGAAATTCCGCCAAATAAAAAACTTCAAAGCTCAATATATTAATGAGCTGCTGGAATCTCTAGAGACCTCTTGCTGGTCAGAGAAAAGATCTATCAGAACACCTTCTCTTTAATTTAAAGTGAAAATTGCTGCTATCTGGGCCTCAGGTATAATCATGTTAATTTATTGGGAAACATATAAGGGACTGTGGAAAGTGGGAATGATCCAATTATAGGTTTAAATGGATGTGGGGTTCCTTGTTTTTGTCATTCTGATTCATGACGTGCTTTCAGTTTGAGACGATCAAAAGTCATTTCTGTAAGTTTGTGGCTTATTAATGTAGCTGAAAAAGCCCAGAGGTGGAATTGTAGTCCTTTTCTGAAAAGCAATGAAATTGACACACCAAAAAAACAATTTAAACATTAGCATTGTAGTCAATGCTACTTTTAATAAGTATCAAGAGTATGAATCACACAGGACAGGGTAACTCAGGAAAAGGCTGCTCAGATGTTGCTTCTTCCTCCAAAAGTCTTCTGGCTCCATTTTGTCAGAATCTGCTGGAACAGGAAATATCCTTACCTGATGGTTTGTTCAATGACATAAATGAGTTGGTAGCTTCTCTAAGCTCCCATCAGGCAAGGAACATTAGAAAACCATTTAGGAGCCTAGCTTATTGTCTCAGTCTGGGCCAAAAGTGCATTGAAGCTGCTCTACTTCCTAATTCTTCAGGACAGAGAATTATATAATTAGGAGAGGACTCACAAGGATTGGATGTAAAGGAAACAGGAGAAAGTTACATGTCTTGCCTCATAGTTATTACTTCTTGTTCTAAGGGAGACAGTGTTGTGCAGTTATTAGAATAATGGGCCTCGGCATTAGAAGAACATTTGTGAATATTCATTCTGCAATTTGCCTTCTCTGGGACTTAACCTTTCTAAACCTCATGCCTTCATATATAAAGAGATAAAAATAGTAGATATCTCATAAGGCTAGTGTGAGGGCTAAGTGTAAAGAAAACAACATATGGCCCAGCAAAAAGTAAGTGGCAGTAATTTTCGCGTTAATGATTTTTCTTGAATAATAAAAGCAGGGCTCTAGTTGAAAGGCTGACAATCCCACACCTTTCTGTGTGGGCCAAATATCCTTTGATTAAATCTCAGGCCCAATCATTCCAAACAAGAGACTTTGATGAATGGCCAAATCTGTTGAGAGTATGATGAGAAATTTGTTCTATTAGTGAAAGCAAGAAAAGTTGCTTGTAATTTGGTTGAGGATCCAGAGGCCTTAGGGCACCTGGCACAGAGAACTCAAAGTTATTATTGAGAACTGAAAAATTTGATGAACCTCATAGCCAAAGGCTGATCAAGTCCACAAAGCATGAAGCCTAAAAGAAGGCAATGAGAGAAGGAAGGCCAAGATAATATTCAAGTCTTACTCAGACCTGTGGCAAGAATATTGGAATGGATCAAAATGAGTGATAAATAAAGCAAGCACATGCATAAATGTCAATTTGAGCACTTTTTAGGAAGAAAATGTCATTGGTGGCCACTGTTTCTAAAGTCATTCCTGCCCCTGGGAAATCTAAGGCCAGTTATATCTGATTTCAGATCCCACCTAGCTGGGCAGCTCCACCAGAGTCTACGCACTGGTAATTTCTTATTCCCTCCTCTATTATTAAAAAAAAAAAAAATCTTTCTTCAGGAAAAAAAATACTCCCGTTTCTGTCTTCTAGGAATATATTGGTGATCTCAGCCCCATGCCATGTTTCAAGGTGGAGCCCACATACCTTGACTTCCTTGACCTTCCTCTCCTAGAAACTTTCACTGCCTTCCTGGAGTAAACATCCCAGGAGTTAAAGGCAAGTTTTTAAAGCCTATTAAGAAAGGAAGGAAGTGGGAAGTGTGTGTATGTGTGTGAGTGTGTATGTGTGTGTTGGTTAGTTGGTGAAGGAGATTCAAAGCTATCTCAAATCCTAAGGATGAGCCCAGGTGAGATGACCTCCCAACAGCTACCTATGTTAGACATATACAGAATGGTGGGGTGATGGGCTCAGACAGGATCTCCCACCACAGCCTGCTAGCCACCTGATCCAAATGGCCCATTTTCCATTCAGAATGACACTATAATTGTGGTGCTGTTCCAGAATACCCACTCCCATAGAAACCCTCACCTTGTCAGGGTAATACTTAGACTTGATATGTGGTCATCTGCAGTTTCGCTGGGGAACAAATTGGAATGTATGTGCCATCAGACAGCTACGATAAAAGGCTCACCAGTGTACTCAGCCCACTGCCCAGCATTTGCATCTCACCTGGCTTTGTGATGATCAACTAACTGTCATAGAAATGATAATATGCTTCAAGAATCTCAGGTCATTTAAGTTTTTCACTCATACTTTACAGAAAAGGAAATATACCAGTATAGTCCCTGTTAGAGTAATGGGATCTTGAATGGAACATTTGATATTATCTCCATATTTCTGCTGAGGTCCTGATGCTGAAAACAATAAAGCATACCCCCAGATTCTTTTTTCTTTCTGCATGGCTAACAATCCAGGCACCAACATGAATGATACACTAACTATCAGAAATACAAAATTAATGATGAACTGAGTGCTTCAGGGAAAACAAGTGGTAGTAGGCATCCTTCAGGCTGAGAAGGCAATATACCCTTCTCATAAATATGGAAAAAACAAGTCAAAGTACACATAGTCATTAAGTTATGATTTTTATTTTTAGAATCAGAACCACTTTTTTCATGGCAAGACAACAGCTTTTCATGATGCATGGAAAATTAAATTCAAACACAGATTTACAAGATATGGCTTAAAAGGAAAGAAAAAGAGCCCAAGCACATAGGAAAAGTATCATAAGCACGTGCCATCAGACCAGAGATGGCAAGAATCTGATGTGTCCCAAGGAATTTGAGGGCATAAGCAAGAACACATACTAGTCACTGAGAAAATCTGAAGGGAAGAGCTGGCTAAATCAGCCCTTGGCTACACAGTGAGGTGAGAGAGATTACAATTTAGGTAAACTGCTCTTCTACTATTTGGCAGAATAAGGATGCTTGAGTGTCTTGAAAACCAGCTAAACATGTTTGAGTTGTCTTGATGGTTCTCTGCCAAAGAGGATGACCTTCAGATATATGGGGACCAAGCAGTAAGAGGCTGCATGGGATTCCACTGTAGACAGAATCATGAGGTCAACCAGAATGTGCATCCATAACTGGGAGCTGTGCAGAAGAGATGTCCCCATAGGAGACTTTTGGCGAACCTACTGATACATCCCACAGAGCCAAGATCTGGATATACACCTTAAGACTGTGCATGTACAACCACAAGAGAAATATCAGCAACTAAACAGAAATGTTTTTCTCCCACCATCTAGAGTCCCTTTCTTTGTCCTGACCTCAGAAGAATCAGAGGAGAAGATATGAAAGATCCAGAGGATCAGTAACAATACAGCTCATGTCACTTTTTCTTTTCTACCTCTGATCTCTTAAAATAGTGCCTTCTTACAAAAGAGAACATGCTACATATTAAGAGAGGTGCAGATAACAGGATCTGAGAATCCAGAGGATAGATCACAAGCTCTATTGCCTTTTGCTGGAGTCCTCTTCTGTGATTTTAATGGAAGTACTGATGGCACTGTGTTCAATGTCCCACCCCCATTAGACTGAATGTAATCTAATTGGTGGAAAATGGGTGCTAACACATACTGGAGC
This sequence comes from Tolypeutes matacus, assembly GCA_026826555.1. Lineage (NCBI taxonomy): Eukaryota > Metazoa > Chordata > Mammalia > Cingulata > Chlamyphoridae > Tolypeutes > Tolypeutes matacus. Next base: position 8,367,715 of record JAKSZT010054055.1, read on the forward strand.
ACTGGAGCAAAGTTTAGTCACTCTAAGCAGATTTCTTTGGAGATTGATTTTAGATTACAAAATACTTGATAAATTGCATTACACATCTAGCCTTATTGACTCTCCAAAAGGGCCTGGAGAAATGGGATGTCAGTGACGATCATTATACAATATTTCGAAGGGGCCAGCTACATTGTTGTTAGCTGCCATAGCAGGCTCTATTATTCTACAAATCTGTCCACATCCAGATAGTTTTCTTTCCTTCAGTTGGCTGATACTCAATAAAGCTAAGGAAGGAGACTAGTTCACTTTCTTGGAAATTTGAGATTCTGACTGTGCAAAATCTATTTGTAATTTTTAGTTACCATACTGATGGTGATTATAATTGTATATCCAATATCACATCAGATATTTATTTATTCCACAAGTGCATGCCATCCATAGACATTCATTCACCAAGCATTTAAGAACTTGCCTAGTTCAGCATCTCTGCCAACTACCAGGGACTTGTGAAGGATGTGGTTCCTGTGTGACATCAAAGGACATCCAGCCTAATTGGAGAGTAAAACGTGTAAAGTGTAAGTATGATATAGTGTGGTAAGTGGTATCTAGAGATACATTATCAATAGCTACCATTTATTAAGTACTTCTCATGTATCTGTGAAGCAGAGACTTCAAGTTGTCCCCCAAACATTCTTGCTGTCCTTCTGTAGGGAAGATTCATTGCTAGGAATAAGTAGCCCATGCAGGCACTACATTTCCCAGCCATCCTTGAATATAAAGGGCCATGTGAACTGTTCAATAGAATGTGGGCAGAAGTGACATATACCACTTCCAGTCCTGGCCCATGAAAAGCTTCCATGATATCCACCATGACCCTCCCCACCTGACCCCCATACCCCTGCCATACCTCACCACCACCACCACCTGATATGTATAAAGAGAGATAGGTCACCTAGGGTAAACTTGGAAGTTGAAAATGGTAGACCCATCAGCCTAGCCCCAGAATTATATGTGGAGCAGAGCCCACTGCTTACCTTATGGAGTGAGAAATAAACTTCTATGCTGTAAAACAACTGATTTGGGAGTTTCTCTCTTACAGTAGTTATTGTTGCCATTACTAATACATCCCCAGCATTGGATCTAAATGCTTGGTATGATGATTCTTTAAATCAATAGCTCTATGAAGTGGATACTACAATTATCCATTTTATAGATGAGGAAACTGAGGCCCAGAAAGGAGATGCCATTTTTCCAATGTAGCAAGAGCTTGCAGGTATTGATTCCCAGACTTCACCCCAGATAGTCTGAGCCATGTTACAGATGCTTCCTGTATATGTCTGTATGGTGCACCTTACCCAACCTAGAAGGTCCAGAAAGCATAATAAAGAATGGGGTCATAGCAGAGGTTTCAATCTCAAGGCAGACATGATATCGATGTGCCAAGTCCTAAATATAAAAATGAAAAGACTGAATGAGAAACAAAAACTCATCTGCATATTTGCAGACTGAACTGCCCCCAAGTGCTTAGAAAATTCAATGATAATCCAATGATAAAACATTAAAATAATTTAAAATACTATGACTTGGAAAAAATAGTGCAGAAGCAAGTAAATGGTAAGAAATATATATTTTGAATTAACAGGAAATAAATTCAAAGACAATATAATTGTTAATGCTTGTTAAGAGTTCAAATTACATCAAAAATGTTTAGTAGTCTGTTTTAAATGCAATTTTATTCCAATAAAAGTATTTTAAACCAATTATTATTTATTGAATAATAAAATTTTATTTAGTTATATATCCATTTGTTTATGAATGCATTCCTGCCTAGTTCAAAAAAAGAGGCAGAGGGGGATTTGAGGCAACTTACAGAAAAACAAAGAATTGAATAATACAAAGCCTTGAAATAAGTGAGATTATGGGTGTTAAAAGACAATGAAGACAAAAAATAAGAAGTCAAAGATAGGATTAATTTTGAAAATTTTCATTAAAATATCTAATACATTTATACAAAAGGAAGTAAATAGTTGGATATTCCCCTGGGTAAAAATAAAAATACAATTAATTACTAGATTCACAAGGTTATTGAGGGGAAGTCTAGCCTTTCCTTGTTTTGGGACATAGAAAAAAACTTGTCCTGAATCATCATATAGAAGAAACTTGGTGATATAATGGACTAAAGCCTTGACACCATGCTTACAAGTCATACAGTTGCAAAAGTCACATAACTGTTCCCTCAGTACCAACTTGCAGTGTCATTCCAAAACCTAGCTCAGCAAAACAGTTATATAAGAAGCCAGGTACAGTCCTCTAATGGTTCAAGTCTGGAATTCAGCTAGTCTATTCCATCTGTTTATTGGTAGATGTCGTAGCCCATTTGGCAAATGAGCCGGATCAGTCTGAAAGCATTGACAGGAGCACGTAGTTATTGATTATTTAACATTAGACAGTAGAGGGGGGTGATGTGGGGAGGTATGGGGATTACAACCCCTGAAAAAGAAATTAGGAGTTAATGTTAGCAGAGAGAGAGAGAGAGAATAAAAAAGGATGAAGCAAAGCTGTGTTGAAAACAGAGAATTTATGTGAAAGTAAACACATGGTAATAGTAAATTATCACCATCATCTTATATTCCCTTTTGTATATGTAGCCTGTACTGAAGCATCAACATATGTATTTTCAGTTGTTAACTATTGAAGAAGAGGATTTTCTGTCTCACTCTATCACTTTCCTTACGATCAGTAACTTTTACAGCAATGGGTGGGGATATAATGATGAAAACAAATGCTATTAACTGAGCCCTTCTAAGGCCTTAGCTTCATTTGCATACTTGGTTGGGTTGTATGTCAAAGAGCTAGAATGTAGTCTCCTAGCTGGAGAAAGCACGGTGGTGGAAAATCAAAACGAGAGCTGCAGAGGAAGGGAGCGGGGAGTTCCCGGCAGGCAGCTGTTAGGGAATGTGGAGGTGGAATGACTACTCTTAGAAGTAAATCTAATGATTCCTTTTAAAATATTTTGCTCCCCAACCTCCAAGACCCTAAGTCTTGCTTCTTTCAGAGGTTTCACTGCCCAGAGAAAGAATGTTGAGGAGATATCCAGAAAGTGACATAATAATGGTTTCACTATAATGGAAATTGACCCCATTCTTATGGGGAGATAAAGTTTTGATGCAGCATGTGGCTGGATTAAATTAGTGCTGTTAGAACCCAGGGGACTCCCTGTAAAACTGTAACCATGACCAATGGAAGACCATCCAGGGCACATATCTCTCAGGAAAGAAGGTTGGGATGATTCTGCAAGAAAAGAACCTCAGTACTAGAGATGACTAAAGACATCAGTGAATCAATGAACAAGGAGGGAAGTCATATGTAACAACTATTCATCCATTCATTTGTTCAGGACATGTATATTAAGCACCTACTTTATGTCAGAAACTAAATTCTGATTTGTAATCCCTTACAGATTAAGGGCTATATTTTAAATTTCTTTTACTTCCTCACTATCAGAGTATCTAAATTTGAGGTATACGCTGACCTTCATTGGCATTTTTCAATAGTCTCTTATTCTATAGAGAAATTTTAATTTCAATTTTTTTTCTTTTCTTTTTCTTTTTTTTTTTTGCTTAGCCTAATAATAATAAATTTTGATTCCACTCTTAGAGAGTATCGGTGGTGGTTACATATGCTATCTTATCCAGAGTGATGGAATGCTAGGATGGAATTATGACAGAAGCTGGAGATACTGTGAACTATGAGGCTGGCAAGCAGTTTTTTTAAAGGGGGACCAGGACATTGCTTCTAGATGGTATAACTGGATTTGACTTTAAGTCACCATCCCACTGAAGAAGGGATGAATGAGTTGTCATAGTACACAAAAAAGTTGTGCTGTGTTAGGAAAGAATTGTCTGATCTGAAAGGCAGGAGGTGAAATGTACTGAACAAGAAGCTTCAGGATAACCCTGATGAGAATGAAGACTCAGGAAGTACTCTACAGCATACCAATATATGTGTTTCAAACTAAACCAGTAATGGTTCTCCTGTCAGAGTTGATTGGATTTATTTCCCAACCTCAAGAACCACCCAAGAGAATGGTCCATTTTGGATGGTGGTTAAGCAACCGAACTTTCCTAGAGAGACTAATGGTGACAGACAGAAAGCAAAGCAGATATTTCTGAAGGGACATGTTGAGACAAAAACAGAATGGCTGAGAACTAGAACACAGATGCTTGCGCAGTCTCACTTTGGGCAGATCAAGTGGCATGACTTTACAAACTAAAGGGGCCAAACTAATACAGTGGGATTTGGAAGGCAGGTGTCTTGAAGCCTTTTATTCAGATAAAATATTATATGGTATAATAGAGTAAGATCTGCATCTAGAATTAGAAAACATGGACTGGAGAACTAGTTATATTCTAGATTTGTGATATTGTCCAAATATACATTCTGAATACTTCATCTATTTTATTAGGAAAATATCATCTTCACTTCTTACAAGGCTCAAACCCATGTTGATTTTGATGTAATACTATAAGTCCTTAATGATAAAAACTTATAAATGCCATTCACAAGCAGGAAGAAATGTTAACAATGTTATGCTAAGTGGAAGAAGAGCATACAAAGCAATATGTACAGGATGATTGCCACTCTGGGAAAATAGAAACACATGTGGAATACTTGAAAGTGGAAACTGATAGAGCAATGGGATTTCACACATTTAAGACTGCTTTACATTGTTTTCCCAAAAGTTAAATTAAAATAATATATGTGGAACTATTGTGGCCACATAGAAAGAAATGGTTAAATGAGAAAATCCTGAGCAGCCGTGGATATATGAGATTTTTAATAGTACAAAACAGGAAAATAGAAGAAAAGGATTTCTAGAAGGAAATATGTTTTCAAGATGTATCCAATCTGGAACTCTTTACTCTCATCCCCAATTTTTGCTTCAGTGAATTCAGAGAGGAAGATCAGATGGAGGAACAGAGAACACAAAGCAAAGGGCTTTTTTAATGTCCTTTGACAAATGCTGTTGAGTGCTTAATCTGTGACAAGCTTTGGGCTTGGGTCTTCGGATATACATAAAACAAACAGACGGGCTGCATTGTCCACAGGGAGCTTCTGGAGTTTTTTGTTCTATGCGTATTACAGAAAAGGGAACCTCCTTAATTCTTTATAAATAGGAATAGGTATAGCTAGATCCAGGTATATAATCAATGAAGACTGTAAAGTCTGAACTTCCAGAAATTGCAGACTGAGAAAAATATATTGAAAATTCTCCTCTAAAGTGTTAAGAATCCTAAAAGTTAAAAAAAATAAAAGGGGGGGGGTATTTAATTTAAAAAGAAATTAAGTTGGCACAGGAAATGATTAGCACAGATAATGAATATCTCATGGAACCCTGATATCCTTTGGCCAATTAGAATTAAAATGGCCCCATTTTGATGATAGTGCATTCACAAATTGGTTCTCTGGAAAGATCACCAAAACAAAAAAAAACACTTTTAGCTATACTGACTAAAATAGAGAGAGAATGAGAGAGGGGGGAGAGAGAGAGCGCACACTCAAATTACTAAAATCAGTAATGAAAGAGAGAACATAACTACCAACCCCGCAGAAATTAAAAAAAGATTTCAAGGAAATACTATTAAAAACGGTAGCCCAGCTGAGCTCCTTACTACTTTGGGTTTGGCGCTGCTCGATTCGCGAATTGTTTGTTACCCAAATAAACTTTAACAGAACGTTTTAAGAAAGCCTCCGTTTGTCTTCGACAAACTCTATTGTCAGAAGCCGAATCTGAAGGAGGCTCCTGGCACCCGCCAGAGCGGGGAGTAACCAAGGGGAGGAAGCCAGGCAGCCATTTTGCAAGCCCTGCTTTCCGGCTGCACGGCGAGTTATCCTGTGTTTCCCTCTTGGATCCGAGCTCCACTGTCTTGTGTCGAGCTCTCCAAGTTTTGGGGGGCACAGTAAAACTGGTCTATGTCAAGATGAGGTCTCAGGTAAGACTCTCCCTTTGGAAGGGACCCTTTGAAGGCAAGGAACGCGAGCAGTGGGCACGTCGAATTAAATTTAGCTTGGAGTTATAGTGGCCGTAATGGGGACTTTTTAGACAAAGTTAATTATTTGGGAGGTGCCCTAGAAAAAGAGTGGATCCCGAATTCTCCTTTCAAAAGAAACAAAGTCACCAATATTATCAAAGCTGCAAGTTTATTGAAAGACAAACTGGAGGGGTGAGAGTATCAAGATGGCAGTAGTTTACAGTTGCTTATAAAGGCAATTAGGAGATTTCAGGTGGGAAGTTACAATATTTGTTTGACATTTAAGTTTCTCTGTACCTGGGATGTTCTTGCAAGGTGGAGAGCAGATATACTTTGATTACTATAGTATACTTGTCCATTTTTAATAGGCTATTCATACCAGCCTGATACCATTTTATCATTAAATGTTGCTCAAATTGCAATTTAGGAGGAATGCTCCGCTTTATGGTCTGTATTCTTCCTTCATCATTTCTTATCTTCTAAAAAGCCCCTGCCAGTTTTCCGAAAGGGGGCCTCTCCCAGGAACTCCCAGTGCAGGTGGTGGTTTTATTGAACACCCCAAAAGTAATGAAACTTAAATAAATTAGGTATACTGAGGTATCAAAAAGAATCAGTGATTCCAAAATAGGACTCCTTACAAAAGTCTATTAAAACCCTAAGAAACAAGAAGCCCAGACAACTGATGAAGACTTTGTCTAAACTGCTTTGACTCCGACTGTGCCTTCAGTCACTTCTCTTTATTCTCCTTTGCTTAATTACTCTCAATCTTCTAACGCTCTTCCTCATTTACCCTTTTACTTGGAGGATGAGGAAGAAAAATAAACTTGCCACATGCCCTGTAAGGTCGGACCCTCCACAGACCCTGGCATTCTGACCACCACCACCTTTAACCCTTGGTCAAAGACAGAACTCAGGGGCATAATTATTCATAGAAGAATTTAAAATTCTTTGGGATGCATATGATCCAGGGTTGCCTGTCCTATTACAGCTTGTAAGCATGTTGGTCAGAAGGTCCTATGCTAAATCCTGGGAGGCAAAAGCTGATTGGACTAACCCAGAAATGGACCTACAGCATGGCTCTTTCCACAATAAATCTGAGAGTCAAATAGACCTGAGAAATGGAGCAAAGCTTCTATAAGATTACACAACAGGGCAAAGACCATCTTAAAAATTTCCTTCACAAATAGTTGATAGGAAAGCTTTAGCCCTCATATTAAGAAAATAGCAACTTTTCCTTTCTGCCAAGAACGAATTATGATTAAAAAAAAAGAGTGGAACAACAACAGAAAGTCAGCTTTTTAATATAAACTGGTGAGTTTTGTGTTTCTGTGTTCTTATGTATGATTCATGGCTGAAAGATTTTATATTGAAGCTGTAAGTTCTCTTTTTATGCCTGTCTGGTATGTTTGATATATGATATTTTCCTACATCTGATGTTATTACCAAATGAACTTATAAAACTCCTTAAAAGAGCTCTATTCAAATTGGCTTAAGGATAAGTAAATACTTACATAATTTCCGTAATTCCCAGGAATTACGGAAACTTAACTTCTAATATTTCCAATAAAAAAGTTTTTATAGAACTAACCCAAATGTTTTTGTTTGTTTGTTTGTTTTAATTCAAACTCACTTAATTTAGGTAAACCTTTGGCATATAGGACTGGTTTAATATTATTATTTAAATAAAAATAGCCATTCTTTTTGAGTTATCAATGTTAGGTGTAATTCAAGCATAGAATTTTATTCCACTTGGGTATAGTCTTCCTAAATTTATACAGATTTACTTATCAAATTATCTAGCATTACATCTACTAGATGATTAAGATGATGAAAAATGTGAGTTTGTATTTAGCCAAATGAAGGTTTGCAGGATGTGTTTCTGTTAAGGAAAAAGAGAGTAATTTTGTCCTAAGGTATAAATGACTGGTATTCAGAATGAGAGACAGGAATGTGTAAGGCAAAATTTAAATGCATATAGAAAATTGTAGGTGTGTGGAAAAGGAATTTTATCTCTCATGGCCAAGGTTGGCTAGGATTTGATAGGTTTATAAAATTTTTTTAAAGTTTTCTTATCAGACAGTATCTCTATGCAAAATTAGAATTTGATTTTCTCTCTGTTAAAATGACAAAGTTTTCTTGGTTTATTGATTTGCTCTTAGTAAGAAGTTATAAAAGGTTTTCCTTAACCATCTAAGTAATCTTATTAGAAGGCAAATATTCTATATTTTACCAGGATAATCTTTTTTATTGACCTCATTATCCTTTATTTTTTAAGAGAACACACTTTCTCACTTTTGAAAGAACTAATGTTTTTATCTTTTCTTTTTTTTTTTTTTTCCTTGTTTTAAATCATGTTAACTCCTATTTACTTTTTAAAGTCTTTTATTGCCATTTTGGTTAAATAGGGAACCAAATATTTCACAGTGATCCATTTTCCTATTTAACAAAACGTTCAAGCCTGATGACTTTTTGACATTTCGCCCTCCCCAAATCAAACCTTAACTGTCATCTTCTTTTTTTTTTTTTTAAACATTATTTTATTTTATTTTTTTTAAAGATTTTATTTTTATTTATTCATTTATCCCCCCCTTGCTGCTTGTGCTCGCTGGGTCAGCTAACCACGCCATGCGGGCGGACTTGCCTTCACCAGGAGGCCCCGGGAACCGAACCCGGGGCCTCCCATATGGTAAACGGGAGCCCTACTGATTGAGCCACAGCCGCTTCCCTAACTGTCGTCTTCTTGATCACAAACTCTCTTTGGGATTTTCCAGAGAGCTCCTGGAAATACACAAAGGATTTGTTCTTTCAATTTGTAAAAATAGAGGGTACTAAAACTAGTAAGATTTATTTGATATGTTATGAGGTACATGGGAAATGCTGGTAAATTAAAAAGGATTTTCTAACCTTCTGTTGGTTAAATTAGTATGGATAAAATGTTATTAATATAAACATTTCAGAAATTGTATAAAGTTCCTAGAGATTTGTCAATGTCCTCACTGTCCATGAGATGTTCTAGTACTGATCTGCCCGGTAATATATCATTGGTCATAATTTCAGTTATTCTTTAAAATGTATTTAATGAACTCTCATCAGATCATTCACTTTTGTAAAATAGTAACAAGTTAACCATGGCCATTTTAAGTCTATTGTCATCTTGTGACAATTTTTATTCTGATGCTTCCCTGAAACCACTTGCAATCAGCTACAGGCCAGAGTGCTTCATCATCAACAGAAAAGACTGTCTTAGGGGCTCATGGAAATAACCATGTTCTCCGGGGCACAGGCTTCTAATGACATTGCTTAAGTAATTTTGAAACCATACCACTGGACTGAGTCAAGATTGCCAGAATTCTAGTGAAGAAGCTGATGGGTTCATGAGATTGCTATAGGTTTTATTGCTGATATTTTAATGTTCTATTTTCTAGATAGAAGGAATCCCTTACTCTTTCCCCTTAAGCTATCTCTAATTCATAAAACATTTATCTTTCTCTCCTTGCCTGATTCCTCTAGAATTTGGAAACTTTTTACGGACTATTTTTATGGCAGTATAATTATTTGTGTATGTTCAATCAGAATCTGTCCTTGTTAACAGGACATAATTGGAGATGTGGTTATATAAAAAAGGCTTTGACTAGAATAGTTTTGTTTGAGAATAATGCTCATTAATTCAGATATGATCAGACATGTTTAAGGAACTAAGGTTGACTTTATGGAGTCAATGCTTTTAAAATTCTCTTGGAAAAACTGGTATGGTACCTGGCTTCAGGGTTCCCTTCCTTGCAGCTAAGTAAGGAAGGTTACTTTTCTGATAGGCATGGGAACCATGTGATACTTTGGGGACCTCGAGAAAGAGGAATTAGATAGAGTGGACTAGATCAGAGTGGTACTGCAGGTGAAATATGATGTTTAGTTCTTGGTTTGGATTCCTTGCCTTGAATGGCTTTTAAAAGTCCAAACTGGGGTTCTTTATGAAAACTACTAGCAAAGCAAACTTAAAGAAAAAAAAAGATATATGGTAAACTACCATTCTTAGTGCACCTATGTAAATAACTAGGCCAAACCCAATGAAATCAGCTTTATTTTATGATGAAGAATAATCTTTTTGAGGGTTGTATTAGTCAGCCAAAGGGGTGCTGATGCAAAATACCAGAAATCTGTTGGCTTTTATAAAGGGTATTTATTTGGGGTAGAAGCTTACAGTTACAAGGCCATAAAGCATAAATTACTTCCTTCACCAAAGTCTGTTGCCACGTGTTGGAGGGAGATGGCTGCCAGCATCTGCAAGGATCCAGCCTTCCTCCTCTTCTTAAGGCTCTGTGGTGCCAGCTTCTTCTGATATCAGCTGTAGGCTGGGATAAATCTCATCTTTCTCCCGGGGCTCGTTCCTCTCTGGACTCAGCTGCTCTGGTCTCTCAAGGTCAGCTGTAGACTATCAGGCTCTCTCTTACCAGGGTCTCTGTTGTGTCTGTGGAGGCATCTCTTCCTCTGTGTTCTTCTTCTGCGTGTTTAATTCCTGGGGCTCCAGCTCAAAACTCAAAACTCTGTCCTCTGCCATGTCTTTTCTCTGTGAGTCCCCACCCACCAAGGGGCCAGGGACTCAACATCCCACTGAGGGGGCCCAATCAAAGCCATAATCATAATTTAATCATGCCCAGAGGAACAGACCAGCCCACAAACAGAATCCAATATCTATTTTTGGAATTCACAAACAATGCCAAACTGCTACAGGGGCTATCTTTGATCAAAAGGAGGGTCACTGTGGAGAGATATTTTGTGTTTTAATAGAAAACTATAGCACACTCCTGCAAGTTAGCAGATTCTGCTCCTGTTCAATTCTGCATTATTTTGTGTCCTGTTTTAGTTTCCTAGGCTGCTGAAAGCCAATACCACAGAATGCTTCAGCTTGAACAGTGGGGATTTATTAGCTTACAGTTTTGAGGCCAAGAAAATGTCTAAATCAAGAAGGAAGTGCTTTCTTCCTGAAGACCGGTTGCTGGCAATTCTTGGCTCCTCTGACACATGGCAAGGCACATAGCAGCATCTGCTGGTCTCTCCCTTCTCCTCTGGGTTTGTTGATGTCAGCTGCTTGCTTCTGTGGCTTTCTCTCCCTGTATTCATTCCATTTATAAAGGATTCTAGTAATAGGATTACTAGAATGAGGTGGGTCATACCTTAACTGAAGTAACCTCCTCAAAAGATCCTACATACAATGGGTTTATACCAGCAGTAAGGGATTTGATTTAAGAACATGTTTTTCTGGGGTACATACAGCTTCAAACCACCACCCATCCTCTTTTTAACCTGTAGATATCCACATGGTTTTATTACCTACCTGTAAATTGGACTGGATTCTGTAATCTTGCCTATCTTGTCTACCCTAAATTCCAGTCAGACAGCTGAGGATCTTTTGTAAGTCAGTCCTCAAACCAGCATAAGAGGGGTAGTATCCCCAATCTCTTGACCTACAATAAAACAGGGTTCCACTCCTTCATGCATAGCATCATACTTTCCCTAGGAGTATATGACCTGGAGTGAGCAGTTATAAATATAAGTTTATGAAACACAGCTTTAATACCACTCTAAAAGCATTGGGCATTGTTGGGAGAGACCCCTTTCTGAGAAAGGATTTTCTAGAAGACAAAATAGTGGACCCACAGGGCCTTTCTGAGAAAGTGGAACAATGGAAAATACCCTACAGAATTGCAGATAAGAAACACTTGGCAATAAACCTGTTTCAGTCTGGGAGAAATAGCTTATTAGACTGGACATACCACACTGATGTATGTGTGTCTCTTCACACTTTGTAAGAAACCCCTCCCCCACCATATAAAATGGAAACTTAACATGAGCCAATCAGAACATTTCCTTACTTGCTTCTTGTGTTTGCCCTATATAAGCATCCCCTTTCCATTCCCTTGGTGGAACTCCTTACCACTTTCAGTTTGGTGCTGTCAGATTCATGAATCATTTGTTGCCTGAATGAACTTTAACAAAATAATAATTTTAAAAAGACAAAAGAAAATCCTGTAGACCAGCAAATCAGGTAACTTAGATGAAATGAACAAATTCCTAAAAAGACACAAACTACCAAAACTAACTCAAAAAGAAATAGAAAATCTGAATATACCAATAACATGTAAAGAGATGAATTACTAATTTAAAAAAACAACAACACAACTTTCCACAAAGAAAAGCCCAGATCCAGATGAGGAATTAAAGAAGAATTAATCCCATTTCTTCAAAATATGGATGAGGAGGGAACACATCCGAGCTCATTCTATGAGGCCAGTATTACCTTAATACCAAATCACACAAAGAAATCACAGTGAAGTGAAACCACCAACCAATGTATTTTATGAATATAGATGTAAAAGGTCTCAGCAAAATACTAGAAAACCTAAACAAGCAATATATAAAAAAAATTAAAATCATGACCAAGTGAATTTTATCCTAGGATTTCAAGGTTGTTTTAATGTACAGAAAAATCAATTAATGTAATATCAATAAAGTAAAGGACAAAAAAGGCATGATCATCTCAATAGATGCAGAAAAATCATTTGACAAAACCCAACATGATGGATTACATCATGATAGAAACACTGTACAAGATGGGAATAGAAGAGAGCTTCCTCTTGATAAAGGGTACCTACAAAATCCCACACCTAGTGGTGGATTATCATACTCAGTGGTAAAAGACTGAATGCTTTCCCACTGAGATCAGGAACAAGACAAGGTTGTTCCTTCTTGCCACTTCTATTCAGTATTTTAGAAGAGGTTCTAGCTAGGGCGGTGTATTAGTCAGCCAAAGGGGTGCTTATGTGAAATACCAAAAATGGGTTGGTCTTTATAAAGGGTATTTATTTGGGGTAGAAGTCCACAGATACCAGGCCATAAAGCATTAAGTTTCTTCTCTGACCACAGTCCATTGTCTTGTTAGAGCAAGACAGCTGCCAGCATTTGCCAGGGTTCAGACTTCTGGGGTTCCTCTCTTCCCGGGGCTGCGTTTCTCTCTGGGCTTAGCTCCTGTTTCCTCCACAAGGTCAGCTGTAGACGATCAGGCAAACGGCTTGCTTCTCTTCTCCTGGGGCCTTCTTTCCAACATCAAAACTGCTTCTCAAAAGACTGCTACTCAAAACTGTTCTTATCATGCCTTTTATATTTGATTTCCCACCCACCAAGGGGTGGGGCTCAACACCCTAATCATAACCTAATCATGCCCAGATGAACAGATCAGTTTGCAAGCATGATCCAATTATATTTTTGGAATTCATAATTACATCAAATTGGCCAACGGCTACAGGTGGTTAGGCAGGAAAACAAATGGCATCCAGATTGGAAAGGGAGAAGTAAAACTATCTGTATTTGCAGATGGCATTATCTTATATGTAGAAAATTGTAAGGAATCAATTAAAAAGCTATTAGAGTTAATAAATGAATTCTGTAAGGTTGCAGGGTACAAGATCAATATACAAAAATCAATTGTATTTCTATACACAAGCAATGAACAATCTAAAATTGAAATTAAGAAAATAATTCCATTTACAATAGCATCTGTGGAAGTTTGAAATTATTTTATGAATCCCAAAAAGAGAAAGATTATTTCATGAATTAATCTATTCTTCTGGGTGTGAGACTCTTTCACTTGGACTATGTCAGTGAGACATGACTCAGGTTGAGTCTCCACCCTCTTGCTGGGTCTCATAAAAATGCAGACACAGGAAAAGGGAGCCGCCATATTGATCCTGCCATGTGAGAGAGAGGACTGCAGTTTCACTCACAGCAGAGCTGTAAGGAGAGAAGGTCCCTGAGAGGCTCAAAGAGCTGAGGCCCAGGGAGAGATGAGCCATATGCCTGATAGCTTGCAGCTGAACTCAGGAAGAAAGCAGAGCAGCCAAGACTGATAGGGGAGGACTGGAAAGAGACAAGCCCTATGCCTAGTTGTCCACAGCTGAGCTCCAGGAGACAACGGTAGATTCTTGGAGGAGAAGGCAGAGACTCAGCAGAGATTGGAGGCCATCGGCTTCACCATGTGGCAGCTGACTTGGTGAGAAAGCACCTCTGATGGTGCCTTGATTTGGACATTTCATGGCCAAAAACTGTAAGCTTTTACCCCAAATAAATCTCCTTTATAAAAGTCAATCCATTTTGGTACTTTGCAGTGGCAGTCTTTTGGCAAACTAAACAGCATCAAAAAGAAAAAAAAATTACTTAGGACTAAATTTAACAAAATTAGTACAAAACTTATAATCTGAAAACTACTAAACATTGTTGAAAGAAATTAAAGAAGATCCAAATAAATGGAATGGTATTTCAAATTCATGTATTGAAAAACTTAATATTGTTCAGATGGCAATATCCCGCAAACTAATCTAAAGATGCAATGTAATCTTTATCAAATTCTCAGCTGCATTTTTTTTTTTTTTCAGAAATGGACATGATTCTAAAATTCATATAGAATTGTGAGGGAACATAAATAGCCAAAATGATCTTGAAAAAAGAAGAACAAAGTTGGAAGATTCACACTTCTTGTTTTGAAACTCATTACAAAGCTACAATATTTAAGACAGTGTGATACTGCTATAAGGATTGGTATATGAGAGTCAAGAAACAAACTCATGCATCTATTGTCAATTGAATTTTGATAAGGTTGTCAAGACAATTCAATGGGGAAAGAATAGTCTTTTCAACAAATGACACTGGGACAACGTGATATCATTCTACAAAACAATGAAATTGGACCCTTTCCTCACACCTTATACAAATTTAACTCCAAATGGATCATAGACCTACATTAAGAGCCATAGCTATAAAACTTTTTGAAGAAAATGTTGGAGTAAATCTGACCTTGGGTTAGGCAAACCCTTCTTGAATAAATATCAAAAGAACAAGCAACAAAAGAAAACAGATAAATTGGACTTCATCAAAATTGGAAACTTCTTTACTTCAGTGGACACCACAAAAAAAGTGAAAAGACAATCCATGGAATAGGAGAAACTACTTGCAAATCATATATATCATAAAGGATTTGTATCCAGAATATGTAAAGATCACTTACAACTTAATTATAATGACAACCCAATTTAAAAATGACAAAGGGCCTGAATAGACATTTCCCCTAAGAAGATATACAGTAGATATACAATAAGCACATGCAAAGATACTCAACATCATTGGCAATTGTGGAAATGCAAATCATAACTATAATAAGATACCACTTCACACTCATTAGAATGGCTGTACTCAAAAAGACATAGAACATGTTTGCAAGGATGTGGAGAAATTGGAACCCATTGCTGATGGAATATAAATGGTGCAGTCATTTGGAAAAGAGTTTGGCAGCCCTTCAAAATGTTAAACATAGGGTTATCATTTGACTGAGCAACCCACTCCTTAAAAAAAAAAAATGAAAGCTTATATTGACAAAAAAGCTTGTAAACTAATGTTCATAATAACACTATTAATAATAGCTGAAAAGTAGAAACAATCAAAATGCCCATCAACAGATAAAATGTGGTCTAGCCAAACAATGGGATATTATTTGGCAATACAAAGGAATTAAGTAGTGATACATGTTCCATCTTGAATAAACCTTGAAAAAACTTAAGTGACATAAATCAGTCACAAAAAAATTCATTTTATATGTTTCCTTTGCATGGAATGTCCAGAAGAGGCATTTTATAGAGACAGAAAGTAGATTACTGGTTGCCTAGGGCTCAGGGTGGGGAAGAAATGAGTAATGACTGCTAATGAGTATGAAAATGTTCTAAAATTATAGTGATGATTGTACAGCTTTGTGAATATACTAAAAAAACATTGATTTGCACACTATAAATGGGTGAATTGTCTGTGTTATGGATTGAATTGTGGCCCCCAAAAGATTTGTTCAAGTCCTAACTCCACATCTCTGAATGTGACCCTATTTGGAAATGGGATCTTTGAAGATCTTGTTAGTTAAGATGAGGCCAAAATGGATTAGGGTGGGCCCTAATCCAATATGATTGGTGTCTTTATAAAGAATAGGAAAATGCAAATATTCTCCCTGACCTGATTTTGTGATAATCAGGGTAGGCTAAACATTCGCTTTATTAGAAACCATACATGTGTCCCCAAACCTAGTTTTCCTCCCTTGGTCTGGTTTTTAGAATGCTGGTGATAAACTAAGCCTGATTGATTATATGACCATTCTGTATGAGAAAAGACTGTAACTCTAGGTATCTTTGGTCAACCTTAAGACATATAGCAGGGGGGCAGATGGTTGGGCGTCCGTCTCCCATATGGATGGATCTGGGTTCGATCCTCGGGGCCTCCCGGTAAAAAGAAAAAAAAAAGAAAAATATAGAAGGTACGTGGGCCCCTAGGCCTCATGCATGGGTGCGCCATCAGGCCCCACAAGTGGGTGAGCCCCCTAGGCCTCGCGTGTGGATGTGCTGCCAGGCCCCGTGGGCCACGCAGCAAGATGATGACATAACAGGAGAGTGACACGAGGGAGAGCCAAGATGAGATGCGCTGAAAAACCAGGAATTAAGGTGGCGCAGGTGGTAGGATGCTTCTCTCCCACATCAGAGGTTCTGAGGATCAAATCTCAGTGAAGACAGGAGGAGAAGGATGAGAAGAGAGGGCAGGAAAAGGACACAGAGAGTTGCCCAGTGAATGGACACAAAAACAGCAAAAATGGAGGGGAGGGTAAAAATGGATAAAAGTAAATAAATAAATAAATCCTTAAAAAAAGTATTATAGGGGAGTACGATATGGACTATAGTTAGTAGTAATACTTTGACGATGCTCTTTCATAATTTGTTAACAAATGTTTCACAACAATGCAAAGTATTTGTGGTGGGGTGATGTGTGGGAGCCCTGTATGATGTTATGCATGTTTGTTTTGTAAGTTCACAATGTTTACTGAACACTTATAGTTTATGTATGTTCATGTGTGAATGATATACTTCAGTAAGTTGTTTAAAAAAAAAATAGGAAATTTGGACACAGTGAGAGAAGATGGTCATGTGATTGAGGCAAACATTGAGTTATACCCAAACCAAAGAATGCCATGGACTACTAGCAAACCACCATCAGAACACTGCAGACTTCAGAGGAAGCATGGCCCTGCCAACACCTTCATTTTTTACTTTTAGCTTCCAGAGCTGTGAGACAATAAATTTCTTTGGTTTTAAGCCTCCCCAATTGTGGTACTTTTTTATGACAGCCCTAGAAAACTATGACAGTCTGCTATATGAATTATATTTCAGTAAAACTGTTAAAAATATGTAAAGAGAACATTACAAAGTAATTTTCATTATGGAAGTCTTAATACCCTTTTGTCAGTGTGAATAAAAAATAAGGACATAGAGACTCTGACTTATTAATATAGTCATATAATTTAATAGATACATAACAGTCTCCTATAAATAGGGACAACACATTCTTTCAAATTCATAAAAATTAGCACGTGCTAAAACAAAAAAATTTTCAATAAAACCAAAACAATTTCAAATGATTTATCAATAATTCAATTATTAATAAACTTAAAAGCAAAATAGCCAGCCAAAACATAAACTATTTAAAAATAGAAAAGATTTTTTAAATGATAATTTGGCAAAAGAAGAAATTAAAGCTGAATTTAAAAGAATATTTATATAACAATGACAAAGGGAATAGTTTAGGATGTGAACTAAATGTGATGAATGTCATACTAAAGTTGATTTTATCACTAAACAAGAAATAAAACTAAATTAAGATGCCAGCTCAGTAATTTATAAAATATAACATCAAATTAGACTAAGAAATGCAGGAAGAATTTGTAAAGATAGCATATAGGGAGAATATAAACATCCAGAAGTATGAGTGTAGAAAGGAACATAATCATCATGCAGAGGTATATTCAAGTATATTGTCTATATTTACAGGCTTATATATTTGAAAATTGCAAGGAAATGAATCATTTTCTAAGAAAATAAAAACTTTCACAATTGCCCCCAAGAAGGCTAAGACAACTTAATAGAAAAATAAATATAGAAGAAATTGAAAAACATATTCAAAAAACAATTCTAGTTCCAAGGGTTGTTTCAAGTGAATTATCACAAACTTTTGCAAAAAAATTCACATACCATTTAAAGTGCAAACAAAAAGATATAACCCTTTGCAGTTCATTGTGTGAAGTTAGCATAATCTTGATAGCAAAATCTAAGCACAAAGTAAACTAAAGTTTAGACCAACCATTATTTGAAAACACAGATAGGAAAATCCTAAGTAATAGTATACTGAATCCATAAATATATTTAAAGTATAATATAATATGACCAAATTGACATTAAATTATTCAAAAGTAGTTTAATAGGCAAATCTATTATAATCCTTCACATCAGTAGCTCAAAATAGATAAGTCATGTGACTATCTTGATGCTGAAATGACGTTTGATAAAATTCAACATCCATTCCTAATAACTTTAATGCCTTAATTATGTAAAAAATGAGTTCTTTGCAAGCTGATAAATATCATTCTGAATTGTAAAATTTTAGAGTCATTTCCTTTATAGTCAGGAACAGAGTAATGTTGCATATGAGTAGTACTATTCTTTGGAACTATTACTATCATTTAAATAAGAAAATTTATAAAAATAAGGAATAGATATAAGAAAGACCTGAAAATGGATTAAAGTGAAAGTATTATTGTTTTCAATGTGATAATCTCTCTGGAAAATCTGAAAGAATCCATTAAAACCTTTGTTTACTGAGAGGAGTGTTCTTAGGTTGCTTAGGTACAAGAAAAATACACCCAAGCTATCTTTTTGTAAGTGAGAAATAACCAGTTTAAAATATCTCATTTTCAGTCAAAACAAAAAATTTAAAGTGCCTAGGAAATAATTTAACTAGAAACTAGAGACATATAGATCAAATATAGTTAAAGCTAGAGAGCTTCTCTGGGAGACATAAATGAAGTCTTGAATATTTGGAAAGACAAATGATGCTCATGAATAGGAGTTTAATATTGGAAGATGTCAATTCTCTCTCTCCTAATTACTCCTGTGTATATTACGTTCTGTTTTCCTCTGGATCCTTCCAAATTTTTCTCTCTATCTTTGCTTTTCAGCGATTTGATTATGAGGGACCTAAGTGACTGTTTATTGTATTTGTCCTGCCTGAGGTTCAGGAGATTCTTGGATATGTAAGTTGGTTTGATTTTACCAAGTTTTGGAAATTTTCAGCAATTATACTTTAATTTTATTTATTCTCTATTCTCTGCCTTCGCTCCTACTGGGACTTCAAGTACAGTCAGACTGCTTGATATTAACTCAGAGGTCACTGAGACGCCAAAAATTTAAAAGAAACAAAATCATAGAGTGTATTCTCTGACCACATACAATTTGAATAAAAATGATAACAATAAAATACCTACAGAGAAAAACAACATTTGGAAAGTAAGCATGTTATAAAGGGCTCATGGGGCAAAGGAGAAACCACGAGAGAAATGAGAAAATATTTCAAACACAATTATAATGAAAAAAAAAAACAATATATCAAAATGTGTTGGGTACAGCTAAAGCATTGCTTAAAGAGAAACTTTAGTCTTGAATGTTATATTAGAAAAGAATAATAGCTTTAAAAGCGATGATCCAGGTTTCTACTTTAAAAGCCAAAATAAGAGGAGAAAAGTTAACCCAAGACACTTAAAATGTAAAAAAAAAAAAAAAAAAAAAAAAAAAGAGAGAGAGAAATCAATGATATAGAAAAAGGACAAAATCAGAGAAAAAAATAATGAAAACAGAAGGTACTTAATTTGAAAAGATGAAAATTAAAGCATCAGTAAGACTGATAGAGAAAATTGATTTTTTATAAATTATCTATGTCAGGAGTTAAAGAAGGAATGTCACTACAGATCCTATAAGCATTAAAGAGTATATGTGAACATTATCCAGTAAATCTTATAACGTACATGAAATAGAAAAATTACTTAAAAAACACAACTTACCAAAAATAACACAAAAATAAATAGAAAAGTCTGAATTGCCCTATATCAGTGATTTTCAACTGGGGACAATTTTGCCTCCCAGGAGACATTTGCCAGAGTTTGAAGACATTTTTGATTGTCACAGCTGTGTGTGTATTGGGGTGGGTGAGTGTTGGAGGTAGAGGTTAGGTATGCTGCTAAATATCCTACAATGCACAGGACAGACCCTACAATAAGGAATTATCCAAACAAAATGTCATTAGTGCCAAGTTTGAGAAATCCTACCACATATCTGTTAAAGATATTGAATTTATGGTAAAAAAAAAAAAAAAAAAACTTCCAACAAGGAAACACCAGTTCCAGATAGATTCACTGGTGGATTATTTCAAATATTTAAAGAAGAGATGAAACCAACTTTTATACAAATTCTTTCAGAAGAAGGAGAGAACATTTCTCATATCATTTTGTGAAGCCAGTATTACCCTGATACCTAAACTAGACAAAGATATTGCAAGAAAAGAAAACTACAGACAAACATCCTTCAAGAACACATACACAAAGATCACTAATAAAATATTTATAAGTCAAACCCAGCACTATATAAAAAAGAAATAATATATAATGACTAAATGGAGTTTATCCCAGGAATGCAAGGTTGGTTAACATTTGAAAATCAGAGTAATTCATCATGTTACCAGAATAAAGAAAAAAACAACACACGATAATTTCAAATGATGCAGAAAAAGCATTAGAAAAACAAAAAACTCTTAGTGAAATAAGATTAAAAGGATACTTTCTCAATGTATAAAAGGTATCTATAAAAAGCCTACAGCTAATACATTATTTAATGATAAATATTACATGTCCTTCACCTAAGATCAGGAAGAAGGCTTTCTTATCACTTCTGTTCAAAGTTTACTGAAGATAATGGCTAATACAATAAAGTAAGGAAAATAATGTGCACTTAGATTGGAAAGGAAATAGTACAACTTATTATCTGTGTGGAAAATCCTAAAGAATAAAAAAAAAAAATTCTAGAGGTATTAAGTGAACCATGCAAGGTTTCAGGATACAAGAAATACAAGGATTAATAAAAAATA
>JAKSZT010054055.1:8397431-8785380 GCA_026826555.1 Tolypeutes matacus
TTGGACCCTTTGGCATAACACACCTGCAAGAGGGGGTGGCCTCCCCTTCCCCATTCACTTGCCAGATGCAACAGTGCTGGAGGAATTCACCGCTTTCCCAGACCCCAGGTTATCTGGGGAATCCCTTAGGATTAACTTTGGGAACAGCGGGAGTTCATATATTTTGTGGACAGCCGTACCATCATCACATGTGATAGACCTTTTGGAGAGCTGCTGCTTTTCTTTTCTTAACTGGGGTGTCCCTGATCAAGGCAGTCAGGCAATCATCTGAGCACTGCATGTGCTGGCCAATAATTAGCCCCATCAACACATGTTACACACTCTTAGGCCATTGCTAACTGGCCATTCCTTCTAGGGACTCTTAATTTCTTAATATTTGGCTATTTGAAGTCATCTTTAGTTTCACTCACTTTTTATTAATCTTTTATCTCTGTTCTGTATACTTTCTTTTAGTATGTTTTCAAGTTCATTACTCTGTTCTTCCGTACCTTCAAATCTTCCCTTAATCTCAACTAGCATGTATTTCATCTCTGACGTTTTATTTTTTGTCTTTATAATCTTAAAATCCCTATATTTATATGACAACTCCCAACACATAAATATTGGCAATCAATTGAATACAATTTATTAAAACACTGAAAACCAAACAAAATACCTCTATGGTCTATGCACTATTTTCTCTCAACATCTGGGGGAAAAAAAACAGCATTTAACATTAGACAAATATTGGGTTCAATTACCAGATCCACTATTTAATAGCTGTGTGGATCTTGTGCAAGTAGTTCAATTACTCAGGTAAATTTGTGTTCCCTGAGATGGCAGTGAGACAGTGCCTGGTACTGTGTTGGTCACTTGAAATGTTTTAAAAATATTGATGTCAGTTCAGTACAGCCCAAATCCCCAAAACCTATGCCAAATCAACTCCACTGTGCCCCACTTTTTCAAGTACTGTATAATTACTGGGTGTGTCTAAGATTTTGAGAGAGAATGGAAAAATTCTCTGGACAGTGGGGAGAAACTCAAGAACACTAGCTACCTCAAGCAGTCTCTACATAAAGGATAAATCTTTGTGGCTACCAAATGGAATATAGTGTAGTTCTAGTTCCATTGTCACCTAGGAATCTAAGACAATGAATGTCTAGGTCTTTGAATAGAAAGATGGTGTCTAGAGACCCTGGTCAATGAAATATCCTAGCTGTAAGGGCTGATGTGGGCTGGGCATCATTGTTTTCAAGCTTTCCTCTGTTATAAATTACTATGAGATGTTGAAATGATGTGCACTTTCAAATCAGGGTTGCCAGTAGACCTGAATTGACCTCAACATGTCTTATCTCCAAACCATTTTGTCCTCTGCCACATGGAAGTTTATCATCTCAGAAGTAGAGAGACATTTTAATAAGGTAACCAGAGAATCCACAGCCCAGGATGAGTATTTTATCTCAGACAATCCAGACATTATTATTTTATCATTGATGGCCAAAGAACATTATGTAAGGACAGGATGCCTTTCTTATATCTTCAGCTATTTAGGAACTGTACTTGTCAAAATACTGACAGGAAGAGTCAGAGAGAACAAGGGAGAGAAGAAACCAGAGAGAGAGGAGGGATGCTTGAAATGAAGGGAGAGAAATCTATTTTACTGAATGAAATCTGATTCCTTATGAAAAGATTGGAGAAGCATAGTGGAAAATAAATAAATTTTCCTTTCTGATTTTTTCCTCTATATCACTATGTGTTGATTAATAGATTGATAAATCAGCAAATGGTGTTGTGTAGCATTCTCAGTTTTATCTGAGTAAAACACCATTCTGTAAATGATATAGATACCAGAATATTCTGATAATCAGATGACATTTATTCAGCCCTAGGATCTATATTTAGCAGCACCTGAAGGTTTTCTTCAGCTTGAGACAATATGAAGACAAAAGGATTTGTTAAAAATGAACTAGCAATCAGTAATGGAATTATAAATATATAGTGTGGAGTACACAGTGAATTCTGTTATGTTCCCTTCCCTTTGCTCTCACTAAAGTACTGATAACTCTGAATCAGTGTAATGTTTATGGACTAGCTCTGGTCAAATTTCCCTTAGTCTTAGGGAGGCTATCATGGGGGTCGCGATGCTTTGACTCATCCAAGAAGTTTATATTTCTTGTTTAAAGGGATTAAGTCTTAATTTTTGGCTTATATCTTTGGTCAGAATATAACATTTAAGGATGAGTCCTTATCAAGTGATTTATAAAGGCAATTTTATTTCCTTTTACTGGTTCTGCAAAACGCTGGCTATGGCTTCATGATACTGATGATCTATGTTTCTACAACCTGAGCACTGAAAGCGAGGATTTTTTCTAAGATCTCCTGAACATGGAAGAGAGAAAAGACTCTCCCTTCCGATTAAAGCCAGAACAGGGGCCAGAGCTGGTACACTCAGCTTCCCCCTTGTCTCAGCAATCATGAAGCTTCAAAGGAAACATAGCATCCACGTTTAAACCGTTGATTGAGACCAACTCACAAACCAAGAGTTATCTAGAGAGGTTAAATGGTCAACCGCCAGTTGCCAGACTGCAACAGCTCCCAGTCCGGTGCTTTTGTTACCACTCTCTCAGTTCACCATCAAAGATGGGAAGTTGGATTGAATCTCACTTCCAGTCAGGACCAACTACATAATTTGCTACAATGATTAAGAATTTCAAGAAGGAGGCAGCAGAGCCGTAAACCAAATATAAGGCCCTTCAGAGTATAAGACCCTGTGTGACTGCACAAGTTGCAAGCCTGTGAAGCCAGTCCTGCTTACCCTTCTTGTTCTTATCCTAAGATGGATACAGAAAACTGGTAACCAGGTAGATGATCGATTTCAAGTGAAAGTCACTTCCATCTTCAGTCAGTTTCCCCATGTTTTCCATCTAGGAAATGTGGGTGGGTCACTCAGGCAGCACATCTCTGTGATGGAGGAGGAGGAGCTTAGTGTGGCAGATTTCACAGCATAGTCCCTGAGACTTAAATTTTATCCTCCAGCAAAGAAACAAATAACAAAAAAGACCAGCAGGTGCCCATTGGTGAACCATAGTCTGTCTCTATTGCTTCTGTTAAGCTTTTCTGTCATGGATACTGTTCTTGATTCCTTTATGTGAAGTTGGAAGGCAAGGTAAAATATAGCAGGCAGGGGAGGCTAGCCTGAGTTTTAAGTGAAACAGATGGGCAGTTGAGAGATTTGAGAGTTCTCTCTGTTTTACTGCCTTTTTTTTTTTTTTTTTTTTTTTTTCGGTTCTCCTCCAAGTGCAGTTAGTAAACTTAACCTTAGAGAATTAGTTTGATGCAGGAAAATGATGCTCTTCCCTTTTACCAGCTTTTCCTACCCTTCCATCTTCACCAAGCCTCAGAGCTGCCAATCTCGCAGAAAATCTCCAACAGCTTCAAAGAGCAGAAGCAGCCAGGCTGCTAGAGAAAGGCAGCAGGGGAGGGGAGTGCTTTATAATTTGCGTATTTTGTTGTGTCTGGTGTCAGACCAGGAATCTACGGTGCTGCCGTTCTAATAAAGAAGGCAGTCAATATGCAAAAAGGAGCTTAATTTTTCCATCCATGCCTGCACCAAAGAATCACATAGTTTTAAATATAAAAATAGTTATGGGAAAGAAAAGAAACAAATATGTTGGCTTGGCCCAAATAATCATCAAAATACCAGATTCATATACGCAGGAAGCAGCATTTCCCAACAGTTAACTCATGGTTCTCTGAGGACTGTTTAAATTGTTTCTGACCTCATTTGCCTAAAAAAAAAAAAAAGAAAGAGTCCAAGCTTCCCTTAAAGGCAGTTACATGGTCTCATCCTTAAAAAAAAAAAAAAGGTGTAGTGAGGTCTGTAGTGCAAAGCAGTAAATAATCAGTTTCTATTAGACTTTGAGTTATAACATGTTTTGAGGGCAAACTGACTTTCCTAATTATGTTGGCAGAAGTGAATGTACATAAGATGGGCTGAGTACACAGTCATTCATTAGAGAAGTTATAGCATCCCAAAGCTTTCTGAGGTAAAGGGTGTTATCAATTTGGAATTTTAAAAAGGTAATTAATCTGTTTATGTAGAATGGACTCTATAAAAATGATCCTCATGTGCTTAAAATTAAATCACTGCAAATGTCGGTATTAATTCATACTTAAAGTCAAGGGTTCTCCTCCTTGATGGACATCACTAAGTCAGTGAATATCCTGCAACTACATGCAGTATTGTTGGTGTGGTCAGATGGGCATGTTTTGGGGGCGAGAGTAGATAGCTTTCACCATATTTTCAGAAATCTGTGACACAAAAAAGGAACCTTTCATAGGGTCACTCTTTTAAATGTCTGTCACACCTATTTCAATCTGACCAAAATGTGTACACTTTCTCTGGCTAACAGACCCTGAAACAAACATTCTGAATTTTCTATCCAATTAATAGATATTTACCTGTGAAGACATAGGAAATGTCAAAAATTTACAACTATCCTGAAAAACTCAGAACCATAAGGCTGATGGTCTACTCAGACTTTGAGTCATCAAATGAAGTCCTGTTGGAACAAGGCAAGAAACACGATGCCTCCTACCATCTCCCCCTCCCAACTCAGAGATCTGGGGGTCAGTGCCAGCCAGAAAATAAATGCCTAATCTCCTGATTGGGTACTGATATTTGAAGAAATTTCCATATCCAAATTGACACTGATCTCATTTGATGGAAGTGGGTGGGAAGAAAACAAGGATTTGGGGGTTGAAAGGCAGTGGTCTTCCAATTTACATTACATGAAATACCAGAGGCAGCATGTGATTGGGGAAAACCCAGGTGAGGTTGCAGGCTGAAGCCTGAGTATAAAGCTTTCTGTTTTCCTTTGGGTTCATTGTTATTAGTGTTGATAATTTGTTATGTTCTCCTTTACTTCACAGCATCATAATCTACAGTCACTGGGAAGTAAGATAAGATCACAACTCAGTATAGCAACACCAAACCAGAAAAATCCCTTCTAGAAACTGGACGTTGTACATGGCAGCTGTGCACATCAAACTGTCCTTGGGCTTTAAGTCTGAGAAGAGAACTCAACCACTATGCAAGGGAAGAGGGAGTAGGGATAAAGAAAACCCAGAGAATCAGGAAATTACCTACCCTTTCAGTAGAATTAGAAAGATCTAGTCAGCAATGGGCCTGGGAGGCATATAAAATATTTGTAGCAACTGCCATCTCTATTATGTACTGCCACTCATCTGAGAAGATCTGGTATTATTTTTTACTTGATGCTACAAATGTGTTTCTCTTCCAAAATTATCAAAGCAGTTGGAAGCCACTTGTCTCCCTGACTCTTTTGCCCAGCTAGTTTATATTAATTTATAGATAAATTTCTCCATATATGGTATTTATAATATGTCTCACCACAGAATATTTCCATTTCTAATTGTATCCAAGCTCAAAATGAAAGAAAAATAACTGGTATGTAAATATTTAAAGAATTTATATTCATCTCTTTGATCTTTACAGGTAATAAAAGCCTATTCTCATTCTTTGTGCATCAGGTATATCAGCCTTTTCCTTATTTTCCCCCTCATTCTGCCTCATCCAAAATTGTTTCATTAATCTATTGAAGAATTCCACCCACGGTGTCAAACCTGCCAATCACATTAGTTGTAAGTTGTAAATACCTGTCTCCATGCTCAGTGTCTGTATCCGTGGCATTACCAGTACCAGTACTACCAGTTCCTCTCTTTCCCCCTCCTTCCTTCTTTCCCTCATCACTTCTACCATCTCTCTTCAGCCTCCTCACCATTACCACCACCACCACTACTCCCCCATCACGACCATCACCTCCTGTAGCCCCCCATACATCATCACTACCACTTCCCCTTGCCATCACCACCATCACCTCCTGTCCCCCCACTCACACACCATCACTACCTCCATCTCTTCTCTGTCTTACCCCTACCCCCCAAACAACTCCCTCATGACCTCTCATCTTCCCCCCCCTCGCCCCCTCCCCCCACAGTGTCCTATCTCCATACCTTGACACTATCTCCTTCCTCCTTCCAGGTCTGATGGAACTTGGAGAAAAAGCATGATCTCAGTATCAGGATCTGGAATCTTTCCTTTCAAATTTTCTTTTCCAGGCTGAGTTTATTTGTTGCCAATAACCTTTCTAAATCTGAGCGTCCTCATTCTGGAACTTTAAGACCCCAGTGTAGACCAGAAGCTTTTCCAGGCCCTTACCTATGTGCCACCCCTTCTCCAGACTAATCTCTATTCTTAATCCAGATAAGTAACCTCTGCCTGGATACCTGACTGCTGTCCCTATCACACCCCCTTTCCTCAAAGGGTTGCCAAAGGATCTTCTTATAGATCAGTACATTTCACAGGCTTTATACATTTGCCTGATTTATCTTTCTCTCCACTCTTACTATCTCTTTAAATCAAAACTCCATATATTATACCAAAGTCTGCCCCGGTTACAATTATACATTGCATTCCTTTGTTTCTGATATGTGATTTTTAGATTACATTGTCTTCTAGTGTCTGTTTGCTTTGAAAATGAATCCAGTTTCTGGCAGCTGGATTTAACCACATAAAATATTAGAAGGTCTGGGTTTTGTATTTAATTCTTATAAGGAATGGAGCAACCTAGATCAGATTTGATGAGAACAACCAAGTGTATTGATCTTTTAGATTGCTTCTGGTGTGCTAAAATTTTAAATCTTCACTGGAAGTCTGTAAAGTTTGGGGTAATATTAATGTCTCCTGGTTTCTTGCTGAAGAAGAAATAGTATAAATTGTATTCTTAATAAGGAAGCTTCATTATTCTTATGGGAAAATATCTTAAGACAAGCCATTTGACAAGGAAGAATCAGGCTGAGCTAGGTCCTACAGAAGAGGGCTAGTTCAGGTTCAAAGACTGGTGAGAATGATAACTTGAACCTGATTCAAGGTTGCTTTCACTTTAATTTGCTACCAAATTTTCAAATAAATACTTATAAAAGGATACATGAAATAAAATGCAAGGAAGTTGAAGCAGCTTACCAATGCTACCAGTGTTTTCTCAGGGAGACCCCAGAACATTGTGGGCTAAGAACTCAAAGTTTGAAGAGCCCATAGTCATGGGCTTGTGAAAAGACCAAAGGGTCTACCAACTGCCATATAAAGAAATTCCTTGTTATGCCACAATCAACTCACTTCCCTTTTCCATTAATTTCTGTGTCATCTAGCCAACCCCTCATGTTATAAATAGGAAAATGCTTTCAGCATCAAAAGATATTTATTTATAAATAGACTGTGTGACCAGTTTGATAATAAGCAACAGAAACCAACTCTGATTCAAAGAGAAAGGAAATATTTCTTGGAAAGATCTTGGGTAATACAAATAATAGAAAAGCGAAAGACTGGGTTCTGAGGAGTTCTGAGTAGCAGGATCTACACTGTGAATTCTGATCAGGGTACCCATGCTAGAATGAAGAAGGTTTAAACATTTTCTTATGTTTTCATGGCACCATTCAAGGAAAGAGACTTATTTGGCCCAGCTTGCATCATAAGCCTACTCCTTGGACAGGGAAGGGAAGACTATCAATTTAAAGTGCCACCAGGCTGACACACAATCACAGGGAATTCATTAGCCAAAAGTTAATGGGAATGCTATTACAATAAAGGGAGTGAGGAGGCAGGTATTAGACACTGAGTTGCCAAAGAAGCGACAAATGTTCACTACCTAGCCCAGTATAATTAGGTACATTTCTTCTTCATTCTTTCTGCTCAGAGGCTCTTTGGATGGTCACCCAGTCCATCAGGAGGTGCCACTTTGCTTATAAAGATGAACCACAGCATTGCTGCAAGTAAGCATTTAGAGTGAGAAAGTGTGCTAATGTAGCCACGATACTTGTTCTGTACTCATTGACCATGACCCTGAAATAAACTCGGTGGGATACTGCTCTCCTTAAATTCAGTGCTTGTCAATTTGTACAGATGTTTTAGCTGAAGAGTTGAGAGAGTCATTTTCCTCAGAAGGTTTTTCTACCTCACTAGACAGTCCTCCAGGAAAAAAGGTCTTTAACCTCAACTACAAATATCTCCTAGCTAGACCGCTTCTCTCTAGGTAATCTCTTGGAATTCAAGACAGCATTTTAAATCAGTGTTGAAAGCATTAAAAGAGAGAGAGCATGGACAAAAAATAGTAAGAAAGAGTATACCTACATTTTATCCACTCGGGACACAATTATTTCACCTACTGTAAGACAAATACCAGAGCACGAAAACACCAGTTTTTTTTTTGTCACACACAGTATACCATATGACCACTGTAGCTGATTCCTTTAATTGAAATTAATGAACCAATTAGTGTCATATTGACAAGGCTGAGTATTTGCATGGGGATATGACAGATTATGGCATTTGGCATTTGCTTCATCCTGTTCCAGCATACACACTCTCTCCCCTCCCCTTACCTGCCAAACATTCACAATGATTGTCCATCCTGAGTTTCTTTATTGCATCATGTCCTACAAATTCCTCAATCCTTGGACCAGAGTAATTTTATCCCTTTATATGGCCTCCTAGAAGTGTTTATCCTGTTGAGCATCCCCTCCATCTTGAAGCACTCTCGTTTCTTGGTTTCTATGATACTATACGCTTCTGGTTTTTCTCTGCCCCCTCTGGCTTTTCCTTGTAACAGGGTTATCTTCTTTTTTGAAATTTATTTTTATTTTTTATATATATATATACATATATTTTAAGAGGTGCTTAGATTACCTAAAATATTACACGGAACCCACTGGGATTCCCATGTTATCTTCTTTTAATTGAACTTTAAAATTTTGGATCTCCTCTCTTTTCTCTCTTTCACATCAATGGGCACAATCATCATCTAATATACCAACAATTGCAAACTATCTATCTCTGGCCCAGATCTCTCTTTGGAGCTACAGATTTGTATCTCTACCTGCTTATTCTATATCTCTTCTTGGATACCTCAAACACCTTGAACTCAACATTGCCCAAAACCAAATTTACAAATTTTTCCCTATCCCTGCCAGTGTGCTTGCTCTCTCAGTGAATGGTACCATCCTCCATCCAGTAACATAAACAGGAAAACAAACAGTTGCTCTTGAAACTTCCTCTCCACCAATATGCCATGTATCACCAAATTATCAACTGTTTTTTGTTTTGTTTTGTTTTTCGGGGTTTTTTTTTTTTGCTTCTAAAATAAGACTCAAGTTCAACCACTTATCACTATCCCTACTGTCACCATTCCAGTCAAGCTACCATTTTTCAACTGGACTATTGCAAACAGCATCCTCACTGGTATCCCTTCTTCTATCCTGCTCCTCTACAGTCTATTCTGCCCACTTCAGCTAGAGTAATCTGTTTAAAACAGAAATCTGATTGTTTCACTCCTTTTTTTGTAAAACTAGTCAATAGGACTTTCCCATTTGTCTTTCAGTAGGCTTAACCTGTCCACAAAGTCCTCTTCTGGCCTCTGCCTACCCTTTGGACCACTCTTTCCCTTGCTTATTTCACTGCAGTCATTTCTTCAAACATAACATGAAACTTTTGTCCTGGGGGACTTAGTATATGCTCTTCCCCATATCTGAAATATTCTTCCCCACCACTTTACCTAGCTAACTTTACCCATTCTTCATGTCTCAGCTCAAATACCACTTTCTCAGAGGAACTCTTCTTGACCCCTAGTCTTAATCAAGGTAGCATGTTGTTTCTTCATATCATTTTTACTAGTCCCTCATAGCACTTACCATGTTTAGTAATTATTTATGATTTTTAAAACATTTGTTTGTCTTTCTCACTAGATTATAAACTACACAAACATAGGAATGGGGTCTATTTTGGTCATCATTATTTCCCAAATACCTAGTATAGTATTTGGCACATAGTATACCGTCAATAAATTCTCTTGAATGAATGAATAATTACTCCCAAGAAATACTGTGTAGTGAACATTCTGACCGAAATGCACATTTTCTTGGACTAGGACTTGCTGGACTAATTTGAGTTAAATTTGAGCTAATTACCTTACTTCTCAAAGCCACAACTTCTCAATATATAAAATGGGAATGATAGAAATAGCTATTTTATTCATCTTTTCAAAGAAGCAAAATTCCATTTTGTTTAAACTCTCCATTTTCCTTGATTTGCTATTTCATTAATTTCTACTCTTAATTTTATTGGTTCCTTCCTAATTTTAAAATTTTATTCTGATATTATTTTTATAACTCCTTAAATTGAACATGTAGCACATTAATTTTCAACCTTTATTATATTCTTCTAAAGGTTTTTAATGCTATAAATTTTCCTCCAATAATGGTATTAGCTGCATCCCACACTTTTTTAAATATATTTTCTAATTCCATTGTGATTTCTTCCTTGACTCTTAAGTTATTTAGAAATATTTTTATTTCTAAAAATATGGGGGTTAATCTTTTGTTACTGATTTCTAACTTATTCACATTGTAATCAGAGAACATGGTCTTTATGACACCTATTATTTAATAGCCTTTAGGTTTGCTTTGTGGCCTGATATATTTTTTATAAATGCTTTATGAGTGATTTAAGTGAATATGTATCCTCTAATTGTTGGATATAGAATTCATGCATTTTTATTGATCAATTTGTTAATTTTGTTATCTTTTATCCTTAGTGGCTTTTGTCTTCTTAATCCATCAATCACAGAGAGACATTTGCTAAAATCTCTTGCTGTGTTTGTGGATTTGTCAATTTTTCCCAGTAATTACGTTGATTTTTTAATTTGCATATTTTGAAGTTGTCTATTAGTTGCTATAGCAGTTTGAGATTATTTATGAATTCTGAAAAAACAGATTATATTTGTAAACTGGTCTGTTCCTCTGGGCGTGATCCCCTTTGATTGTATTAGATTGAGCTTAGATGTCTTTGATTACATTACATTAAGATTAGGGCTTTGATTCAACCACATGAGTAGGGTGTAACTCAGGTTAAGTCCCCGCCCTCTTGGTCGGCTATATAAATGGACACTCACTCAAGAAGACACACAGAAGAAGGCACAGGAATAAAGAGAGCTCCATAGATACAGTAGAGGAAAGAACCTTGATCCTATAGCCCCGGGAAGAGAGATCAGCCATTTGCCTGATAGCTTGGAGCTGAAGAGAACAGAGCAGCTGAGCTGAGGGAGCCTGGAAATAAACAGACCCTATGCCAGTGTACAGCTGAGATCAGAACAAGCTGGGCCTATGGGGCCTTAAGAGGGAGAAGGAAGGAGAGACCAGGTCCGCCGTCTTCAGCACTTTGGTAAGGAAGTAACCTTGAATTGTACTCTCTAGGGTCTTGTAACTGTAAGTTTCTACCCCAAATAAATATCCTTTATAAAAGTCAACAGATTTCTGGTACTTTGCATCAGCACCCCTCTTAGCTGACTAATAAAGCAGGTTCTTATACTTAGAAGTATCAGTATACAAGTTTATTATTGCTGTATCTTTTTGGAGATTTGTTCCTCTTTTCCTTATTATATGTCATAATGTTTTCTGATCTAAAGTCTATTTTGTTTGATACTGTTACAGCAATACCACCTTTCTTTTTATTAGTAATTTCCAGCTATAGCTTTAGCTATTCTTTTGCTTTCAACCTATCAGTGACCTTAACTTTGTAAACAATATTATTTAGCTTTTACTCTTATTTCAATCCAACAATACATTTATTGTGATTATTGATATATTTTAACTTATTCCCATCACTTTATTTTGTACTTTCTATTTACTGTTTTTTTAATATTATTTTCCTATTCTTTTTTTCTCGGTTTCTTCTATTTTATAGATCAAGTTTCCTTTATTCTTTCATCCCCTCTACTGGTTGAAGACTTAAACCTCCAATTTCTCTTCATTTAAATGTTCTTAAAATTTTATTATGTGCGAATTTGACTAAGCAAATTTCCATGTTAATATTTCTATACAATTTCTGAAAACTACAAGGACTTTGGAGTGCTTGAGCTTTACTCATACAGTTCCTGACTTAAATGTTATTTTTGTCTTGTATTTCAGTTTTACTTTGTTCATATAAATTCCTCCCCCGTTAGTGATTATTTAGATTTAGCTACATCTTTACTGATTTCTTTGACCAGCGTTTCCTCTTGAGGCACACTCTTTGTGGCTTCAATTTTCTTTTTCCTAAAGTACATATTTTAGAAGTTATTTTAGTAAGGGTCAATAAATGGTAAACTCCCTTATTTTCTGCTTTCCAAGGACAACAGCAACATCTTCCTCCAAAGGCTTGTGCTGCTTCACCACTCATTATTCTCATAGCAGCTCTACTAGTAGATATTATTCTTAGGTTACTGATGAGAACTTATCACTCAGAAAGATTATCTGACTTCTCCAGCAGCAAGTAACTGGTAAGCAGAACTCTAATGCAGATCAGTTTGACTCCAGAGCTCAAAACCCTAAGCTCCCTTTGTATTGGGAAGGGAAGTAAGAGGCAGAGATGGGCAGGAGTGGGGATGGGGGGTAGGAGAGTGCTGAACAGCAGCTATAGCCCTTGGAGGAGACTCGAACATTTCCTATACTTTAAGATTTTAAAAAAAGAAAAAAAAAAAGAAACTTTATACATTTTAAACTCATACTTGGAGGCGGCTGTGGCTCAATCAGTAGGGCTCCCGTTTACCATATGGGGGGCCCCAGGTTCGGTTCCCGGGGCCTCCTGGTGAGGGTGGGCCCGCCCGCACGGCGTGGTTAGCTGACCCAGCGAGCACAAGCAGCAAGGGGGAGATAGATGAATAAATAAATAAAAATCTTAAAAAAAATAAAATAAAATAAAATAAAATAAACTCATACTTGCTCAGAGTCAGCTGACTTGAGAGATGCTGCAAACCTCACATCAAAACAAATAGCTCCAGCTTCCAAATGACCCTTCAAGATGATTCCATAGCCTGTTCTGGTAATTGAATAGTCATTAAGCTCTAGCTTTTACCTTGTCTGATTTTTCCTTTCTTTGGTCACCGGGACCTTATAGTTTGCTTTGCCCAGATGTGTCCTTCTGGTTTTTCCAAGACATTGCCATTCTACCACATGCCTTTTCTGTGTCCTGATGAGTTCCATTGATTACACTATAATTTGAAAAAAATATATTACAAAAAGCATGGACTAATGCAGGGGTTCTTAACCTTTTTTGTTCCACAGACCCCTTTGCCAATCAGGTGAAAACCACGGATCCCTTCTCAGAATATAGTGGCAAATAGTTTTATGGCACTCACCATCGGAGGACAGAGAAAATAAAGATAATAAGTTGATTTTTTTTCAATTCAAGCTCTGAGGATGGAGTCACATGCCCTGGGTTCCCTATTAACTCCACTGGGTGGTGAGTTATGGGGCGTGTTTCCAGCATGCATCCTGTGCAAGAGTCAATGTGTGCCACTTGTTATCCCAGGACCCAAGATTTTGGTCATGCAATTCTTCCCACTCAGAATTTTTTGCCTCCTCTTGGCCTAGGTAAATGCCACCCAAGCTCTGAGAGTGGTGTGGCTCCCACCTCCAAGGTTGCTTTCCTTCTCTAACCTCTGCTTCCTCCCAGCTCTGCATAAATTCAGTTCAAAGTACAGCCTAACTGTTCCTTCTGTCTCTCTTTTTTTTTTTTACTGGGAGGTCCCAGGGATCGAACCCAGGTCCCTCCTTATGGGAGACAGATGCCCAACCATTTGAGCCACATCCGTCCCTTCCTTCTGTCTTTATCTTTTCTTCCACCAATAGATTATAAGCTTTTCAAGGTCACTGGATATTTCTTTTCAAACTCTCATGGTAATTGCACAAAGCTGATAGCATGGTAGAGATATGCATAAATAGATGCTGATTGATTAAGTGACTTCATGTGTTTAAGATGGAGATAATATTGATACTGCTTTTCTACCTCCCCAGAAGGATATGTGAACATGCAGAATAGAGAATATAGGATTTTCAAATCAAATATACCTAACTTCAAGTCTCAGGCTATTGTTCACTAGGTGCATGATCTTGGACCCTTATGTCACACTTCTGAATCTGTGTATCTTTATCTATAAAATAAACATTCAAAGATGCTTGAAAATTAATGTGTGTGAAAGTGCCTAGCATAGGGGCTGGTACGTATTCAGCGTTTCTCATGTCTCCTAGGAGAAAGATTTCTTGGCAAATAAACTCTCATCATCCCAGGTTTCTAAGGAGCAAAAACCTCATAGAAGTCACTCTTTGCAAATCAATACATGCTCTTAATTCCAGTCCTGAAATATTATGACAGTGTTTCCTAAAATATGAACCAAGGACAAATAGACGACTTGTTGAAATATGTTGATTCGGGGATTCTAATGAAAACTAAAATTTGAGAACCACAAATATAGAATGAACCTATATATTAAGTCTGGAGCTGTAAGTGAGCAAAACAACTTCTCATAGAATTCCGTTTTGAAAATGATTATTTCTTCCTGGTTATGCTACATATAACTAAAAATGTGGTGTTTTTTTTTTTTTTATCTTGCAACCACACAAATTTATATTTTTATCAAACTATTAAATAATTTTTGGGAATAAATAACAAAAAGTTGGAAATAATCCAAATGTTCTTCAATAAGGGATAAACAATTTGTGGTATGATAAAATATAATGCAGTAGTTAATATGAATTAACTAGGGCTGCATGTGTCTGTCAACATGGATCATTCCCCAAAATATTGTTGAATGAAACAGGAAGTCTCAGAACATTTATATAAATTTAAAAAAATACAAAACAGTACTACATGTTGGTTTTAAGTTTTTGTATGCAGTAAAAATATAAACACATAGACTGGAAGAGTCACATAAAATGTTCAATGATGATTGCCTCTGGGGAAGGAGAATAAGACTAGAGAGGTATAGAGAGGCTTCAACTTAAAAGAAAGATCCGAAGTAAATGATTTACTTGTCAATTTCATATTTATTAATTTTACATGGTGGGCACATGAGTGTTTGTGATACTATTCTCCATGCTTTTCTCTATTTAATTTTTTTTCCAAATTAAAAAAAAATAGTTACTTGAAGTTTGATGTTTCAGAACATTATGAAGGTAATAAAAGAGTCATAAAGCAACCAGTGACAGAGATAATAAAGCAACATAAAACAGCAAAAGAAAAATTATGAGTCAGCTGTGATTTCTGTAACTACACTGATTGAATTTTGTGGTTATATGGGGAAAGGAGGTTCCATTCCCACATGTAAAATTGTTACAAAATAGCAGCTTGAGCTTTCAGGGGCACCTTGCCTTTGAGAGAGATGTCTTTTAAAGGGCTTTTGAGAATAACCTTTCCAAGACGCATTCCAGCCCCTAAAACTTGCATTCAAATTACATGCAAGCAGAACTTCCGTGAACTTCAGAGTTACTCTACCCTATCAGCTTCAGGGCTGATTAATCCCACTGCTGATGTCTGTCACTTCCTAAACCAGGAGATAGCAAATTGGAAGAGATCCAACAGTGAATCCCTCCAATGTACCAGGTACTACCCTGAGCATATTATATACATCATTTTATTTTATTCTCACTGTAATACTATGATGTCCAGCTTACCATGCCCCTTTTACAGATGAGGAAATGGATGCTCATGAGATTGAGACCCTCGGCCAAAAGAGGGTGGATACAAAGTCTAATGTGTCTCTGAGTCCCCAGACCCATGGTTTGGCTCCACATAGCACAGAAAATCGCTCCCCTCCTTCTTCCTGCAACAGGGAGAATGTACATGGTCAGGCAAGAGCAAAATAGATTATTTTGGAGGGAGAGGAGGACAGTTATTTGTTTCTTAAGTGATTACCAAAGAGCAGAAAACAAATTGCCTTTGTGTTGGGGAAAAACGGTGCTCACTGGGACATGGAGACTGATAATTGCAGGCGGGAAGTTTATTGAGAAGCTCTCCCAGCGGAGGGGGTTTGAAGAACAGACTTCAGCCCGCCCCTGGAAGGGGGAATATGAATTTATACAGTACCTTCTTAGGTGGGGAAGTGGGGTGTGAGTGAGGTGCAGGGGTAAATAGGGAGCCTGAGAGACAAAAATTTTCCCTTGTATGGTTAGAAGGTAGTGAGCTAGGAAGTTACGTGTTCTTGAAATGCTGGAGGGGCTGGTGGTGCCTTGGTCTGGAGGGGGTGAAGGTCTCTATCTCACTTTACTCCCTTCTCCAAGTGGTTTCTTTGTTCAACCTTTGGGGAAGTGCCGTGTTTTTACGCACGTAGGCTATGGGGGTCTTGTCTTTCCTCAATATATATCAGGAGGAACTGAGTTATAGCTTGTTAATTATTGGAAACCTAGTGAGGGGGAACCTCTAACACTTTGTGTGGTTGATAATATACTTTCTACTGTTCTTAATTACTATAGTCATTCAACATGTTCAAGGCAACTATCAATATTGACTGGTAGCGGAGCAGAGGGTGCTGCCTTGCTTGATTTTGACACCTTCACCCTAAGTTCCTCAGTCCTATAGCTTATCCCCAGTTAGGCCTCAGGAAATAGCTCACTGGAGCCCCTAACAGCCCCTGCAGTGCATTTGCCATTTCAGCTCAAGTTTATAACCAGTCAGGTAACTAGTGACAAGCAGAGAGGTGATTTGAACTCCAGTTCTTCAATACTCCAAAGCACATGGTTTCTCCTTCATATCACACTGACTTTCTTTTTCAAAAATTGGCCAACACATAAGAATCTTAATTAACATTTGCCTGCAGTGAGAAACTTTAAAAATGATCTTCAAAGATGAATCATTAACCTACTCCTTTTTATCTTGCTTTGACTCCTCTATGGGATACTTAGAATTCATGGGACTTCTGAAACATTAGATAATAAAGAAATAGCCTGCCTGGTTTTCCCAGTTTCTGCTTGTGGCCATGCATGACTGTCTCACTTCACAGGAGGCAGTGAATCCTTTGGTTTGTACTTAACTGATGCTCGTTTTCTAATAAAACCTTATAAAAATAAAGACAGAGGGGGAACAGTTACTTTGGAGCTTGAAGTAGTCAGCTATGAAAAGCTGCAGTTCCATTAGCCCTTGAAGACTTTTTGATAGAGAAGAAGGCATTAACTCAAATTAGAGTCCTTAAATAATTCTAGTCATGCTTTCTAAGTTTAGGGTTCCAAGTGGTACAAGGCAGCTTTGCCACTGAGTTTGTCAATTAATTTCTCAAGCCCAAAGGGGATTTGAGAGAAGACTAAGCCATATGCTACTGATTCATTTATACTTAACTCTGCAATATGTTGTTTAGAAAGTAAGATTTGGTGGTTAAAAGAAATGCAGAAAAAAAACTTGAAGTGCCTTTTTAATACTATTAAAGATTTATTTGCTTCATAATAGTAGAGATTATTTTCCCAAATGTAATCCAAATCTAATCTCCCTTAGTGCCTTTAACTTAAATTGAAATAAAAAAAGCAGCTGGATTTCAGTTGACTATGTACTCAACATATCCCTGGGAGGAGCAGGAGAGTCAGGCAGTCTTCTGCATTGAGGACTTCAATAACTCTACCAGCCTTTGGAAAAAGAATCTATAGGGTGGAAGTTTATAGACAGGGCTGATGACATCACAGTTACTGCTCATTTTCTCTGTTTCTTTTGCATCCAATTCTTGGTGGGAGTTACTTTGTTCCATCTGATGTTTCCAGCTGTTAAGGACTAATGTGTTGGGCAATGGTGAGCAGAGAGCAGAAATTTTTCAATAGGTTGCTTGGCATCGCTCTTATAAGAAATAGACTCAAGAATTCGGTGATGGCACAGTCCCCACCATTTTCCTTCCCCTCCCTGCATTGTTCCTCCCATCCTATCCCTCCACATTCCAAGTAGTTCTCAACTTTCTGAAGGCTTGAGAGGAACTGTTGACAAGGAATGATATATCTGCCAAGAAATTGCTCCAAGGGGAAAAACCTTTTCTTCATATTAAAACCTAGAATTTCCTTTTGTAGGTTGTACAAATGTAAAGTTCTATGTAGAGGACACTGAAATGGGAAACATGTTAGCTTTAGGGATTTACTCATTTGCTGCCTTCGAGGAAGTTAACTGTGAGGAAGGCAGAGCTGGCATATACGTGTCTTTTATCTAAATTTATTTATATCCTCTCTTTAAAGGTAAGAGACTCTAAGGTAGCCCCAGAAACACATACAAAAGAGT
This sequence comes from Tolypeutes matacus, assembly GCA_026826555.1. Taxonomy (NCBI): domain Eukaryota; kingdom Metazoa; phylum Chordata; class Mammalia; order Cingulata; family Chlamyphoridae; genus Tolypeutes; species Tolypeutes matacus. The sequence goes on from JAKSZT010054055.1 coordinate 8,415,544, forward strand.
GAGATTTAAAATATTCTGGGAGAAGAGTGATGGTGATGATCAGATAGTATATGAATCTCCCTTAATCTCTTCATTAAAACAGACCAACTAGAATAGGAAAACAAAAATCCCACAGATAACAACCACAACAAAACTATGTAACAAAGGTATCCCCAGGAGCATCAAAATATAAACATATGGAGAAGGACCACTTAGAGCCAAGACTTGTGTGATATCAGCATCCCTGAGGTATAAAACAGAGGGAAGCAACTGGTTATCATACCATCCAAGAACAGGTGAACCCCAAGACTGCCAACAGGTACTTGCAAGAAAACACACTGCAGACCAATGTGAGAATAGCAGCAAACCCTGGGAAAGGGGTTTTGAACACTTCTTTGTACTCGGGTGAGTGCAAGGTATCTGCAGAGAGGTCTGATTTGTGCTGGAAAAAACTATGGACCCTATGAACTCGCAGAAACGGCTTCCAGGATTTCTTAGTTCTCCAGCTGCTATGACATATATCACACAACGGGTTGGCTTAAACAATGGGAATTTATTGGCTTATGGTTTTGGAGCCTGGAAGGCTTGTTTCCTTCTGGGATCAGTAGTGTTGTGGTAGGCTTAATCCTTGGAGTTCCTTGGGTTTTCCGTCACATGGTGATGTCTTTTCCTTCCTCTTCCAGGTTCTAGCTGACTTCTGACTTCCAGCTTCTGCTGTGGCTATTTCTGACTATGTCTGAAGTTATTCTGCTTTTGATTTTGATTACTTCAGTAATCAGATGAAGGCCCATCCTCATTGAGTTGGGCTGCACCCTAACTAAAACAACATCTTCAGAAGATCCTGTTTACAATGGGCACACACCCATAGGAACACAGACTAAGACCAAGAATGTGTTTTTGGGGGGTACATTATTCAACCTACAACACAGGGCAAAGCCCCACACTGAGGAGAAAACGCTGGGAGGAGGATCCCCACTGAGCAAGGCAGGGACACTTGAAGCACAGGGAAAAGACGACATTGATAAAGGTGGTTGGGGGGAGCACTGCCCAGGAGGCAACTCTCAGAATGTATCATGTTTTTCATTTGGAGATAAAAATATATCAAAGAAGGAACTCTAGAAACATGAAACTAGAATGGCTATCTCAATCCTTCTTCTTAAAAGTTCAGGAAAACTTCCTGAAAATTCAGTGGCAGGATTAAAGTAAAATGCCAAAAAAAGTTCTTATAAGCAAAAGGAATAGGAGCAGAATAACATCCCTAAACACCAATGAAAACACACCAGAAAGACATATCCACAAAACGAATCAAAACTGCGATCTACTCTTTCAAAAAAGTTAAAAGGCATTAAGAACTGGTACAAGATGTGAAAGTTCAACATGGTCATTAGAAAACCTCAGAAATAAGGTGACACTCAAGAAAAAATAGAAACAAATTGCTAAATAAATAAAATTCGAAATAAATTGTTAAAATCATTTCAGAAATTAAACTTTTAAAAATTATTTCAGAAACAGAGTAAATTGACCAATTTGACTAAACTAGAAGGGCAACACGAGTGAATAAACACAAAAGATAATGGAAGTTGAAAGGAAAACATTTTAAACAATAAAAAAAAGATAGGATAAAATTTAGGAAACAGTGGCAGAAATAGGAAATTAAAAAAAAAAAAGAGCCAACATGACTGTGTTAGTTTTCTATTGTTATGTGTCAAAATTCCCCAAATCTAGATGCTTTAAACAATAATAGTTACTTATTATTTTTCATGGTTTCAGAAGTTCAAAACTCAAACATTTCTGCTCTTTGATGTCTGGGGCATCAGCTGGAAGACTTGAAGGTTGGGGCTGGAATCATCTGAAGACTTATTCACTTGTTTGCCTGGAGGTTGATGCTGGGAATTGGCTGAGGGCCTTGCTGCGTCTTTCAGCTGCATCATCCACCTGTGGTCTCTCCAGGTAGCCTGGTGGCAGGATTCCAAGGCAAGTGTCCTAAGAGAGAGAGGGCCACAGGGAGCTATATTATTTTATGATTTATTTTTGGAAGTCATGTAGCATGATTTCTGCTGTAGTCGGAGTACTTGCAAAGCCTGACCCAGATTCAAGGAGAGGAAAAAAAAGACCCCGCTTCTTGGTGAGGTATGTCAGTCACATTGTGAGACAAGCGTGTGGGTTGGAATAAATACACAGCTGTGACCATCTTTTGGAGAAACAGTCTGGCACAAAACCTCTAAAAGGAGTTTCTGAAGAAGAAAACTAATGCAATAAAACAGAACAAATAGCAAAAATGTTAATTCAAGAAAACTTTACTGAAATTAGAAGAAGAAAAAGAGTTGACATTATATTTTGTAAAGGTACACAGTCCTCCTAGGAAAACCAACCGAGAAGGACAAAAACTGAGACATATCCTAGTAAAGCTATTGGACTTTAAAGAAAAAGAAAATACCCTTTGGACATCCAAGCAAACAAACCAATTTACCTTTAAGTAAAAGAAAATCAGAGTGTCTCAGATTTTTTAAACCAATAGGCCATATAATAATGGAATAATATATTTAAGTTACTGTATTAGTCAGCCAAAGGAGTGCTGATGCAAAATACCAGAAATTAGTTGGTTTTTATTTGAGGTAGAAGCTTACAGTTACGAGGCCATAAAGTATAAGTTGCTTCCCTTACCAAAGTTTATTGCCAGTTGTTGGAGCAAGATGGCTGCCGACGTTTGCCAGGGTTCAGGCTTCCTGGGTTCCTCTCTTCCCGGGGCTCCGTTTCTCTCTGGGCTCAGCTTCTCTGTTTCCTCCACAAGGTCAGCTATAGACTATGAGGCTCTCTAGCCTTTGCCTCTCTCCACAAGGCCAGCTGTGAATTGTCAGGCAAACGGCTTGTCTCTTTTCCTGGGGCCTTCTCTCCTTCCTCATGACCAAGCTCCTCTGTGTGCTTGCTTCCCTGGGCTCCAGCATTAAAACTCAGCATCAGAACTCCAACTCAAAAAAACCAGCTCTGTCCTTTGTCATGTCTTTTATCTTTGAGACCCCACCCCCAAGGGGCGGGGCGCAACACCCTACTGACCCAATCAAAGCCCCAATCATAACTTAATCATGCCCAGATGAACAGACCAGTTTACAAGCATAATCCAATATCTATTTCTGGAATTCATAACTTTATCAAACTGCCAAACTGCTACAGTTACTAAAGGAAAGGCAATGTGAAGCATTAATTTTATGCACAGCCAAATTGACTTTTACATTTAAAACCAACAAATAAGCTGTTATGTGCAGGTAAGAACCTTGAAGGATATAGTGCTTTTATATCTTTCCTGAGGAATCTACTAGATAATGAGATAATCTAAATGATGGAAGAGACATTGACATAAAGAGTGGTGGAGTGGTGAACTTCCAGAAGACCTGGTCTGTAAGGCACAGAAAAATAATGTGAGCTTGTCCTTTAATTAAAGTGTTAATTAGTGGAAATATTGCTTTAGAAAACCAGATTCTGTGCTTCCAGATATGAAATAAAGATTGATGATCTGTCCTTAAACTGTGTGACCTACAAAGAATATGTAAAACCCAGTGATGCCAGCACGTGTCCTTTTATTACAGTTTGGATTGTGAATGATTTGTATTGTGTGAGCAAGATGCTAAAGGTCAGTGTTTAATTTGTTACACTTTTTGCTAAAAATTAGTAGTGCTTTTATAATTTTCCTGATGATTTCAAATTTTATAGGCCGTGGTATAACTTCTTAATGTGGTGCTGAATCTTACTGTTAATAGACTCAAACTGACAAGAGCAACAATTTTAATATTAGGAGACAAAAAACAACAGTGTTTGCCCTATTTTAAAAATGACTCTCAATAAAACTTTTTTCAAATATCCTAATTGAAATATATGAAGATAGTTCCTGTATTAGTCAGGGTTCTCTCGGGAAACAGAATCAACAGGCGATATCTGTCAATAATATGAGATTTTATAAGAGTCTCTCACAAGACCATGGGGATGCACAAGTCCAGGTTCTGCAGGCAGGCTGCAAGCCAGAGGCTCCGATGAAAGTCTGATGAAAGGTCCTTGATGAGTTTCTGGGAGAAGCTGGCTGTCCAAAGATGAGCTGGGAAATTCTCTCTGAATGTTGAAATCACTTCCCCTTTTAAGGCATTCAACTGATTGGATAAAAGCATCACCCATTGCTGATGGAATCTCCCTGATTGAAGCAGATGTAATCAGCCATCCATGCAGTAAACTCACTGGTGGTGGAAGTCCATAAATGCTCTTGTATTACAATTAGCCCAGTGCTTGCTGGACCTAACACCTGGACATAATTACCTGGCCGAGTTGACACATTAGCCTAACCATCACAGTTCCCATTTCTTCAAATTATCTGATGGCTGTATTGAAAAGGTGCAATTATGCTTATTTTAAGATATCCAGGAGACATAGGTTAACATTTTTTAAAGGAAAAATAATTAAATGTTTATAAAGAAATGCCCATTCTTAATTTTATAAACAACAAGATCAATAACAATGTCCATTTAAGAGAATAAACTTTTCCAATTTTGGATTAAAAAAGGAAACAGAAAAAGCAATGAGCAAAAGCAAACAGCTAATGGGTCAAAGAAGGGTCTAGATGATCCTGGAACATCCTTGATACCAAAGATGAAAGTATTTATTGCTTGGGAAATCTTAGAACTCTGTACCAAACTAGACCCTACTTCCTATACCAAAACTAAAGATAGTTCTCTTATCCTTAGAGCTTCTATGGTGTCCTAACTGACATTCAAAAGATATTACATTACTTTCCCAATGTCATACACTGTGTATGTGAGAGCTTATTATGAGCCAGTGTTTGGGTACCAAATTCAGTATTCTTGCCACTACTGAAGTTAATTCTTAGCAAGATATTTGGTCAGTGGGGCCCACAAATGTTACAGTAAATTTATTTTTAAAATAATCTTCAGGTAAGTGAAAATAAAATAACTTGAGGAAAAGAAGAAAAATAGCAAGAGGTCTTTAATATAACTATGTCTGTAAACATTTTTGGTTGTCACAACATGAGGGGGAGGGGGACTACTGCCATCCAGTGGGTAGAGACCAAGGATGCTGCTAAACCTCCTATAGGGCACAGGACAGCCCCCACAACAAAGAATTATCTCGCCCAAAATGTCATTAGTACTGAGGTTGAGAAACTCAAGGAAAGACTAATGTACCTGATAATCAGTATAAGGGATACAACAATTTTTATCACATTATCTTAAATCATTTAGTTTATTGTTTTAGTTTTAAATGTTATTAGTTAACCAATGTACTTTGCTTACATATAAAGCCCTTTAATTGTCATTTAATTACCATTCGATTCTTTTTCTTGTAATTAACTCATTAAATGTCTTACTAAGTAAAAAAAATACTAAGCAAATGAGCTAATTAGTGTCTAATTATCGGTTACTAAAGATTACTGCAAATGACTTACAAATGGCTAACTTTACTGCTACAGGGAATTCCAATTGCTAACCTCAACTAATTGACTGCACTTTATATAGCAGGGTGTATAAATAAACTGCACGCCTGTTAGAGCTGAGGCAAGAAACTTTCATCACTGCTTGGGGAAAGAAGTACATTAGCAAAAGGATTTTTTTGGATTCATGACCCCTTGCCTGCATCCCAGAGTAGAGCCTAAAAATAAGGAGTAGCTTATTAGTCAGACAAAAGTATACAGCGGAAGCACTGAGCTAAGGACGTACAGAGATTCCTGTTTATCTAGGACTAGAACACTGGCAGGGAAGCTCTAAATTCAATTCATAGATCAGGAGTCATTGTCCAGCAAACACGCGAGTTAGGTTTTATTATTATGCTACTTTTTCAAGTGGAGAAACCGGGCACAGAGAGGTTCAGCCAACTAGTCCAAAGTCACACAGCAAGCAAGAAGGAAAACTGGATTCAAACCATCAGTGTGGCACTAGAGTTGCCATTTTTATCTTTTACCATTCTTTCTCCTACTGGCAAACTCTGCAGTGCCTGTCACAAAGAAGGAAGGTAAGTTTGTTTTGTTCCTGAATTTACTTGAATTTGTAATCCCAAATAGAGGTGAGTTACATAGGAACGCCTCTGGCCTCAGACATCATACCATGAGACAGGCTTTAGATTATGTAGATACTTGGGCTTCAGGTAGATCTGGGTTTGGATTTCCACACTGTAGATAACCCATTGTGTGACTTCAGGAAAGATACTGGTTATAGACTCAATCTTAGCCCCTGACTGCCCCCATCCTCCCGGCAAAGACATGTTCAAATCCTAACCTCTGGCCCTGTGGGTGTGAACTCTTTTATAAATAGGATCTTCGAAGATCCCATTAAGATGAGGCCAGACTGAATCAGGTGAAGCCTTAATCCAATATGACTGGAGTCCTTGTAAGCCAAGGAAATTTGGACACAGTAGTAGGAATTAGGAGGGGAGGGAAGGAGGCCAAGCTCCATGTGACAGAGGAAGAGATGGAGTCAGGGATTGCATCAAGCCACCGCCAGAATGCTGCAGACTCAGGAGAACGCAGGGTCTGATGATACCTTCATATTCGTTTTCTAGCCTGCAATAAATTCCTGTTGTTTAAGCCAACTGTTCTGTGGTATCTGTTACAGCAGCCCTGGAAAACTAAGGTAATATAATCACTCTGAGCCTCAGTTTCCTAGTCTATGGAATGTGGATAAGAATGTTTACCTTAGAAGATCACTATGAGGATTAAATGGAATCATGTAAAATGTTTAGACTAAGACCTGGCACATAGTAAGTGTTCTCTTACCTTTTCCTATTATGAAAAATAACAGTCTGGAAAAATTCTATTGTAATTTTTTTCCATTATTGTTGCAAAATTAAGAAGTTTGCTATATCCTATAAATCAAAGGCTAAGCAAGATTAGGTTTCTTTTTACAGTCTTACAGTAATATGGGGTAGTAGTATTTGTAATTAGGGGAGTTGCAAAAAAAAAAACAAAGACAAAACCAAAAAACAACAAAAAAACAGGGCAAAGCAAAATAAGGAGAAATTCCATTCTTTATGGCGCTGATTGGCTCCCACTACCTATGGGCACCAAGAGAGATCCCATAAACCCATTTGCTCTTTTATCTCATCATCCAGCATTTACTAAGTACCTACTGTGTGGGTATTGGTATTAGAAATGTAGAAATTTTAAAAGCAAAAGGAAATAGTAGGAGACAGAGTTATTCTCTGTTCAAGAAATATTTACTGAATGTCCCCAGCCTAAAGGGTCAGGAAAGGGTTGTTGAGACCCCAACCTCTTCTGGAACTTAGCGTGGGCAATGCTGTATGATGTGTTATGATAGGGGGATGCATGGATAGTAAAGAGCACAGATGCATACAGCATCTCCTTTAGATTGGGAGCATCACAGGAACTTCCTGATAAAATGCTTGCTGAACTGAATTAAAAAAAAAATTTATTAGATAATTTGTAGGTTTAGAGAAAAATGCAGAAAATGCAGAATTCCCATATATCCCCCATACACGTATTTTTCCCTATTAACACTTTGCATTAGTGTAGTAACTTTGTTACAAATGATGAAACAGTATTATTGTAATTATACTCTTAATTATAGTCTATAGTTTATACTAGGTTTCACTGAATTGTATGGTCCTATGGTTTGTTTTTTTTTTTTTTTTTACCGGGAGGTCCCGGGGATCGAACCCAGGTCCCTCCATATGGGAGACAGATGCCCAACCATTTGAGCCACATCCACCCCCCATGGTTTTTAAAATAAATTTATTCCAATAACATATATATATCCTGCAATTCCCCCCTTTAACCACAGTCAAATATATAATTCAGTGGTATTATTTACATTCACAATGTTGTGCTACCATGACCACCATCCATTACCAAAACATTTCCATCACCCCAAACAGAAACCCAATACCAATTAAGCATTAACTCCTCATTCCCTACCTCCACCCTGGCCCCTGGTATCCTATATTCTAATTTTTGACCCTATGAATTTGCTTGTTCTAATTGTTCCATATCAGTGAGATCATACAATATTTGTGTGTGTGTGTTTGGTTTATTTCACTCAACATGATGTCTTCAAGGTTCATCCATACTGTCACATGAATCAGTACTTCATTTCTTTTTACAGCCAAGTAATATTCCATTGTATGTATATACCATATCTTGTTTATCCATTGATAGACACTTGGATTGTTTCCATCTTTTGGCATTGTGCATGATGCTATGAACATCGGTGTGCAAATATCTGTTTGAGTTCCTGCTTTCAAATCTTTTGGGTATATACCTAGAAATGGGATTGCCGGGTCATATGGTCATCCTGTACTTAATTTGCTGAATTGACTTATGAAGGATGGGTAAATGCCCCCCAAGATTGAGAGGCACTTAAAAGCATGTGATCTGGAATCCCAGATCTGACTTTTACTCTCTGTGCCGCCTCAGGCAAGTTACTTAACTGCTCTGTGCTTCAAGTTCCTCATTTATAAAGTAAGGAAGAGTACCTCCTTCCTGCTGTTAGTGTGATTATTGAATGCATTAATAACTGTAAAATGCTCAGAACTGTATCTGGCTTATAATTAAGTGTCCAATAAATTTCAGCTGTCATTTTTCATTCTTTGAGCTTCAGCTCAAATGAGGAGTGAATGGCATATATAAAGGATCAGAGACATGAGAGCATGGAAGCCTTTGAAACACTGCACAGAGATGGATTTGACTGGAGCAGAGTATTCCTCAGGGGTTGCAAATAGAGCCCAGATAATGAAGGAAGGGTCTTGAGTCCTACTGTAATAAATCTTGAGTTTATCAGGATGACTGTGGGTTTTTAAACATGGAATGAGATTGGATCTATTTTCTATTTTAGCTTCAAGATCGCTCTGCTAACCTTGTGGAAAGCAGATGGGTTGGGGGAAAAACTGGCTTCAAAGAAACCAGTTACAGTGCTATTGTAGTTTCCAAGTGAAAATGCTAAGGGTTTTGACTTAGGGCAGTGGTAGTAAGGTTGAACAACTGTCTTGAAGGTGGTACAGATGACAGTGACCTTAATTCTCTTATCAGTAGGTCAGAATCCAGGGTGTAAAAAGAAAGGTGTTCTGAGTTTTTTGTTTTTTTTTTCCCTGAGGCTGCAGCTTTTCCTTCTTATTAGTCCTGTTCCTTAACAGACACTTCTATTCTGGATAGTCTCAAAGATGATGCATTCTGACTGCTTGCTGACCTAGAAAGAAAATGGAGAAGAATCACTGGTTTTCATGGGCAGGAAGCTGTCTGCTTGTGCATGGGAGACCTGAGTAGAATTGCAGTGGTAGAAAGACGTGCACTTATTTAAATCCCGCAGCGTGCTTTGTTGCCAAGTCTATCACCATTTGTTATAACATCTTCATGTACTATTTTTCATGACAAGAGGTTAGAGCAAATTTACTCTTGATCTCATTCATCCACTGCATTAAATCATTCATTTATGAAAAATGTATCTTAAATTACTACCAATTTGGATTAGTGCTGTTTCTATAAAATGTGTTAATAATGAATTATGTGATCCCATATTTCAGAGAAAGAACTAATTTATCAAGGCTGACTGGGTTGCTTTAGAACCTCCTTAAAAGTGCAGATGAGTGTGATTTCAGAATCATTGTATTGTTAATGTGCAAACTAAATGTTTGGCAAAATTCCTCTGGTATTCTTGGTTAGTGACTCCAGGTGCTGTTGTCTAAGGTCAAATATGGTGTCACTGCAGAGATATTTTCCTATAAAACCTAAGGGGAGGATTGCACGTCTCTTGGTCTATAGTTCCCTAATGAACTACATCTCACATGCAGCTGGCAAGGCAAGATTCATATCAATAAAAATGAGTGCTGGGAAGCGGCTGTGGCTCAATTAGTAGGGCTCCCATTTACCATATGGGAGGCTCTGGGTTCGGTTCCCAGGGCCTCCTGGTGAAGGCAAGCCCGCCCGCGCGGCGTGGTTAGCTGACCCAGCGAGCACAATCAGCAAGGGGGGGATAAATGAATAAATAAATAAAATCTTTAAAAAAAAAAAAAAAATGAGTGCTTATTGAAGTTTTGATTGTAGACTTAGGAACACCAGAGCGTCATTACCTATAAAACCGTACAATTAGAGGCCTAGGAAGGAAGTTGCATAGCTTATTCTCTATTCCCTTGTCTAGATGAGACTGTATGTAAAATGGTACAGTTCCCTTTGAGATGTGAAGGCATCTGTGTGTAAAACATCTCCTCTGAGGGTTGTTTCAGCAGATCCGGTGGGAAAGGCAGGTACCTCTTGCTTCTTGCATCATTCTCTCTGCGCATTGGCAAAAGATGCACGTTTGGCCAAGGGGCACAACCTCCCAAACAGAAGGACTATTTATCTTATCAAGAGTGTTCAGGGATTTGGACTCTACTGCTGCAAGTTCTAAAATGTTTGTTTAGGGCTGGTGGGAGGATGACATAGGACAGTAAATCTTCTAAGACTGCCTTTTTCTAGAAACCTGTTCCAGAGACTGACAGCCCTCACTGTTCAGAATTTGAGTAGAATATGGATATTTGTACTAGAATGATTTAAAAATCAAATCCAGCCTCCCTCCTCTTTACATTTAACAAACCCAGTGGTGTGAAGGGACTCATAGTCGTATAACTAGCTAAAGGCAGCCCAAATGTTAGAACTCAGTTGTGCTATGTGGTCCAAATCACCTCAGTTCCTCATGCTGTAGAATATACTCATGCCTCTGGTTTTCTTTTGGCATCACAAAAATTTCCGTTTTCCTCTTCAGTGTTTAGGGAGGGGATATTTGGAGAATTTAACTTCTGGCTTGCAAAATTATTAAGACTTAAGTCTCAATAATATTGCATTTACAAGTTGCTGAATCACTGCTGAATTGTATTATTGCCTCAGTTAATGTGGCCAAGTGCTGCAAAGGTGGACCTTTCTTGTTTAAAGGAAGAATCCCAGCGGTACAAAGGAAAACCACGCTGAATTCCCCCATGCTCTCTAGGGAAGTACAATTTGCACTTGGTATCAGAACTGAGGACTAGAAGACTGAATATGCATAGCCAGGAAAGCATGAGCTTGGAACTTTGTACAGCTCTTCAGGAGACTGCAAGAGCAGCAAGGGAAAGGCAGCAATTATAGTTTCAAACTCCTGTGCCACTTTCTCTCTCCAACCTTGTAAAATAATCAGATGTACCCACCAGTCCTTCCCAGCTCTTTGCTTGATATTTAATTTAGTACAGATTTGTGTTAAGGGCCGCATGCTTACAAGGATTTATGAGCAGAGTGTTTGGGGGAAACTTTATTGTTTCAGGAATCTCAATTCAAGCCTATTAAAGGGAGTGTTATCTCCTTGTAACCTCAATTCCTATAACAAGAAAAACTCACTTGAAAATTAGAGCTGCTTTGGTCACTTTGCATCCCCTGGATGTTCCTGTCAGGATCGAGCATTATGGCCATTGGAAATGTGGTTAGGATGCAGCGTGGGGGAAATGGGAGAGGAGCAGTAGAAGCTCATTAGGAGATTTCTTCTGGTGTTCAGGGGAGGGAGGAGATTTGGAAAGCAAACCAAGTAGCCAAAAGGAAAAGTCTTTTTACCTTTCTGTTTAAAGTATTTTAACATGATAAATAAACCTCAGGCTGAGAAATGTCCATCAGATCTAATTGTCTTATTTTAAATAGGTAGAATAGAATCTGGGCTATAGCCAGATCTGTTGAATGTTCAAATAATAGGTGTTTAATTGAAAAGAAAAAAAAAAAAAAGAATAAAGTTTTGTATGAAAGAGTCAGGAGGGGGGAATCTCACTTTTTTTTTTTTTTAAACAGCCCTCTAACACAAGTGTAAATAGACTAGGGGTTGCAAACTTTCTGTAAAGAGCCAGATAGTAAATATTTTAGGTTTTTAGGGCCCCAACTGTCACAACTACTCAGTTCTGCCATTGTGGCCTGAAAGGAGCCATCGACAATATATAAATGAATGGTCAGGGCTGTGTTCCAAAAAAACTTTATGTATAAAAACAGGCAGTGGACTTGATTTGGCCTGCGATCCATGCTTTTCCAATCCCTGGTCTAGGCCGTGATTTGGGATTGGCCATTTGGCCCTAAGGGGTTCAAATCTCAAACTGATCATCCAAAGAAAAAAGGAGATAATGTGTGTAAAATGGAGGTGTGGTAGTTTGAGGCTTTTTTGGACCCAGAAAAGATCATGTCCTTAGAGCTGATCCATTCCTGTGGGTGTGAACTATTGTAGGTGGACCTTGTTTTGACTAGATTATTTCAGTAGGGCATGATCCAGGGTGGGTCTTAATCCTCTTAGTGACATTCTTTATAAATAGGATGAATACAGAGAGAGGGGGCTACAGAGACACACAAGAACACAAAGAGAAACCCCTAGAAGCTGAGAAAGTCCCAGAAACTGAAAGTTGAATCAGTGGAACCCAGGAGAGAGAAAGCCACAAGCACAGAGAAGGTTGGAGGAAGCCAGAAGCTGAAAGCAGTGAGACCCAGAGGAGGAGGGAGAGACAGCAGGTGCTGCCATTGTGCCCTGCCATGTGACAGGCGTCCAGGATCGCAGCCATGTCTTCAGGGAGAGAGCTTCACCTGATGCCTTGATTTGAACATTTTTCTCAGTCTTGGAACTGTAAGCTTATAAATTAATAAATCCCCATTGTAAAAGCCAACCCATTTCTGGTATATTGCCTTGGTAGCCTTTAGCTAACTAAAACAGGAGGTAATCTGGTTACCACAGATACTATGTTGATAGGTGCCATAACAAACTTATGGAATATTCCTCGACTTTCTCTTGACTAGACTTTCTTCACTTTCTCCCATAAAATCCCAGGATTTATGGATTAAAGTTCTGCCCCTGATCTGTCTTTAAAGCATCCTAATTTAATTGTCAACAATAAACATTGGAGATCTTTGGAATGTGAAGGGGGCTAGACCAGTGATGAATCCAAGCACATTCTAGTCTTCAAAAGGAAAATCACAATACATTTTATAAATGTGAGGCATGGAAATGGTGATGTAAGGCTGGCATTGACTTGAGAAGAGGCTAATAGACTTAAACTAGTTTTCCTCAATCCTTTTCCAGGAATTGCCTTGTAAATTTGAAATGGAGAAGTCACTAGCAATTCTTAGATATTTTAACTCATTTATTTTAGTGATTTAATTGGAGGAACTATGACTTTAAAATTCATACTCTATCACTGTTTTGTGCAGGGGAAAGGAACTGCCTAATGTCCATATGTGTTGTCATTTATTAAAGGCTTTCCTTAAATGTGATGATAAATCAGTCTCCAGCTGTGTGCCAGCAACACTGTCACATCGAAGAAAGGAACACTGGCTGCTTCTAATATTTCAGGCTTCTCTTAAAATGGCTGAATTTGTCTTTCATCTTCATAGACTCAAAAACTTTAAAGGGAGAAAAGTCCTCATCAAGTTTTCTTCTTTATCACCGAAAATATAGTCCAGTGTACATATTGGGCTTCTTTTCAACACCAGAAAGGAATCTCTTAGATTGCCTTAACAGGGTCTGTTAGCAAGAACAATCCCCTACTTTATTTTTTTTGTGTGTTTGTTATTGATAATCTCTGCTAGTTTATTTATTCTGAAGAACTTCAAGATTTTTTCTTTAGAAGTAATATTTGAATCTTTTTAAAATATAGATTTTTAAAAATCTCAAATGAACAGAATATTCTTATGCAAAAGAATGCATGTTATTTTCCTCATTTGTTAAAAAACATAAAAGTTGGGTAGATTCCTAAGATTACAGAGAAAATAGCCCCTCTTAGCCCCAGTCATGATGTTTTGATCTTCATCTTTAGCTTATTCCTAAAGCTAATTTCTTTGTATTTGCATTATAAGTATATTTCCTTTTTTGCCTGGACCCCTCTTAAAGGGAATCACTTAATGGAACTGTACTACTCCATATGTTCCCAAATGACAGTGCAGGGTAGGCCTCTGTGTTAGGAAAGCACACAAACTACGCCCTATCCTGGCGCAGCTACGAACCATCAGGGAAAGAGATGGGATTTGGAAACAGAGATCTTGATTCAAACCCAAGTCTGGCTGTGAACATTTTAACCAAGTCACAACCTTTTTGAACCTCATCTGAAAAGGGGATGATAAAAACATCTGTCTCCGAGTTGTGAGGATTAAAGTAGGTAATACATGTAGAAATGCTTTATAAATTGTGAAGTGCTAATCTGTTGTTGGCCTGATAAAATGGAGACTTCCTATTCTGTACTAGGAAAATCTTCTCATGCTGGAACATAACCCTACTCTACCTTGAGCCAGGATGCCTGAGATAGGGTCAGGCATCAGAAATATACATCATCCCCAACATCCTCGGATAAGTGTCTTGCCTTGCTATCACTGCCTGGAGACTGTGTGGCCATGTGTTTTGGTAGCTGTTTTAGATTCCTAGGCTGCTTAAAGCAAATGCCATGAAATGAGTTGGCTTTAAACAATGGAAATTTCTTAGCTTACAGTTTGAGGCCATGAGCATGTCCAAATCAAGGCATTGTCAAGGCAATGCTCTCTTAGGTCTAATGTAGCAGCCTGACTATATATCTTAAACCCCAAACTGGAAACAAGGAGTTCCAGCTGCTTCTCAGGGTGCAAAGTCTCCCTGGCAGGGCCCTCTCCCCCTGGGTTGTACAAGTACCCTGCACTTGGGCAGCACAGAGGCAGCACAGACTTATCTCTCCATTCTGCTGCTAAATGGGGAATCTGGATCTGCAGCCTGCCGATCCTGACCTGAGTAGTTGACCTCCCCGGAAGATCGGCCATGATGGGATCTCTTCCCCTGCTCTTTTGGACTCTTTTTGCTGTGTAAATCACAGAGTAGCCATTTGATGAAAGTTTCTGTTGTGCCTGAGTCCATATTCCCATGATATACCAAATAGCTACCTGCTCCCCACATGCCCTCTTAAGGAGATAATCCAACCTCTTATGAGCAAAATGGACTAACTGCTACCTGCCCTGTCTCCTTACAGTTATTATAATAAGACCAATGACAAAATGAACTAGAATACATGAAAGTACTTTGCCAGTTTTAACACATTTCATGATACAAGTTTTATTATTACCCCTTATTATGCCTGGCCTTAGTGTCCTGGCAGTAAGTCAAGCACTGATGCTGACTAGTCAGGGCAGGCCCACTACTGCAAACAACAGTCCCAGGTTCACAGTGGCTATAAACAATTTCTCACTCGTGTCACACTTCGACCTGGGTCAGCAGTTGCTCATTCATCCCAGCTTCTGGCATCTGGTGTCTTCACCCACGTCTAGGTTTATGGAGCCCTTTCTGTTCTACCAGCAGATGGGGCAAGAGAGTAAGAATAGTGCATGGCAGAGTTTTATGGGCAGACGCACAGCACCTCTGCTGGCATTCTTTTAGCACAGTCACATTGCCACACCTAACCACAAAGGCCCCTGGAAATGGTAAGCTTGTTGGTACCCAGGAGGAAGTGCAGAACATGCACAGAGCACTAGCTCACACTCTGTCAAGGCATTAATGGACTGACAAGATTCTTCATCTTATATTACAGAAAGGAATCCTCCCCATCTGTGTATTCCCACAGCATGGGGTTTGTAGGTCCTTTATACAACTTAACAAAATGCACTGTATTCCACTTGAAGGCAGAACTTTTGTCACTTTATTTCCAGAGTGCTTAAATATAGTGGGTGCTCAATATATGCCATTTGAATTGATAAAGCTAGGCAAGGGTCTGACTACTTCATTTAAAGCATTCAAGAGCAAAATCAGTGGTGATTTCTTAAACATTTCCCACAAAGCCAAGTTGCTTTCAGGAAATAAGTTGCATAAAAGATATTCTGCAACTTATAGTTCTCTCTTTTCTTCTTTCTAACCCAAAGACATTCATGCCAAATAGGACGATGTATCTTAAGAATTCTAATTAAGTTTATTTCTTACAAAATCAATGCCTTGTTAGTTATGCAGGAATTTCATCCAGTTCCAACCAGGGTGCTGGATTCATCTTCCCTCAACCACAATAGAAGAGCCAGAGAGGTTTACACCCTGTCAGGCAGGGACTACTGCCCTAACTAGCAAAAAGTAACTACAGAAGAATGACCATCACCCCTCAGCACCCCCTTAAGAATAAGGGCATGAACTCTCTAAGGGGGGGAGTTGAGGCAGTTGGTACAGGGAAATGAGGAGAAGACGAGCCACAACATGGCCGCAAGACCTTGCTGAGATTTTGACCTTGAGGTCCCAGTTGGGATTCTTTCTGGGGCTAAGAGGAACCAATAACAGCTGGGGTCCCTCCCCTTAACATTAGCAAGGGGAGGAATAATTAATAGCTTAAAAGGTAACCACACAAGCCAAACCTCACTCTCTCTGCCTAGAGGATCCCGCATCATATCTTCGTTCGTATTTCTGTCCTTCTTTCCCATTTCTCAGCAAGCTCTGTTCTTTCCTGCCATGTCTCAATAAATTCTTTTTATTAAATGTGAGTGAATGAATAATTTAGTGAATTAACAGGCTACAGACCCAGGAGTTTTGTAAATTGAATGTGTTATTTGGATAATTCAAGCATTTGGAAATCAGTAACTTTATTTCTCTTTTAGCCTCTCATTCTCTTGAAGATTTTGGATCCTGACTTACATTGGTCTAATTGAAGAGCTATAGCCTGGTAGGTGAAAAACTCTAGTTGTAGTATTTGATTGAACACTATGTCTTTGATGAGATCGGGCGCATTCAGGATGGTATGGCCGAAGAACACACTATGTCTTTGAACAACTCAGTAGATCCCAGGTCTGCTTCCCTCTTGCTTCTCTGAATCATAGTCCTTATTTGCCACACATTTGGGCCATACTTACACATTAGCTGCACCAGCTCATTGCTTTGCATTAGTGTCATCTTTTGGATTGTGATATAACTCTTCCTTTGGGGAGAGTTTTCACCTTAAGTTGGTTGTGAACCACTTGAAAGCAGGATCCATGCATTATCTCCTTTGTTATTTCTCAGTGTCTACCAGAGCACCATACACCAAGAAGAAATTTGACAAATAGTCTTGAGATTCATTTATAAATCTGTTCTGTATTCAGCAGACACTTTAGATCTACCATGTGTCAGGTGTGACACTGAGCAAGGTACTTAAGGCACAGTCCTTGCCATCAGGGAACTCAAAATCTAGTGAGGGAAGAAAGAATATAAATAAATTCCTTAGTAAGCAATATAATAAGTGCTATAAAAGACTATAAAGGACTCTAAAGGCATATGGAAGAAAGATGAATAAAATTAATGTACTGCCCAGGTTAAAAAACCCCAGCTGCAACACTTATTAGCTGTGTAACTTTGGACAAGCTACTTAACCTTTCTCACCCTGAGTTTTCCCAGTTTTAAAATTATGAAAATAACAGCATCTTTCTCATAAGGTTCTAATGAGATTTAACTGTGCTAATGTATACAAAATGTTAGGACTGGACCTTATCTCATAAATCCCTAACAAATGTTTGTATTATACTTATTAATTATTGTTATTATTCCTTGTAAAGTACAAGTGAAAATATGGTAATTGATATGCCTATACCATGACACATTTTAAATGAATATTTTTTAAATTGGTTTTTAAAAGTGAGATGGGTCTGGAAGCATTTTAAAAGGCACCATGTAACTCCAAGTATTATTTACAGAATTATATTCTGTTATTTTATCCTTATTAATCAGGTAAATCAATTATATACATATCAAAACTCAGTTTGTGGGAATGGATATAGCTCAAGCAGTTGGGCACCTGCTTCTCACATACAAAGTCCCGGGTTCAATCCCCGGTACCCCCTAAAAACAAAACAACAAACGAACAAAAAGCCAACTCGGGGGAGCCAGTGTAGCTCAGGTAGCTCAGTGGTTGAGGGCTGGCTTTCACATACAAGATCCCGGGTTCAATCCCTGGCCCCCCAGTACCT
Source organism: Tolypeutes matacus (assembly GCA_026826555.1). NCBI lineage: Eukaryota > Metazoa > Chordata > Mammalia > Cingulata > Chlamyphoridae > Tolypeutes > Tolypeutes matacus. The sequence continues at coordinate 8,433,419 of JAKSZT010054055.1, forward strand.
AAAAAAAAACAAAACAATTCAGTTTGCACTAACCAGAAACATTGTTCTCATCTGTCATTGGAATGGATCTGATGAGTATCTTAAGGTTTTCATTCCCAAACTAGGTTGTGTACATGAAACCTTCCTGTACCAAGTTACCAAGAGCTTGACTGCTTTTTTTTTAATTGTTTCTATGGGTAGCAGGTTTTCAAAACTGAGATTCAGAGTTGAGTAGTTTGTGGTACTGGCAGGCTATTGATACTGTTGTATATCTATTTATATGATTTGATGGTTTGGGGCTGAAATTAGAATGAGGAATTAGTACTGGGAGGCTTCAGTCAAGAGATAGAGAAAAGAATTAGATATTGGGGGGGTGGGGCTGATTCTTGACATCTGTCTCCCTGTTGGTTGGAGGGACTGGTTTCAAATTCCTATAAGAATAGAGTATAAGTCCAGAAGCCACAAAATGAGGTCTGATAAAGGATATGAGAGACTCTAGAAACAAATAGTGCTTCTTCAGGACATAGTTATTAAGTGAGACTCATAACTGGAGTGAGGGCCATTTCCTTCACCCCAAGCCTATCTCCAAACCTGTTTCCTGCTGCCACAAACTCAGTGTGGCTTGAATACCCTGTCGCTATGGATGAAAGTTAACCCAATAGAGCCACATTCTAATTGGAGGAGGGGAGGTGTCAGCTAGAGAGACACAGCGGGAGTCTTGACAAAGAAGCAGAGCAGAAGGACATGTCTTGTTCCTGAGCACATGCGCATGTGTGCCAAAACCTGAGGACTCCCAGATTGAACTAGGAGAAGCTTTGAAAGGGACTGTGATTCTGTAAAATGGGAATTAATGATCCCCATTTATAGAAGAGAAAACTGAAGCTCAGTAGAAGTAGGCCATTTTTACTATCTAGTAAGCAGCAGGAGTGGGTTTTAAATTCACTTCCTTCTGTCCCAGGACCAGTTTGCCTTTCAGTATATCATATTGCCAAATTACTTCATATTGTGGCCATACCACAATGTCAACTTATGGGAAAAGAAACAACAGAATGACATAAAAATAGAATTGTAGACTTTCATATTACCCTAAACAAAATCACTGCAACATCCATTATTTCTACTGTGTTCTGCAGCATGATCACACACACACACAGTGCCAGAGGAAGCATGCTTTAATTAGTTAATATGGTAAAAAAATAGAAGTTCATTTCCACGTTTTCCATCCACTTGGCTAATAGAAAGGCCAAGGAGTGATCATGTTAGGACCTCAGTGGCTGAGCTAGAGAAACAGCAGAAGTTAGATCTTGCACATGCCTCTCCAAATCTGAATCCCTCCATCCCCAAATGGTAGGAATGCTTAATTAAATCCATATTTTTTTAGCACTCCAATCTTTTTTTAATGTCATTATTCTTCATCTTTTGCATCTGGGTAAATCCTCCTTTTTTGGCACAAGAAAGAGAAGTCAGGTTCCAGAAACCATTCTGCTGCTAGGAGACCTTGCATCCCCAAAATTAGTTTTTGACAAATTGAAGAGGCCCCCTCCTTGCCTTGCACCTAGCCAGCATGTGGCATTTTGTGAAGTGGTTTCATTCCTTCCATCCCCAAGCCCAGCCCAGACCACATTGTTCAGAGCTCTCTTTGGAACCATCTGGTGCCTGGAACATTGGTATTTCAATGTGCCTTGGAATCATTCAGGATGGTTACCACGACTAAAACATGTTTTTAAATAGGTGGCCTACAGTTATTTGGATTTGCATTCCCAAATGAATGGTGCTGCTTTGCTGCTGAGAGCTGTTGCTCTGTTTTATTTAGCATTGTGCTTTTATGCTGATTATAAGCATTGTAGGCAAAAAGATTCCTTCCCGAAATGGCCCCAAACAGTTGATTATAAAAGGTTTAGCTATGGTCTTGTGAGGTTAAATATTTCTATAACTCAGGTTTAATCTGATTTTATATCTTCCTTTGACTCAAGAGATTTTCTTTGCTTTCAAGATTATTTAGGACTCTCCCATATGTTCCCAAGTTCAGCCTGGTAGGGTTGAAATTCACCTCCTCTGGTCTCCCAGAGCTCAGCTGCTCTGCTCTTCTGTGTGCTTACTTCCAGGACTCCAAATCGAAATTCCCAACTCTGTCCTTTGCCACGTCTTTTCTCTGTGAATCCCTGCCCACCAAGGGGCAGGGACTCAATGCCCTACCAAAGTGGCCCAATCAAAGTCCTAATCATAATTTAATCAATTAAAAGTGATACCTCTGACAGACCAGTTTACAAACATAATCCAATAACTATTTTTGGAATTCATAAACAATGCCAAACTACTACAAAGTGCCTAACAGGTACCCAATATATGTTTGATGGACTGATATTTTACATGTTCATGACAACCATATTAATATTCTCAGGCACTGGTTGAACTAATAGTTCTTTGCACTCCTTCTCCAGTTGTACCTCATGGCCGTCCTGCTCTTGACTCCATGACAATACCCAACATCAGCCCCATAGATCTGCCTGAGACCATAAGAGGGTAATTGTAACTTCTAAGAAGAGGATCAGAGAGGAATGTTTAGAAAGTTAATGGATATGGTACTGAGATTTCCTTGCTTCTTTATCTACCCACCTCATCATTTCCTGTGTTTATTCAAGCTCAAATTCTTAATTATCTGTACTAATAAAGGAAAGCCATAATATAGATAATTCAGAAGAGCACATGATCTACATAATCCCCCATCATTTTGGGGGACAGTGTCATATAGAAGGAAAAACCCTGATTTTGGGGACATAGGGTTGAAGTCACACTCCTTACTTATAAGATGATCTTGGACAAGTCACATAATCTTTCTGAAACTCAGTTTCCTCATCTGCAGTGCCTGCTTTGCCTAGCCATAGTCCTGGTGTCTGGATCATACAAGTTGGTCTATGGGAATCATAAAACATAATATACATCTAATATCATGTGGATATTACATTTGGAATTGGTTCTCTAATGGCAGGGAATAATGATGAAGTTGGCATCAGATTAATAGTCCTTAAGGTGATCTTCCAAGCAAATATTAAAATAAATTTACAGTCCCCAAGACTAAAGCAAGTGACAATGTGGAAGGTAGCCCAGCTCCATACTAGATGGCAGGGATATCTGGCTGGGGTATTAAAAGAGCCATGAGTAATACACTGCTTAACCGATTCCTCTGCAGATACTCAAGAGTTGACTAACTCACAGCAAGGGCACGAGGCAGCATCTTGCACCACCATTGCCCATATGGTGGAAAAGCGAAGGTTGCTTGTGCCAAATGCAGATCCAGTTAAAACTTGGAAAGGTTGCTCCGTTATCACATTTGCAGCCATAATTAAATTTGTGAACTGAGAAGAGCTGCCAAGCTTGTCTCTATGTTTTGGAAGGTGGGACATCTGTTAACATTAGTGTGGACATGGAGCATGGGGGAAGTCACAAAAATTCTACTTCAAAATGAACATTCAGAATTAGCTATAGTTTATTCTAAGGCTCTGAATGCTAAGCTTTCTAATGTTTGATATGCCTCAGTTTTCTTGTGACCCCAACTAATTTGTGATTTTTTTTTTTTTTAAACACAAATGACTTTTCTCTGCCATTCCTCATCTACAGAGCCAAGACTTTTAAAGGTTAGAATTTACATGTGACTACAGTTTCAACAGGGAGGGTGATTTATGATCAGAAATGAGAAGCTTTAAGAAAGACACTTAATATTTCCTAGGAAGCTACCAGACAGTGCTAGAAATAGATGTTGCTTGATGCAACTACCTAGAGGAGGTAGCTAAGCAGGAGGACTCTGAATTAACTGGTTAAGCCTGGAGTTAAATAATAATTATTTGCATAATACCTTATAGATAACATGAACTTTCACATTTACTAACTCTTTAAAACCTTGCAACAGCCTTGTGTGGTTGATAATTGTATCCCCATTTTGCAGAAAAATAAATTGAGATTTTGAAAGGTTAAGTGGCAGGCTGACAATCTCAAAGCCAATGGTAGACAGACCCAAGACTTGAACCTAGGTTTTCTAAATCCTACTGCACATATACTTAATTTATAAGCCACATAAATTAGTTTCATTAGAGCCATCCATGCCAATAAAGAGCTAAATGTTTTCACCCAAACAATTTTCTCAAGATTACAATGCTGAAAGGGTAAACTAAAATCCATTTGCCTGGCAAATAGGAGAACACCATGAATTGAACAATGTGAACCAAAACAATGCTCTAACAATTACTTTTACAAATCTCACATTGGATTCTGAAGAAAACCAGAAAGCACCTGGGCACTTAAATTTAAAACAGTGAAGAGGGGAGGCAAAAGCGAGTGATGGAGAGAGTGCCCACAGACCTGTGTTCTGATCTTTGCCCAAACCTTGGCCCAAGCACTTCCTGTGTTTCATGTCCTTTCCACAACTGAAGGAAAGGATTGACTGGATTGGACTCTCTCTAAGATTACTTGCAGGCTTAACAACATCATGATTCCCATGAAGGATGGGACATGATGGGGTGGGTAGATAAAGAAGGAAATCTCAGTACCATATTCCTAACTTTCTAAGCATTCCTCTCTGATCCTCTTCTTAGAAGTAACAATTACCCTCTATGGTCTCAAGCTGATCTGTGGAACAGGAATCCACCTTCTACTTTCCTGATTGGTAGTTCTGAGTTGGATGACTCCAAGATTACCTAGATTTTATATTTACGGATATTGTCCCTATAGCAATTCACCCCCAGACTCTCTTACAAATCACAGTGAGTCTTAAGTGACAATAAACTTTCTCAAGGAGGGCTAACAGTTTAAATCTTCAGTTAATTACATAGCAGTAAGAGAGATCCAGGAGCAGCAAGTTATATAGGAGGCGTCTCAGAAGAAAAGGTGGACTGCTAGGACTGAGCAGTTGATCTTAAATGGACATTTAATTTTATATTAAATGTGGCTTACAAGTAAAGTGATAGAAAAGTGGAAATCAAGAGTAGTGTGGTATAGTTTGAAAAGTTAGAATTTTCCAGAGATGGCTTAGCCTGGTATTTCTGACAAAAAAAGCAGGTAAATATAAGAGTTTGTAGTTTATGAAAAGATTTCACAAACATGGCTTTGTTTGAACCTCACTGCAACCCTGTGAAGTAAAAAGAGAGGATATTATTGTCTCCATTTAATAGATGAAGAAGAGGGAAAGGGAGAGGTGTATTGAGGGTTGTGCCCAAAGTCATACAATTAGGAACTGCTATATGTTGACAGCCTACCAGTCGTGTGTTAAAAGCCACCAATAGCAGAGAATACACACCTTCTCTTCATAGGGTTGCTTCAGATGACCACCAAAATTTTGTAATTCAAATGATCCCTTACCCCCCAAAAAGTCAACCAGATGAAACAACCAAACACTGGATAACCTACACATCAGTAGACATAGTGTTGTATATATGTGACATAAACAAACTATGGATGACTAAATGAATCATTTTTCTTCTGGGCATTTTCTTCTTTGAGTTTTGTTATTATTATTGCATATGCGTTAGTAAAGTTTGTATAGCCCATTACAGGAAGGAGCAATTTAAAAAGATACATTTCTCCAATATCATATGAACTTAACTATTCAGTTGAAGTCATGTAATACTTGAGCTGCAGGGGTCCTTCCACATTTTACCTAGCTATCACTTATAAGACCTCAAAACTCAGCTCAGACCCACAAACATTTTTCTGACCTCTAAAGTCTGGTTCAGTTGGCTCTCCTCTCTGTTACCGTCACTAATTGCATTTAGTATTTGTGGTAGATAAAATTATGAACCCCAATTTAGATGTGTTCTTAATTTTAATCTGCATTCCTGTGGGTGTGAACCCATTGTAAATAAGATCCCTTGAGAATCTTATTTTCAGTTAAGGTGTGGCCCAGCTGAATGAGGTTGGGTCTTAATACAAATTACTGGAGTCCTTTATAAGCAGAAGAAATCCAGACATAGTCAGAGAAAGCCTAGGGGAGGAGTCGGAAGGCAGAAGTCAAAGGAACCCAGCAGAGAAAAGAGAGGACATTACCATGGATGCAAAGCAGGGGTACAAGCCAAGGAACTCCAAGGATGACCAGCACCAACACCAGTATGTTACAGACGTCTCCTGGCCTCAAAACTGTGAGCCAGTGGATTCCCAGGGTTAAGCTAACCCATTGTGTGTGGTATTTGTGATGGCAGCTCACAAAGAAAACTAAGACAGTAATTTTCTATTTTTCCATTCGGACTTAAAGCTCCTTGAGGTCCAGGGCCATGCCATATTTATCTTTGTATACCCTGGTTTGCCACTTGGAAGTGCTCAATAAATGAGAATGAACAGATGGTTGAAAGCATGAGTTGAAGCTATAGTCCCAGGTAACAAACTGGGATCATATGTATTTAACATAATTTTCTGCATTATTATTTGGGCTGTTTGGCCAATAGTGTAAAATGTCCAAAAGAGTCTATACTTTATATTTAAATTAAGCACAAACTGGTTTCCCAGGAGACAGACTCTCAAAGTTAGAGGCTCTATGGGACCTCTAGAAACCATCTGATCCAGCCATGCCTGTAGGCAAATGATTTTCTAAATATTCCAGATTTTCTATTTCATTTAAAGCCTTATTTTTTTTTTCTTAAAACAGGAAAAGAAAGAGGATGAAAATTTCCCTTTTTGAAACTGTTGGTTTCCATCCAAAAGAATCCTACACCCTTGCTCTGACCCTACAGAGAAGAAGACTCCAAGAGTCCCTGAAAAACTGCCACTTGCATAAATGTGTCCCTCTTCGTATTTTCTTCTCCATTCTTCTACTGGCATAATCTCTTCCTCTCTCACACACATTTTCGACTACAGAACAGAATGTCCATTTCACACTGTTCAGAATCCCTTTCTCATTTGTCAGTGCTAAAACGATGCAGTTCCCTGCAGCTTTTTAGACACTCATTCTTTTAAAGGCATTGACGTATACCAAGTTCATTGGCTTAAGTTTAATAAACTCTCCTGGGTGCTGGTATCTTTCAGCTTGTCAATTTAAAAATCCTTTCTTGAGCTCCATAGATCACTGCAGAGAGAGAGAAGTGCACTCAGAAAAAGAGACAGCAGGAATATTCCAGAATGCAAAGACTACAAATGAAAGGCTCAAAGGCTGCCACTGATGAAGGTAATCAAGAGCTCCGTTGTAAATAAAATCACTTTAAGAATACAAAATTAGGAACCGCCATTAGAAAGAGATTGTTTATATTCTGGCATCTTCAGGGGTAGTCAACATAAACTACATTAAGAAATACACAGGATGTCCATTTAAAAATTTTTAGATTTCCTACTCAGTTCTCATCCTTCTGGCCAAAACGATCAAGGATACAAATGGCTCTCCCAGTGGTGTTGCTCCTTATTTCATTTCACTCTCAGGTAAAATAGGGACCAAACTATGTAAGTCTAATCCTCCTTAAGGACAGCACATTTCCTTTTCTATTTTTTTAAAACTGGATCTCTTTCTCTATTTACATAACCTACTTTGCAACCTGCTCACAGACTCCCTTGCATTGCCTTTTAATTGTATATGCTTAAATGTCTTGTCTCACCCAATGCGATTATAAACTACTTGAGGGTAGGAATAATGTCTTACAGTTCTCTTGTCTAATCCACAACAGCTGGCAGAGCAAAAAGCACAAAACAGGTGCTCAATGTAAATTCTTTGATATGAATGAAACTAGAAACTTGGAGCCTGAGAAAGTTTGATGCTGTCGTTCCTTTGGACTTAGATATGCTATCGCAGCGCTTTCTCAACTCATGCATTATTGATTTTTACAGGTGCCACCTTTTTCTAAGGAGATACGGGGCAGTAACAGCCATAATTAGCAACAATTGCAGTCTTATCCTAATCAGAAACCATTGTGCAGTTAGGATGGGCCCCCTAAATGACAATCATCTCACCATTGTTAAATGGTGAATACACCATAATATCATCAAAGCAGAAAACTGCCCCCAAAAGTGTTCTCTTAGGTAATCACACTGAGAAATCAGGCACCAGCAGGTAATTTGGCCTTATCTTTCTTTAGAAAAACTTAGAAGAGACTTGAAGTTGAATAAATCACCATGAGCAATTGTAAGAACAAATCACCCAGGGAAATCTGATATCTTTCTGTCTTCACACATTGGGAAGATCATTTTATAGTCATGATTTTCATATCATACTCTGGGCTCTGTAGTTCTGTTGGAGTGAATAATCTTCCCCTTCCCCCATAAAAAATAGTATACCTGAGTTGATTTAGGCATAGATTTTCCTAGAAATAAGAAACACTGAGACAGGATCAATTACATTCATCATTTCCTGGAACTTGGTTTCCTAAGTTAGAACTTGAGATCAGTCGTGGAGCTCTAGGTCCTGTCAGCCGAAAGCAGGAATCAGAGTGTGATAAAAGACATTTTTGAAAGAGAGGCAAGGCCAAGAACAGGTGGTGTTTGGCTGGAGTGTTCTGATGACATTTTAAAACTAACTATTTTAGCTCCCTGAAGAACTGCATCGTTTGCTTATATTATAAGCACCTACTATGTGCAAATAGTTGTGCTAAGAAATGCAGGACATAAAAACATAAAGATCCATCCCAAGCTCTCAACAATCTTGATATCTGATAGAAAATATTAAATTATACAAAAAACATTAAGGCACAGTAAGGCAATATGTGAAAAGAAATATCAGTGTGTTTTATACACTAACGTGATCTTTCACCTATCTACCTCTATGCACATTGCAGAGAAATTACGATTCAGTAGTTTTGCCATATGTCTAAGAATCTGTATATCTTCACAAAGCTTACTCAGATGATTATTGTAATTAGTAAAATTTGGGAAATCTCCAATTTGAGAAATTGTTTAGTTGGAGGATGAGACGATTTACACATGGAATAATCAGTACAGGACTAGGAAAGCTACGGCTGTCGAGATGGATTCGAGGAATAAATAGAGAAGTGGAGGGGTGGGGAGCATTCCAGGCTAAGGGAACAACCTGAGCAAAAGCATAAAGGCAGAAAATCACAAAGTGTCCTCAGTTAAAATAGCACATGAGGGGATAGAGGGAAATCAGTCAAAAAGGAAGGTTGGAGCTAGAATGGAGAGGAGAGGGTCTTTAATGACAAGATACTTCATCTAGAAATTAATCACCAGGGACTAGGAAACAAACTGAAAGGTTTTCAGCAGGAGAATGGCATAGTCAAAGTAGTCCTTTATGAAAAACTTTTAGTGAACAGGAGTTTACAAAACGGATTAGATTAGTGAAAAACTTAGAAGCTTGGAAACAAGGGATAAGCTATTGGAATAGCTTAAGTGGAATTGAGACACTGAACTAGGGCAGTGGCAATGGAAAGGACGGGCTCTAATGAAGATGGCCTTGAAATGAATGTTCAAAACTTAGTTACTGATTGTTTATGGATGGAAAGAGAAACATGGTAGTCAGATGGCTACATGTTGCTAAGCCTGATAGCTATAGAAAAATGGAGGTATCATTAAAGGGTTTGAAGAATATCCCAGTGGATATGGAAGTCTCAGGCTCAGAGGCTGAGAGGGGCCAGGAAGGTAACATAAAAGTGAAACAGGCCATCTGTAGGACAGTCAAGAATGGCACAGACCATGCGAACAAGAGCACGCAGCTGCTTGGCTTCAACTGATTGTGGCCAAAACACGCAAGTATTTTTAAAATTTAAGACCTCTTAATTTTTAAACATTGACATCTATTTAAGATATTTAAGAAATACTGCATAGGTCAGGCAAAAAGTCCTCTGGGCCCCTGTGTGTAACCTCTGGTCTAGTAGTTAGATGGAAATCCATTACTAGAGCTTTTGATAGGTTAAACTTAGAAGCATGTATTTGGGAGTATTCGTTACCAAACGGAATGGATGAAGTAACCAAGGAAGAGAGTGAGCAAGAGAAGAAAAGAGGAAAAGTCACAATGTTGGGAAGTTCAATAATTGCTGGTGGGAGTGTAAATTAATACACTCACTTTGGAAATTTGTTTGATATTTTCTATTAAAGCCCAACTTATGGATATACTATCATAACTGAATAATTCCACTACTAGATATACACACAATAGAAATGCATACACATGTTCACCAAAAAGACTAGACTGTTAATAGTAGCACTGTTCAAAAACTAGAAATTAAGCAAATGCCTGTAACAGCAGAATGGATGAATTGTGGTATAGTAATAGATATTATATGTAATGAGAAAGAGGAGCTGTTGCTATATGCAACAGCCCGTATGCCTGGGACAAACAGAAGAGCAAATGAAAGAAGCCAGGCACAAAATAGTCCATTTATAGAAAGTTCAGAAAGAGACAAAACTATTGCACAGTGATTAAAGCCTGTACAGTGCTTGACTTTGGAAGGGGATAGTAACTGATAGAGAGCATGAAGGGGACTTGCAGGGTGCTGGTAATATTCTATTTTTAATCTGGGTGGTGATTACAAGGATGTGTTCATTTTGTGAAGTGCATCAAGCTGTAGATTTATGATGTGTGTACTTTTCTTTTTACATGGTATAGCAGTTTAGTATTATTTATGAATTCCAAAAATAGATATTGGATTGTTTGTAAACTCGTCTGTTCCTCTGGGCATATTAGATTGGATTGGTTTCAGAGGTTTCACTTTTACTTGATTAGATAATGTTTAAGGCTGTGATTGGGCCTTGTCAGTAGGACGTTGAGTCCTTGCCTCCTTGGTGGGTGGGGACTCACAGAGAAAACGACGTGGCAGAGGAGAAAGTTAGAGTTTTGATATTGGAGCCCCAGGAAGTAAACACAGAGAAGCAGGTAAGTGAGGAAGGAGAGAAGGCTCCATTAGACACGGCAGAGACCCCGGGAAGAGAGACAAGACATCCCAGCCTACGGCTGATATTGGAGGAAGCTGGGACCATGGAGCCTTAAGACGAAGAGGAAGCCTGAACCCTTGCAGACATCTTGCTCCAACACGTGGCAACAGACTTATAGGCTGATTTTTAGCTTGAGATACCAGAAAATGCTCTCTAAAGTGATATTTAACCTGAGATTTGAAGGACTTCATTGTTTAGGCTGAGTCCTACACATTTTAATATTTATTTTGATCTATGATAGAAAATTAATTAAAATTTCATGATGGTAAAGGGCAGAAGAAACATATTTCTACTCTACAAAGAAGCTTCAGTAGGTTGAACTTTTGTTCAAATTAGGAAAATCACCTTCTTCAATATTAAATGAATAAATTGCTTGTTTAGAAAAAAGTTCAGAGACCTAAGGGCTGAAACTAAGACAAAATACAGGAACAGGATACTGGTCCAGATTTTGTGAATCAGGAATTTGAAAGAATGGATTGGGGTCACAAATAAAAGCTAACCTGAAGGGAAATAAAAATTTTGAGAAATCACCAAATGTAGGTTCATTCCCTAGTGAACATAGCTTAGTGTCTTAAATACAAGGCCATAGTTTCTAAAAGGTGCCACCTCCTAGAACTCAGGTTGTTTAGTATGCAAAAGATTCCATATGAGACTGCATAATATAGGGTAGAAATGATAAATCCCCCTGACCCCAGGCTAGTTTCCATTGATTGGTAGTAGTAGCTTGCTGCACAGTGTCAAGAAAGATTCTGAGGACATATGTAGACTCAACAGAAAAGAATGCCAAGAAGCCACATCTACATTTATTATGGGAGTAAAAGAAAGAAATGTGAGACCAACATCCTGGTTGCTGGGCTTTCCTGATTTAACACTGAAAGTCCCACATACTGGGGACCCTGGTCACCCTACCAGGAAATGGTTAGTTGTTTGCCTTCCATGGTCTAGTTCAAAGAGCCAGATATTTGGAGAAAAATAAACTGGGTTAGTTATCACTTTTGTACAGCTAACTTATATACTTTGGGAAAAAAAAAACACTTTCTTTCAGAATCAAGTTTTGTAAGTAAAGAAAATATTATCTGTGATATGTAGTTAGAGTGAGGATTAAAGGAAACGATGTTTATAAATAAAGAACATTGCAGATCATATGATAGAACCTCAGTAAATCTTTACGTGTTCACTTTTCTCCCTGGGACAGCAAATTTTGGTCAGGGCCACAAGGGTAGCACCCTTAATCAGGCCAGGCCCCGCAAGCCACGCAGCAAGATGACGACGTAACAGGAGACTGACACAAGGAGAGCCAAGATGAGACGCGCCGAAAAACCAAGAACTAAGGTGGCACAGGCTGTAGGATGCCTCTCTCCCACATCGGAGATTCCGAGGATCAAATCCCAGTGAAGACAGGAGGAGAAGGATGAGAAGAGAGGGCAGGAAAAGGACACAGAGAGTAGCCCAGTGAATGGACACAGAAACAGCAAAAATGGATAAAAGTAAATAAATAAATATATATATAAAAATATATATATATAAATATATATATATATATATATATCCTTAAAAAAATGTATAGGGGAGGAAGATACGGACTATAGTTTGTAGTAATACTTTGGCGATGCTCTTTCATGATTTGTTAACAAATGTTTCACAACAATGCAGGGTGTTTGTGGGGGGTGATGTGTGGGAGCCCTGTATGATGTTATTATGCATGTTTGTTTTATAAGTTCACAATGTTTTCTGAATGCTTATAGTTAATGTATGTTCATGTATGAATGATATACTTCAATAAATTGTTTTAAAAAAAGTTGTATTGGAACACAGTCATGTCCATTGGTTATGGCTACTTGTTACTCTAGGACAGCAATGTTGAATTGTTGCCACAGAGACCATATATGACCTCCAAAGCCTAAAATAAAGGCATGCCTCATTTTATTGTGCTTCACTTTATTGTGCTTCACAGATAATGTGTTTTTTTACAAACTGAAGGTTTTTAGTAACCCTACATTGAGCAAACCTATCATTGCCATTTTTCCAACAGCATGGGCACATTTGGGTAATTCTCACAATATTTCATACTTTTTCATTATTATGATGTCAGTTACAGTGGTCTGTAATCAGTGATCTTTGATGTTACTATTGTAATTGTTTTGGGGCACCACGAACGATGCCCATATAAGATGATGAACTTAATCAGTGAATATTGTGTGAATGTTCTGACTGCTCCTCCAGCTGGCTATTCCCCCATCTCTCTCTCTCTCTCCCCTAAGGCCTCCCTATTCCCTGAGACAGAACAATATTGCAATTAGACCACTTAATAACCCTACAGTGGCCTCTCAGTGTTCAAGTGAAAGGAAGAGTCACATGTCTCTCACTTTAAAGCAAAAACTAGAAATGATTAAGCTTAGTGAGGAAGGCACGTCAAAATCAGAGACAGGCCAAAAGCTAGGCCTCTTGTATCAAACATTTAGCCAAGTTGCAAATACAAAGGAAAAGTTCTTGAAGGAAATTAAAAGTGCTACTCCAGTGATCACAAGAATGATTAAAACAAAACAAAACAAAACATGAAACAGCCTTACTGCTGATATAAAGTTTTGGTAGTCTGGATAGAAGATCAAACCAGCCACAACATTCCTTAAGCCAAAACCTAATCCAGAGCAAGGCCTTAACTTTCTGAGAGGTGAGGAAGCTGCTTAATATAGGTTTGAAGAAAACAGAGGTTGGTTCATGAGGTTTAGGAAAGAAGCCATCTCCATAACATAAAAGTACAAGGTGAAGAAGCAAGTTATCCAAAAGATCTAGCTAAGATAATTGATGAAGGTGACTGCAATAAACAACAAATTTTCAATATAGATGAAATAGCCTTATATTAGAAAGATGCCATCTAGGCTTTTCATAGCTAGAAAGTAGTCGACACCTGGCTTCAAAGCTTCAAAGGAAGGCTGACTCTCTTGTTAGGGGCTCTTGTTTGCCACTGGTGACTTTAAGTTGAATCCATTGCTCATTTACCATTCTGAAAATCCTAGAGCCCTTAAGAATGATGCTAAATCTGCGCTGCCTGTGCTCTATAAATGGAACATCAAAGCCTGGATGACAGCACATCTGTTTACAATATGGTTTATTGAATTTTTTAAGCCCACTATTGAGACCTACTATTTTGAAAAAAGATTCCTTTCAAAATATTACTGTACATTGACAATGCAACTGGTCACCCAAGAGCTCTGATGGAGAGATACAATGAGATTAATGTTGTTTTCATGACCGCTAACACAACATCCATTCTGCAGCCCATAGATCAAAGAGTCATTCAACTTTCAGTCTCATAAGGCTATAGCTGGCATTGATAGTGATTTCTTTGATGGATCTGGGTAAATTCAATTTAAAACCTTCTGGAAAGGATTCACCATTCTAAATGGCATTAAGAACATTTGTGATTCATGGGAGGAGGTAAAAATATCAGCATTAATAGGAGTTTGGAAGAAGTTGATTCCAACCCTCATTTGAAGGGTTCAAGACTTCAGTGGAGGAAATAACTGCAGATGTGGTGGAAATAGCAAGAGAATTAGAATTAGAAGTGAAGCCTGAAGATGTGACTGAACTGCTGCAATTTCATGATAAAAACATTAACAGATGAGGAGTTGCTTCTTAGGGATGAGTGAAAAAAACGGTTTCTTGAGATGGACTCTATTCCTGGTGAAGATGCTGTGAACATTGTTGTAATGACAATGAAGGATTTAGAATATTACTTATTTGATAAAGCAGTGGAAGGGTTTGAGAGGATTGACTCCCATTTTGAAAGAAATTCTGCTGTGGGTAAAATACTATCAAACAGAGAAATCATCCATGAAAAGAAGTCAATTGATGTGGCAAACTTCATTGTTGTCTTATTTTGGGAAATTGCTACAGTCACTCCAGCCTTCAACAGCCACCACCCTGATGAGTCAGCAGCCATCAACATTGAGGCAAGACCCTCCTCCACCAAAAAGATTACGATTCACTGAAGGCTTAGATGATGGTGAGCATTTTTTAGCAAACTATTTTTAATTAAGGTATGTACATTGTTTTTAGTCATAATACTATTGCACACTTAATAGACTACAGTATAGTAGTCTATGCTTTTATATGCATACTTTTATATGCACTGGGAAACCAAAAAATTCATATGACTTGCTTTATTGCTATATTAGCTTTATTATGGGGTCTAGAACTGAACCTAGAATATCACTGAGGTATACTTGTATTTACTTTCTGGACATTTAGAATAAAAGTTTGCTGATCCCTGCTCTAAGCAGATTTACTAATTCTCCCTATTGATAAGCAAGGAAAAGGTAGAGATTGGAGAAAAAGTTGAAAACAACCAGTCTTTGGCATCATTTCTAAACTTCTCTGTACTGGGTCTGGAGCCTCCTCCTCTGGTCCATGAGTGAGCAGGAATACATTTGTTGCTGCATTCTGGAGATTTGGAAAAAAGGATGGTGCTGTAGAGCCATGTCAGACTCTGGTACTAAAACATGTAATTCCATGGACATGGGGCCAGACTCAGAGAGAATTTAGAAACTCCGGTAGCTTGAATGGTAAAATGGTAATCCTTCCTTTGTAGGTATCACAAGATGAGGTCAGTGAGGGAAACAGAATAGGGAAACTCATCACTTTCTGACATTTGAATTCCTTCCTAGGACAAAGGAATGACCACTAGAAAAGTGTACCACTCCATGAACTTTCATGTCAGCTTCCATTTCCTCCTCTTTTTTTTTTTTTTTTTTTTTTTTTAACTAATTCTTACCTAAGTAGTAAATAAAATCCTCAAGTGTGCATAGGCAGATTTGCCTCAATGAGCTGTCCAGACTAATCTCCAGCAAAGTCACAGATAATGAAATGCACCCTCTGGTATGGCGAGTCAGTGCTGAATAAAATTAAGAAGCAATTTGCCCCCACCACTGCCCTCCCTATGTAACTGTTGCTTCAGGAACATATCAGTTATGCTTAAATGCCATTTCCCAGCACTGGGCTCAGAAGCTGACTTTAGGAAGTGTCAATGTGGCAGCCTGGGAAGGAGAGCCCTCTGGCTTTACGTGGAAAGCAAATGGGATGTTGAGCATCAGGCTAATGCCAACCGGCTTGGTGAGGATCCTATTGGACAGTGGTGATGAATCTTACCTCTACAAACACACACACATACACACCTCTTCCTTATAGCCTTCCATTTTCCCACCCAAGTGGTACCAAGCAGTTATTTTATTCTTACTCTGAGTAGTCAGTCAATACTATATATCAGTATTTCTCCAAGCATGATCAGCAACTCAACAGAGGTCATCTCTATATTCCAGGAAGCTGGCATGCAGAGAAAGTTCCATATATAGAACCCAGGTTTAGGTTAGTATAGGAGGTTTGTCCTGACTGACAAACACTCTTTAGTAGACTCTACTGTCTCAATTCAGGTCAAAACTCAGTATAATGAACCAGCTTGTCCACAAGTCAGCAGCACAGAACAAAAAAATCCAAGTCAGATAATATCCTCCAGTCCAAACAGGTAGGTAGTATTATGATGCTCTGTTTGAGAATAGCAAGGCTGTAGCCATTGGGTAAAGTTCAGAGGCAGTACTCTGGTTCCTAGGAGGACCAGTAAGGTCAAAGGGTAGCCCCGAGTCCTGTAGAAAAAGGATTTGAAAAAAGAAGTGAAAATAGCTCAGACTCAGTCCTGGGCATCAATATCTAGAAGAAATGCGGCTGAGACTGTGGAGGTCCGAGCAGGGTAATTCCTTCTGCCTCAGGCCAAACTTGTTCCACTATTGGAGTGGGACTGAATCTGCAAAATGGAATCGGGTTCTACAAACTTGGGAGGAGAGAGATGCAGAAGGCAGTAAAACAGGGAAGGTATGGCCCTTGCTCCATCAGTACAGAGTTCATTGACATTACATGGGAATTGTAAGCATCCTTACAGATAACCAGTTTCCCCCTTAATTCTGTGAGCACATTTGTGTCTTTTTCATGGATCGCTTCACTTCCCATATCTTTGCTCCCCGAGAAAGAAACGTATATACCACATAAGTTTAATTTCTCAGAAGAAACCCAGAACCTAATAGGTCTGTAGACTCTGAGCCTCTTGCTAATTCACTAACTTACTTTAACATTTGGGCTACTTTCAACATGTTACCTCATTTCATTTTCACAGCAATGCATTAAAGTGGATATTCTATTCCCAGTGTTACAGATGGGGAAATTGAAGCTTGAAGGGTGTTCACAGGACAGAAGAGCTTGGATTTGAAGCCAGATCTCTCAGATGCCAAAAGCTACTGGTCAATTGCTCCTTTAAATTTTTTGGACTCTTGTGAACCAGCCATTTAGAGTTTCATACTTTCAGTTGAAAAGTTCCAACAATTTAAAACACACAGAGGAAAACAAGCAGTGGAGCCATGAGTGAAAGAAGTCACTGTGAACTCAAGGACTTCTATAGCCTCATCAATTGGTTAATGTAATTCCATTGAGCAAGGATAAATCAAGACAGGATTGTGGGACGATGGCATCAGACTAATAGGCAGAGCTGAACGCTTTCACAAAAACAACAGAGAAAGAGTCAAAAGCTGTCCAAGGGACCTGCTTTGGGGGTCAGCAGACCAGGACAGTGCTACACAACTCCCAGGAGGGTAAGGGACAGAGAGACAGAATCCAATATAACAAACGTGAGTTACCAAGCCCCCATGGTGGCCGGGAAGGGCTTCCCTCCCCCACCCCCAAGATATTAAGCTAGGATAAAACCCCTGGCTCACTGTAGCCGACTGAGAAGGGAACAGACGTCTTCCTGCCTATCAGCTGTTTCAAGGGAAAAGGGAGGAGAGGTCGGGGTGCTTTTCTTCTGTGAATTCGGCCAGCAGAGCCCACTTTGAATCTCTGGTCTGAAGAGTCAACACAGGAATACAGGAAAGCCATGACTGAAACACCTCCGTGGAACGGTGTGCTAACACGCGCCATCTGCTGGCCTGTCTGGAAATTGCATAGACAAAAACTGCTCTCTGTATCCAACCCCTGTGAGAAAATCTGTGCCCCAATTTTGAAAACTTAAGCTGGGCAGTTTTAAAGACTGAGAATAAGTTGAACCAAATATCAAAGAAGAGCTGTTTTAAAAAAATAGGCAAGAGAGAGAAATTGGCCATCACAGTAAATTCACCAATATATTCAGATGCTTAGACAGCAACAAAAAATTACAAGCCATACTGGGAAACAGGAAGAGATGGCCCAGCCCAAAGAACAAACCAAATATCATGAAGAGATACAGAATTTGAGACACTCAGTGATAATTACACAACTCTCCTAAGTCGCTTCAAAGAATTTATAGAAAATATGACTAAAGAAATAAAGGATATTAAGAAGGCACTGGGAAAGCATGAAGAACAATTTGAAAGCCTGCAAAGAGAAGTAACAGACCTTATGGGAATTAAAGACACAATGGGGGAAGCGGCTGTGGCTCAATCAGTAGGGCTCCCATTTGCCATCTGGGGGGCCCCGGGTTCAGTTCCCGGGGCCTCCTGGTGGGGGCGGGCCGCCCGCGCAGCGTGGTTGGCTGGCCCGGCGAGCGCGAGCAGCAAGGGGGGGATGAATGAATAAATAAATAAAATCTTTAAAAAAAAAAAGACAATGGATGAGATTAAAAATACATTAGAGGCACATAAGAGCAGGTTTGAGTTGCTTGAAGACAGAATTAGGGACTTTGAAGACAGAACATCTGAACCGGAAAAGACAGGAGAACAGAAAGAGAAGAGAATGAAAATAGGGAATTGAATGACAATGTGAAATGCACAAACATTCGCATTATTGGTGTCCCAAAAGGAGAAGAGAATGGAAAAGGGGCAGAAAGACTATTTGAAGAAATAATGAAGGATAAATCAAAAGGGTTTTTCTCTCTCACCCAGTTGCCCACTCTTGTCGATCTTAATCAGTGAGATGAAGCTATATCATCCACTGATGAGCCAGCCACAGTTCATACTACTGAATAAATAAAAAGTACCGGGTTCAATCCCCAATACCTCCTAAAACAAAAACAAACGAACAAACAAATGAAAAAATCAGCTCTCATTGGGGAGTGGATGTAGTCCAGTGGTTGTGAGCCTGCTTCCCATGTATGAGGTCCCAGGTTCAATTCCTGGTACCACCTAAAAAAATTATTATAATATCTAAATATTTTATGTTTATCAATTTAAAATATCTTGATTATAAGCATCTAGGATACTGTATTTGACTTCTGATATTGTCTCCAAAAATTCTTCTTTAAGTGTTTTACAATTTTTTGTTCTGATGGGCCTAGAGCTTCTTTAGAACTCAGTTCTAAAATGCCCTCTTGCTAATAAGGTTTGTATTAGACACTATTTGAAAAATATAGGGTTCTTGCTGAAGATGCTAAGGGGATCATCATATGAAAATACCAATAAACGCCTGAACGTCAAGCCAATATAGAAAGCTTTTTTGAGACATGTGAAAGCTAACTTTTGTTTCAAAATATCTCTTTAATGTGGAAATGTTTTAAATTTCTCTTTAGGGAATGAAAAAGAAGAAAAAGAATGGGAAGAAGAAGCAGACATAAGGAGGAATTTTCTTCTCTCATCAAAGGTATGAACTGATGGCAAATCTAACAGCTCCATGGCCCCTCACAATACTATACACCTAATGGGAACTCAATAAATGCAAAATAAATGTGCATGTGGATGTGTAGATAGATAGATAATGGTGATGATGATGATGATCATTGATAGAGATAGAGATATAATTTAAATAATACATTTTAGTACACAAACTAAGAAGACAGTCATGATTATCTGCAATTCCACCACCCAAAAAGAGATGGTTGTTGGCATTTTTTTTAGGGGGTACCAGGGATTGAACAAGATGTCCATGTCCTAATCCCCAACATCTGTGAGAATATGCTACCTTGCATGTAAAAATGATTTAGCAGATGTGACTAAATTAAGGACATTGAGATGGGAGAATATCCTGGATTATCCAGGTGGACCCAGTCTAATCACATGGGTCCTTAAAAGAAGAGGACGTTTCCAAGCTGAGGTCAGAGGGAGATAGGATTAGGGAAAAAGTGTCAGAGAGATGTGACCTTGCTGGCTTTCAAAATGGAGGAAGGAGTCACAAGGCAAATTATGTGGGTAGCCTCTAGATGCTGGGGAAAAAAAAGATTCTTCTCTAGAGTGTCCAGAAAACTTTAACATAACAAATTTGTATTGGTTTAAGCTAATAAATTTGTAGTATGTTACAGCAGAAATAGAAAACTAATGTACATGTTCTAGGAGCATTTGGAATATAGAGAAAGGCACAAAGAAGAAAGTCATTCATAGTATTAACACCAAGATATTTGTTTTAAAATTATTAAAATGTTAATAAATTTCTCTGTATCCTTTTTCCAATGATTTTATATATAAATACTTTTTTAAAATTTGGAGTATACTGAATGATCTGCCTCTCTCCTAATATTATATTTGTTGAAAATACTTTGTTAAAAACTCAAAACATTATTTGAATAACTATCCAATAATCTATAATTTGTATATACTAAAATTAACTTAATATTATACGTTTTGAGTATTTTCAAATTTTTGCTATTATTAATTCTTATTTTCTGTTTTCTTGCTAAGCTTTTTCCCCAGAATTTTATGTTGAATTTTTAAAATATATAGAAAAGTTGTAATATTTATTCAGTGAAGAGCCATATATTTACCACCTAAATTCCAGATTTAACATTTGGCTGTATTTAGTTTAACACAAATCCATCCATCCATTTTTCTATCAAACAATTTTTGATACATTGTAAAGGATATTGCAGCTATAAATTTATCTCATCTCTAAACACTTCAGCATGCTTATCATTAACTAGTTTGGGGTAAAATTTTATTAATTAACATTCTCATAAAATAAACCTTTTCTGAATTGTTTATCATTTCCTTTAAATAGAATATTAGAAAAAAGAATTACTGGGTCAAAATTTATGAATATTTTAAGACTTTTCAAACATTTAACCAAATTGCTTTCAGAAAAGTTTTGCCAAATTATATTTTTACCATTATTGCATGGCGGTGTCCATCGCACTGTATCTTTGTGGCTAAGTAGTATCTTCTTTACTAAAACATACTATTGTTAATGTGATACCAGGAAAATTGGACATCATTGCTTGATTTTCATTTGTTTGATTATTGATGAAAATTTGTTTGATGAGTTGGATCAATTGTCCACATTTGTCATTTGCATTTCTTCTATGAATTGTTGATTCATGTATTCCCATCTATAGTTAGTTGAATAATATTCTGCAAAAATTCATGTCCACCTGGAACCACAGCACCTTATTTGGAAATATAATCTTATTTGGAACTTCACTGGAAATATGGTATTTGCAGATGTAATTAGTTAGGTTAAAGTGAGGTCATACTGGACGAGGGTGGGCCCTGAATCCAGTGACTGCTGTCCTTATAAGAAGAGAAGACACAAAGAGGCTCACAGGGAAGAAGAACATGTGAAGACAGAGAGAGGGATTGGACTGATGGTTATAAGGCAAGGAATTCCAAGGATTGCCAGGAGCCTCCTGAAACTATGAAGAGGCTAGAAAGGAGCCTTCAGAGAGAGCCAACATCTTGAGTTTGGACTTCTGGTTTTCAGGATGGCGAGAGAATTAATTTCTATTGTTTAGAGCCACCAGGTTTGTGGTACTTTGTACAGCAGCCCTAAGAAACTGATATACCATCCCTTCATTCAAAATTTAGTCTTTTTCTTATCAATTTGAATGAGCTTTTATATATTAATGCTATTGACCAAAAAGTAAGAACTGCTTTGAGGGGCTTGATGCATATTTCAACATCCTAAAAAGAATGTTACATATTGGCATAATGATAAGAGAATGAGGCAGATTCACTAAAAAAATCTGTCTCCCAATAACCAAATATCAGTCTAAAAATGATAATAAAATCTTTTCACTCTAAGATAAACAAAAAAGAAACAAATAACAACAACAACAAAACACCAAAGTCACTCTGATTCTAGTCTGGCAAATAATAAAACTTTGAATATTTCCTGTATTCCTCTCTAACAAAATTATTTTCCCTTATTTTTGCTATGCTGCTATCTGAAGATATGACATAAACTTGGTGAAAATGATAACTATGTGGGAGGGTTGCTTGTTTTCTTCATGAATAGCCTAATGTAAACATGATAACCATGGAAATTTTGAATTTTGTTTTCTTAAAATTGTTGTTGTGTTGTGTATTTCCTGAGCCAGTCTGTCTGAAGTTTGACCCTCTTCATGCTTTTTTTTTTTTTCATGCTTTATGAGAAATTCTCTTTTTTTTTTATTTTGTACATGTAATAATTGAAAATATAAACAATTAAAAACTAAAAGTAAACACACATGAATAAATATATCCATTTCTCAATTAAATGTAATGGATACATATAAATTTTTTTTTTTGAATCAAACAATATATTACGCAATATATTTGGTTCATAGTAAGGCATTCATACAGTATTTGTCCTTTTGTGTCTGGCTTGCTTCACTCAACATAATGTCCTCCAGGTTCATCCATGTTGCCATATGCTTTACGACTTCATTTCTTCTTACACCTGCATAATATTCCATCATGTGAATAGACCACATTTTGTTTATCCATTCATCTGTTGATGGACACCTGGGTTGTTTCCAACTTTCGGCAGTGGTGAATAATGTGGCTATGAACATCGGTGTGCAGATGTCTGTTAGTATCACTGCTCTCAGTTCTTCTGGGTATATACCCACTAGTGGTATTGCAGGGTCATGTGGCAAGTCTATATTCAACTTCTTTAGGAACTGCCAAACAGTCCTTCACAGTGGCTGTACCATTCTGCATTCCCACCAACAGTGAATAAGTGTTCCTGTCTCTCCACATCCTCTCCAACACTTGTAGTTTTCTGTCTTTTTAATAGTGGCCTTTTTGATAGGTGTGAAATGATATCTCATTGTAGTTTTGATTTGCATTTCCCTAATCATGAGTGATGTTGAGCATTTCTTCATGTATTTTTTTGCCATTTGTATTTCTTCTTCGGGGAAATGTCTATTCAAGTCTTTCGCCCATTTTTTAATTGGGTCATTTGTCTTTTTATTGTTGAGTTGTAACATCTCTTTATATATCCCAGATATTAAACCCTTATCAGATATGTGATTTCCAAATATTTTTTCCCATTGAGTTGGCTGCCTTTTCACCCTTCTGACAAAGTCCTGTGAGGTGCAAAAGTGTTTAATTTTGAGGAGGTCCCATTTATCTACTTTTTCTTTTGTTGCACATGCTTTGGGTGTAAGATCCAGGAAACCACCACCTACTACAACGTCTTGAAGATGTTTCCCTACATTTTCTTCTAGTAGTTTTATGGTCCTGGCTTTTATTTTAGATCTTTGATCCATTTTGAGTTGATTCTTGTATAGGGGATGAGATAGGAGTCCTCTTTCATTCTTTTGGTTATAGATATCCAGTTCTCCCAACACCATTTGTTGAAGAGACTGTTTTTTTCCCATTAGCGTGGGCTTGGTAGTTTTGTCAAAAACCAGTTCACTGTGTAGGTGAGGTTATATTTCTGGATTCTCAATTCTATTCCACTGATAGATGTGTCTTATCTTTTTACCAGTACCATGCTGTTTTGACCACTGTAGCTTTGTAATATGTTTCAAGGTCAGGCAGTGAAATTCCTCCCACATTGCTCTTCTTTTTTAGAAGAAGATTGCCTTTGGCTATTTGGGTGCACTTACTCTTCCAGATGAATTTGGTAATTGCCTTATCTAATTCTGTAAAGTAAGCTGTTGGGATTTTGATTGGTATTGCATTGAATCTATAAATCAGTTTTGGCAACATTGACATCTTCACGATATTTATTCTTCCAATCCATGAACACGGAATGTCTTTCCATTTGTTTAGGTCTTTTTAAATTTCTTTTAGCATTGTTTTGTAGTTTTCTGCATATAGGTCCTGTACTTCTTTGGTTAACTTAACTCCTAGGTATTTGAGTCTTTTCGTTGCTATTGAAAATGGAATTTTCCTCATGATTTCCTCCTCAGGTTGTTCAGTACTAGTGTACAAAAACATTACTGATTTTTGCATGTTGATCTTGTATCCTGCCACTTTGCTGAACTCATTTATTAGTTCAAGTAGCTTTGTCGTGGATACTTGAGGATTTTCTAAATACGGGATCATGTCATCTGCAAACAGTGAGTTTTACTTCCTCTTTTCCTATTTCAACGCCTTTAATTTTTTTGTCTTGTCTAGTTGCCCTCGCTAGAACTTCTAGTACAATGTTGAATAACAATGGTGACAGTGGGCACCGTTGTCTTGTTCCTGATCTTAGGGGGAAAGCTTTCAACCTTTCCCCATTGAGTATGATGTTGGCTATGGGTTTTTCATATATGCCTTTTATCATATTGAGGAATTTTCCTTTTATTCCTATCTTTTGAAGTATTTTTATCAAAAAAGGATGTCGGATTTTGTCGAATGCCTTTTCTGCATCTATTGAGATGATCATGTGGTTTTTTTCCTTCAATTTGTTAATGTGGTGTATTACATTGATTGATTTTCTTATGTTGAACCAGCCTTGCATGCCAGGAATAAATCCCCCTTGGTCGTGATGTATAAGTCTTTTGATATGCTGTTGGATTCGATTTGCAAGTATTTTGTTAAGAATTTTTGCATCTATGTTCATTAGAGAGATTGCTCTGTAACTTTCTTTTCTTGTGGAATCTTTATCTGGCTTTGGTATTAGGGTAATGTTGGCTTCATAAAATGTGTTGGGTAATTTTCCCTCCTCTTCAATTTTTTGGAAGAGTTTAAACAGGATTGGTGTTAATTCTTTTAGAAATGCTTGGTAGAATTCACCTGTGAAGCCATCTGGTCCTGGACTTTTCTTTGCTGGGAGATTTTTGATGACGGATTCAATCTCCTTAATTGTGATTGGTTTGTTAAGTTCTTGTATTTCTTGTTGTGCCAGTGTAGGTTGGTTATGTGTTTCTAGAAATTTGTCCATTTCATCTAAGTTGTCTAGTTTGTTGGCATATAGTTTCTCATAATATCCTCTTATGATTCTTTTTATTTCTGTGAGGTCATTTGTAATTTCCCCCCTTTCATTTCTGATTGTATTTATTTGCATCTTCTCTCTTTTTTTTCTTTGTTAGTCTAGCGAGGGGTTTGTCAATTTTATTGATCTTCTCAAAGAACCAGCTTTTGGTTTTGTTGATTTTCTCTATTGTTTTTTCTGGTCTCATTTTCATTTATTTCTGCTCTAATCTTTATTATTTCTTTCCTTCTTTTTGCTTTGGGATTGGTTTGCTGTTCTTTTTCTAGTTTCTCAAGTTGTTCAGTTAAATCTTTGAGTTTAGCTCTTTCTTGTTTTTTAATATACGCATTTAGGGCTATAAATTTCCCTCTCAAGACTGCCTTCGCTGTATCCCATAAGTTTTGATACGTTGTTTTCTCCTTTTCACTTGTCTCAATATATTTACTGATTTCACTTGCAATTTCTTCTTTGACCCACCGAATATTTAGGAGTGTGTTGTTCAGCCTCCACACATTTGCAAATTTATTTTTTTCCTGTCTGTTATTGATTTCTAGTTTCATTCCATTATGATCTGAGGAGGTGCTTGGTATAATTTCAATCTTTTTATATTTATTGAGAGCTGTATTGTGACCTAACATGTGGTCTATCCTGGAGAAAGATCCATGGGCACTGGAGAAGAATGTATAACCCGCTGAGTTTGGATGCAGTGTTCTGTATATGTCTATTAGGTCTAACTTGTTTATCATATTGTTCAAGTTCTCTGTTTCCTTGTTGATCTTCTGTCTAGTTGTTCTATCTAATGATGTGAAAGGGGTATTGAAGTCTCCGACGATTATTGTAGAAATGTCTATTTCTCCCTTCAGTTTTGCCAGAGTTTGTCTCATATATTTTGGGGCACCCTGGTTAGATGCATAGATATTTATAACTTTTATATCTTCCTGGAGGATAGTCCTTTTTATTAATATATAATGGCCTTCCTTCTCTCATCACATTTTTGCATCTGAAGTCTGTTTTGTCTGATATTAGTATAGCTACCCCTGTTCTTTTCTGTTTACTATTCGCGGGGAGTATCTTTTTCCAACCTTTTACTTTCAGCCGGTTTGTATCCCTGGGTCTGAGGTGAGTTTCTTGTAAGCAGCATATGGATGGCCCATGTTTTTTATGCAATCTGTCAGCCTGTTTCTTTTGATTGGGGAATTTAATCCATTCACATTCAATGATATTACTGAAAATGCACTACTTATTTCCTCCATTTTATTCTTTGGTTTTCATATGTCATCTTATTTTTGTCTCTTTTTACTCTTTTGGTTATCCTTTCTGCTTTTCTTTCTTCTATACTCTCTTCCAAGCCTCTCTCTCCTGTCTTTTTCTTTCAGCTTCTAAGGCTTCCTTTAAAATTTCCTGCAAAGGTGGACTCTTTATTGCAATTCTCTTAGCTTCTGTTTGTTTGTGAATACTTTATATTCACCTTCATATTTGAAGGACAGTTTTGCTGGATAAAGAATTCTTGGCTGCCAGTTTTTCTCTTTCAGTTTCCTAATTGTATCATACCACTGTCTTCTCGCCTCCATGGTTTCTGAAGAGAAATCTGCACTAAGTCTTACTGGACGTCCTTTGTATGTGATCGTTTGCTTCTCTCTTGCTGCTCTGAGAATTTTCTCTTTATCTTTTACATTTGACATTCTGAATAATATGTGTCTTGGCGTAGGTCTATTTGGATTTATTCTCATTGGGGTATGGTGTGCTTTTTGGACATGTAAGTTCATTTCTTTCATGAGAGTTGGGAAATTTTCAGCTATTATTTCCTCAAATACTCTTTCTGCCCCTTTTCCTTTCTCTTCCCCTTCTGGAATTCCCATGACACGTATGTTGTTGCTTTTTGTGTTGTCATTCCACTCTCTGAGTCCCTGCTCAATTTTTTCCATTCTTTTCTCTCTCTGTTCTTTTCTCTCTTCAATTTTAGCTGCTCTGTCTTCGGTATCACTTATTCTTTCTTCTATCATTTTGAGTCTGCTGTTGTATGCCTCAAGTGTGTTTTTGACTTCACCTATTGCGTCTTTCATTCCCATGAACTCCGTTGCTTTTCTGTTCAGGATTTCAAATTCTTCTTTGCGTTCGCTCAATGTCTTCTTGATGTCATTTACCTCTTTAACTATATTCTCTTTCATGTCATTAATTTGATTTTTGAAATTTGTGCTCATCTCACTGATTAGTTCTCTAAAATTCTGCATCTGTTCTGGGACTTTGCTGTATTCTTTTTCTTGGGCCATGTCTTCTATTTTCTTAGTATGGCTCGTAATGTTTTTGCTGGTGCTTAGGCATCTGGTTAGGTTGTATTTTACTTAGATGCTCTATCTCTTTCTCTTTTATGGGGTTTTACTGGCAGGAGGCTGTGAGTTACCACAGCTCTTTGATTTTTGGCTCAAACTTGATTGTTAGGATTGTTCTGCTGGTTGCTCAAAACTGGGCACTGGACCCAGTAATTGGTTGTAGAGTCGTTTCCTAGGGCCTTGGGCAGGGAGGCTATAGAGGCCAGGAAAAGACTTTCTTACTTATTAATTTTCTTATGTGCACTTCCTTGGTCTGCCAGGAGATGGCGCTTTTTGGCAGCTCTCAATTCAATGCCTGGTCGGAGAGTATTTGTTGTGACACAGACCAGATCAATGTGATAGAGCTTCCTGTCTGGGGGCTAAGAGCCTTGTAATTCAAACTTTCTGAGACAGTTCTCCAGACCTCTTGTAGCACCCCTTTTCCCAGCTAGGAAATATTTCTACTCCCTTCTGAATCCTCAACAATAAGTCCCTGTTAGTAGAGGAGGAGATTGGGAAGTTTGTATATCTTTAGCCCCTTGCAGGCTCCAAGGCTAACAATGGCGCAGCCCCACCCGGCCTGAAAGGGCTCTCGGGACAGGGCAGACCAAACCTGGGAGTCAGAAGCAGGGTCAGCCCCAGGGTCTCTCTCCCCTCTCCTGTGGAGTCCTCAACAATTAGTCCAGGCTAGAAGAGAGCGAGGTTACAGGGGTCAGATTTCTCCAATCCTTACTAGGCTCCCAGGGCAAACCGCAGTGTGGAAGGGCCCATGGAGCTCCGTAGCCCAAATTTACAGGTCAGAACCTGAGTCAGCCTAAGGCTGTGTCCCTCTCTCTCCCCTTTCCGGGAGTGGTAGATCCCTGGAGCCCCCTTTGTATGTGGCCTCAGGCCCAGAGGGCTGAGAATTCTAAAGAGTGTCAGGGAGGGTGCCGGCAGCAGCAGAAGCTGCTACTTCCAACTCATGGTTCTGTCGTTGTGATTTCCCTCTTTTGTCCCTCTCTTCTCTGGGTGGTGTGAAGCCTTCACCTGCTGTCCTAAACCCTAGAAGATCTTTTTCGGGGCTGTTTCAGCCTGTCCTCTAGCTATTTTTCTGGAAAAGAGATTCCCATGTCTTACTAGTCCGCCATCTTCCCGGAAGTCCTCTTCATGCTTTCTTAAGTGAAATTTTTCTTTCTCTAAATGCTTCTGCCTATGAGTCTTTTGGACATAAGTAATGATTTACCATCAGGATTCAAGTAATGACTGAGGAACATCTACATCAGATTAACTCTCCTGTAAATAACAATTACTGACTCTGGGCTAAAGTTTTTAACACCACTGCTTGAAGGCTCAGGAAAGCAACTAGAGTCAGACAGAACCTGTAGGGGATTTGACCCTTGAAAAAAGATCCCATATTAGGTGAGATTTGTGTTTATGTGACTTGTTACATGAGCTTCAGGGATGAAGTGACTAAAAGATTAGAAGACAGGCACAGTTTTGTTTTACCTAGGATTCAGAAAAAGGAGAGTGAACTGCCAGTGTGTTTGGAAATTGAAGAAGGAAATAATAAATAAAAAAGAAATCCATGGAGACCCAAATTTGCCTGTGAATCCCCCTCAAATGCTTGACTGACCCCTGAATGGCCTATGCAAAAGATAGTTGCCTACGATTTTAGAGTAAATACAATAAATGGAAACGTGAAAGAGCTGAACAAGAAAAACTGTGAAGTTTTAGTCTTCAAAATTAGAGTAACTTGGAAAACACCTCATGTTTTTCTTTGAAACAAAGAAGGGTCCCACATTAGGAGTAAAACAACATTCCAGGACTACAGGAGTTGCCATAGGACTAAGGTAATAAAGAAATAGACTTGGCATTGCAAACTACAAAACTGCTCTTCACAGGTTCAAGATAAGAGGTCAGTTATTTAACTACCTGCTAAAATAAAACTCAGCATTCTTCAGTGGAAAATAATCTAAAGCCTCTAGAAAGGTGTCATCCAAAATGTCCAGTAATCAATGAGAAATTATCTTAAATGTGAATACAACAAAAACATACAACCAATAGTCAAGAAAAAAGTCATTCAGTAGAAACCTACTCAAAAACAAACCAAATGATGCTATTATCAAAGACTTTAAAATAACTAAGATAAAAGTGTTAAAAAGCTGCAGGAAAAGATAGACATATGAATGAAGAAAATGGGAATTTCTTAAGGGATTTAAAATTGTAAAAAGCAAACAAATCATTCTAGAACTAAAAAATACAATATCTGAAATAAAAAATTCACTGGACAAGAAGATCCCTGGGGCCAAGGTTGTCAAAGTTAGATGCTCCAGGATGCCATTCCTCACAGAATGTTTGAACAACTAGCAAAAACTGGAAGAGCCAATTTCCTCAAAATTCTTTAAAACAGTCAAAGGGTTGCAGTAACTGAGTGCTGAATCAAGAAAATACAGCTTTAAAAATTATTGGAGAAGCACCTGGTACCTTGCTGGTCCCTCCCTGGTACAGTGTGGAGTCAGCCTGCACTCCCATCATGGGTCCCTGGCCCTGTTCCAGAGAGAGCAGAGTAACCCCTATGTGCATATCGGGATGCTTGTATGTCAGTGTCATTCAATCAGGTGGCAGGTTGAAAGACTGAACAAAGAAATTCATCTCTGGTTCATCCTACCAGACCCTGCCCTGCAGGCAGAAGAAGCTTGGAGACAGCTAAAGCAATATAAGAAACAATTAAGTCAAAGCAGGATGGGGAAGAGGTTTCCTGCTTTAAGAAATACAATGGTGCACCTAGAGGAGGGTAGGTTTAGTCATGTGGAGTAGAGGAGGCATTGGAATTCCTGTAAATGAGGGAATTCCTAAGGCCACTAGCAAGCCCATACCCAGGACAAGAAGCAGACTCAGAAAAGACCAAGGACCCTGAACTTCACTTCACCTTGGACTGACAGTCTTGATAGGAGTGCTAAATTCTGTAGGAGATTACCAGTCAATACAATGCCAATTTGCAAAGACTGTTGTGGTAGTTTAGGGCTTTTGTGGACCCCAGAAAATTATATTCTTAAATTAATCCAGTCCTGTGGGTATGAGCCAACTGTAGGTAGGACCTTTTTATTAGATTCAGTTAAGGGCTCTTTGATCAGATTACATCAGTAAGGCATAGCACAGGGTGGGTCTTATTCCTCTTACTGGCATCCTTTATAAAAGGAATGGATACGGAGAGACAGAGCAGAGAAAAGACCCAGGAACTCAGAGAGAAACCCCCAGAAGCTGAGATAGAAAGTCTCAGAAGCCAGAAGCTGAAATCAATGGAAGCTGGGAGAGAGAAAAGGCCACAGGAGGTTAGAGAGAAACCGATGGGAGCTGATAGAGAAGGCCACACATGGAGAAGCCAGAAGCTGAAATCAATAGAACCAGGAGTGAGAAAGACATGGAAGCACAGAGAAGGCTACGGGAGCAGAGAGAAAACCACAAGAGCAGAGAAAAAGCTGGAGGAAACCAGAAGCTGAAAGCAATGAGAGCTGGAGGAGAAGGGAGAGACAGCAGATGCCACCTTTGTGACCTGCCATGTGACAGAGAAGTCCAGGGTCACTAGCAGCCATATCTATGGGGAGACAGCTTCACCTGATGCCTTGATTTAAACATTTTTCTCAGCCTCAGAACTATATGCTTATAAATTAATAAATCCCCATTGTATAAGCCAACCCATTTCTGGTATATTGCCATGGCAGCCTTTAACAAACTAAAAGAACTGTGAAACATGTTTTTTTCCTTATTTGTCTTTTCAGCTGATAGGAGCTGGCAGAAAGAATCAGTGAACTCACAGATAAGACAATTGAAATGATTCATGCTGAAAGGTGGAAAGAAAAAAGAATGGAAAAAAAAAAAAATGAACAGAGCCTAAGAGGCCTGTGGGACACCTTCAAGTGAACCAATATACAGATAATAGGAGTGCCAGAAGAGAAAAATGATATAAAGGGACAGAAGGAATATTCAAAGAAATAATGGCAGAAAACATCCAAAGTTAAATGAAAGACATAAATATACACATTCAAGAAAACCCAGTGAACCCCAATGGAATGAAGCCAGAAATCAAAAACAGATGGAGAACTGAAAACTCACATAATTAAACAACATACTCTTAAACAATCAATGGGTCAAAGAAGAAATTACAAGGGAAATTAGGAAATATCTTGAGGAAAATGGAAGCAAAAACACAACATACCAAAATGTCTGGGATGCAGCAAAGGCAGTGCTGAAAGGGAAATTTATGGCTATAAGGGCTTACATTTAAAAAGATGAAAGACCCTAAATCAGATACCTAACGTCACAATTTTAGGATCTAGAAAAAGAACAAACCAAAGCCAAAGCTAGCAGAAGAAAGGAAATAATTAGAACAGAGATAAGTGAAATTGAGAATAGCAAGACAATAGAGAATCAATGAAACCAAAAGTTGATTCTTTGAAAAGATCAATAAAATCAACAAACCTTTTGCTACACCGATAAAGAATAAAAGCTAAAGGACACAAATAACTAAGATCAGAATTCAAAGGGTTGGCGGGGGATGGGGGGCAGATGCCCACTGGAAATTCTAGCCAGAACAATGAGGCTAGAGAAAGAAATTAAAAGCATCCACATTGGAAAGGAAGAAGTAAAACTTTCTCTATTTGCAGATGACATGATCATATATATTGAAAATCTTGAAAAATCTACAGCAAAGTTTCTAGAGCTAACAAATGCAGCAAAGTGTAAGGGTACAAGATCAGCACAGAAAAATAAGCAGTTTTTCTATATACTAGTAATGAATAATCTGAAGAGGAAATCAGGAAAAACATTCTACTGACAATAGCAACTTAAAAGCATCAGTTATCTAGGAATAAATTTAACCAAAAGTATAAAGGACTTGAACATGAAAAACCACAAAACATTGCTAGAAGAAATCAGAGAAAACCTAAATAAATGGGAGGACATTCCATGTTTATGAATTGAAAGACTGAATATTGTTAGGATGTCAATTCTATTATTATTAGGATGTCAAAGCTATTTATAGATTCAATGCTATCCCAATCAAAACTCCAACAGCCTTCCTTATAGAAATATAAAAATGAATCATCAAATGTATGTGAAAAGATAAGGGCCCTGAATAGGAAAAAGCATCTTGAAAAAAAAAAAAAAATAGGAGGACTCCCAATTTTAAAACAATACAAAGGTACAATATTCAAAGCAGCATGATACTGGCACAAGAACGGTCATATAGACCAAAAGAATTGAACTGAGAGGTCAGAAATAAACCTTCTCATCTATTGCTGATTGATTTTTTTTTACTTTATTTTGTACATTTAATAATTGAAAATATAAACAATTAAAAACTAAAAAGTAAACAGATGGATAAATATATACATTTCTCAATTAAATGTACTGGATACATATAAAATTTTTTTGAATCAAACAATATGTCACACAATATATTTGGTTCATAGTAACGATTGATTTTTGACCAAGGTGGCAAGTCCACTCAAGGGGGAAAGAATTGTCTCTTTAACAAATGGTGCTGTGGAAACTGGATATCCATAGGCAAAAGAATAAAGATGGGCTCCTACCTTACACCATATACAAAAATTAACTCACAATGCATCAAAGACCTAAATATAAGAAATAGGACTATAAATCTCCTAGAAGAAAACATAGAAAATCATCTTTAGGACCTTGTGTAAGGCAATGATTTCTTAGACTTTATACCAAAAAACATGATCAACAAAAGAAAAAATAGAGAAATTGGACTTCATGAAAATTTAATTTTTTTTTTCATCAGAGTACTTTGTCTTAATAGTACAAAGACAACTGTGACAGTTTGAAATTATTTTATGAAACCCAAAAAGAGAAAAATTGTTTTTGAACTAACGCATTCCTGTGGGTATGAGACCCTTTTGATTGGACTAAGTCAGTGAGGCATGACTCAGGTTAAGCCTCCACCCTCTTGCTGGGTCTTGTATAAATCGAGACACAGAGGGAAAGGAAGCTGCTGTATTTGATCTAGCCATATGAGAGAAAGCACCCCAGGTTCTCCCACAGCTGAGCTCAATGACAGAAGTCCCAAGAGACTCAAAAACCTGAGGCCCAGGGAGAGATGAGCCATTTGCCTGATAGCTCACACCTGAACTCCAGAAGAAAGCAGAGCAGCTGAGACTGAGAGAGGCCCAGAAATACACAAGTCCTATGCCTGGTTGCCCACAGCTGAACTCTGGGGAGACGGTAGATTCTAGAGGGGAAGGCAGAAGTTGGTGGCCAGTTTAACCATATGACAGGACACCAGGATCAACAGTAGCTGACTTTGGTGAGAAAGCATTTCTGATGGTGCCTTGATTTGGATATTTCACAGCCTCGGAATTGTAAACTTTTACCCATAATAAACGTCCCATTCTGGTGTTTTACATTGGCAGCCCTTTGGCAAACTGAGATATAGAATGGGAGAAAATATTTGGAAACCACATGTCTGATAAAGGTTTTATTTCTAGAATATAGAAAGAAATCCTACAACTCAACAACAAGAAGACAAAGAATCCAATTTAAAAATGGGCAAAAGACTTGAACAGACATTTCTCCAGAAAAATGGCCAATAAACACATGAAAAGATGCTCAACATCAGTAGCCAATAGGGAAATGAAAATCAAACCCACAATGATAATACCATTTTACACTCACTAGAATGACTATTACTAAATAAAGGAAAATAGTAAAAGATGGAGAGGATGTGGAATAGGAAGAACAGTCATTCATTGTTGGTGGGAATGTAAAAGGGTGTACCCACTGTGGAAAAGAATTTGGTGGTTCTTCAGGAAGTTAAGTGTAGAGTTGCCATATAACCCAGCAATCCCACTTCTAGGTATATACCCAGAAGAACTGAATGTACACCGTTGTTCATAGAGGCATTATTCACAATTGCTAAAAGAGTAAAGCAACCCAAGTGTTCATCAACACATGAAAGGATAAACAGAATGTGGTATATCCATACAATGAAATATTATTGAGCCATGGAAGAGAATGAATCTCTGATACATGTAATAACATGTTTGAAACTTTAAGACATCATGTTGATTGAACTAAGCTACACACAAAAGGATATGATCTCAGTGAAATGAAATAATTAGAATAAGCAAAGTCATAGAGTCAGAAACTAGAATTTATGCTTAATTGATACAAATTGTCTGTTTGGGGTGATAGAAAAATTTTGGTACTAGATGGTGGTAATGGTAGTACAATATAGTGACTGTAATTAACAGCACTGAATTATATATATGTATTTAAAAGAGGAAATTTTAAGTTGGATATATATTATTGAACTCAAACTTTAAACAAAATAAACATAGGACTACACATCAAAAACAGTGAACCCTAATGTTAACTAATGACTATAGTTATTAGTATAATATTTTTTTATCCATTGTAACAAAGCTACCACACTAATTAAAAGTATTAACAATTGGGAAAACTGTGTGTGTGGGGGGTGTATATGGGTACTCTGCATTTTCCACATGATTTTTCTGTAAACCCACAAGTTGTCTAATTTTTAAAAAATCACTGGACAAGATTAACAGCAGACTATACACAATAAAAGAGAGGATCATTGAATTTAAAGACAGATCAATGAAAATCATCCAAACTGAAGCACAGAGAGAAAAAGATTGGGGAGGAAGAAAAAAAAAAAAAAAAACTGACAAAGCATTAGGTACATCTGAAACAATATCAAGCACCCTAACATGTAATTGGAGTCTCTGAAGGAGAGAGAGAGAATAGGGTAGGAAAAAATCTAAAACATATTGGCCAACTTTTTTCCAAGTTTGATCAAATCAGAAATCCACAAATCCAGGAATATCAGTGAACACTAAGCAAGATAAATACTACATACTCCAGAGTTAAACTTCCGGAAAACAACAATAAGGAGAAATTCTTAAAAACAACTACAGGAAAACAGTGCATTTCATACAGGGGAACAATAAGAATGACAGCTGATTTCATGCTTTACCCACTATTACATTTTGTCCTGGCAACAACCTTATAGGGCAGGGCTTAATATTAGTCAAGTTATAACATACTGTTACAACCTTTATTATTACATTTTTATTAATTAACGATGAGAAACTTATGTAATTTGCCCAATGTCACCTAGCTAGTATGTGGAAGAACTAGGATTTGAACTCAGGAAGTCATCCTCTAGAACCTGAACTCTTAAACACTATGCTCTGCTACCTCCTCAACATTTACTGAGCAATCATTATGTGCCAGATATTGTGACAAGCACTTTATTTTTTTAAAACAATTTATTGAAGTATATCATTCATACATGAACATACATAAGTGTTCAGCAAACATCGTGAACTTATAAAACAAACATGCTAACGTCATACAGACCTCCCATACATCATCCCCCCACACACAAACACCCCTCATTGCTGTGAAACATTTGTTAACATATCATGAAAGAGCATCGTCAAAGTATTACTACTAACTGTAGTCCGTATCTTCCTACCCTATACATTTTTTTTAAGGATTTCTTTATTTACTCATATACTTTTATCCATTTTTAATCTCCCCCCCCCACCATTTTTTGCTGTTTCTGTGTCTATTTGCTGGGCGACTCTGTGTCCATTTCCTGCCCTCTCTTCTTATCCTTCTCCTCTTGTCTTCACTGGGATTCGATCCTTGGAACCTCTGATGTGGGAAAAAGCCGTCCTGCCATCTGTGCCACCTTAGTTCCTGTTTTTTCAGCACATCTTGACTTGGCTCTCCCTTGTGTCACTCTTCTATTACGTCATCATGTTGCTGCGTGGCTCGCGGGGCCTGGCGGCGCACCTGCACTTGGGACCTGGTGGCCCACCCGCCGTCTGTATTTTTCTTTTTTTTCTTTTTACCAGGAGGTCCCAGGGACTGAACCCAGGTCCCTCCATATGGGAGACAGATGCCCAATCATTTGAGCCACATCTTTCTCCCTGTTTTATCTCTTAAGGTTGACCAAAGATACCTAGAGTTACAGTCATTTCCCATACAGGATGGTCATATAATAAATCAGGCTTAGTTTATCACCAGCATTCCAAAAACCAGACATAGGGCGAGAAACTAGGTCTGGAGACACATGCATGGTTTCTAATATAGCAGATGTTTAGCCTACCCTGCTTATCATACAGTCAGGACAGTGAGAATATTTGCAGTGACAAGCACTTTATATATATTATTCCATTTAATCCTCAAAACAATCCTATAAGGTAGGTTAATGTTTCTCTCCCATTCTACAGTTCACAGAATTGTAAATTTGGAGCGATTAGGTAACTTGCCCAATGTTGAGAAACCAGTAAATTGCTAGCTAGAATTCAGTCACAGGCTACCAACTCCAGAGACCATGCCCTCAATCAAAGCATTTTGTACTGCCTGCATTTATCCTACAAACTTTGTTTTAGTCCAGAGATCAGAGATATAACTGCCAACAGTTTTTCTATTATTTGTATATTCATTACATTAAAATCTAATGGATTTTTGAATGTTGGTATATGGTATGGGATAAGGATTTAAGCATATATTGTTGTTGTTGTTTGTAAGATTTTTTTATTTATTTCTCCTCCCCCCCCACCCCCCTTCGTTTTGTGCTCACTGTCTGCCCTTTGTGTGTTTTCTGTGTCTGCTTCTCTTCTCTTTTAGGTGGCACAAGGAACCAATCCTGGGGCCTTCCAGATGGGAGAGGGGTGCCTTGATCTGCTGTGTCTCTTATTGTCTGTCCTCTGTGTCTCTTTTTGTTGCATCATCTTGCTGTGCCAGCTCGCGTGGGCCAGCACGCCGCGTGGGCCAGCACGCCATGTGGGCCAGTACTCTGCATGGGCCAGCTCTCCACTCAGGCCAGCTCGCCACACAGGCCAGCTTGCCTTCACCAGGAGGCCCCAGGAATCGAAACCTGATCTCCTGTATGGTAGACAGGGGCCCAATTGCTTGAGCCACATCCGCTTCTCTATCAAGTTTTAATATATTTGAGGGACTGCCTTATCTATCCTGTTCATTGATCAATCTGCTAGCTCTATGCCAGCCTCATACTCTTTTAATTATTGTGGATTTATGGTAAAGAATTCTGGCAGTTGAGCATCACTGAAACTGTTCAGTTTTTCTTGCATTGTTACCTTTTGATATATTGATGATAAAACTCCAGATGCATCCTGGGGTACATTATACAAATTTAACCCTAATAGCATAGTTTCCCTCAGCAGGCCTTAGAAGTAGGGGAACTTGTGCAGAATTGAAGTGTGCATTTGCTTTTTCAACCCCCTGGGGACATCTAATCCTCCGCAAAGTGACATTTTCTTTTTACTGTATTTAGATTGCTAATTCAGGAAAGATGTCTTATCACCATCATTCAATTATTTGAGATAAGAGTAGCACTTGGGTCAGCACAGATTTATTAATGATAGCAAGATGCTATAGAACACTTTGCTGTCTTCTTGCCCCATAATTCTTGAAATTTCAGCCATTATTTCTATTTCACTCATAAATTTGGTTTTAATAGAAGGGCCATGAACAAGCATCTGCCTTTTTCTTATCACCCAATGAAAGGCCATTTCCCAGCCTAGAATGTAAATGAGGGCACACAAACTTTGCTCCCAGATAATGGGATTTCTTGTCCAGTGTTTTCAATTGCCTTCTTTAAAATTTATGAACATTTTCTAGAACACTCTCTAAGATAGCCTTTGCTCTAACATTTATAAAAACTAGGAATGTTGCTGGGAGGTCAAATTTACTTTCTGAGATTTCTAATAAACATTTCAGGAAAGGTCATTTCTCCCATAGGATAAGTCCTCAGGCAGACAGCATGTGGGATCCCTGCCCTGTTGTGGCAGTTTGGATGTCACTTCCACTGAAATGTGTCACATTCTTTGTGGAAATAGAATTTCAGAGGTAAAAAATGACATGTGAGGTTTCCCTTCACCCAGGAACAATTCACTTCAAACTTGCTTGTCCCATATCAAAATTACACAAAATGTGCAATTCTTTTTTATGTGAGTGCTGTAGAGTGTACGGATAGCCCACTGCAAAATTTAAAAACTGCTTCTCTAATCTCGGTGCAAACATCCACCAGAAATGTTTGTGGTATTCCTTAAACTCACTGTTACAGTCATCTCTGAGTCCTTCTTCTCAGTTGTCCTGATTCCTTCTTTCTCTGCCCTCCCTTTTAAGCTGTAGTTGGCATGACCTAATGCCTTTCTTCTGTTACTAATTTCATAATCTTCTCTCATACTGTAGATCCTTCCTTTTGCTTCCTGCTGTTTATCTTTCTGCTTATTCAGATAGACTTTATCCTTAATGGATGAGCTCAGTGAAACCATCCCCGACTTCCCTGCCTCACAGTGGTTGCTATTAAACGTATAGCTTGACCCACACTATTTTTCACTTAGTTTGACCTACTTGATAATGTCACACAGCATTAGAGCTAGCAGAGATCTTGAAATCATTTATTCTATGCAGAAAAAAGACCCACAGAAAAATGGGGAAAAATAATAAGC
This sequence comes from Tolypeutes matacus, assembly GCA_026826555.1. NCBI lineage: Eukaryota > Metazoa > Chordata > Mammalia > Cingulata > Chlamyphoridae > Tolypeutes > Tolypeutes matacus. Next base: position 8,472,111 of record JAKSZT010054055.1, read on the forward strand.
ACAAGATAAGGTGATATAAAGAAGTCCTAATATATCAGTAATCACAGTGAATTAAATGGACTAAGCTTGTCAGTTAGAACTTTTTGGATTGGATTGAAATAAAAATTAAAAAGGGTCATAGAAAGATTGAAAATAAAAGGATGGGAAAATATATACCAGGAAAAAAATTTAAATGTTAGTTTGCATAGAGGCTGTTAATATTAGACAAAATAAATTGTAAGAGAAAACCTTTCTCAGTGATGGTCACTAGAATTGATAACGTCAATTCAACTACAAGATATAACAATTCTAAATTTGTATCATCCTAATAAAAATGCCTCAAAATGTATCATCAAAAACTGATAAGATTACAGGGGAAAAAATGTAAAATCACCCTTAAAGTAGGATATTTCAAACACCTCCCACATTTCTGATATGACAAGCACAAAAAAACTAGTAAAGATACAAAAAATTTGAACTAAATAACATGATTAATTTAATGGATGTACATAGAAACCAGCACCTATCAATTAGAGAATACACATTCCTGCCATGCATGCTAGGGAAATTTACAAAAATTGGCCATAAATCAAGTCTCAAAACATTTCAAAGAATTGCCATCAAACAGATCCTATTTTCCTACCATATTGCAGTTAGATTAGAAGTCAGTAATAAAAAGAAAAATTTAAGAATCTCGATGCATTTGGAAATTTAACAATGCCTCTTTTAAATAATTCAGAAGCTGTAAAAATAAATCATAATGGAAATGTTAAAATACTTAGGTGAAAATAATTATGAAAATATTACCTTTCAAAACCATGGAATACAGCAAAGTGGTAGGTACTTCTATCCTTAAAATAGACGTATGTTAGAAAACAAAAGTCTGAAATGAATGCATTAAGTATAATAAAATTTTAAAAAGTAATCAAGAGCAGAAAATATATGAAGTAGAAAAATCATTAGAGGGTATCACGAAAAACAAATTTGACTCTTTTAAGAGATAAGCTCAATAATTCTCTGGAAGATTAGAAAGGTAGAGAGAAGGAACAAATTAAAATGTGATTTATACTATATGTTAATATACTATATGGTAATATACTAGCAAATATACTATATGATAGTATATTTATTATATTATATACATTATATTATCAAATGATATTATCAAATATATTTGATAATATATATTATATATTAAATAAAAATATATTTATATATTATATAAAATATATTATCAAATATACTATATGATAATATACTAGCAAATAACACAACAGACTTGAGAAGATATAGGATACTACTATAAATATTAGGAAATCTTCACACACAAAATCCAGGCTAATATAGTAGTAGAGGAGATTTCAACGAAACTTCCAAGAAACATATAATTTCAAAATTATACAAAATCTTCTGGAAAATAACAAAATAGGAAACACTTCCTTTGGATATGACTTTTTCAAATGTTTATCAGTTTCTTATATGTCTATGAAAATAAATAATAAGTGGTTACACATTGGTCAGTTTTGCCTTTGGAATTAGTTTTTTCATGTTTGCTTATCAGCTTTATCTCTCTTCACTTTTGCACATAGAAAATATTTTGTTTCATTTAGAGCTGCCAAATTGGAGTTTAAAAATGAATCCCAATTTTTCAAAATAAATTCAAGGATTATAATAGCATGAGAAGTGTTAATGACATAATGTTAACTGAAAACCAATTAGAAATTTGTCTGATCACTAAGACAACAATGATAAAATAACATAAGATTGTGAAATTGGAAGGGCATCTGCAGACAAGGAAATCAATTCTTAGATTAGGATAATGGTATTGTAAGTGATTTAGATTTATTTGCTTAAACTTATTTTAATTTTGTTGTAAAACTGACTTTAAACCTTTTAAATGAAATCGTTTTAATGAGTGAGACATGATGCAAGGTATCCTTCCAAATTTCAATGACTTTAGCGTGAATATTTATCACAGTGAATAGATTTAAAATCTTGTTAAACTTCCAACAGATTTATTGATTTCCAGAACTTTTTTTCCCCCTTTCATTTAATCAAATTAATGTACAAATAAAGAAATACCAAAAGGCCCACTGCTCTTCCCATAGGAGCTGTGGCATGGCTAATATAAAATTCTACTGTTTATAGGGTGTAGCTATATCTATCCTCAACAAGAGTCTCTTTTACAATTTGCCTGCACTCCAAACATTCCTAGAGATTTTGAATTTTCATATATGGATTATTTGATCAAATTTAGCTTCAGTTGAAAACAACTAAGAATTGCCATTAAAGGTATCCGTGGAAAGATTTCAGGGGGTCCATGAGCTTGAATTGAAAATTCAAAAAAGCATTATTCTTGTGGGGATGTGTTGGTGCAAGTGTGATATATTTATTAAATACTACATAGTATAGTGTGGACTTATTAAGGGGTTCATGGTTTTCAGTTGACTGGCAAAGAGGTCCGTGGAACAAAAAAGATTGGGAACCCTTGTTCTAAGAGGATGAAAGAATCTTTGCCAGTCCAGATCAAACTAGAGGCCAGTAACATTTAGGGCCTCCTCCGCTTACTTATATTCCATTTTCCTATTCCCACTTTGAATCTTCTCCATCACCACATGGAAATCCTTTGGCTTCTATGCTGGGGAGGGCAAAGAGAGAAGGTGATGAATTGTAGTAGGAGGGAAAGAAGTGGCTTTACAGTGTAGGGAACCCCTGTACATGGAAAAGCTCCTCTTTGCCATAGTTTGGCTTTCAGATACTTCCATTATAAAGTTGCCTCTTCAAAGTTGATTTGGGAGTAGTGGCTGCCTTTTGCTTCAATTCTGGAAAATACATAACTTCCCATGATGATAATCACTGTTAAAGTCAAGACACATAATAATAAATTAATAGTTAAGATTTGTAGCACAAATGACACGTTACAAAGTGCCTTTGCACATATTATTTCATTTCATTCCTACAACAATTTTGCATCTAAAAAAATAACTATTCTCATTTTACAGATGATAAAACTGAGGCTCAGAGGGATAAAGAGATGATGAATTGATGAGTCCAGTTATAGGGCACTTATTTGTAAGTATGTTTATGGAAGAAGATGTATTTGAGCTCTCTATAGTTTGAGATAAGTATTTATCTCAAAATCTTGCAGGCAAGAAGTTGTATAGCCAAGATTCCAACTCCAAATCTCATGCTCTTTTGCAAACAGGCAATGAGACTTTTTAGTCTTCGGAAAATGTGCCTTCTTCCTGGTCTTTGGCAAAATAAACATGCATATGTGTTAGGATGCATAGCAGGATGAATAAATTGTCATTTAAACCCAAAGCTGACTATAGCTGCTTCTGTGTTTTGTGGACGAAGTGGAAAAGGAGGGTGGATAGCATGGCTTAAATGATACCAGTTGAAGAATAAATCTCTATATGCTCCTGAAAAAAAGGGAGGAAAGGAAAAACTGAAACCTGAAAGCTTCTGCCAGCTCTTCAGTCGGGCTTAAGAGTTACTCTATTTTAGCAGAGCCCATTAATGAATCCTTGGATATGCCAAAGTAGACCTTAGCTGAGTAGAAGGGGGAAAGATAAATTATTCTGTATAATGATGCAAAAGAAATTTAATTTGAAAGGGGGAAAGGAAATTGTGGTAACAATGTGGTAGATGAACTCTTAAAAGCATCTAACACTGTTACATTTTTTTGTCCTCAAGGTGAAAACCATCCTCCTGGACCTTCTCAAAGTCTGCACATGCACACACATGCACACACACATACACATGCACACATCACAATGCCTTGCATAAAGGATTGGGGGTGAAAACAAAAAAAAAAGTTAGGTTTCATGTTTGATTCACTGCAGAGCAAAAAGAGTTATTACAGGAGGTAAGTTGTGATTAGATTGAAAATTCAGTGTGAAAAGGTAACCTGGGAAAGGTGGCCTGGAAACTTGCAAAAATGTGTGGAAAGATATTGGACTTAGTTCAGAATTTAAGTCTCAAAGGACAAATTGGCTTCACTTGCTATCTGGGTAACTAATAAGATATCTGCGTGGCAGTATCTTATATATAGTACTGTATGAGGAAAAGATGAGTCTTCCAAAGTTTGGTTCATCCATTTATTAAACAAATATTTATCCATGCCTACCAAATGCCAGGATTATTGCTAGATGTTGAGAATGTCCAGGAGAATAAGACATTGCTCCTTTCCCCAAAAACTTAATGATTCAATGAAAGAGAAAGACAATGAAACAGGCAACTTCAGTAGAGTATATTAAATACTAAGCTAAAAATCAGGATGCTATGGAAATACAGAGAAAAGACACCTGACCCAATCTTATAATTAGAAAGATTTGATAACCATACTTAACTAGATTTTCCAGAATAAACCCAATTTCAATTAAGTTTTCCCCATAAATATATTTTAAATTATCAGTCCACATACCATGATATACAATTTTAAAATATGGCACTACTTCCATAGTCTACCAGAAGTTTAGATTTATCCATCTTTGTGATTTGTTTTCCTACCTTTAAAATGACTTTAGGAGTATCAGTTCATGCAAAGATGGAATAAATCCACTATGTAGCCTCTCTCCCACTGATTACACTTAAAAACTCTAGACAGAGTACAGAAGGCAAGTACTTGAGGATTTTGAAAAGTAAACAGTAGAAAACTTGGAGAACTACCAGCACAGAGTGATGAGTTCCTTGTTTTTTCCCCCTCCTTAATTCCCTTCTCTGAATCAATTAGAGTAAGTCATTGAATTTCACAGTGAATGCAGACAACAAAAACTCTTAAAGAAACTTACTTTTTCTGGCTAGGAAACCAAGAAAAGGGCCGCTACAGCCAGAGAGTACAAAGGAAATGCCCTTTTTTTCCTTCTTTCTTGCTCTCTTTCTTTCTCCCTGGACTTGCCCAAGGCCAGCCCAAGTCATAGAGTTGCACTGCCTCTGCCATAGAGGTGGTTGTGTGGGGCAGCTAACCCCTGAGAGAAAACTCATCTCTCTGGTCAGAGGTATTGGGGTAAAGGGTGTTTGTGGTCCAAAGAGTGAAGAGGAAAATCCCTCTTATGTTTTTTTCTCTCTTTCCTCTTGCAGTTTCACACCACAGGCTGTCCCAGTTGTGTAGAGCTATAAAACAGCACAAGAGTCTAAAACTCTGAAACAAATCCATCTCTCTGACAGTAGAGTCCAATTTAGAAGGCCATGGGAGCTGGGGAACGCAGGCATGGCTGAGACTGAAGTGAGGAAAGGTAGGTGCTGAGAGAGCACAATTTAAGAGGGGAAGCACTCTTAGGGTTGTGCAATACTAACGCCGCACATTGTACAGTCACCACCCTGAAAGGGAGTGCCTCCTAAAATTTTGCACCCTATACATCTCACTCTTAACAAAAAATATTGAAAGTAGACAGATAAAATTATCTTAAATAAATGGGAACAATCATCCAAATGAATATTGATTTCTCATCAGAAACTTTGAAGGCCAGAAGATAGTAGAACATCTTTAAAGTGTTGACATAAAAGAACTGCTGGCCTATATTTCTGTATCAACTGAAAATATCCTTCAGAAATGAAGGCAAACACTGATATTTTCAAATGAAGGAAAACTTATGAAGTTTCAGAGGAAGAAAAATGTATCACAAGCCACCTGTTCTAAAACAGATGCAAAAAAGAAATTCTTCCAAATGAAAGGAAATGATACAACAGGGAAACATGAAACTTCAGGAGTGAATGAAAAGCCACAGCAATGGCAAATGATAATAAACTAATAATATAAGTAAATATAATAGTCTCCTTTTTCCACTTAAGTTCTTAAGTTCCTTTAACAGCAGAAATAAATGATATTAAAATAGAAAAACAACAGAAAGATTTCATTAAACCAAAGCTTGTTCTTTGAAAGGATTAAGTTAATGGGGAAAGGATAGCCTTTTCAGTAATGCTAGAACAATAGGATATCCACATGTTTAAAAAAAGAAACTCATACCTCACATTTTATATCAAAAAAAAAAAAAAAAGAACTCATAATGGATCTAAATGTAAAACTATAAAATTTTAGAAGAAAACATAGGAGGAGATCTTTGTGACCTTAGATTAAGCAAAGAGTTCTTAGATATGACACTGATAGTATCATCAATAAAATGAAAATATTTATAAATTGGACTTCATCAAAGGTTTTAGCCTTTGCACTATTAAGAGAATCAAAGTGTAAGCCACAGACTTGGATAAAACAATTTTCAAGTTTCTCATATATGACAAAGAATCTGTAAACAAACTCTGTAAAGAACTCTCAAAATTCAACAAGGAAATAACAGCCCACTTTAAAAATAGGCAAAAGATCTGAACAGACACTGCACCAAAGAAGATATATGGATGACAAGCAAGCATATAAAATGATGTTCAACATCATTTAAAAACACAATGAGATTCCACTATACATGTGCTAGAATGGCTAAAATTTAAAAAGCTAACAATACAAAGTAATGGTGAGGGTGTAAAGAAACTGGAACTCTCCTACATTAATGGTAGAAATGAAAAATGGTGCAGCCACTCTGGAAAATGGCCAGGCAGTTTCTTACCATACTACTCAGCAATCTCACTCCTAGGTATAGACTCAAGAAATATAAAAAATTACGTTCCCACAAAAATTTGTGTGTAAATATTTAGAGCAGCTTTATCCATAATCACCAGAAATTGAAAGCAATTGCGGTGTCCTTCAACTGGTGAATGGATAAACAAATTGTAATACAGCTACACAATGGAATACTATTTAGCAATGAAAAAGAGTGAACTATTGATTCACACAACAACAATGGATAAATCTTAAATGTATCTTGCTAAGCAAAAGAAGCCAGACCCAAAATAGTATATATTGTAATGATAATATTAATATGACATTCTGAACAGGCAAAACTATAGGGATGGGAAACAAATACATGGTTGCCAGGGGTTGGAGCAAAGGGAAATGGTTCACTATAAAGGGGAAAAACAAGGGAATTTAGGGGTAATGGAACTTTTCTGTATTATGACTCTGGTGGTGGATACACTATGCAATGCATACAACTGTACACTGTGAAGAACAAATTTTGCTGCATGTATTTTTTTTTAAATCACCTTACCTACTCTGGGACATAAGAAAGTAAGAGCTAGACCAATAAATAAAACAAACAAAACAAAACAAAACAAAAAAGAGACCATTGACACTTGACTCCCAGGAGGTAATAGGAAACATGCCAAAACACGAAGTCCCTAGACAATTATGAGAAAATTAACAATTGTAGTTTATAAATGCCTGCATAATGGCATATATAGAATTAATAGCCAGTGTTTCCATAGCTAGTTTTCACCTTTAACTCAAAAATTATGAGATCTAACCAAGTGATAAGGCTCATTGTACAGAGTGCACATTACATATAACCTTTTTAGATTCATGGTGATTCTGAGTAAAACATTTTGAGGCACTTAATGGAAAGGTGTTAAGTTCATTGACTTTGTTATTATTGCCATAATTAAGGCCAAATATAGCTACCTAAAAAGGTCTTGCCAAGAAAATGAAGACTTCTTAATTACCCAAGTCTTTGTAGCAAACCAATTTTATGTTAAACTCAATTTTCCCTTGTCACACTAAACACTTAATCAGAAAGAAGTTTAAAGAGAACCCTAGAATTTAAGAAATGGAAGAAACTGCAGGAATCAAAGAACCAGAACAAGTCTCTCATTTTATAGACATGAAATATTAGTATTTTACCTTGTAAAATGTGGGATATAGAATTTAAACTCTTACAATGATTGCAGATGATTTCAGAACAGAATATGAAGTTTTAACATTTGAATATCAAATAGGAAAGGGAAAAATTACTGAATAATCTTAAGGAACCTGAATCTTAACCCATTAGTCTTGTGACTGTTTTTCTTAAGAATAAGTGGATTTTGTTGGAGGGTTTTCTGATGATTTTTGGTTTTATTGATTAACTTAGAAGACAATATTTTCTGCAAACATGCAAGGAAGACAACAACCCCCACCACAACCCCACAATCAAGTGAAGCAGTTTCTGAAATTATTCAAACAAGAAAATAAAGGCGAATGTCAAACATAATGAGCAAAAGAAACAAGACAAGAGAATTCTTATGATTTATGATTCATATTGTATACAGCTCAAAAACAGGCAAAACTAAACCATATTATTCAGAAGTGCTGGCACATATGGTAAAACAATAAAGAAACCGTGGGAGTAATTACCGTTAAAGTCATGATAAAAGGTATTCTGAAGGGAGAGATGGTAGTCTGATGGAGAAGGGCCTCACAGTGGGCCTCTGAGTGATGTCAGCCTATTTTTTGACTTGGGTTGTGATTACACCAGTTACTCTATAATTATTTACTATGCACTTTTCTATATATGTGTTTTGTTTCAAAATTGTAAAATGTTCACTAAACAAAACATTAAAAATAGAATACTCCTGCGAGGTCATTTCATTCTAGGCTACAATGAACTCTGATTTCTAAAAACACCACTTAATTTCCCATCTCAGATAGTCAGGACTGAGGCAGTTGAAGTTGAAGATAAGAAAAAAGAAATGGAAATGACAACAACCAAATAAAGCCGTTTCTGAAATTATTCAAACAAGAAATTAAAGATGAATGAATGAATATGTAAATAAGACAACAGAATTCACGTTTATTGGGTACTTCCTGTATGCCATGACACAAACACACACATACATACACAAATTCAGGAGCAACATGTCAACCTTCAAAACATACAAAAGAAAATCAGTATTGAGGTGGTTGTAAACAAATGGGTACAAAGATCTCCATGAGTTAAGTTTTCATCGGTATTTAAGAGGTGAATGGGAAGCGGCTGTGGCTCAATATGGTAAATCCTGTTTACCATATGGGAGGCCCTGGGTTCGGTTCCCGGGGCCTCCTGGTGAAGGCAAGTCGGCTCACGCAGCGCAGTGAGCTGGCGCAGTCAAGATGACGCAACAGATAGAGACAAGCAGACACAGAAAAAAAAAAAGCAAAGCAAATGGACACAGCGAGCACAAGCAGCAAGGGGGCGATAAATAAATAAATAATAAATCTTAAAAACAAAAAAAGGTGAAGGACATCACTGAATAGAGAGAGAGAAAGGGGGCTTTTACCATGGGGAGGGATGTGATGCTTATCTAGCAGGATTGGCAAGTGTCACCCAAAGATTGACTTGGCAGGAGTAGAGTAGCTATAGCATAAAAGAGCATCAGGTGATATTTGTACCATACATAGCATAAAAGATTACCAAAAAATAATTACCAAATAAGGAACCCTGAGAAATCAATAAGAAAATGACAGGCATCCATCCTGTTTTAAAAATGCACTAAAGAAATAGCTATTTTATAGAAGAAGCTATCAAAATGACCCATCAACCTATGAAATATACTCACCTTAATCAATTTGTGAAAAAATGCAACATAAAACCACAATGAGTTACCACCACACACCCACCAAATTGTCTAAAATGAAAAAGATCAACAATGCCAAGTACTGGCAAGGATACAGAGCAACTGGAATACTCTTACATTGCTGGTAGATGGGTAGATTGGAACAACATTGGAAACTGTTTGGCAGTATCTACCAAAACTAAACATACATATACCCTACAACCCTGCAATTCCATTTCTGGGTATATATCCAGCATAAATGAGTGCTTATGACTGTCAAGGACTTGTACAAGAATTTTTATTCATAAGAGCCAAAAATTGGAAATGTCCATCTACAATAAAATCAGTCAATAAATTATGAAATACTATACAGCAATGATAAAGATCAACCTACTGATATCTGCAACTGTATGGATGAATCTCACAGATAAAATGTTGAATAAAAGAAGTCAGACACTAAAGAGTACATATAATATGAGTCCATTTATTTGACTTTTTAAAACAGGCAAAACTGAATCTATAGGGATAGAAGACAGAATAGCTATTAGCCTTGCTGAGAATATCACCCAGGAGGGGCCACAGTGGATTTTTCTAGGATCCTGGAAATGTTCTCTATGTTGACCATTAAGCTGTACATTTAATATTTGGACACCAACTGTAGTTACATCTCAAGAAAAATAAATAAAAATGGTATGTTTTTTGAGGTGTTCTGTCTAATGGTGATTCTGGGAGCAGGGAGAGGGAAAAGCAGTTGTAATACAGGCCTTTTTTGGGACCTGGGACTTGTCCTGAGTGACATTGCAACAACAGATATAGGCCGTTTTACATCAGCATATACCATGCAGAACTGTGTGGGAGCGAGTGTGAACTATGGTCCCTGCTTAATAGCAAAGCCCCAGGATGTGTTTATCAGTTGCAATTAATGTGCCACACTAATGAAGGATGTTTATGTGGGAGGTTGTGAGAGGTGTGGGAGGTGGGGCGTATGGGAATCCCTATATTTTTTGTGTAACATTTATGTAATCTAAGTATCTTTAAAAAAAAAAAAAATGGTATGGACCAAAACTAAAAGTATCAAGCAAAACAGTTGAAGAGGTGTTGGTGTGGCAAAAAAAAAAGAGGATGAATTAGTTACTACTTTTCCCATGAAGCATTAATGTCCTCCCAAATTTTTATGTTGCTCTTAAGATCATGAGAACATTATAAAAGAAGATTGAAAAGAAAGAAAAATCACCTGCACTCACTTATAACCAATTCTAAAACACAGCTGTTTTCATTTAGCCATAGTCCCTTGTTTGGCCTTCTTCATAGTTCTACACACATTATTACATGAGGAGTCAATCTGGACACAAATCTCATGGAGATAGAATTCAGGATTTTAAATCCGAGAACCTAACTTAAAACCTGGCTGTGCTATTCGTTAGTTATGTGAATTTAATCAAATTACCTAATGTCTTTAATCTTAGTTTGCTCACTTATAAAAAGGGAAAATATATTATCTACTTAACAGAAATTGTTATGAGAATTAAATGAATCAATTCATATTTATAAGCACTGCTCATGTCTTCATTCTTCTCTATTCTCATTTACTCTAAAATTAGCATTTTCATAATGACAGTAATCTTCATAGTATCCTACCTAATTTCCACTCCCCCTTCATTTCTTCAACAGAAACTCAGTTTTATTTGAGGTTGGCAATGTGCCCACCCTTAGTGTTAAATCATGATTGATCTAAATCAGTCATGACAAATCTGTTCTCCACTTTCCCAGACTACCTTGCAGCAGTGGGTGGAGTCATGTGAATAAGCTCTGACGATGAAACCTAAGGGGAAATCTGCTGGAGGTGTACCCAGTGCTTCTGGGAAGGTATTCATTTTTCTACCAAAAGCAATAGACTGCTGTCCCTCTCGTTCTCCCTTTTCCTGCTTTGAACCCAGATTGCTGCCCTAGAACTTTGGAAGCCATTTTGTACATACAAGAGAAAAGCGTGATAATTTCAGAAACATCAGCCATATGATCACCAAGCTCCTGAAGCAACTCCTACAGCCACCTACCTCTGGACTTCTTGTTATGTGAGAAAATTAAACCCAAATATTTGGAAGCCACCATTAATCAGAGTTTTTGATACTGCAGCTAGAAATATGCCAAACTAATATGATAGTTGTTAGAGAAAAACGGCGCTCACTGGGACACAGAAACTGACGATTGCAGGCAGAAAGTTTATTGGGAAGCTCTCCTAATGGAGGGGGCTGAAGAATAGACTTCAGCACCCACCCCCCCCAGCATGGCAGGGGTCTGAAGAGACACTTCAGCCCACCAGTGGAAGGTGGTGGATATGACTTTATACAGTATATCAATAGGCAGGGAAATGGAGTATAGCCTGGGGCCAAATGGCCAGGAGGAAGTGGGCTTGGAGGTCTTGGAATGTGGGAGGGGTTGGTGGTGCTTGGGCCCTTAGGGGGTGATGGCCTTTATCTGCTCCATTTTGTTTATTCTTGGGAGGGGATGAGCTGCCCTTGGGCTATGGCTTGCTCAATCAATTATAGCTGAAGGCAGCCTCTCTTCCATTTATGTCACTATGTCAAGGGAAGTTGAGTTTTATGACTTCTTAATCATTGCAAAACTTGTAAAGGGGTACCTCTAACAATAGTTTTAGTGCCTTTGGAAAAATTCATCAAATTGATATAATCAAATTAATTAATTACATTTTGCCAGGAATTTAGATTGTTTAGTTTAGCAAACATTTACAGATCATCTACTTTGTATCAATGCTGTGTTACTGACTGAATTAGACACTAACCAAGATGGCCTTAAATTCACTTTAGCTTGACTAAACTTACACAGACTTCTTCCAAACTCCAGGCCTCTGACCTCTTTCTCACCCCTGGCCTTAAACTATCCAGGGGACTGAGAGGCTCCAAACCAGGTAGTTCCTTATCTCCTTCTGCCTCCCCCCTGGCCACCCAGCCCTTACAAACTCCTGGTAGTATAATAACTGCAGAAGAAAACATTCCTAATGAGGGAGGTCCTAATTACAACCTCAGTAAATCACTCACCTTTCCCAGTGATCAACCCCCTTAACTCTTTTCCAATGCTCTTCCACTAACTCACCCCCAAGAGCCCTTAAAAAGCTTGTCCTTTGTTTCAACTGTGTTGTGTTCTACTCTCTTGCCCCTACTATGGTAGCTATGAATAAAGTCATCCTTGTATGTTTCACACTGTCCAGTACAATTTTTTCTTTGACAACACATTCCTTCCCTTGAACGAGTTCACAGTGTTTCCAGTTTTGTATTATTTTTTAAAAATTCCAAGGTGAAAACCATTATGCATATAGTTTCTTTGGAGTTATTTGAATAAGAAATAATTCTCCCTCTCTTACCCACTCTGTTCCCAGTGACCGTCTTTTGGTTCCTGGAACATACCAAGCTCATACCAATCCAGGAAATCTTCACTAGCAGTTCCATTTGCCCAGAACGTTCTTCCTCCAGATCTGTATCTAGCTGGCTCCTTATCATTGAGAGCTCAAGCTAAATGCTGCTTCTTGAGAGCTGTATTCCTCCCCAACCACACTAAAACAATCCACCATAGCATCCTGTTTTTGATTTTCTTCAGAGCAGTTATCACAATCTGATCTTTTTGTTTATTGATTTATTTAAAGATTTATTTAATTATTTCTCCCCACCCCCTCATTGTTTGCATTTGCCGTATCTGTTTGTTGTGTGCTGGTCTTCTTATTTTTAGGAGGCACCAGGAACCAACCCTGGGGCCTCCCATTTGGGAGGGAGGCACCTAATTGCTTGAGCCACCTCTGCTCCCTCCTTTGTTGTGTTCCTAATTATGTTTTCCTCTGTGTGTCTCTTGTTGTGTCATCTTGTTGCATCAGCTTGCCGGTAGGGAGGAGTAATTGCCATAGAGAACTGCAGGATTTGCTATCTATCCCTTTTTTGGGAAAAAAAAAAAAAAAAAAATCCTTGTTCATCCCAATCTAAAAGAAAGCCTGTCACAAAGTAGTCTTTTTATAAATTCCCAAGAAGTATTAACATTTTGTTTCAAAGACATTACTATTTCTCACCATATAGATATCTTTTCTTTCCCTAAGTCATATCAATCCCATTTCAGCAGGCTTGTTCTTTACTGGCACTACTTCATACATGGTAATTCCACACCAAACATCCAGAAGGAACAACTCATTACCTTGAGAAGGAGAGTTAAAGTTTAGCATAACATTCTCCAAATCATGGGGGCATCTCAAAGGCAGAATCAAATGTCTTTCTCAGGTTAGGCAGGATAAATCAGGGCTCATCTGCATTTCTTCAAAGAAACTGTTTAGGTCCTCATTTACCAACCCAAATGACCAGTGAAATAGCTAAATTTTGTATCACTGCCAATTAAAATTGTGTTATGTATAATAGCAACATCTTTGTTTAATTTTCCAATAAATGGAGCACCTTTAATTGAAATAATTTTCATTTATTTCTATCACTGAAATAAAATGCAAATTATTTTGAGTATTTATTCGTTTTTTAGGAATACAAATTTTAGTAAGTTTTGAACTTAATTGTTTAGTGTCCAGAAGATTGATTATGGGAGCCCACTTCACACATTTTTCTTTGCTGCTCAGATCTTAAAGAGTCTCCTGTGAGGTGCATGCCAGTTGCACTTTTATCTTTGGCAAAGCATAGATGTTGACAGGGTTGGGAAGAAGTTGTATGCAAACGAAGTTGTAGCCCTCTTCTAATGGCCACAGTACCACTATAAATATTTCTAGGATTATGTCTCATGGTTTCAGGGTCTCCTCTCTCTGAGAGCTACCACTTATATCCCAAGCTGAACCTGCCTGTTACGCATTTTTTTTTTCCCAGAATCTGTCTCTTGAACATTATGTCTACCTGATTTATGCCTCCACTAAGTCCCATCAGATTAAAGTTTTGCTTGGTCTCTGAGCTTCACTTCTAGATGTTTTCTTTGGGTCCACTTCAACTCCTTGCTCTGTAGTCCCCATGCTAGACCCAACCAATCCCCACATTTACCAGGTTCTCAGATTCCCAGTCTGTGTGATTTGGTAAGGGGGTTAAAATATTCAAATAAATTTAAACATAGAGAAAGTTGATCTAGTCTCAAAGAAAAGAGTTTCATTTATCATAGAAGCCCATTGTCCCATTTGGTAGAGGTAGTAGACTCATTCTGCTCTTTCCAGACGTGTAAAATGGAGCCAATGGAGAAAAGTAACCAGTGATTCATTTCAACCTCTGCTCACTAAGCTAGCCTAAGCCAAGCACAACTCCTTACTACCTATGATAGCAAAGTCTAGGCACTTTCAACAGCAGTTATAATGATCATCCAGAATGCCTTTCCTTCATCTCTGGCCATGTTTCTGTTATATTCAGTTTTTCCCAGATTCTGATCCTTAATTTGTTTCCTGTTTTCAGCTCTGCATCTGTCCTTTGAGACTATTGATTTATGAGGTTTCTATCACCCAACCCTCAGGACTCTTTAGAACAATGTTTTTTATGCATTTCTCAGCATCCTTCTATTCTTGATCATCTTAAGCAATTTTAGCATGAAAGCTTTGAGCCCCAGGGCCAGAAAAACAGGTACTTTCCTAATTCATTGATGGTCTAGATAAAACTACCAGAGCCCCCATCAAAACAAAGGTCAGAAGTTTGAACTGTTGAAAATGTTACAGACTGCTCCATGGAAGTACTCAAGCAGAGGCTTGAATCTTTGGGGGAGTCTGTAGGAAGGATGCTTGCTTGGATCACTGACATGTTATACCAAATGGCTTCTAAGGCTCTGCTGAATCCTAAGATTTTGTACAACCACAAAAAAATTGAGTAGTTTACTAAGCTTTAACTAAGATATATTCTGTGTGTTGAAGCTATTCTCTGGGAGTAAAATAGTACCATTTCAATGATCCTACTCTGCATAAATGTATATTCTTAAGAAAGTATAATGATGAAGAAGGAAATGAAGGAATAAAACAGAAGAAAGGAGAAAATAATTGAAAAGAAAGAGAAAGAGGAAAGAAGAAGAAAAGTAAAGAAAAAAATAGAAAAAGGAAGAATGGTAGAAGAATCAAGAGATGAAAACTTGGGAAGCGGATGTGGCTCAATCGATAGGGCTCCCGTTTACCATATGGGAGGCCCCAGGTTCGATTCCCGGGGCCTCCTGGTAAAGGCAAGTCACCCCACGTGATGTGGTGAGCTGCCACAGCAGGACGACCCAACAAAGGGAGACAAGCAGACACAGAAAAATGCACAGCAAATGAACACAGGAAGCACAAGCAGCATGGGGTGATAAATAAATAAATAAAAATCTTAAAAAAAAAAAAGAGATGAAAACTTGTACTTCCTTCAGTTGCTGAGCAACTAATAAATGCACCTTGCTAATATTTGCTAAACAAATCCAACACAGGGTCATCTGGTGTCCTAATGATCCAAAAGATCTTTTATTTTGACCTGAAACATTTGCCTGCACAATGATAAATGATGTCTATGATTATGACCCACAGGTTCTGAAAGACTCTGAAGAGCTTAAGAAAACATCAAAGAAATATTAAATTATGTTGAATGATTTTGGAGTTAAATTAATATTATTGGAAATAAATAGACAGAAGGCCACATATTCTGATCATGACAGGTGATTGATTATACAGAGCTTTTACTCCCTAAATATCCGAATCACCTGAAACAGTATTAAGTTCTGTCTGAAAGGAAAATAGACCATCTTTTATAGATGAATCTTTTATAAATTTTGTACACATAGAGATTAAAATGTAAAAAATGAATAAATAAATCCAGATAAGATATTCTCAATTCTCATCACAAAAGGATCCTCTCATTTACCAAAGAATTTCCTACTTTTCCTTAACTTCACCTAATACATGTAAAATTGTATTGGATTTAAGAAAATTCAGTTTGAATGCAAATTTTCAGAAGTATTGGAAATGCATAAAGTCAGAAAAAAATACTGTTCCAAATAATATTCAAAAGGTCAAACATCAAAACAGTAGAATCTCTTGGTGCCTCCTTTCAGCCCAATATGAGCTATATTTTAAGAAATACATTAAACTTTAATCTCTCAAAGTATAACTAAATCAATTAATTGAGAAGATTGCTGTCTTAAAAGGACTAAGGTGTTCTTTTTTTAACTGATGCTGCACAAATGCAACATGTTTTGAAACTATGATCTTTTATGGCAATTCCATTTAGCATTTCCATCATTTCTATTTGACATGCCCATATGTTTGTGTATTTCCTTTTCATTTTTTTCTATATTATTTTCAAATATATACTTATTTCAAATTAGTAGACCCAGTCCTTTGGGAATAAGTTATCACTTGTCACAATATCAGATTATATGGTATTTCCCAAAGTAGTTAATTTCATGGAGCACTAATCCTGTGAGATGACTTAAGTCTAAGATAAGAATTCTGTTATTAAACAAGTTGAGGAATGCTAAATTCTGTGGTGTCCTCTTCATAGGTACTTGTGAACTTCAATAATAAATTTGTTTAATTTGTTTAGCTGCCATTTCCCAAATATATTTAGCTGTGAATTTTATTTGAAGTATATACTAACACTTCAAAGATCACACTTTGGGAAATGATTACCTATTTCATATGTGACAAGTTCAAATCTTCAATATCCAGGTGTGTAAAGTAAATATATGAAGTAGTCTGGTATAAGAAAACAGGGAATGTTGAGAGCTGTGAAATTAGTGAGTTCTTGCTTTCCTAATGGCATTCAAGTTCAAAGTACTAAAAAACAAATGATATTGTATTAAAAAAACACATCTGTGGAAAATTAGCCTTCAGGCCACCAGTTTAGAGTTCCTGATCCCAACCATCCTTCAATTAATGAGAGCAAGAGTCTCAATTAGAAGAAATAACTCGCCCACTCTATCCTAGGACTCTCATTCTTTTTGCTGTTCTGGATGTGCTTTGGGGATTCATGTCATTACCAAGTACCTATTACATGCCAGCCTTTGTGTTAGGCATTTCTCATGATTTTTAAAACATCCTGTTTTGGTTGATTTGTGTCCCCAAAAAAGATATGTTGAGTTGCTAACCCCCAGTATTTCAGAATGTGACTTTGTTTGGACATAGGGTCGTTACAGATGGACTTAGTTAAAATGAACTCATACTGGAGTAGAGTGGGCCCTATTCCAATTTGGTGTCCTTATATAAGAGAAGAGGAGAAGGAGGCCATGTGACAACAGAGGCAGAGGTTGAAGTGCTGCAGCTGCAAGCCAAGGAATGCCACGGATTGCCAGCAAGTGACCAGAAGCTAGGAAGAGAGAAGGAAAGATTCTCCCCTACAAGTTTCAGAGGGAGCATAGTGCTGCTGACATCTTGATTTCAGACTTGTAGCCTCCAGAACTACGAGACAAAAAATTTCAGTTGTTTTAAGCCACCCAGTGTGTGGTCCTTTGTTACAGCAGTCCTAGGAATCAAAGACATAATCCCAAAGGCAAAGTGTCATTAGCTCCTATTTTATAGATAAGGAAACTGATGATCAGAAGATTATTTGACCTGCCCAAGGCCTGAGTAGCAGAGCTAGGGCTTGATCTCAGATCTCTCAACTCCAAAGTCCATGCTCTTCTCAATATGTCATGCTTCCAATCTGGCAGGAGTGCAGGACAGTGATACTTCAAGTCACAAGTGACAGTAACAGAATCTTCAACAGTTGTGTTGAACCTGACAAGTAATCAATATTTTCCAAAAGGAATCACTTCATGAGTTTTAAAAACAAGCATGTAGTCATTTTAATGGTAAAGGAAACTACCTCAGTTGAACACCTGCTATGGTGTTCACCTTTTGCCTTTTTATAGTATTCATATTATTTGTTTCTCACCACAACAATCTTTCAAAATAGGTATTACCATCTACATTTTTAGATTAAAAAAAAAAAAACAACAACCAGAGAAAGTTTAGGTAAACTCTCACAATGACATGGCTTTTAATAGCTGGGCTATTTAGAGCAGGAAAGTAATTTTGTTATTCTTTCATTAGGACATGTCAATATTAAAAACCATCCCTCCATTTCAAATAGTTGTTGACAGTTTAAATATTTCTTTAAATACATAATCTTATGTAATCCAACTAATGACTCTTTGGAATAGAGAAGGCTACATTTCTTCCAAATTACAGGTGAAGAATCTGTGATTCAGTGAGGTGGACACTTCAGTAAAGTGAGATTTGTGTAAGGCAGAGCCTGGACACAAACCCAGGCTTTCTGACCTCCATGTCCAGCATCATTCCCAGTACAATGAACGGAAGAAAACAGAGGTATATTACTTCAGTCCTCATTTTACATTCAGATAAGTCCCAGAGAAATTGCAAGTCACAAAGGGAAAAAAGTGGCAGATCTAAATATGACCCTTATGGCTGAGAAAAATCACTTAATTCCCTGGGGTTTCAGACCTGTCATGTGTAATAATACTTCTGCATGTAAGGCAAAAAATTTTCAGCACTTAGAGACCATTTTACTTTCTTTGGCCTCTATTTCAAAGTGGTAGATATTTAAAATGTTATCATCAGAGACAGTAGGAAGAGACTATGCTTTTGTGGACTTTTTTAATTCCCTGATTATTGATACATGAAACAACCTGGATGAATCTCAAAGGAATTATATTGAATGAAAAAATTATGCTGAGAAAAAGGGATTATGTTGAATGAATCATACACATTGTGTGATTCCATTTATATAACACTCGCAGAATGACAAAATTATAGATGTAGAAAACAATTAGTGGATGCCAATGGTTAGGGATGAGGGTGGGTAGGAATGGATGGGTGTGACTATAAAGGGGTAGCACAAGGAATCTTTGTGGAATGAAACAATTTTGCATCTCAATTGTATTGGGGGTTGCACATATGTGCAACACTATATGTGATAAAATTGCATAGAACGATCCATGCACACACACACATGCATGTACACATATATGAGTACATGTAAACTGGTGAAATCTGAATAAGTCTGTGGATTGTTCCAATGTCAATTTTCTGGTTTTGATATTATACCATAGCTATGTAAGATGTTAGCATTGGAGGAAACTGGGTGAAGAATACACAGGACCTCTCTGTATTGTTTTTGTAACTTCTGGAGAATCTATAATTATTTCAAAATAAAAAGGTTTTTGTTTTTTTTTTTTTCAAATTCCTTGAGCTTAATGGGGGTCGGATCACCAGTACCTATGACCTCATCAGCCATGCCTTGGGCAAATCTCCTCATAATACCCCACCCACTCCCCTAATCCCAGGAGAAAGGGAATGAGCTCTCGGTTGCTACCAGATGTATCCTACATCTAACCAAGTTGCTTCTCTTTTTTAAAAAATCCACAGAACAAAGTTCAAATCCCTTATTTAGTTTGGCACGCAGATTCATTGTGATCTGAATCCTGCTTACTTTGACAACCTCATTATATGCTCCTTCCTCTTCCTGTTCTTTCCAGACGGAATTCAGCTGTGAGTCCTTAACAACCCAGCAGCCCTGGAGACAGCTGAAGGAATGAGGGTCTCGGGAGTCCCCTCACTTCCCTCCACAGGCTCACAGTTTCTTGAGAGGGTCCACCTCTGTTCCCAATAGTCCTTGCAGATGAGAAGCAGCATATGACAAGTCAAAAGTTCAACCCATCAACAGAACCACTGAAGACTCCTCATCACCCCTCTCCCCAGCCAGGGTTCTCAGGCCTTTGCCTCTTCCATGTACTAAATCCATTCACCATTTTTTTTTCTCACAGCTATCCTTTTGTGAATTCAGGACCAAAGCCTAGCCTAGATTATCCCAGAAGGGAAGCAAGGATTTTCTCTCCTGTTTCAAATGTTTACTGCCCACCAAGATCTTAGAATCTATACTATACTGTGGAAATGACAAAGGGCAGCACTATGATTAGGATATTAAAATAATAAATCAGCTAGACTTTGCCTATATGGCCTACTTCTGAAAGGTTGAGAACAAACAGCTTAATTTGCAACTCACAACCCCAGATTTTCATGGGCTTCTATTTTAAAGGAGACAGTATTCAGTATAGCTACAACTTAAACCATTTGTATGAGCAAGATGGGAGGGGGGGTGTAATGGAGATTTTTAAACATAGTAACACTGATGGAAGTTCCTAAGGCCCACAAAACCTGCTTAAAACAATACCCCGGATATGCATCCGTGCCTGGCCCATCACGCCACCATGGAGATGGCAAAACCCACCCCTAGTAAAGATTAACCCAAACCCCCTTAACGCTGATGCTAATCGCAAAAATTAGCTTCTGTAATATTGCTTGCTTGCTCTGCTGGATATGGACAATTGAAGCTGCCCCTCACCCTTTCTGGCGCAAGAAACTAATTCTTTGTTTTAATCAACTAATCTGATATCTGAACACAAAGAAAAGTTGCTTTATCGTGCTGACCCTGCTAAAATTCCCTATAAAAACCCACCACGGGAAGCCGGGGGTCGCTTCTCTCCATACTCCTGGAGGAGGCCCCGCCCGGCCGGAAATAAAGGTTCCTCTCCTAAACACATTGTCTGGGTGCTGAGTTTCTCTCTGGATGAAGTGTCCCACTTCAGGGGGAAATAGAAGGGAGGAAGATAAGAAAGCCGAACAGTGTTCTCAGAATGCAGAACTGCAAAAAACTCCAGTCAAGTTGGTTTGTTTATCCTGGGGATTTTTTTTACCACTTTTGGCTCTTTTTTTCACTCCTGCCTTTCCATCCTGGCAACTAATGTCTTTGACAAGTAGTAGCACTCCTGAAGGAGGTACTGTTCAAACAAAGTTATCTTAAGAGATTATTGAAGAGATGCATCAGCATAAAGGAGTGGAAATTTATTTGGGGGATTCTTATCCCAGAGTACACATTTTTATCTAGCCCCCAAGCTAATTTAACTGAGGGACATTCTGATTAACATTATCTTTAAAATCTCTTCTCATCATAAGTGCATCAAGTTAGCTGGATAACCAAGCATATGGATAAGATAAAGAATTGCCAACCCTTTTCAATAATTCAACAGCATATTAATCTTAGTGAACTTTTTGAGATTGTGCTAATGTCAGCTTTAAGTTGGTTATTGGGATCACAGAATATTCAAGACACATTCCTCACCTCTCAGGTAAAGAACTACAGTAGGACAGTCTGGAAAGTTTAGCTGAAATGCAAGTAATCAGAAGCATTTGAAACTGGCCATGCATGAACATTCTGTGGGACAAGGGCTCTTTTCTGAAGAACAATCTTCTGCTTCTCCATTCCTTTCCCAACCACTTTTCCTGAGCATTGTTCATAATGCCCAGTGGAAAAAGTGAAGATATGGCTGCTGAAGAGGAGGGTTCAATCCAGTAGATAAAATAGTCCCTTGCTTCCAGCCACTCCACCCTATCTTAGCCAGTTCTAAACAGACTCCACAAAGAGACTTCAAAGCTATGGAGATACCTGGAAATTGTATGGCCAATTTGATGGTCAGGTAAGGAGTATATTAGTACAGTCTTTCTATCTAAACAGATCTAAATAGAAGATGTTGCAGAATCTGCTTGAAAACTCAGGCACATAAGGCTCTTAGTGATTTTCTACTTCAATAAAGTTATAAAAATGTTATTCTACTTCAATAAAGTTATAAAAATATTGAACTCTAAATATCCTAACTTTATAATCCTTTGACATTTACCCCAATGTGTGTAGAACTCAACCTTTACCTATTAGTTAAATGACAAATCCACACATTATTGAGTATATTCAATTTAAAGCTGAGTATCAGCCTTAAATTGAAGAATATTCCTGAATAAACTATCTCCAAATCCTTGCAATACAATTTAATCTAATTGATGTCTCAGGTATATGTCTTTGGGGAATGAGTTCAAAGTACATTAAACCATGTTTTTTTTAAAGACTCTACTTGTCTTCATGAAGAATTTGCAGGTATTGATTCACCTGATATACCATTGAATATTTGTAATTTTCCTGATGGAGAAGTATGGAGAAGGATGAATTGATCCATCTTCAGTTTCATTCAAATACCCTCCTAAGTTGGTAGGACTGGCCCACCTAGGTAAGCAAAGGTTTGGTGCCAGGGAATTCTAAAAGCCTTAAATTATAGTATGTCAACATATCCAAGACAGTTTGGAAAGAAGCAGAACCATGCATACAAGATAAAATCTATTTAAAATGGTGGAAAGTCAGATGTTAAAGATGCAATTTTTAAAAAAATACAAAAATCCAAAGTGCTAGAAATGTGAAGATATTTGAGGGAGGGAGCCAAAATTTTGATAGAGAATTTGATCAGAAAAGATTGTGTCCGAAACAAGCGACCCAAAGTGTTAACTATAAGGAACATTCAGGTGTCTGTGGCCTGCATTTACAGTTGGGTAGATAGGAAAGACATAACCAGCTATCTTAAAGGACCAGAGGTAGGCCAAACAAGACCTTGGTCATACAGATGAAAGCAATCTATGGGTCAATCATCCCCAAATAACTCAGACTCTGAATGATTCTTCCAAGTGTCTTTTCTGTGGAAAATTAGGTTACATAGGAATTGATCCTTGGCATAGCCAATTTGGAACCTCATCAGTATATTTAAAAAATTGAAAGGCTGTGTTCTAAACACTCGACTTTTAAATTTATACAAAGGGTAAAAATGCAAGTCAGTTTCCTTAATTTTCCTATCAAAATGTTAACTTTTCAACTTATATGTCTTTATCTAAAGTATGTGATTCTTGTTCAATCAATCACACAGAATATTTATACTTAAAGAAAGAGACAGTGGGTGATGTCATCAACATGGTGATGTAAACATCCCTTGAAAAAGCTTCTCAGAGATTTAGTGAATAAAAGGACAAACTCCACTTGCTCTGAACTCTGAAGGATGGTAGAGACTGGAGAACAACTCCCCAAATGCTGAATCAATCAAAGAAACAGGAAAATCTCAGGTAAGAGAAGTGCATCCCAGATTGCAGGCAGTTCCTAATTCCCCTCCACCTCAATCAGTTCCACGCAGCTTGGGAGCCTCACAGAGATAGCATGCCCCCAGGTGCCTCTCACCTGTGATTGTAGACCAAATCACAGCAGTTTCTGTGAGTTAGAATACCTGGCATATCCAGACACATGGATCTAAGTCTGCAGAGAACCAGGGAAGAACAGAAATAGCTGAGGAGTGCTGCATATGAAAGGGCCCTCGTGGGGTAGGAGGGGGAAAGACTACCATAGAAAGGCTGGTAAGAACTGTTGTGACGAATCCATTTTCACTTGGGTGGACCACCTAAAGGCAAAACAGACTTTTCTGAAGTGACCCACCTTTCTGGAATGACCCCATATGGCTCCCCAGGATGGGATCCCATAACAGGGAAGAACCCAGAGAGAGGAAAGCCTCATAGAGAAAAAAAAAGGGGGGGGGGGTGGTTAACTGAACTGCTGTAAGATAAGACAGGTTCCGGAACTGAAAAAGTGTAAGGTAAACCGGGCACTAAATAAAGGAGAGACTGTAAACAATCATAGAAGCTAGGGAGAAAAATCTGAAAAAACAAACAGATCAAGATTCCTGGAGAAGGAACAGAGGAGAAACAATTGTACAAAAAGTGCATTCTTAAAACTTGCACTGCACATCCAGGGCAAGAATCAGATGAAGAAGAGCTGAGAAAATCTGAACAGTTAAACACGAACTATTCTAAAGGTCTAGAATAAGTTAAACTAAGTATCAAAGAAGAGTTTTAACACAAAGCCAATCAACAATAAAACCCTAAACAAGATGGAGAAACAGACCTTCAGAGTTAATCCAGCAAAAAATAAGCCATACTGAGACATCAGCAAAAAATAAGCCATACTGAGAAACAGGAAGGGAACAAATTAATGCCTGAGAGGAGACTCAGAAGTTGAAACAACTAATCAAAGATACTCAAATAAATCTCCTAAATCAGTTCAAGGAGATGAAGGAAAATATGCATAAAGAGATAGAGGATATTAAGAAAACCATATATGAGCATAAAGAAAAATTTTAAAGTGTAAAAAAAAACGAGAAATTATGAGGATGAAAGGCACAATTGTAGATACTAAAAATTTACTAGAGGCGTATAACAGCAGATTTGAACAGATAGAAGAAAGAATCGGTGAACTAGAAGACAGGACAATTGAATTCGTACAGTCCGAAGAACAAATAGAGAAAAGAATAGAAAAATTGACCAGTGTCTCAGGGATTTGAGTGACAGCACAGAGCACACAAACACGTGTCATGGATGTCCCAGAAGTAGAAAAGTGACAGAAAAAATATTTGAGGAAATAATGGCTGAAAATGTCCCAATCCCTCTGAAAGACATAAATATAGATGTCCAAGAAGCACAACATAATCCAAATAGAATAGATCTGAATAGACCTACTCCAAGACACATACCACTCAGGATGTCAAATGCCAAATATAAAGAAAAAATTCTGAAAGCAGCAAGAGAAAATCAATTCATCACATATAAGAGATCCTCAATAAGACTAAGTGGCGATTTCTAATCAGAAACCATGTTAGTGAGAAGGCAGTGGTATGGTATGTTTAAAGTACTGAAAGAGAAAAACTGCCAGCCAAAAATTCTTTATCATGCAAAATTAGCCTTCAAAATGAGGGAGAGTTTAAAATATTCACAGATAAACAGAAACTGAGAGAGCTCATCAGCAAAATAACTTTCCTACAAGAACTACTAAAGGGAGTACTACAGGTTGAAAGGAAAAAACAAGAGAGAGTGGCTTGGAGTACTGTGAAGAAATGAAGATCTTCAGCAAGGGTAACTAAAAGGGTAAATGCAAAACCCAATAGTACTGTTTCCTTAATATACAACTATACTCTTTAATTCCTATAAGAA
Source organism: Tolypeutes matacus (assembly GCA_026826555.1). Taxonomy (NCBI): domain Eukaryota; kingdom Metazoa; phylum Chordata; class Mammalia; order Cingulata; family Chlamyphoridae; genus Tolypeutes; species Tolypeutes matacus. The sequence continues at coordinate 8,497,315 of JAKSZT010054055.1, forward strand.
TCAGAATACAATTGAACAAGAAAATGGAGGTGCAAAATATAAAATGGCAAAATATAAAGTGGTAAAGTGGGACAAGAGCAACATAAAGTAGGGAAACAGAAGGATATGGAAGCAAAGACCAGGTATGTTATTGAAACTAAGTTGGTATCTTTTCAGATTGATAGATTGTAGATGTAGGTTGTGTAATATAAACCCAACTTAAGTACAAAGAAAGTATTTTTAAAATATTCAGAAACAGAAATGAGAAAGGGATCAGTCACATACATCACAAAAGATCAACTATTCAGAAAAGAAAAGACCAAGGGAAAAAAAAAAAGACATATAAAAACCAAAGGATGAAATGGCTGACGTAAGTACTGCCCTTACAGTAATAACACTGAATGTTAATGGATTAAACACTGCAATCAAAATACACAGTTTGGCAGAATGGATTAAAAAAAAAAAAAGCCTGATCCAGTTATATGTTGTTTACAAGAGACTTACCTTAGACTCAGAGATATAAACATATGGAAAGTGAGCAGATGGAAAAAGATATTTTATGCAAATAGTAACCAAAACAGAGCTGGGGTAGCTATACTAATATTAAACAAAATAGACTTTAAATCAAAAGCTGGTATTAGAGACAAAGAAGGACACTATATATTAACAAAAAGGGCAATCCACCAAGAAGAAATTAAAATTGTAAATATTTATGCACCTAACCATGGAGGCCCAAAATACATAAGGCAAACCCTTGGCAAAACTGAAGGGAGAAATAGATGTCTCTACAATAAGAGCTGGAGACTTCAATACATCACTCTCATCATCATATAGGACTTCTAGACAGATCAATAAGGAAACAGAGAACTTTAATAATATGATAAATGAACTAGGCCTAACAGACGTATACAGAAAATTGTACCCCACACAGCAGGCTATATGTTCTTCTCAAGTGCACATGGACCGTTCTCCAGGATAGACCATATTTTGGATCGCGAAACTGGTCTCAATAAGTTGAGAAAGATAGAAATCATGCAAAGCATTGTCTTTGACCATAATGGAATGAAGCTGGAAATCAATAACAGGCATAGAACTGGAAAATCCACAAATATATGGAAGTTAAATAACACTCTCTTAAACATTCAGTGAGTGTAGCAGTTTGACATTGTTTATGAATTCCAAAAATAGATATTGGATTATGTTTGTAAACTGGTCTGTCCCTCTGGTCATATTAGATTATATTGGATTCAGAGGTTTCATTTTTACTTGATTAAATAGTGATTACGGCTTTGATTGGGCCACATCAGTAGGACGTTGAGTCCCTTCTCCCTTGGTGGACGGGGACTCACAAAAAAATTGCAACCAATTACAAGCAAAGAGATTGAATCAGTCATCAAAAACTTCCCAACAAAGAAAAGCCCAGGACAAGATGGCTTCACAGTTGAATTCTGCCAGTCATTCCAGGAAGAATTAATACCAATCCTGCTCAAAATCTTCCAAAAAAAAGAGGAGGGAATACTACCTCACTCATTTTATGAGGCCAACATCACCCTAAAACCAAAGCCAGATAAAGATACTACAAGAAAAAAATTACAGGCCAATCTTTCTCATGAATATAGATGCAAAATTCCTCAAATTGAATCCAATAGCACATCAAAAGAATTATGCACCATAATCAAGAAATTGGGTTTTATCCATGGTATGCAAGGATGGTTCAACATAAAAAAAATCAATTAATGTAATATATCATAGTAACACAATGATGGGAAAATAATACATGATCATCTCAATTAAGGCAAAAAAAGCATTTGACAAAGTTCAGCATCCTTTCTTGATAAAAACACTTAGAAAAATAGAGTAGAAGGAAACTTCCTCAACATGATAAAGGGCATATATAAAAAAAACTCACAGCAAACGTCATATTCAATGGTGAAAGACTGAAAGCTTTCCTTCTAAGATCTGGAACAAGGCAAGGATGCCCAGTCACCACTGTTATTCAACATAGTACTGGAAGGTCTAGCCAGAGAAATTAGGCAAGAAAAAGAAATAAAAGACATCATATCTCTGCAAAAAGTGAAAGTTTTGCTTCTCCTCTTCTGTATTAGTCAGACGAATGGGTGCTAATGCAAAATACCAGAAATTGGTTGGTTTTTATAAAGGATATTTATTTGGGGTAGAAGTCCACAGTTACCAGGCCATAAAGCATAAGTTTCTTCCCTCACCAAAGTCCATTGCCACATGTTGGAGCAAGACAGCTGCCAATGTTTGCCAGGGTTCAGGGTTCTTGGGTACCTCTCTTCCCAGGGCTCTGTTTCTCTCTGGGCTCAGCTCCTCTGTTTCCTCCACAAGGCCAGCTATAGACTCTCAGGTAAATGGCTCATCTCTATCCCAGGGCCTTCTCTCCTTCCTCACAACCAAACTCCTCCATCTCCTTGCCTCCCCCGGGCTCCGGCATCAAAACTCCAACTCTGTCCTTTGCCATGTCTTTTGTCTTTGAGACCCCACCCACCAAGGCATGGGGCTCAATGCCCTACTTACCTGGCCCAGTCAACGCCCTAATCATAACTTAATCATGCCCAGATTAACAGACCAGTTTACAAGCATAATCCAATATCTATTTTTGGAATTCATACCTGTATCAAACTTCCAAACTGCTACATCTTCCAATTCAGATTCCTTTTATTTCTTTTTGAAAAATTGCTATTGAGAAAACTATCCCATATATTGTGTAATGCCCACTATAACAAACATACCAAAAGCAAAATCAATGGAGGAAAAAAGTGTTATACCCCCTGAAAAATAGAACTGACCATACTTTATTTGATAATGATAGCATTGATATTTACTCATGACTTCTGGGAAGCTCAGAACTAACATTTTCAAACCTCCTCTATAACTTATTTGTATTTTCTACTCATGTTTATTGTAAGCCCTCTTTCCAAAAATTCACTTTTGGAAAGAGGAAGTATAAAGTTAATAGATATTGGAGTTAAATATCCAGAAAGTTGAAAGTGGAGTCAAAATTGATTTTTATGAGTATATGTGACTCATGGTTAGATCCGTTTATTAATTTCTGGTATTTAGTCTACTTCCCTATAGCAGAAACAGTGCTATGCATTTACCAAATTCCATTTCATATTCATTTTCCTGTACATCTGTAGATATACTTTTGCCCTTCCTGCAGTTAAGTTTGCACTATATGAGTGGATTCTGGCCAGTGAACTTTAGACAGAACAGATGTATGGCACTCCAAGCATGACCCTTAAAAAATTCCACATTACCTTCTCACACTCTCTTCCCCTGCTTCAGCAACTCTAGAAGCCATATGAGAGAATGTCATCACAAGATGGTGCAGCCTTCATCAGCCTGGGTCCCTAAGTGACTCTGGAATAGAGGTCCTCTGCAAACCAATGTTGAACATGTAGCATAAGAGTTAAACTTTTTTCCCATAATAAGCCAAAGAGATTTGAGAGTTAATTTTGTTACCACAAATATTCTTTTCTCTCCTGACTTGTGTGTCAGATAAATGATTCACGGAACCCTTCATAAAAATTCCCACCCTTTACTCTTGAATTGCAGCCTCAAATACCTCTCTGCTCTATTATCTTTGTGAGTTGGACTGAAAAACATGGAGAATTATTTGGCCTCTTCCCTACATAGTTTTAAAAGTCTAAACCTGAGCAACTAGCTCTTTCTTCATCCCGTTCCTCTGGAATCCTATTCAGAATTGCTTCTTCTCCCCAAGATAAAGACTTAGGACAATTAAATTTTTTTTCCTAACATGGGTTTGCTAAAGCTGGGTATTTATTTTCTTGAAAGAAAGATTAAAGTAAATTTTCTCTGAGGAAGAAAGATGAAACTTCTTAAAAAGGCACAGTGAGAGATTTGTCATAACAAATTGGTTTTCTCAAGGAGATAGCTAGTTTAAGGCCAAGATGTGGGCCAAAATGTGGGGAAGCACAAGTGAATCAAAAGATTCAGCCCCAAACCTAGTCATTATGGCCTATGAAAAGAAACTTAGTCCAAGTAAAGGTAGCTAAACTGTCCACAGAATATTTCCCACAGGCTGGAGCTATTTGAGGTGCATTCCATTAAGTAATTAAACCTTTACTAGTCCAATTCAGAAAGTGGAACCTATCAGTCTAGGTTAGGTGAGGATAGCTTTTCACTTTCTTGATTCAGGGAGACTCTCCATCTGTTTCCACTGAGCTCCACTCACAGGTCAGTAGACCATGTGCTAATGATGGTGAAGGCAAGCCCCCACTAGACAAGAAGGAGAGTTAACATAGCACCTGGGCATAGGTGATGTATCATGGTCACTGGCGGGGAGACTGGATGATCAGCACCCACAAAGGAAAGTAGCATTCCTTTCCCCTCTATTACTGCCATGAGAAGTGCCAGGCTCTATCCTCTTTTTGGAGGGCCCTACCATTCTTTTCTTCATGGATTTCAAGTGAATTGGTGTCTTTCAAGATAGAGAAAGGTTTATTCACATAGGATAAGGACAGAGCAATCTCCAAGCACAAGCATGTCCTGTTGGGTAGTCAGTAGACAATGTGCTAATGATGGCGAAGGCAAGCCCTCACTAGACAAGAAGGAAGTTAGCATAGCACCTGGGCATAGGTCATGTACCATGGTCACTGGCAGAGAGACTGATGATCAACACCCACAAAAGGCTGGAGTAACACTACGTGCTCAAGTAGACACTGGGAACTATGAGGACACTGACTAACAAATAATCCTTCTGGAACTCTTTCCTTAACTTCAGCGGCAGCAAACTTTCTCTCTCATCACTTTCTTTCTCCCACATTACTTCCCCAGACTTGGAGAATCCTTTTTTACTCCAAGGAAGTGGGGAAGCCTTAATACTCGTGATGTTTTCTCTGCAATATTCTGAATATGAAGAGAGTCCTCCCATTACTCTTAGGACCTAAACTTCAGAAACTCAAAAGCCAAGAAGATGTACTGTTTATCTGTGCTCTCTACTATTACATTCCTACCCTGATAAAAAGAAAGCTAAAAGACTTCTTTAAACTTGGCCTTCTGTGATGGACAAGGCTTTAAATACTGATGATTTAAATTCTTAATTTATGTCATTAGGAAATAACAACATAAAATTCAAGAAACCTCAGGCTACAAATGATCATTTTAAAAACTTTTTTCTTTTTCTGTTAGGCTTAAAGTCATTCTTAGACCAAATCTCTAAGTTAATGACCTATGAAGAAAATCTGTAGTAGTAAATTGCATCTAAATATAAAAGCATTATATATTTATAATTAAATACTTAATAAATGATGAACCATTTAATTAAGAAAATCCCATTGTGTTCACATTATAAACTTTTCTTACAAATTTGTTACTGAAATATTGCCATTTTATCATTTGCAAATCTTAGAAGCAAAAGCAAACAAGAAAGCATAAAAACATCTGTGTATCTGAATGAGGTGGTCAACTGGTATTACATCAGATAGGCCACAAAGTCCACAGGCAATTACCACAAGCAATTCTATTATTCATATCTCCCCCAACATTTAAGAGTTTGCTAATTAGCAGAAGAAGTACTAGAAATGGGTTTTCATTGCTTAAATGTGTGGCATATTAAATAGCATGATGAATGCTAGCTGTGGAAATTCCACTGGGAAACTTAAAAGTATTCAAGATAAGTCAAATCACTAAAATATTTTTAGAGATATACTTCACACTTGCAAAAACAGGGTATAAGAATTTGACAGGGCTTCTGATATATTCCCTTAGGGATGACCCCTGAGCCGTGATCTTTAAGTGATCATTTATGCAGCCTTACTGAGGGGAATTCTATTTGAAGGATGACAACCGTAAGATGATTAGAATCCTGCCTATATACAACTCAAAAAATTACATTAGACATCCAGAAATGTTATTTATGTCTCCCCAGAGGGGGAGACAACTGAACCTTCTAGTTTACTTCAGGATTTGCTTATAACTTTTTCAGGAACTGTGGATGGCCTGGGTCTTCAGAATTTTTAGTATATGTACTTGTAGGAAACCAGGGGAGACAAGGGCAGAGAATAAAACAGAAGCTGACAGTATGGCGGTTTCCCTATATAAATAGACGAAATAAGCTATTATGGTTGACTCATCCTGCTGGGGAACCCTGAGGATCATTGTAGAATAGGTTCTTTGAATTATCCTATATAAGTGCAAGAGAGCTTGAGTATGTCATTTTTATTGCCCCCCACAAATTAGCCAGAGGGGGTAGGTTAAAGTGGAGATGCCTCCACATCCATCCTGCTTTCTCCCTGACCTTGATATTTAAGCACACATAGCATTGCTTCTCCACATATTTGTTTCCGCCTCCTAACTTACAGAATCCTTACCTAGTCTCCTGACCTGATTCCTGACTCTGACTCATCTTATATTCTTCCAACGCTAGTGTTTATCTCCTGAGAACTCCGAAGGACTAGGCTTCTGGAAGTTCAAGTTTTTCTTGGCTTTCTTCTTTATTCCCCATTGCTTGAATTAACAAATGCCTCAGTTCTAGCAGTCCAGAGAGGAAAAGGAAATACAAAGAAAAACTATATTTTGGTAACTATTTCAAGCATAACAGAAGCCATTCTTTCAACCCTGGTGATGAGTCTTTTGCTTGATGAAGATTTTATTCATTCATTATGAGATAGATACTGTCAATCTGGGGACAGGAAATTTCTTTCTCCAGCTGTTTTATTTCAAGGTCTGTAACAGTATTTATTTAAATATATATTCCTATAATTTCACAGGTCCCTCTTTTCCATCCAGGAGGTGTCCAGCACATCATTTCTCTCTCTAAATGAAAATAGTTAACCTTGCTACATTTCCTGGATTTACTGTTGGAGGCTTCAGTGTCTATCCCTTATTTTCCAGATTTGCAAATGAGACAGAGCTGAGTGTTATCTCACAACTCATGCAAATTAGATGCCAGGAAAACCATTGAAAAGGGAAGATGGTATCATCTGTCTTGCAAGGGCATTGCTCAGATTGACAGTCTCACAGTTAACCTCCTATTTTCCTTCCCATGAATTAATAGCTCAGCTTGCCCTCCATAAGAAGTCATCTGCTTTATTGAAATGACATTCCAGCTACACTAGGGAGAACCACCAGACAGAATCTGTCACTTGTTGCCTTTGTTCTCCTAGGCTGGAAAGGTCCATATCTGCAAGATGGAATGTGCTGAAGAATGTTTAAGGAAGGCCTGTGATGTGATTGATGAAAAGGGTAGTGTGGGAAGCAAGGACTCTTCCCTGATTTTCAGATGCCTCCACGTTTATCAGATTCAGTCAGTAGCAGCCCTCCTGGGCTCTGCTAGCATTCCTGGATTACCTGTGATGTCCGTTGAAAAGTATGTGCTTTGATGCTGCCAAACTTATTGACCAGTGTATTACCTGATACATTATGACAGCCATCCCCTGAGAATATGAGCATAATTCAACCCACCCCATGAAAATATGAGCATCTGAGCATCAGTAGACATAATTTGTGTTAATATATTCAGACAACCTAGCATTCAAGGCCAAACTCCGCAGTTAAGAGGTATGCATATATCTATGCGAGGAATTAATTAGGAAATAAGCCCAGGAAATTAGCCATTTAATTGACAAACATTTATTGAACAACTATTATGTTCCAGGGACTATTCTAGGTGCTCAGGATATAATGGTAAATCAGATAGAGCCACTGCCCTTAACAGTTTATAATCTTAGTGGGAAGAGAGAGACAATATACAAAAAAGTCAAATAAACTAGATTTGAGATAAAGGTAAGTGTCATGATGGAAACAAAGCAGGATGGGGTGAGAGTCATGAGCAGTGGGGTAGACACACTTAGGTAGGGTTGTCAGGGAAGGCCTCTGTATAGCTGATGTCTGAGATGACTCATGAATGATGAAAAGGAAACAAATTTATAGCAAACCAGTGTTTGACAGTGCAAAACTGTGAGGTACGAATAAGCTTGGTGTGGTACGGGAATTAAAAGGTTTGTGTGGCTTGAACACAGTGACTGAGTTAGAGGGAGGGAAGGAGCCAGAACCTATTGGAATTGGTGGGAAGACAGTAGAGAGTTTCATCTGGAGGTGGCATGATCTAAGTTTTAAAAATGTTATTCTGTGTGCAGTATAAAAAGTTGGTAATGGCAGAGCAAGGTGAGGTAGAGACACTGGTTGGGAGACAGTCGTATATTCTGAGCGAATAGTAGTGGGAACTTAGACTAGGGTGATTGGGAAAAACAAACCACATTGATTTTGAATCAGAAACATCATAATCAATTCTTTATTCTAATACTGTTGGACACTGGGAGAAACAGATTGAATTCCTTTCTCTCCACTCAGAAATTTTTGAAGAGAGCATGAATGCTTGGGGGGAAAAAAGGAAGCAAAAAATGGAGGTCAAGCACATTGATGATGCTATTTGCAACATAAAGAAAAGCAGGCGTAAGTTTTAGGAATCAGCACCATTTCAATGTTTTATGATTCTACTTACTATTTTCAAGAATGGAGATAAAAGGTTACAGTGCAGATGTGTAAAGGCAAACTGAGCTAGAGAAAAAGAATTTGGCATAAAACTTATCTTTATAGTAGATGAAAGAAAACCCCAAAAGAGGAATTCTACCACATGGACAGGAAGAAAAGCATCCTTAAATTTAGTCTTGTTGGGACCTAGCTTCAACTTGATTAATTGGTCAATCAAAGCTTTCTTTATTTCCAATTTCTCATCAGCTCAAAGTTAGGCCTTTCGTGAAGAGCATCCCATTTTTATAAACAAAGTTTCCACAGGTCTGGGGAGGCAGCATCTACTCTGAGCAGGATTCTTTGTTTTAAATATTCCCTTTTCAGTCAAGCTGGGAAAAAGGAAGCACATAATGTTTTAGCACCGATTAATTCCATAGGTGGGAGCAGTGGACATGCAAAGAGAAAGACATATTCAGAACATAAGAGGTGAGAACAATGAGATTTGATAGTGGATTGGAAATGAAGAGGAAAGAAGGGGGTGGAATGAAGGATGATTTCAACTTTGGGCTTAAACAATGCTGTAGATGTCTATGAAAGTAAGTGACCTTTTCCTAAGGAGTCTTAGGATTTGAATCTTACTGGTTTAGTAAAAAGTCCAAGCCTCTTGGGAACAAGGATCATATTACTTGAGTATGTTCATTAACTAGAATAGTGACTGTACTAAAGATGTATAGATTGCTGCATAGTCAGATTAGAATAGAAAACTATATTAATGAGGATGTGGGATAAATAGAACAAAAGGCTTGTTTTCTTTTCCTGCCTGGAAAATCAATTTCTGATAAGATATAATAATTATTATGATTATAATCACTAACATTTAAATGATTACTTTGTGCCAGTTTGGGGACATTATACACATATTATTTCATTTAATCTTCACAATATCTACAGGGTAGAAATTGTTATTATCCACATATTATAGAAGAGGAAACTAAGACAAAAAAATGCCAAACAACTTGCTCAAGGTCACATGGTTAGCAAATGGCAGAGCCAAAATTAGAATCCACACTGACCACAAAGCCTGGGCTCAGGACCACTAGGTTTTATGACTTCCCAAAGATGAATAATGTTCCTATATAATTTTTTTTCTTTATTTTTAAAGGAGCTTTAGGTTACATAAATGTTACATCAAAAATATAGGAGGTTCCAACAGACCCTTACATCTATGGTCAAGTGATTTTTAACTAGCCTGTCAAACCCAACCAGCTCAGACAGAACAGTCCTTTCAACAAATGGTGCTGAGAAAATTGGATATCCATAGCAAAAGAAGGAAAGAGGACCCCTATCTCACACCCTTTACAAAAATTAACCCAAAATGAATCAAATACTTAAATATAAAACCAAGAACCATAAAACTTCTACAAGAAAATGTAGGAAAATATCCTCAAGACCTGGTGGTAGGTGGTGGATTCTTAAAGGAGATAAGAGGAGGAATGAGATGGACTACTGATATTTAATGTATGCAGAAGTTTTAATTAGCTTTACCGTAAAAGTGTGGAAATGTACAGAGTTGATGGTAACACATTATAGTAACAGCTGGTTTATAAATGGGAATGTGGCTGAAAAGGGTAGTCTAGGGATGTAAATGCCAATTGACAGAAAGCTAGAGAATAATCTAGGGTCTGAATAGCACAGTCATCCCAGAGGTGGATGAGCATAGAAGTTCATGGTACAGATGCATGAGTGTCCTTTGTGAGCTAGAGCAGATGTACATCAGTATTGCAGGGTGGTGGAAATGTGCAGAAGCATGGGAAAAATACAACTGGAGTGACCTATGGAGTGTGGTTAACAGTAATAATGTAATATTCTTGCATCTATGCCAAAGATGTACTGTGTTGATAATGGAGAAGTATGGAAAAAGTGTGCCAAATGTACGCCGTGGACCTGGTAATAATCAGATGATATTATTTCATAATCTGTACCAAATAGTCTACCACTGTGTGGTGTGTTAATAGAGGGGTGTTGTTTGGGAATTCTGCACATGTGCATAATAGTTTCGTAAGTTTACAAATTGTCATAAAAATATATTTAAAAAATAATTAAAGGGTGGGTTGGGGGGGGAAATACACCAAATATAAGGTAAGGACTATAATTGGTAGTAAGATTTTGATGATATTCTTTCATAATTTGTAACAAATATCTCATGACAATGCAAGGTGTTGGTGGAGGGTTGATGTATGGGACCCCTGTATGATGTTATGAATGTTTGCTTTGTAAGTTCACAACTTTTACTATACACTTATTGTTTATGTATGTTCATGTATAAATGATATAAAAAATAATAATAATAGGGTGGGTTGGGAGAAAATACTTTGGTACTAGTAATATTTTGAGGATGCTCGTTAATCATTAGTTTAAAATGTTTCACAACAATGCAAAGTATTGGTGGTAGGGTGAGGTATGAGAGCCCTGTATGATGTTATGTATGTTTGTTTTATAAGTTCACAACTATTACTATACACTTACTGTTTATGTATGTTCATGTATGAGTGATATACTTCAATAAATTTAAAATATATATATAGGGGATTCCCATATACCCCACCCCTCCCTCTCCCACACTTTTTCCATTAACAACATCTTTCAATAGTGTGGTACATTTATTACAGTTGAGGAAAACCTATTGAAGCATTGCTGTTAGGCATGGTCTATACCTCTATAATTTATATGTTCATCTGTCCCATGAGATCTAAGTCCCCTCTCAATTGGAAGCAGAGCGGGCATCAGCATCCCCAAATCCTCAAGATTGAGGAGTGAACAAACATTGGGGGGAATGCAACTATGGACTAAAGTAGACTTCTTATTCTAGTAATGGGAGAACTTGTAACATTGATATACAGATATTGGTCACCAGAGGTTCTGAAGGGAGGGAGAGGGAAGAATCGGTATAGCTTGGGGCATTTTTGGGACATTGGAATTGTTCTGCATGATATTGCAATGATGGATACAATCTGTTATACATTTTGTCAAAACCTTTAAAATTGTTCCTGTATTCTTGAAAGAAGAGCCTTCAAGCAGACCCCATAGTGAATCAAGAAATTCTGTGGAAGTATCCCTCTCAGAGAAGAAGGGATTTCAAGGAGAGTGAATGATGTCATCTGAAGTTCCAGATCTGGAGAACTGCTCTATTCAGAGCTGTCCCCTTCCTGCCATACTGGCCACAGGATGGCCCAGTGCACAGGATGGTAAATTATACCTCTAGAAGTACATTTGCTGCAGACTATTCCACCACTAATGGAAAGAGTACCTGCTTTCTCCTTTGGGCTAATATCTCCATATCTGGGACCTGCAATCCCAGAGGGCATTAATATGGTTTTCCTTTTCCCAGTTACCCTAAAGGAGGAAACATCAGTGGCCTCTAAACTCATTCTTGTTGCTTCTGATATTCTTTGGGATGCAGGATAACATGTAGAATAATGGTTAAATGTACAGGCTTCAGGTTCAGACCTGATTTTGAGTTCAACTCTGCCACATACTGGCTTTGTAACAACAGGAAAATTACATTCACTTTCTACCCAAAGTTTTCTCTTCTGTGAAATCATGTTGGTAATATCTCCAGCTCATGAGGCCACAATGAAATAATCAAAGTAGAACAGGTGGCACCCTGTTTGGCATGTAATAGGTCACCTTATTGCCAGCAGTAGCAGAACTCATCTAACCTTGTCCAGGCAATACTGAAGGGAAATTTTTTCACTACATGGAATAGAAAAGTAAAACAACATAAAGAATCTGGAATATAAAATATTCTTTATCTAAATTCCCCAAAATTAGACTCATGCTAGGGTATTTTCCTATCTATTCAAACCCACAGTGATATCTCTTTCTTTGAACTGATTTGCACATAATTGTGTCTATGCCATTTAACACTTATTTTTATTCTCTAAATCAGTGTATTCCTCAGAACCATAGGATGTTAATAAGTGCTACTCACACACAAAAAAAGGCCTCATGGTCACAAGAGAGTTTGAATTTATATAGGTTTCTTTATCACAAGATTTCTCAGAGCCCTTAATGTGCTTATTGAAATCTCTGAGAGGATATAGTATGCAACGTTTCAAATTTAATTGACCACAGAATCCTTCCTGATGTAGCACTCCCATAATTAGTGTTCTGCAGAACACACTTTGGCAAATAATGCTTTAGTTATTTCACGTGGGTCAGCCTTGTCTTTCAGGTTAAACTGTAAGTTCCCAAGAGAAGAGAAGTAATTTCCTCTTTTGTATTGCCCATAGCAAAGACACCTCGCAGGGAATAGAGCATGCTTAGGAAATACATGTTGACTGATAAAATGAATTCTTTAATCAGCATATATTTTCTATTTTCAGAGTTCCTGCTATGTGCTGGATGTCATCCTAGGCACTAGGAAAATGGAAATTAATTAAAAACAATCCCTGCCCTCAGGAAACACACAGTTCAGTAAAGAAGAGAGGCAAGTTTATAAATAATTGTAATAGTACACATTAGTTAGGATAACAACATATTTATAAGGCCTTGGGGTGACATAAGGAAGTGATAGCTTCACCTGGGGAGAGGGTTGTATTAGTTTGCCAAAAGGCTGCCAATGCAAAGTACCAGAAATCTGTTGGCTTTTATAAAGGGTATTGATCTGGGGTAAAAGCTTAAAGTTACAAGGCTGTAAAAAGTCCAGTTCAAGGTTGCTTTCTCACCAAAGTCAGTTGCCACATGTTGAAGCAAGATGGTCACTGATCTCTGGCTGGTCTCTGCCTTCCCTTCTGGGCTTCCTCTTCCTCTTGAGGCTCCATGGGCCCAGCCTCTTGAGGTTTTGTGCATTAGTGAAGGCCTCTCTCTCTCCAAGCAGAGGGCTTGTTTTTTTCCAGTTCTTCTTTATCAGTCTTGGTTATCCTGCTTTCTTTCGAATTTCAGTTGTAAGCGATCAGGCAAAATGTCTCCTCTCTCCCTGGGACTTCAGCTGTTTGAGTTTTCTCCTTTCTGTCACATGGCAGGATAAAAAGTGACAGGGTTCTCTTTTCCTGTGTCTGTTTGTGTGCGTGTCCATTTCTATCAGACCCACCAAAGGGGCGGGAACACAACCTGACTCACACCTTAATGACCTGGTCGAATCAAAAAGCCCTCAAAGCAATCTTAACAGGTAATCTAATCAAAGCCCCTCAACTGGATTTAATATAATCACAGGGTATCACACTCAGAGGAATAGATTAGTTTACAAACATAATCTTTCTCTTTTTGGGATTCATAAATAATCTCCAACTACTAGAAGGGTTGAAAAGTCTTCACGGAGAAGCGGCAATTCAACTGAAACTTGAACATGGAGAAGGAATTGTCCAGGCAGGTAAAGGGGCATATCCAAAAGCCCAGGAAACAGAGAGCAGCTAAATTGCTAATCATAAGAATTCTGTATGGCTTGCATACAAGATGCCTAGGAGTGGCAGTGGGAGATGGAGAAGAGAGGAGATGGGGCAGCTCATGGAATGCCTGGTATCTTGTACACCATCGTAGAAAGTTTTCATTATTATTGAAGTTAGGGGAAGCCAGTGACTGATTTGGATGCCTAAAATAGTCTCAAGGAATTGTTAGTAGGTAGAAAAAGGTAGAATCCAGGAACCACATGCTCCCTGCCATATTCCCAGCTTGAGAACACTGCTTATAGTAACACAATATGATGTCTGATTCCTCCTAATCTGATTTCCTCATTGAAACAAATCCCTATTATCTCACTTTGACGATACCATAAAATCAATGCAATGGTAATTTCCTCATTCTAGGTAACTCCAGTTGGAATAGTAGTATCCCTCCAGTTTGAGGAATTACTAACTAGTATTTTAACTATTTTTTAAAAAGATTAAGATGAAAGCCTGTGGCATCCTGTGTGTGATAATATTATTATAAACAGATCTCATTTGGAAACCCCATGATATATAGAGAAAAGAGGTATGTCAACAGGATTCTTGGAGCTATTTCAGGTTTATTGTTTTTAAAAATTATTCCTTAATATGATTGTATAGAAGGAAGATACTTTGTTTGAAACAAGCACTGTAAAATAAGAAAAGGATTATGATCCTCATATGTAGTAACACTAGCAGTTAATGAAATTGCTCTTTGGGGAGTACTCAGTGTATACTCTAAAGTATATTAAAAATTATATTTGTTCCTTGAAGGATTCTTCTAGAATAAATCTCAAAGTGAAGCCCCTCACCTCACTTGATAACATAACTTGAGATACGTTTCTGGAACTTGAGATAATGCCATTTAACTTCCTCCCCCTCCTCTATGTCCCACCTGGTTATTGATCTTCCTCACATGGCATCGTCATTTTATGACCACATGTGCAAGGAGGACAGAAATCCACTGGACACATTTTCAGAGTAACCTGATTTTACAGATCATCTTCAATTCCCTGCACAATGGGATAGGAGACAAAGAAAGCCAGGTTCAAAGATGCGACACAGTTCATCACATTGATGGCACTAGGACAGCAGCTGCTTTTTGTCAGTGCAGTGCAAGGAAAAGGGAGACTCATTCTGGAAGATGACAGGAAGAGATAAAGGAAGTATTTACTTGGGGAAATCCTTCTAAATGAAATAACCAAACCAAACAGGAAAACAATAAAGTCCAAATGACCTGGTTATTCCCAGAGAAGACAAGCAAATAAAGGACAAAGCCCCAGCTATTCCCAAGGGCTCTGACTTGAGAACCTAAGTGGGACAATCCTATAGGCAAGCAGGGGAGGCTGCTGCTCACCTGGAAGCATCCAAGAGGTGTCCAGTGTTCGAAGCCTACTCTTTACCTCGGTTCTCAGACAAAAGATGTGCTTGTTGGGGTCTTGGGGAGCCAAGGTCTCCTCTCAGCTTTACCAGTGAAAGCACTCATATTTATAAACAAAGGTAATCAGGTTCAGAGGTTCTGTCACTCTGTAACCATTTTAAGAAATAGAAGAATAAATCAATATGTCGCTTAATTTATACTCCCACTTGCACTAGGGGTCTCATAGGAGTACCTAAATAACTTCACTAGACTCCTTTTATATCACCAGGAAAACCTACCCTATGCACAGTACAAGATTAGTGTGATAACATGATGTATGTGTTCCAGATAAACCTCAAGTTCTACAAAATTTGACACTACAAATAACAAAGCTCATGGAGAATCTGGGGTTAGGGCAAACCCCTCAAGACCTATGCAGCTTTGCAGTGGGAGCACTGTTGATAATAATTGATAGTCAAGATGGAAAGAGAGCTCTGTGCACAAGAGGAAGTGCACCCTTCCCAAAGCTGGGGGAGCCCTGCCCTGGGAAGGGATTCCAGGTACAGATGCTTATAGTTTCTTCAAATAGAACTATAAAAGCTTTTGCCTGCACCTCTGACAACTGAGGGTCTTTTTGTTTCCATCCAAAGGTTATCAATCTTCTACTATTCGGTTTTGTTTTGCCTAGGGAAAATCACTTAGGAGCCAACATATCATCCGTGTTATGCTGGCATCATTCCCTCATGTACTGATTACACACGGGCTTATTTGTGTCATGGAGGATTGAGTTTCAGCAGAACACAACTTTCTGATACCATCTCTCCTCCAGGCCATATACGCTCTGGCATAGAACTGGGAACGGAGATCTGGGTTTACTTATCAAATCACAGGACACAAATTGTAATCTGAAAATTTATCACCATTTTCCTTTTTGTACAGCAGATAGCAAGGGGGTGTCAGAACTGTGGGGAACAAACTTGAAGGTGGGTACAGGCAGATGAAGGCATAGCTCCATGGAGGGATTTTGTAACGTTAGAATGTTTTGTGGGAGGCACGAAAAGCCGGTACAAGTTCAATGGACTTACTGAGAATGGGGGTGGTGGGGAGAGGGCAGTAGGGTAAGAAGAAATTAGAATGCAGTGTCCTGGAAGCCAGAAAGAAAAGGATTTCAACAACTGCCAACTATGCATAATACTATTGAGCAATCAAGTAAACAAGTTACAGGAAAATGCCACTGGATCTGGCAACATGGAAAATAGTGTTTTGTTTCAGGAGACCAGTCTCAGAGGAAGGACTGGGAAAGCAGCCTGAGTGGAATAGGCTGGGAATGCAATGTGTAGTGAGGAAGTGAAGGGGTCGTAAAGGGCCTGATAGTAAATATTTTCAGCTTTGTGAGCCATATGGTGACTGTCACAGCTACTCAATTCTGCCCTTGTAGCACAAAAGCAGCCATAGACAACAAATAAACAAGTGGATGTGGCTGTGTTCCAATAAAACTTTATTTATGAGCAATGAAATTTGAATTTTCTGTAATTTTCACATCATAAAATATCATTCTTTTGATTCTTTTCCAACCATTTAAAAATGTGAAAACCATTCTTAGCTCCTGGGCTGTGCAAAAGTAGGCAGCAGGCCAGATTTGACCTGTAGGCCATGTTATGCCGGTCCCTGGTGCGATGGGCCACCCTTTGGAGAAGGTTTTTTGTGAATGGCGCTAAGTAGGTGACATAGAATCTATAGATCAAAAGGCAAGTGCAGGGAAGATATTAATCTCTTGTTTTCTAGTCTATCCTGAGCTTCCCACACAGAACTGAGCACTTAACGAGTGCTCAATAAATATGTGATAAATGAATTAATTTTAACTTTGATCAGACTCTGATGTCTGTCTACTTTCTATTTCATACAAAGCCCAAATTAAAACCTACCAAAGTTCCCACCAGCTAATATAATAATAACCAGTCTGTATGCTAATGAGTCCTGTGTTCCTTCTGGGACTCACATGCCTGCCTGCCTGCCAAGCTGGCTGCCTGCTTACTTGGCCTTTCTTAGAATCTCCCAATGCAGGTAGCTGCCTATGCACTCAGACTTGAACCCTGCAAATTCAGCTGAACCTAAGCATCCTGTTCTTTGAAAACAGTCCCGGCTGAGTATGGAAATTCCCCACCTCATCTTTTTTTTTTATTTATTTATCTTTTATTTGTTTTATTTTTTAGGAGGTACTGGGGATTGAACCCGGGACCTCGTACATATGAAGCAGGTACTCAACCAGTGAGCTACATCCGCTCCTCCACCTTATCTTTTTTTTTTTTTTTTTTTTAATTTATTTTTATTGTGGGTAAAAATCAAAATTCTCACAATACATACAAACATTTGAAAAATGATATATAAATATATATGCATATATGTGTATTTGCTTACAAAAATGTTATTTATATATATATATACATATATTTTAAGAGGTGCTTAGATTACCCAAAATATTACACAGAACCCACTGGGATTCCCATGTTGCCTTGATGCCAATTTTCTTTTAGTGAAGGATCCCTTTCACTAATAGATATACTTAGCTAAATGAATACAGCTCAGTCAAGAATGTATGTGTACGTACACAAACATGCAGGTTTTTTTGCTTTGCTCTGTCATTTCCCTCCTCCCCTATATAGGCCCACTACCTTGTCTTTCTCACAGCTTCTGAGCTGCTTTGCCTGATAAGCTCGTGGATGGCTAAGCCCTTTCAGACACCTCCAGGGTCTCTGGCAGCTGTGCTGACTGAGGGAGCAGATAACCCTGGGTTTGAGGAGGGACAGAATTTTCCTTGATCCACGACCTGACTTGCTAAGCATTCTGCTCCACACAGATCCAGGGTGTGTGTTTTCAAAGATCACCCAGGGAGACAGAGCCAGGGAGAGAGACTGTCGGCATAGAATTTCCTCCACAAAAAATCTCGGAGCAAATGCCCGCATCATTCTTTCCCTCCTCTGATCTCACATCATTTATGGTGTAAGCCACTTGGAATTTAATCACACATGCTGTGGGATTAAAGTCCTCCACACACCTTTTCAGCCTTATCATTCTTTGCACACTCTTGTTCCTCTCCCAAAGCCTGCATTTGACTCACTGAATTTTCTGCCATTTTTTGAACAATCTGTTTTCCTCCACTCCATTTGTTTACTCATTTTGCATCCTTAGCCTGAAATGCCTCCAATCTACCCCCACCACCACCATCCTCATCTCTTTCTCTCAAAATCCTACCCATCCTTCAAGCCTGTAATAATTATCTCTCCTCCAAGAAGTTTTCCCAGATGCCCATGTTGGCAGTCTTGTCTCCAGACCCTACCTTTCAGTTCCCTTTGTTTTCTCCCTCACTGCAACATCTGCCATATCTAGCAGGGCCCAATGGAGGACATGCGTGCTCAAGAGTAAGATAGACTTGGTTCAAATCTCATCTCTGCCATTTACTCTCAAAGGGATCTTAGTCAAATAGGTTAACCTCTCTGAGCCTCTGTTTTCTCATCTATAAATTACTTAAACATTTCCAGGTTTACTTGAGTAACGCATGATATGATGAATGGAAAGCACCTGGCAAATAGGTGCACAATGGAGAATTCCCTACCTCATCCTACCACCCCCCTAATCTGTAGTGGAGCCAGTGGCCACTGGATGCTTTTGGGGTAGGGAAGGGAAAAGCAGTTGTAATACAGGTGCTTTTTCAGGACTTGGGAATTATCCTGAATGACATTACAACGACAGATATAGGCCATTTTATATCAGCCTATACCATACAGAACTGTGTGGGAGAGAGTGTGGTCTACAGTGTGAACTATGGTCCATGCTTAGTGGCAAAGCCCCAGGATGTGTATATCCATTGCAAGTGATGTGCCACACTAATGAAAGATGTTTATATGGGAGTTTGTGGGAGGTGTGGGAGGAGGGGAACATGGGAATCCCTGTAATTTTTGTGTAACATTTATGTAATCTAAGCATCTTTTAAATTAAAAAAAAAAAAAGAATTTTAATTAAAAAAAAAAAAATGACTTCTCACAATTTCCATATTTGCTCCTACCCAATAATTTTCCATAAAGAAAAATTTTCTCAAGAGGAAAATGATTAAACCCAAACTGCTAAAACCAACTGCTTAAGTTAACCATCAACAGAATCAGAGCATTACAGAGTAAAAGGAATCCTAAGACAGCATCCAGTACAACTTCCTATCTGAAGGCAAATTGGTGTCAGCCATTTGATAGTCATGAGTGTCTGCACGTGGACCCCACTTAGGGAATCATTGGCCAATATCTGGTGCTAACATTCTAGGCCCACAAACTGCTTTTGCAAAAGATCTTCCTCTCCAGCCCACCTCCCTTCAAAGTGCTTTCTATACCTATAATGGTGGCAGTGCTTCCTTGGTTTGTAAATAAATAGGAATCCTTGAAAGAAACTTAAATAAAAAGGTGTTTGTGGGAAGCAGATGTGGCTCAAGTGGTTGGGCTCCTGTGTACCATATGGGAGGTCCTGGGTTCGATTCCCGGGGCCTCCTGGTGAAGGCAAGCCGGCCCGCGCAGTGCGGTGAGCTGACGCAGCAAGATGACACAATAAAGGGAGACAAGCAGACACAGAAAAACGCACAGCAAAGGGACACAGTGAGCACAAGCAGCAAGGGGGGATAAATAAATAAAATAAATCTTTAAAAAAAACTCTGTGTCCTTTTTTAAAAATATATATATATATTTGCCATATATGGCTATCCTTACGTTTTTACATTACCAAATCTTTGATATTTTTTATCTTATCTCTAACTCTCTTTTGCCTTTAAACATCCTGTTTCAAAGTGATCATATTGGAACAAGTGCAGCTTATTCCATTTTAGAAAATTTAGAGTCACAATGGTGAGGACAATGTGGTGGTGTTGCCATTGGTCTCTTTACCATGACCAGTACAGAGTAGATGCCCTTCACTGGCCATCCAGTGGGTCATCAGAGAGTAGGCATCACTTCAGCCTATGGCCAAATTCATCCTTGGGGCATGTCTGGCCTCCACCAGATTTGAGCTGGAATGACACTAGAAATGAAATGCTTAGAATAGGAGATTTTTGGTTTGTATCAGAAGAGAAACAAAGGCAGTAGGAGCAAGGCAGGAGTTGACAGTTCTCCAAGTGAAAAAACAAAATAAAACAATCCTTTCAAAAAAGGAGATTTACCCAAGAAGATGATCACATTGAAAATCCAAATCTCCTCAGGCAAGGCAAACTGTATGCCAGTAAAGGTCAGTTATTCCTCTAGATAAGAATTACTGAAACCAACTATTTGTTTTAAAGCAAGTTCCTTAGTATTTGTGTTTACAGAACCTGGTCCTTCTCGTATAGAAAGACTATAGAAAGAAAAAAAATAAGCAGAAGTATCATTTCCTATGACCCATGCCTGAAAATATTAAGTGGTGCTTGGCTACTTAAATATGTAGTTTGTACTGAATTCAAAGTGCATTGTGCTACTCCTCAGTTGATGTTGAAACACTTAGCCAAATGCTTAATGCCCAGAAAAACTATGTTGGACTTTAACAGCTGTGGTTTAAAATTATTGTAATGTCAGAATTTTTCTACTAGCTCTTGAGTTAACTCTTGATCATCCAGCAGTGAGTGTGAATAATGCCTAAATCATCAAATGAATTTTAGAGGACTCATTGAATTATGGAGAAAGAATACTAAAAATCTGCTTAGGTTGTGTCCCGAAGGAGTATTTACCTTTTTAATAATATTAGCAAAAGGCAGAGGGACAACCCAAAAGTTTGGATGGCTGAGACAGCTAAAGTAATAGGGTCCAATTAAAAGGCCAAAAGCATTCCATGATGGAACTCTGAAATGACAAATAACTCAACTTGGCAAATACCAAGATGCTGGACTAGAAACATCCAGGTAACTGGTACCTTTCACATGAGCTCCTACAAGCACAAATGCAGGTCAGGGGATGTCAGACTCTTGGTAAGAAATGAGGTTAATATCTATTACCTCATGTATTCATGTCAGATCCTGTAATAGCGTCCTTATATGCCACATCACAATTGATCTCCATAACGCTTTTACATGGTAGAAATCCTCTTCTCCATTTTATGGGTGAACAGATTGAGACTCAGAGGGTGAATGAACTTGCCTGAGGTGACACAGCTTGTTAACTGGCAGAGGTGAGATCTGAACTCCATTTGTATAGTGCATAAAACGAAGCATTTACCACCATGCAGCCATGACTCCCATGAGGTCAGTGGCAGGGAAATTAAAGGCACAAGGATGTGCCAAAGAGGCCAAAATCAAAAGTAGAATCCACCTTTCAATCCACCTCTGGCCTTTCAATGTTCCGTGCAATGGTAGGGAATTAATATGTGGGATCTGACAATTTGCCCCAGATTACCAATGCATTTACTTTTACGTGTTTCTCCATGCTCCTTCTGCCCCAATCTCTGATTTTCAGTGTATGTTCTACCTCATCTGGTTCGTCCAGGCACCCCTCTACCATTGCCTTATCTGGAATATTAATCTCCACCCTGAAAGATCTCTTTGTCTTAGAGTACTTGCCAGTTCCTATAAGAGATATCCACTCTACCAAACCTAGTTGGAAACTGTAGCGTACAGACCAGCCCCCAGCTCCCTCCACCTCGCCTTTTTTTAAATTTTTTTTATCTGCTGCCCCTTAGTGCCATACCTCCCTACATTGGAGCAAGGTTGAGACTCACACATGAAGTCACAGTCCTGAACCAGCAGCAAAGCTCCAGACTAAGCAAAGATTCCAATTTTAAGGAGACATTCTGATAAGTTCAAAAACCTCTCAACCCCTTTGCTTTCCTTCTTAAAGAGGTCGTGACTGAGCCTGGTCAATCACCCATACAGATACTAGCTGTTCAGTGGCAGACAAGAAGAGCAAGTACCCTTTTCAGGCCTGAGTGGAAATTTACGCTGCTGGCCTCCAGCCCATCACTGAGAAAACATTTTCTCTCTGCCAGAAAAGACTGGCAACTCCTCCTTCTCAGGTTGTTTCTTGATTTAGTGGGTGCACCAACACCTTTTCTCTTGTCAGGACCAGCCTGTCAGTTACTTAGCTCCTCCTGTTTAACCCACTTTGCTGAGAAAGTGCTTAATTGGTCCTCAAATACCAACTTAATCCTCCCTCCATTATTCCCTGAACTCTGACAGTCCCATCACATTTCTACCCTTTAATGTTTAATGCTCTAATGACTATTACTGATCAGGACTAAATTTTACCCCAGGATGCTCAGGGAATAAATGTTTTTATTATGAGTACAAGAGAGGGAAAGCCATTCTGAAAAACAGAGAAGATTCCTGTGATTTCCCTCTGGAGACACATTGAGCAGAAAGCAGAGCTGACTTGTGGTTATTATTTGATCAGCTCGAGCTAATCTGTGTTGATGCCTCCTGCCAAGTCCTGCCATTTGTGTGTGATTTCTCACTTACTAATACATAATGTATAGATCTGTATATAGGCAAATCAATTACCATGCTTCAAGGAAGCAAAGCCAAACTAATGGAAACATTAACCTAAGCCGTCAGGAAAATTGAAGAACTGAAGACCCCAGTGTGTATGGTTTGTGAAGGATTAGTTAAGAGAGGAGGAAAGCAGGGAAGGGGGAGCAGAGAGCAACGAAGGGAGGAGGGGAATGAGGGGCAAGTGTATATCGCTTGTGGCCAAAATAACGTGGCTCTTCTGTGTAGAGGGCATCTGCCCATAACAACGCCTAACACAACACCCAGATGACTCCAGGAATCTTGGCTTTCATGCGTTAAATGTTCAGATGCAACAACATATGTATTTAGCTCTATTGAACCAAACTAAGGATCGGCATGAACGTACACTGAAGAAATTAAAAGTAACAAACTGTTTGAGGGAAGATTGTCTCTTCCATGCTTGAATTCTTCACTTCACAAGAAATCCGAAATTGGTGGCACAGACACAATTTCTTAATATCTATGGGGGGTTAGAGGATGTGAAATTGGAAGGGGTCGGGGGTACTTTGAAAGGCTGGCTGAAGGGTAACAACTGCAGGCTTGTAAAGCTAGTTTAAACCATGTCTAGTCAGAGATTGATTTTTAAAACTTTTAAAACATACTATGCCCTTTCAGTTACTTACATGTAAAAATGTTACTGGATGTGTTGTTTTTTTTAGAAAATACATATTTTCCAGGTCAACTTAACCCATAATTTCATGATTTAAGACACTTGTAAAACCCAATTTTGCATACCTCTAAGAATTCCTAGGACTGAGCTCAGTTGCTTGGTACTTAAGAAATGTTTAAATGGAAAAATAGCTGAGTGAATAAATGAATGATAGATGCCTTAGCCATATGGCTAGAGTGGGTGTAGGCTGATAACTAAAATATTTTTCAATTATAAGAACATTTTTGCAAACATTTTCAATAATTAGGACTTCTCTTTAGTATTTAGCAATGAGTCCACTCCCCTCTGAATTAAGCAGAAACCAGATGAAAGTCCCATATTTGTGAATGGAATACAGAAAAGACAGGTACCCAGTGTGTGAACTTCTCACCTGAGAAGAAGTCATAATGCTTACAGTTGATATGAGGCTCAACTAAAGCACACCATTAAAAACATTCAGATGAAGCAGACATCAACAGATGCAGTGGGTTCTGTGATACTGGGAGTGGGGTTCTACCCAAGTGGGCAAAATTCTGGATGGTTCAGAAGACACAAAAGTCCAAAAAAAATTTACTTTAAGACAAATACTGCATTTTAATGAAGCCCAGAAAACTTATCATCTTAAATTTTTGTGAGGATACTGTGATGATGTGAACCAGATACAGAAATGCATTTTAATGTTATCATTACATGTTTCTATGTATTGAATGCCCTCTGCTATGTGCTCAAAACAGCCCAAAGCTGTCATCATTATCTCCATTTTATAAGTGATAAAATTGATGGACAAAAGGTAAAGTGACTTTCCAGGTGACATAGCCAGGATGTGGAAGAGTAGGGGTTTGAACCCAGGTCCATTTGACTCTAAAACCCAGCTCTTGATCTCCAAGAACCTGTGATCTCTGAGAACCTTTATGTCTAAAAGCTCCCTTGTGATTCCAGAAGGACAAATGAATATGGAAGAATAATCCATGCATTGGCTGAATACCCACTTCGTATCCCCAGTGCCTCTGTAGTTCTGATGCTGGGTACTAGGGACATAAAGATGGGTTAAGCATAGTCAGCAAGGAATTCGTAATCTAGCATAAGAAAGAGACACATGCACAACTAAACCTAACAGAGAGGCCCAAAGGCTGTCCTGGTGATACCACTGAGGAAGTGACCGCCTATGTAGAGAAGAAATTAAAATAATAATTTGTCAAAGAACTATGGATATACTTAACTGCCATCAACAACCAGATTAAGTACTAAGGAGAGCACAAAGTGTTAAGCCCAATGTCATAAGTTTCTAATTCTGTTTATGATTTGTTGAGTACCTATTTGGTGGAGAGCTCTATATGCCTATGAAATATACTATGTCATGTCAAAACTGGAACTTTAGAAAAAGGCCTCTTGAAAAACTGGTGCAGAAAAGCAAGAATATATTTAATAAAAAAAGTACTTATTATTATTAACAATGAAATTCCACCATGTTATATAACTAAATTAACACATCAAGAAATACACAAAGCATTGTCCTTTGTAGTTGACTCAGCCTTTCTATAAAATAAAAAAGGAAACGGCTGTGATTCCCAATATGTCATTGAACTAAAGGCCAATGCATTGCTAGATAAGTAATAAAAAAAATATCACTTAAAGAGCATAAAATAACTTATTACAACAGAAAATATGCTCATGGTATTGACCAGATAAAAGAGCTCTATGGATATCTTAGTACTTGATGATTCATATGCATAATACTCAGAATATCTCAAGATGCTTCTAAGGAAATTATCAGTAGGAAAAGAGCACTGTAAACTAAAATAATTCTTTTAGAAAGAGATTAATTTTGTATATAAAAAGGACTAGCTTGATAATATTTAGTATAAATGTAAACTCTCTGAAAAGGTTTTAAAGCATAAATAATTTTTCTTCAGGTTCTGGAAAGAATTGTTTTCTTTATCAACGAATATATATGAAGGTTAGGCAAAGATTTCTTAGGCACAAAAAGCACAAATTATAAAAGAAAAAATGATAAATTGGGCTTCATCAAAATTAAAAATTTCTGCTCTTTGAATGTCACTGTTAAGAAAATAAAAGCAAAAGCCCTAGACTGGAACAAAATATTTGCAAAGCATATATCTGATAATGGACTGGTATCCAGAATATATAAAGAATTCTCACAATTCTATAATACAAAAATGAGCAACAAATTAAAAATAGAAAATATCTGAATAGACACTTTATCAAAGACCAATGAATGACAAATAACACGTGAAAAGATGCTCACCATCTTGTAACTTTTTTAGTACTGTCTCAGTTTGCCAGGCTGCTGAGGCAAATACCACACAATGGGTTGGCTTAACAACAGGGATTTATTCCCTCAGGGTTTCAGAGGCTAGAAGACTTGCTCCATTCTGGGGTCAGTAGCATTCTGCCTGGCCAGCAATTCTTGGGTTCCCTGGCTTTCCCATTACATGGCGATTCCTCGTGACTTCTGGCTCCTCTCCATGGCTTTTTTTTTTGGTCTGAATTTTTTCTGTTTATAAAAGGACTCCAGTAATCTAGATTAAGGCTCTCAACCTCATTTGGTTGGGTCACAGCTTAATTAAAAATAACATTTTTCAAGAGATCCTATTTACAGTGGGTTCACACCCACAAGAATGTAGATGAAGGTAAAGAATTTGTCTAAATTGGGGTACATAATTCAGTGTACCATAAGTACTTACTGATGACTAACATTATTAGTCATTAGGGAAATGAAAATTAAAACCATGAGGTACCACTACGTACCTATTAGAATGGCTAAAATTAACAATACTGACCATACCAAGTGCTGACGAGGATGCAGAGCAACTGGAACTCTTATACACTGTTGATAGAAATGTAAAATGGTATACAACCTTAAGTTTTTCTGTTCTACAGATTTTAGTCCCAAAAGGAGGAGGGCTGCCACCAGGGAACTCAACAATGAGTCCATTGAACTGGAAATTAAGACTGCCACCTGGCCACTTTGGGCTCCTCTTACCTCAGAATCAACAGGCAAAGAAGGGAATTACTGTACTGTCTGGGGTGATTGATCCTGACTATCAAGGGGAAATAGGATTGTATCTATATAATGGGGGGTAAAAAAGAATGTGCCTGGAATACAGGAGATCCTCCAGGGCTTCTCCTAGTACTGCCATGCCCTGTGATTAAAGTCAATGGAAAATTGCAAAAACCCAATCCAAGCAGGACTAACAATGGCCCAGAATCTTCAGGAATGAAAGTTTGGGTCACCCTACCAGGCAAAGAACCACAGCCAGCTCAAGTGCTTGCTGAGGATAAAGGGAACATGGAATGGGTAGTGGAAGAAGGTAGTGATAAATAGGAACTTCTACCACATGACCAGTTACAGAAATGAGGACTGTAATGGTCATGAATCTTTCTTCCTTGATTCGTTATGAGTATGATTATATATGTACACAAAACGAATTTCTTTGTTTCCTTCTCCAACCTTTTCCCTTATCATATGACAAGTTGTATTAGTTTCATGTCATAATATTTAAGGATGTCAAGTTTAAGAATGAATATTACCCAAGGACTTGCACCCTATTCTGTAGGGAATTCCTGTGTTTCCAGTTGTATACCAGAGAGCTGAACATTGTAGGCAGAAATATATATATATATAAATATGCATGTCTGTTATTGTTTTTACTTAGAGATTAAGTATGATTTAGGGTAATGTATGTGATTGCGGAGTTGGCAAGGAGTAGACTGTGATGGCTAGAATAATGTGTCAACTCAGCCAGGAAATTGTGCCCAGTTGCTTGGTCAAGCAAGCACTGGGCTAATTGTAATACAAGGACATTTATGGACTTTAGTCACCAGTGAGTTTACTGCATAGATAGCTGATTACATTTACATCAACCACGAAGACTGCCATCAGCAATGAGTGACACTTTATTCAATCAGTTGAATGCTTTAAAAGGGGAAGTGATTTCAGCATTCAGAGAGAATTTCCCAGCTTGTCTTTGGACAGCCAACGTCTCCCAGGAACTCTTCAAGGACCTTCATTGGATTTTCATCAGAGCCCCTGGTTTGCAGCCTGCCTGCGGAACCTGGATTTGTGCATCCCCACGGTCATGTGAGAGACTCATAAAATCTCATACTATTGACAGATATCTCCTGTTGATTCTGTTTCCCTAGAGAACCCTGACTAATCAACCACTTTGCAAAACACTCTGACAATTTCTTAATTTCTTACCATATGACCCAAACGTTCCACTTCTAGGTATTTACCCAATGAAACTTAAAGCATATATCCAGGCAAAGTTTTCTTCATGAATGTTTATAGCTGCTTTTTTTGTAATAGCCCAAAACTGGGGAATAGATAAACAGACGATGGTATATACAAACAATGGGCTAGTACTTAGCAATCAAAAGGAGAAAACTATTGATACTTGCAAGGATAAATGTCCTAAAGCTTTATACCAAGTAATAAAATATGCTGGACTTAAAAAAGTTACAGCTGTACAATTCTATTTATTTGACATTCCTGAAGAAGAAAAACTATAGGAAAAGAAAATGAATCAGTAGTTTCCAGGGGCTGGAGGTAAGGGAAGAAGATTGACTACAAGGAGGTCATAGAAATATTGTATGTTTTGATTGATGGTGGTTCCACAACTGTTTTGTGTTTTTAGAATTCATAGAATTGTATACCTAAAAGTAAATTTTACTGCATGTAAATTATACATCAATTTACATATATTGATGTATAAACAACAACATATATTTAATACTTAATTAAATATATATTTAATACTTATATTAAAAAAGAAAAAGAACATATATTTAATAATTTTCTTTTAAAGTTTAGTAATAGAAAAGTATTTTACACAACCTGGATTCCTAATAGAATTGTCATATACAGTGAATAAAAAAACTAGAGTTTATTCAACAGTAAAAACAAAGTTGCTACCTTAATATACTAATACATATTTTTCTAACTTTTCAAATAAGCAGTCATGAGCTACTGAACCTCAGAAATCCCTCACCTATAAAAGAATGTGTACTAAGAACTGAATGTAGGTTTTTCTATTACACACTTTGGAGTTAATCATTCACAGCAAATCTTTCTGTCATCTTCAAAAAGCTCCAAGTTATTTACCTCTCCTAGGGATTGTGAAATATAGATATCTGAATTAAGTGGACTGCACCAGTCTACAATCCTGCTTTCTCAGAGCAGACAAAATAAAGTCATTAGTAGCAGCACCCTGATATAATTCTAATTTTAAGGATTATTTCAGCCTGCATGCATGACATGTTACCTCTAGCCTGCAGCACATTCTCTAATGAGCAGTACGGAAGGAAGAATCACGCTTTCAAGGGTGAACCTACGAATAACTGCTGTAAGTGCACGTTCGTGAAGGCTGACATCCCGGAACTGATTCCAGTTCACCGTGTGCAGTCTGAAACTCAGCAATTGCCTCTGACTGAGAAAAAATATAACTTCACATTATTGTTTCTGAGCTTTCTGAAACAGGGTATCTGACATGCCACACGATAGATACACTTCTCTCTCAGATTATTTTCATCTCATTGCATGGAATATTCCCATGGAGACTCATGAGGGGGAATGCAGGAAGCTGGTTCAGGCACTGGCAGAATGGCCTGATGATTTGATTTTTTGCAGAGAGCCCAGCCAGGGAGGGGTTCATGTAAAGGGAAGCACTGCAGCTCCCCTCCAGAGCTGCTGATGTTAGCCTGGTACTGGGGTGACACATCCATACATCTTAATAAAGCACCATGCATTAATCTGTTAGTAGCAACTCAAGGAAATACTCTAGGGGCCAAAGCAGAGTTGGTAAGTGGTAAAGACTAACAAGATGGACAGGAGAAAAGTATTACAAAGAAACTTAGTGATGATGTTGTCTCCCCACCCCCTCTCCCCTGGAAAGAATTCTGTCTTCAAAATTGAAAAGAATGCTTCACACTGAAGGAACTAATATTAGAGGAGTTGGCTGGCTGTAGTGGGAATTGAAGGACAGGATGCTGCTCAAGCAAGGCAGATCCATATGGAGGTTGTTAATTTCCACTGATAGGCTAGGAATCCGTAGGAACAGCAACTGCCAGTTCCTTTTTGTCAGTAAAAGCAAAAACAATGGAGACGTAAACCCAACAATTGTTACTTAATTTTAAAAATGTAAAAGCATTATGAAAGTCAAGGTTGGGGGAGGCAATATAGCTGGTTGACTTGCTTCTTGGAGGTCTAGAGTCAAACATGTTTGCATGCTATAGGGTGAGGTCAAGTAGAAGATAAGCAGTAGTGGCACGGCAGCAGCAGAAATGCTGGACTTGGAATAAAAAGATTTGCATTTGAAACTCCATTCTGCCATTTGTTAGCTGGGTGACCTTGGACAAATTGCTCAACTTCTCTGGAATTAAGTTAAATAATGAACATGAGAGTGACTCACACTAGCAGACAACAATTAGAACTTCACTTGAGCTGTTCGTCTATTGTGGAGACTTGAATGCATCCAGGTTCGTATGATGAACGTTTCTTTTTTTTAACTTTTTATTCTAAGTAGCTCATTTGCATAGGACTCATCAATCAAGATATCAATAAGTTTCCTGAGTAGGCCCATCCAATTGGGGTCACTTTTTCAGTTGACCCATCTAAATAGTTAATATACACTACCTGAGCTCATGTGCATGTGCTAACAAATTACTTCGTAAGCATTCTTAAATCTGTTCATCTGTGCATGTCCTGTCTACCCAATTAGGATTATCGACTTATTGAGCCGAACGCATTTTAGAGAAGAACTAGGCCAACCTCTAAATTTTACAAGTAAATCCATTGATTTGTCTTAAGTCATACATCGATTAGTGGCAAAGTCAGTATTAGGACCAAGTTTTCTTGACTCCCTGGCCTATGCTTCTTTCTCCCATATTATCATCACAACCCTATTTTAAAAAAGAATTATCTAAGGACAGGAACCAGTTTTACTATTATTGTTGTTGATCCGTAAAACTCAATACAAATTCAAACCTAACTGACCAGGGGTATTTGAAACTTTTTTATGTATGTAAATTTTAACATTCAGAAACACCAGGCAATATTTTTCTAATGATAAATTCATTCTAAAAATCCCATTCTTTCTTCAGGAGGTTAATAATACTATTATATCTATTGATAGATATCTTTATGCTTTGTAAAGCATTTTCATATCTATTGTCATATTTGATCAGTTCAGAGACCCCTTGGAGGAAGTAGGCAGTATTACCCCCATTGCAGTTGTAGAACAGTGGGCCAGAGAGGTTAAATGAGTTTCCCAGCCACACCCAGGTGTTAATTGATAGTTCTGGGGTGGGGGGAGGGGGTCTGGCACTCCAATTTAGGTTTTCTGATTTAATAATCCATTATACTCCTACTCACTTTGCTGCATCTCATTCAAAAGATTGAGTGTCTGTTCTGTCAAAATTCCCTAGGATATAAGTGAGTAATGGAGAGGGTGGAAGGTAAGGAGTCAAGAATGCAAGAAGACAATGAGTTAGGGGGCTTTTTCAGGCTGAAAATGACACAGGCTTAGGTTAGGGTTGCAGGGTGGAGGTGGAAAAAAGTATTTAGATTTAGGATATATTTTGGAGATCTGCAGGACTTACTGATGAAATGGATGTGGCAGGTGAAAGAGAGAAATCAAACATAACTCCCAGTCTCTGTCCCAAGGAATTGGGTAGATTGTAATACCATTGGCTGACATCAGGAAGATGGAGGAGGAGTATCTATGGGGGTAGAAATCAAGAGCTCCCTTTTGGTTATGCTAAGTTTGAGGTGACTAATAGACATCTATATGGCTATGTCAATTAGGCAGTAGGATAGAGGAGTCAAGAGTTCCAAGAAAAATTATCAAGGTATGTTTTTGGGCTCATCTGTACTTAGATTATATGGAAACCAAGGACCTGGATGTGATCACCTGGAGAGAGTCCTTGGATAGAGAGGAAAAGACGGTCTAGGACAAAGCCCTGGTACATCTAACATTTTCTGGTCTGACGGAGAGGCAGGGCAACCTAGAAAGGAATAATCCACAAGATAGGAGGAGATCATCCATAAGGTGTCATGGAATCTAGTAAACAAAATATTTCAAAATAGCATAGTCTGCTGTTTTGATTATAGACAAGAGCTCAATAAGACAAGACAACTGAGTGACCAAGTGAATATCTTAGATCATTGGTGACTGTATTATTCAGCCAAAGGGGTGCTAATGTGAAATACCAAAAATGGGTTGGTCTTTACAAAGGTATTTATTTGGGGTAGAAGTCCACAGATACCAGGCTATTAAGCGTTAAGTTTCTTCTCTCACCAAAGTCCATTGCCACGTGTTGGAGCAAGACAGCTGCCGACATCTGCCAGGGTTCAGGCTTCTTGGGTTCCTCTCTTCCCGGGGCTGCGTTTCTCTCCGGCCTTAGCTCCTCTGGTTCCTCCACAATGTCAGCTGTAGACTATCAGGCGAATGGCTCGTCTCTATCCCAGGGCTTTTTCTCCAACATCAAAACTCCAACTTCAGAACTGCTACTCAAAAACTGCTGCAACTCTGTTCATGGTCATTTTTGTATGTATATCTGCCAATGAGATTATTTGCTCCCCAAATAAATGGTTAATGACATTTGTTCCTTAGATATTAATTGGGCAACTATTATTTATAAGATTCTAAACTGGGAATAAAAGAATATTTTTTCCATTCAAAGGATTTTTAGATGTTGGGAGACCCCAAGAGGTAATTTACTACAGTGGATTCCAAATCTAGCTGTACAGCTGTATTCTGGGGAAAGGTTTGGAGGATATAGATTCCTGGACTCCATCCCCAAAGATTCTAACTCTGTTGATCTGCTGTTCAGCTAAGAAGCTGCAGTTTTTAAAAGATCCCCAGGTGATTTTGATGTGCAGCCACCTGTGGAAAGCACAACTCTGACACAGACAGTTCTCTTACAATTTACGTTTTCATAACATTATTTGACTATAATAAAATTACAAAATTAGGGAACACTATTTGCATTACAAGGACAAGTGCTTATAAAGGGATGACCAGGCACTAGTGATGCCAGAAGGGAGAAAGACTCTTGTCCAGATGGTAGCGTAAAAATGCTTTTGCCAACCTGTTTGCAGCTGCTTTGTTTGAAAGACTCTGAGCTTTGTTTTGTAGTGACAATGGATATAACAAGTCTTTAAAAAAATATAAAAAAAAAAAAAGAGTGTAAGGTGCGCTGCTAATGAGGGTGCTGGTGGTTTAGGGGAAAGAAACCATTTCACTTGAGAAAATTATTGCGGGATTGTGGAGTGATGTTTGGGATTTATAACTACAACTGCATTATTGAAAATTTTCAGGAAAAATAACTAATCATTTCATACCATTTAAGCAGTTTTTTCATTTAAAAACAATTTTATTGAAGTACATCATCATTCATACATGAACATACATAAACAGTAAATGTTTAGTAAAAGTTGTGAACTTACAAAAAAACATGTATTACGTCAGGGGTTCTTAACCTTTTTTGTTCCATAGACCCCTTTGCCAGTGAGGTGAAAAACACAGACCCCTTCTCAGAATGTAGTGGCAGATAGTTTTATGACACTCAACATCAACATGTCTTTAAATTAAAATTTAGGGTAATTCAAAATTACGTTTTACAACTTTCCCATAATTTCAATACCTGGTAACCTAACATAGTTGAGCATCTATCTGTTCAAGCAGTCATTTTTGGCAAACATTTCGAAGTTCAAGTTTTCTCATGGCATCATAAAATAATCTCCACCATCCTTACCAACTTTTTTGCAGGCAGTTATCCACTATACTCAGAACATGCTACGTCAAAATAAAAAGCCTACTGAGTCCACACTATACTGTGTATTATTTAATAAATATATCATACCCACACCAACACATCCCCACAAGAATAATGTTTTTTTCACACCAACACATCCCCACAAGAATAATGTTTTTTTTTTTTAATTTTCGGTTCAAGCTCACAGACCCCCTGAAGGGATCTGTGGACCCCTGATTAACAACCACTGCATTACATCATACAGGGCTCCTGTACATCATCCCACCACTAATACCTTGCATTGTGGTAAAACTTGTAATAAATTATGAAAGAGCATCTTCAAAGTATTACTACTAACTATAGTCCATATCTTACATTTGGTGTATTTTCCCCCAATGCACCCTATTATTTTTTTCATACACCATACAATCAGTGGCATTTGGTATAATCACAGAGTTGTACATTCATCACGTCAATCAATATTAGTGCATTTTCATTACTCAAAAAAATAAGAAAAAAAACAACAAACCACTATCATACCCATATGTTAACAATACTAATTACAAATCTTGTGATGTGCTTTCACCATTTCTACCCATTTCCAAACATTTACAAACAACTTTTTTTTACCAGTTCTGCACAGTTAAACCTCAGCTTTCCATTCGCTAACCACATTCTATTCTCTGGTGACTCATATTCAAGTTATTAACTCCATGAATTTACTCATTATATTTAGTTCATAATAGCAAAATCATACAATATTTGTGCTTTTATGCCTGGCTTGCTTCACTCAGCACAGTATCCTCCAGGTTCATCCACGTTGTCATATGTTTCACGACTTCATTTCTTCTTACGCCTGAATAATATACCATCATGTGTATTACTCAGTCAAAGGAGTGCTAATGCAAAATACCAGAAATCTGTTGGCTTTTATAAAGGGTATTTATTTGGGGTAGAAGCTTACAGTTACCAGGCCATAAAGCGTAAATTACTTCCCTCACCAAAGTCTGTTGCCACGTGTTGGAGGAAGATGGCTGCCAACCTTTAACCTTCCTCTTCCTCTTAAGGCTCCATGATCCCAGCTTCTTCCAATGTCAGCTGTAGGCTGGAATAAGTCTTGTCTCTCTCCCGGGGCTCATTTCTCTCCAAGCT
This sequence comes from Tolypeutes matacus, assembly GCA_026826555.1. NCBI lineage: Eukaryota > Metazoa > Chordata > Mammalia > Cingulata > Chlamyphoridae > Tolypeutes > Tolypeutes matacus. The sequence goes on from JAKSZT010054055.1 coordinate 8,531,616, forward strand.
CAGCTGCTCTGGTTTCTCTACAAGGTCAGCTGTAGTCTATCAGACAAACGGCTCATCTCTCTTCCCGGGGCCTCTGCTGTGTTCAATTGAGCCTTCTCTCTTTCCTCATGTATCTTCTTCTCTATGTGTTTACTTCCCAGTGTCTAGGATCAAAACTCTAACCTCCATTCTCTGTGGTGCGGTTTCTCTGTGAGTCCCCACTCACCAAGGGGGCGGGGACTCAACATCCTACTGATGTGGCCCAATCAAAGCCCCAATCATTATTTAATCCAGTAAATAATTTGAAACCTCTGAATCCAGTATATTCTAATATCCCCAGAGGAACAAATCAGTTTACAAACATAATCTAATATCTATTTTTTTGGCATTCATAAACAATATCAGACTGCTACAATGTGTATATACCACAGTTTGTTTATGCATTCGTCAGTTGATGGTTTGTTTTCATCTGTTGTAATTGTGAATAATGCTGCTATGAATATTGGTGTGCAGATGTCTGTTCTTGTACCTGCTCTCAGATCTTCTGGATCTATACCTTGTAGTCATATTGCCAGGTCACATGGAAAATCTATATCTAACTTCCTTAGGAACCACCAAACAGACTTCTGCAGTAGCTGTACCATTCTACATTTCCATCAACAGTGAATAAGTCTTTCTATCTCTCCACATCCTCTCCAACACTTGTAGTTTTCTGTCTTTTTTAATAGTAGCCATTCTATTAGGTGTGAAATGATATCTCATTTTAGCTTTGATTTGCATTTCTCTAATAGCCAGTGATGTTGAACATTTTTTCATGTTTTTTTTTTCACCATTTATATTTCTTCTTTAAAAAAATGTCTATTCAGGTCTTTTGCCCATTTTTTAATCAGGTCATTTGTCTTTTTATTATTGAGTTGTAGGATCACATTATATATCATGGATATTAGACCATTGCTGGATGTGTGATTTCCAAATATTTTCTCCCATTGAGTAGGCTGCATTTTTACCCTTTTCACAAAATCCTTTGAGGTGCATAAGTGTTTGATTTTGAGGATATCCCATTTATCTTTTATTTCTTTTGCTTTGGGTGTAATGTTTAAGAGACCCCCACCTACTACAAGGTCTTGTAGATGTTTCCTTACATCATCTTCTAGGAGTTTATGGCCCTGGCTTTTATGTTTAGGTCTTTGATCCATTTTGAATTGATTCTTGTATAGGGAGTGAGATAGGGGTCCTCTTTCATTATTTAAGTTATGGATATCCAGTTCTCCCAGCACCCATTTGTTGAAGAGACTGTTCTGTCCCAGAAAAGTGGACTTCATAGGCTTATCAAAAATAAGTTGAGGACTTCTAGGAAGATAGTGGGCTATAAAGACACAGGACTCTCTTCCCCTCATAGAAAAATAGCTAGAAGATGAGCAAAAATGGCCTGGAAAAAAAATTCTAGGTATAGAACACCTGGGGAGGCTGGACACCACCCAGAAAAGAGAAAGGCACAGGATAGGAACCTTAATGTTGAGACCCTGAGTAGACTGCAGCTGTGGCTGCCAGCACCCTTTCTCTACCCTTTGAGCAGAAGAAAGCTTTGAATTCTCCAGCCTTGGGCCTGTGGCTATGAGGGAATTAAAAGTAAATAAATGAGAGGCTTTTTCCAGTCTTCACAGCCTCTCTCCCCAAGGGCCTTGGAAACGGGTCTGCAACCCATTACTGGGTCCAGGGCCCAGATTTGAGCATCTAACAGGGACAATCCTAAAGACCTAGAACAGGCTGAACCAAGAATCAAAGAATGGCAATAAAACAGTCTCCCACCACTAAATCCCTACAAAAGAGAGGAATTGTGCAACAGAGTAAACTCACCATCATAATCAGGTGTCTAGACATCAGCAAAAAATGACAAGCCCTACTAAGAAAATGGAAGAAATGGCCAAAGAAAAGGAATATATCAAAGATCCAGATGAGACACAGGATTTGAAACAATTAATCAACAAGTTTCATACAAATTTGCATGATCAAATTAATGAGTTGAAAGACAATATGGCTAAAGAGATAAAACATATGAAGAAGACACTCAGCAAACACAAAGAAGAATTTGAAAACTGAATAGAAAAGTAACAGAGCTCATGGGAATGAAAGACATGATAAGTGAGATGAAAACCACATTAGATTTATTGATTTATTTGTTTACTGCCCTGCCCTCCATTGTTTTTGTGCTTCCTGTCTGCTCTGTGTCCATTCGTTGTGTGTTATTCTGTATCTGCTTGTCTTTTCTTTAGGCAGCACCAGGAACCAATCCTGGGACCTTCCAGAGTGGGAGAGAGGTGCTCAATCTCTTGCGCCACCTCAGCTCCCTCAAGGAGGACAACCAGCAAGATGGCGGCAGAGTAAGGAGCTCCTAGAATCAGCTCCTGTTACAGGACACTTAGTAATCACCCAGAGCCATCTAAAGCACCTGTTTGGGGGCTCCAGGAGACGAGAAGAGCATCCTGCAACATCCTTGAAGGAATGGAAGGAGGAGACTGCCCATCTGCAGAGAAGATTCCTAAGTAGAGCACTCCACACCCCGGAGGCCGGTGCCCATCCTCCACTGGTGACACAAGCTGCCTCGGGAGCTATTCCACGGCTGGAATTGGAAGCTCCACTATCCAAAAAGGGGGAAAAAGAGACGGTTGGGCACAAACTTCAGCTACTGATTAGTAAATTCAGCAGACTAAAGTATAATTCTAAGAACAGCTAAAATTTGAACCTGTCCAAACCAGAAAGAGGCCAGTAGTCACCATCTTAACTCTGCGCTTGACACAGGGGACGCAGGGCTGACTGAAAATCACAGTGCTGAGAGGAACGGGCTTCTTTCCATCCAGATCAGATTGCCGTTTTTGCATAAGCCCACCTCTGGCAGGGAGGAAGCAGGGGGGGACCTGCACCAGCCTCTCTGGGAAAATGCTGGCCACTCTGCGAAGGCCCATGATCATACTACTCTGGTGGCACAAGCCACCCCGGGAGGTGTTCTGTGGTTGGAATTGGAAGCTCAATTTCCAAAAACGGGAAGAAGAGACCATTCGCCGCCAACTTCAGCTATTGATTAGTAAATTCGGCTAGTTAAAATATAACCCTAAAAATAGCAAAAGTTTGAAACTGTCCAAGTTGGAAAGAGGCCGGTAACCACTATTTTGACTCTGCCCCAGCATAAGGGGAAGCTGGGCTGACTGAAAATTACGGTAGAGACTTTCACCTAGATCGGCCTGCAGCCCTAGCCTAGGCTTCAGTCCCACCATTAGCAGGGAGGAAGCTAGTGAGCCCTGCACCAGCCTCTCTGGGTAACTGCAGGAACATTTGGATGGCACAGACTGAATAGTCAGAAATCTACCTGGGCAACTGCAGTCATTTTGGACAGGCAGGGCGTATGTTGTTGCCCACACCTGCAGCTCCATCCCCACCCCAGGTAGCAGAAAAAGGGGGATGAAGCTTCATCAGTCTCTCTGTGCAACTACGGTTTAGGCCTGCACAACTTGGATTATTACACACAGCTGTGGCTCTGTCCCTACCCCTAGCAAAGGAGAAAGTGGAGAGAAATTTTATTGGTCCCTGGGGCAATGAGTGCAGCTTGAGCCTCCACAACTTGCAGCACCCAACTACATCCTTGGCTCCTACTACACAACCAACAAGATAGAAAGGGCAAGAAAGCCCTAAATTAAAGAAAGAAACTGCACCCAGAATAAATACACCTAGTAAGCCAGATGCCAAGACACCAACAAAAAATTACAATCCACACCAAGAAACAAGATATGGCCCACTTAAAGGAACAAGATAAGCCTCCAGATGACATAAAGGAGTTGAGACAACTAATGATAGATGTTCAAACAAAACTCCTTTATAAATTCAGTGAGATGGCTAAAGAGATTAAGGATATTAAGAAAACATTGGATAAGCACAAAGAAGAATTTGAAAGCATACATAGAAAAATAGTAGATCTTATGGAAATGAATGGTGCAATAAATGAAATAAAAAATACACTGGAATCATATAATAGCAGATTTAAGGAGGCAGAAGAAAGGATTGGTGAGCTTGAATAAATGGCCTCTGAAAGTGCAGCATACCCCAGTCAGAATGAATGTGAATAGGCCTACTCCATGACACATTCTACTCAAATGTCAAATGTCAAAGATAAAGAGAAAATTCTGAGAGCAGCAAGGGAAAGGCAAACCATTACATATAAGGGACGTGCAGTAAGACTCAGTTCATACTGCTCATCAGAAACCATGGAAGTGAGAAGACAGTGGTATGATACACTTAGGATACGGAAAGAGAAAAACTGCCAGCCAAGAATTCTTTATCTGGCAAATTTGTCCTTCAGATATGAAGGTGAGTTTAAAATATTCACAAACAGAAATGAGGAGAGTTTGTAAAAAAAAAAAGAATCCACCTTTACAGGAAATATTAAAGGGAGGCTTACAGCCCTAAAGAAAAAGACAGGAGAGAGAGGTTTGGAGCAGAGTGTAGAAGGTAAGAATAGCAGAAAGGATAATCAAAATAGGAAAAAGAGGACCAGTAATATATGACATATGGAAACCAAAGAATAGAATGGTGGAAGTAAATAATGCATCTACAGTAATATCATTGACTGTGAATGGACTAAACTCCCCAATCAAAAGATAGAGGCTGACAGAATGAATAAAAACATGAGCTATCCATATGTTGCCTACAAAAGACTCACCTTAGATCCAGGGATACAAACAGGCTGAAAGTTAAGGTTTGAAAAACATACTTCACACAAACAGTAACCAAAAAAGAGCAGGGGTAGCTATACTAATATCGGACAAAACCGACCTTAAATGCAAAAAAGTTCTAAGAGATACAGTAGGCCATTATATATTAATAAAAGGGACAATCCACCAAGAAGAAATAACAGTCATAAATGTCTATGCATCTAATCAGGGTGCCCCAAAATACATGAGGCAAATTCTGTCAAAACTGAAAAGATAAATAGACATCTCTACAATAATAGAGACTTCTACATGCCACTCACATCATTAGATAGAACAACTATACAGAAGATCAACAAGAAAACAGAGAACTTGAACAATATGATAAGTAAACTAGACCTAACAGGCAAATACAGAATGTTGCAGCCCAGATCAGCAGGTTTTACATTCTTCTCAAGTGCTTATGGATCTTCTTCCAGAATAGAGCACATGCTAGGTCACAAGGCAGGCCTAAAATATAAAAAGACTGAAATTATACAAAGCACCTTCTCAGATCATAATAGAATAAAACTGGAAATCAATAATAGATGGGAAAAGGGGAAATTCATAAATGTATGGAGGCTGAACAACACACTCCTAAACAATCAGTGGGTCAAAGAAGAAATTGTAAGTGAAATTAGTAAATATATGGAGATGAATGAAACTGAGAACACAACATATCAAAACCTATGGGATACAGTGCTGGGGGGAAATTGATAGCCCTAAACATCTATATTAAAAAAGAAGAAAGAGCTAAAATCAAAGTGAACAAATGGAGAAATTATAAAAAGAACAGCAGACCATTCCCAAAGCAAGCAGAAGGAAAGAAATAATAAAGATTAGAGCAGAAATAAATGAAATTGAAAAAAAAAAAAAAAAAAAAAACCAGTAGAGAAAAATCAACAAAACCAAAAGCTGGTTCTTTGAGAAGATCAATAAAATTGACAAACTCTTAACTAGATGAACAAAAAAAAAAGAGAAGATGCAAATAAATGGGATCAGAAATGAAAGGGGGGAAGTTACAAATGACCCCACTGAAATAAAAAGGATCATAAGAGGATATCATGAGAAACTATGTGCCAACAAATTAAACAACCTAGATGAAATGGATAAATTCCTAGAAAGTCACAAACAATCTACACTGACCTACAAGAAGTACAAGAAATCAGCTAACCAATCATAAGTAAAGAGATCAAATCAGTCATCAAAAATCTCTCAACAAAGAAAAGTCCAGGATCAGATAGATGGCTTCACAGGTGAATTTTGAGAAGAATTAACACCAATCCTGTTTAAATTATTCCAAAAAATTGAAGAGGACGGAAAATTGCCCAATACATTTTATGAAGCCAACATCAACCTAATGCCAAAGCCAGGTAAAGATACTACAAGAAAAGAAAATTACAGACCAGTCTCTCTAATGAACATAGATGCAAAGATTCTCAACAAAATACTTGCAAGTAGAATCCAACAGCATATCAAAAGAATTATACATCAAAACCAAGAGAGATTTATTCCGGGTATAAAAGGGTTGTTCAACATAAGAAAATCAATTATCATAATATACCATATTAACAAACTGAAGGAAAAAAACCACATGATTATCTCGATCGATGCAGAAAAGGCATTCAAAAAAAATCCAACATCCTTTCTTTTTAAAGATTTATTTATTTATTTTTGTTTTTCTTTATTTACCCCCCCCCACACACACACACACAAATGGTTCTCTCATCTGCTCATTGTTTGCTCACCTTCTCCAGGAGAAACCGGGAACTGAACCTGGGATGTCCCAATAAGAGGTGAGTGCCCAATGGCCTGAGCCACACCTGCTCCCCATGGGTGTGGTGTCTGCTGGCTTGTGACATCTGCTTGTTGTGCTGGGGGTGTCATCTAGCTCGTTAAGATGGGAGGGAGGTGTCTGGCTCATTGTGAGAGGGGCAGTGTCTAGCTCCTTGTGGCAGGAGCAGCATCTGCTTGTCTTCTTTTAGGAGGCACTGGGACCCAAACCTGAGATCTCCCATATGGTAGGTAGATGCCCAACTGGTTGAGCCACATCTGCTTCCCCAGCACCCTTTCTTGATAAAAACACTTTGAAAGATAGGAATAGAACAAAAGTTCCTCAGTGTGATAAAGGGCATGTATGAAACACCACAGCCAACATCATACTCAATGGGGAGAGGTTGAAAGTTTCCCCTCTAAGATCAGGAACAAGACAAGGATGCCCACTGTCACCACTATTATTCAACATTGTGCTAGAAGATCTAGCTAGGGCAATTAGACAAGAAAAAAATTAAAAGCATCCAAATAGGAAAAGAGTAAGTAAAACTCTCACTATTCCCAGATGACATGATCTTATATTTAGAAAATTCTGAAATATCTATGACAAAGTTACTTGAACTAATAAATGAGTTCAGCAAAGTGGCAGGATACAAGATCAACATGCAAAAAATAATGTTTTGGGGGGCGGATGTGGCTCAAATGGTTCGGCGTCCGTCTGCCATATGGAGGGACCTGGGTTCGATCCCCGGGACCTCCCGGTAAAATTTAAAAATATATATAGAAGGCGCATGGGCTGCCAGGCTCTGTGTGCCGGTGAGCCGCCAGGCCCTGGGAGCCATGCAGCAAGATGATGACATAACAGGGGAGAGACAAGACGAGATGCTCCAAAAACCAGGAACTGAGGTGGCGCAGGTGGCAGAACACCTCTCTCCTACATCAGAGGTCTCCAGGATTGAATCCTGGTGAAGACTGGAGGAGGAGGATGGGAGGGAATGGTAGGAGACAGACACAGAGAATTGCCCAGCAAATGGACACAAAACAGCAAAATGGGAAGGGGGGGTTTAAAATGGATAAAGTAAATAAATAAATCTCTAAAAAAACAATTAATGTTTTTCTATACACTACTATTGAATAATCTGAGGAGGAAATCAGAGAAAAAATTCCATTTACAAGACAATAAAAAGAATCAAATACATAGGAATCAATTTAACCAAGGAAGTACAGGATCTTTATTCAGGAAACTACAAAACAATGCTAAAAGAAGACCTAAACAAATGGAAAGACATACCATGTTCATGGATTGGAAGACTAAATATCATGAAAATGTCAATCCTAGGGAAGCGGATGTGGCTCAAGCAGCTGAGCTTCTGCCTACCACATGGGAGGTCCCTGGTTCGATTACTGGTGCCTCCTAAAGAAGACAGTGAGCTGGTGTGACCAGCAGGCATGGCGAGCTGACGCAACAAGATGATGCAACAAGAGACAAAAAAAGAAAAACATGAGTGGCACAGCAAAGCAGGGAGCAGAGGTGGCTCAAGCAATTAGGCTCCTCCCTCCTACATCAGAGGTCCCAGGTTTGGTTCCCATTGCCTCCTAAAGAAACAAGATGAATGGACACAGCAAGTGCAAACAACAGGGAGATGGGGAGAAATAAATGAATATAATAAATTTTTTTTTTTTTAAAAAGTCAATCCTACCCAAAATGATTTATAGATTCAATGCAATACCAATCAAAGTTCCCACAGTCTACTTTACAGAAATAGAAAAGACAATTACCAAATTTATTTGGAAGGGAAAGTACACCCAAATAGCCAAAAACATTCTAAAAAAGAAGAGTGACATGGGAGGAATTTCACTGCCTGACCTTGAAACATATTACAAAGCTACAGTGTCAAAACAGCATGGTATTGGCATAAAGACAGACACATCAGTTAGTGGAATAGAATCGAGTGTCCAAAAATAAACCCTCACATCTACAGCCAACTGATTTTCAAAAAACCTACCAAGTTCATGTTAAGGGGACGAAACAGTCTCTTCAACAAATGGTGCTGGGAGAAGTGGCTATCCATAAACAAAAGAATGAACGAGGACCCCTATCTCACTCCCTACACAAGAATCAACACAAAATGGATCAAACACCGAAATATGAAAGCCAGGACCTTAAAACTCCTAGAAGAAGGAAACAGCTATGGCTTAAGCAATTGGGCTCCCATCTACCATATAGGAGGTCTAGGGTTCGATTCCCAGGACCTCCTGGTGAAGGCAAGCTGGCCTGTGCGGAGTGCTGGCCCATGCAGGAGTGCTAGCCCACATGGAGTGCTGGCCCAAGCAGAGAGCTGGCACTGCAAGATGGCGCAACAAAAAGAGACACAGAGGACAGACAATAAGAGACACAGCAGACCAGGTAGCTGAGGTGGCACAAGAGATTGAGTGCCTCTCTCCCACTCCGGAAGGTCCCAGAATCAGTTCCTGGTGCTGCTTGAAGAGAAGACAAGCAGACACAGAAGAACACACAGTGAATGGATACAGAGAGCAGACAGTGAGCGCAAAAACAACGGGGCAGGGTGGGGGAGGGGAGAGAAATACATAAATAAATAAATCTTAAAAAGAAGAAAAAACTCCTAGAAGAAAATGTAGGGAAGGATCTTAAAGACCTTGTGGTAAGCGGTGGTTTCTTGGCTCTTACACCTAAAGCATGAGCAAGAAAAGAAAAAAATAGATAAATGGGACCTTCTCAAAATTAACACTTTTGCACCTCCAAGGAATTTGTCAAAAGGGTGAAAAAGCAACTGACTCAATGGAGAAAATATTTGAAAATCACATATCCAATATATCCATGATATATAAAGAGATGCTACAACTCAACAATAAAAAGACAAACGATGCAATTAAACAATAGACAAAAGACTTGAATAGACATTTGTCCAAAGAAGAAATACAAATGGTGAAAAAACTCATGAAAAAATGTTCAACATCATTAGCAATTAGGGAAATGCAAATCAAAGCTACAATGAGCTATCATTTCATACCTATTAGAATGGTCACTATTAAAAAGACAGAGGGGGAAGAGGATGTGGCTCAAGCAATTAGGCTACTGTCTACCATATGGGGAAATCCTGTTTCCCGGGGCCTCCTGGTGAAAGCCAGCTGCCTGTGCAGCGAGCTGGCCCGTGAGGAGAGCTGGCCCTGGTGGAGAGCTGGACACTCAGAGAGCTGGTGCAACAAAAAGAGACAAGAGAGACAATGAAAGACACAACAAACCAGGGAGCTGAGGTGGCTCAAGCAATTGAGTGCCTCTCTCCCACATTGGAGGTCCCAGGATCAGTTCCCGGAGCTTCCTAAAGAGAAGACAAGAGGAGAAGACAAGCAGACACAGAAAGCACATAGCAAATGGACACAGAATGCAAGACAGCGAGAGCAAGAAACAACAAAGGGTTAGGGGAATAAATAAATAAAATAAATCTTAAAAAAAAAAGACAGAGGGAGTGGATGTGTTTCAAGTGGTTGAGCACATGCTTTCCACATAGAAGGTCCTGAGTTTGGTTCCCGGTGCCTCCTAAAAACAAGAACAACAAAAAACAAACAACAAGCAAACAAACAAAAAAACAACTCAGGGTCACCTGTGTGGCTCAGTGGTTGAGCACTGGCTTCCCACATATGAGGACACAGGTTCAATCCCCAGCCCTGGTACCTCAAAAAAAAAAAAAAAAAAAAAAGACAGAGAATTAACAAGTGTTGGAGAGGATGTGGAGAGATAGGAACATTTATTCACTGTTGGTGGGAATGTAGAATAGTACAGCCACTGTGAAGGACTGTTTGGCAGTTCCTAAAGAAGTTGAATATAGACTTGCCACATGACCCTGCAATACCACTAGTGGGTATATACCCAGAAGAACTGAGAGCAGTGACACGAACAGACATCTGCACACCCATGTTCATAGCGGCATTATTCATGATTGCCAAAAGATGGAAATAACCCAGTGTCTATCAACCAACTAATGGATAAACAAACTGTGATATATACACACAATGGAATATTATGCAGCTGTAAGAAGAAATGAAGTAGTAAAGCATATGACAACATGGATGAATCTGGAGGACATTATGTTAAGTTAAGCAAGCCAGTCACAATAGGATAAATACTGTACGACTGTGCTACTATAAACTAAATATAGTGTGTAATTTCATGGAGTTACTAACTTCAATATGGACACCAGAAAATAGAACGAGGTTAGAGAATGAAAAGCTGAGTGTTAACTTGTGCAGAATTGGTAAAAAGGATATATTTTAATCTTTGGAAATTAATAGAAAAGGTGAAAGTAGTGCTATTATATGGGTACGACAGTGGTTGAAAGGGAAAGTCTAAGGTCATAGAAATTACTGAAAGGAAAGCTAAAAAATGTAACATTTACTGTATAGCATAGTAAAACCTCATGTAAAATATAAATATAGGTAATATTTCATATATATGACTGTGTTTCTTTGAAACTGAACACAAATGTATGTTAATGTTGCATAATGTTAATATCAGAACAAAAAAAACACATTATGCTAAGTGAAAGAAACCAGACACAAAGTACTACATATTGTATGATTCCATGTATATAATATGTAATTATAAGTTAATTTATAAAGATGAAATTAGATTAGTGGTTATGTAGAGCTGGGGAAGGATAGAGGGATTGAGAGATGACTGCTAAGGGGTGTGGAGTTTTTCTTTTGGGAGTAATGAAATTGTTCTAAAATCTTTTGTGGTGATGAATGCACAACATTGTCATTATATTAAAAGGCATTGATTATGCACTTTGGATAAATTATATGGTAAGTGAATATATCTCAGTAAAACTGCTTTTAAATAAATGAATAAGCAAGAATAGCCAGAAGTAGCAGCTATTACAGCAGGAGAAGCATAGAGAGGTTATGAATTTTTTGTTTGTCTGTTTTTTTATTTTTATTATTGTTATTATTGAAATAATGAAAATGCTCTAATAATGATCGAGGTGATGATTGCACAACTATGTGATTATACCAAATACCATTGATTGTATACTTTGGATGAATTGTTTGCTTTATTAATATGTATCAATAAAATTTGTTTCAAGAAAATATTATTAGAAGAATTTAAAAATCACTTGACCATAGAGGTGCTCATCAATTTATGAACTCTCAACTCAATTCCATTGATCAATGTGTCTATTTTTATGCTAACACTATGGTATTTTGATCACTGTAGCTTTGTTATGTTTCAAGGTCAGGCAGTGAAATTCCTCCCATGTTGCTCTTTTTTTAGAATGCTTTTGGCTATTTGGGTGCACTTTCCCTTCCAAATAATTTGGTAATTGACTTCTATTTCTATAAAGTAGGCTGTTGGAATTTTGATTGGGATTGCACTGAATCTATAAATCAGTTTGGGTAGAATTGGCATCTTTCAAGATATTTAGTCTTCCAGTCCATGAACACGGAATGTCCTTCCATTTGTTTGGGGCTTCTTTGATTTCTTTTAGCAGTGTTTTGTAGTTTTCTGAATACAGATCTTTTACACTCCTGGTTAAATTTGAGTTTTTTGTTGCTATTGTGAATGGGACTTTTTTCTTGATTTCCTCCTCAGCTGCTCATTACTAGTGTACAGAAACACCAGTGATTTTATATATTGATCTTGTATCCTGCTACTTTGCTGAACTCATTTATTTGATCTAATAGCTTTGTCCTAGATATTTTGGAATTTTCTAAATATAGGCTAATGCCATCTGTGAACAGTGAAAGCTTTACTTCCTCCTTTCCAATATGTATGCCTTTTCTTTCTTTTTCTTGCCTAATTGCTGTCGGTAGAACTTCTAGCACAGAGTTGAATAACAGTGGTGAAAATGGACGTCCTTGTCTTGTTCCTGATCTTAGAGGGAAATTTTTCAACTTCTCCCCATTGAGTACAATGTTGGCTGTGGGATTTTCATATATGCCCTTTATTATGTTCAGGACCTTTCCTTCTCTACCTATTTTTGTTTTATCTATCTTTCTTTTATCAAGAAGGATGCTGGGTTTTGTCAAATGCCTTTTTCTGCATCAATCTAGATGAAAACGTATTTTTTTCCCTTTGATTTGTTAATGTGATTTTATGTTAGTTGATTTTCTTGTGTTGAACCACCCTTACATACCAAAAATAAAGAACACTTGATCATGATGTATAATTCTTTTAATACCCTGTTGTATTAAACTTGTAAATATTTTGTTGAGAATTTTTGCATCTATGTTCATTAGAGAGATTGGTCTATAATTTTCTTTTCTTGTAGTATCTTTGTCTGGCTTTGGTATTAGGATAATGTTGGCTTCACAAAATGTGTTGGGTAATTTTCCCTCCTCTTCAATTTTTTGGAAGAGTTTAAATAGGATTGGTATTAATTCTTCTCAAAATGTTTGGTAGAATTCACCTGTGAAGCTATCTGGTCCTGTACTTTTCTTTGCTGGAAGATTTTTGATGACTGATTCAATCTCTTTATTTGTGATTGGTTTGTTGAGTTCCTGTATTTCTTGTAGCATCAGTGTAGGTTGGTTGTGCACTTCTAGAAATTTGTCCATTTCATCTAGGTTGTTTAATTTGTTGGCATATAGTTTCTCATGATATCCTCTTATGGTCCTTTTCATTTCTCGGGGGTCAGTCGTAATGACCCCCCCTTTCATTTCTGATTTTATTTATTTGCATCTTCTCTCTTTTTTCTTTGTTAGTCTATCTATAAGTTTGTCGATTTTATCGATCTTCTCAAAGAACCAGCTTTTGGTTTTGTTGATTTTCTCTATTGTGTTGTTGTTGTTTCCATTTCATTTATTTCTGCTCTAATCTTTCTTTCTTTCTTTCTGCTTGCTTTCTTTGAGATTGGTTTTCTAGTTTCTTTAGGTATTCAGTTAGGTCTTTGATTTTAGCTCTTCCGTCTTTTTAAATATAGGCATTTAGGGCTATAAATTTCCCTCTCAGCACTGCCTTCACTGAATCCCATAGGTTTTAAGTTGTGTTGTCGATTTCATTCATCTTGAGATATCTACTAATTTCTCTCGCAATTTCTTCTTTGACCCACTGATTATTTAGGAGTGTGTTGTTTAGGAGTTTGTTGTTTAGCCTCCATATATTTGCGAATTTCCCCCCTTTCCCGCCTATTATTGATTTCCAGCTTCATTCCATTATGATCAGAAAAGGTGCTTTGTATAATTTCAATGTTCTTAATTTTTTTGAGAGCTGTTTTGTGGTCTAACATGTGGTCTATCTTGCAGAAAGATCCATGAGCACTTGAGAGGAATGTAAAACCTGCTTATTTGGGGTGTAGTGTTCTGTATGTGTCTGTCAGGTCCATCTTGTTTATCATATTGTTCAAGTTCTCTGTTTCCTTGTTTATCTTCTGTCTAGTTCTATCTATTGATATAAGTGGCATGTGGAAGACTCCAACTATTATTTTAGATACAACTATTTCTCCTTTCAGTTTTGTTAGTGTTTGCCTTATGTATTTTGGGCCACCCTCATTAGGTGTATAGATATTTATGACTGTTATTCCTTCTTGGTGAATGTTCCCTTTTATTAGTATATAATGGCCTTCTGCATCTCTTATCACTTTTTTGCATTTAAAGTCTGTTTTGTCTGACATCAGTGTAGCTACCCTTGCTCTCTTTTGGTTACTGTTTGCATAAAATATCCTTTTCCAATCTTTCACTTTCAGTCTGTTTGCATCCTTGAGTCTAAGGTGAGTCTCCTGCAGACAGTATATGGATGGCTCATGTTTTCTTATCAATTCTGTCAGCCTATGTCTTTTGATTGGGGATTTTAATCCATTAACATTCAATGTTATTACTGTAAATACATTACTTGCTTCAACCATTTTATCCTTTGTCTTTCATATGTCAAACTTTGTTTTTGTCTGTCTTTTACTCTTTTGGTTACCCTTTCTGATAGTCTTCACTTTTACACTGTCCTCTAAGTCTCTCTTGTCTTTTCTTTTCTGGCTGCAGAACTCCCTTTAGTGTTTCCTGCAGAGCTGGATTCTTGTTTACTAACTCCCAATTTTTAAAAAAATCTGTGAATATTTTAAACTCACTATCAGATTTGACAGACAGTTTCACCAGATAAAAAATTTTTGGCTGGCATTTTTTCTTTTTCAGTTCCTTAATTACATCATACTACTGCCTATCACCTTTGTGGTTTCTGAAGAGAAATCCACACTAAGTGTTATTGGACATCCCTTGTATATGATGTTTCACCTCTCCCTTGTTGCTTTCAGAATTTTCTCTTTACATTTGGCATTTGGTAGCACAGTGTAGTAGAGTACGCTGTACATCCTGGACATGTATATTTATGTCTTTCATAAGAGTTCAGAAATTTGTGGCCATTATTTCCTCATATACTCTTTCTGCCCTTTTTCTCATCTCTTTTCCTTCTGGAACTTCTGTTACACATATTGGTGTGCTTTGTGCCATCATTCAACTCCCCGAGCTCCTGCTCAATTTTTTCCCTTCTTTTCTCCCTCTTTTCTTCTCTCTTTTCAACTTTTCAATTTCAGTTGTTCTGCCCTCTATGTCACTGATTCTTTCTTCTATAATTTCAAATCTGCTGTTGTATTCCTCTATTGTAATTTTAATCTTACTTATAGTGTCTTTCATTCCCATAAGCCTGTTATTTTCCTACCCAAGGTTTCTAATTTTTCTTTGTGCTTGCCCAGTGTCTTCTTAATGTCTTTTCTTTCTTTTGTCCTTCAACTTCATGATTTGACTGAGGAGACTTATATGAACATCATTGATTAGTTGTTGCAAGTCCTGCATCTCATCTGGAACTTTGATTTGTTTCTTTGCCTGAGTCATATCTTCCTTTTTCTTAATATGGTTTGTTATGTTTTGCTGATATCTAAGTATCTGGTTATAATACTGAATTTACTCTGAATTCAGTTCCTCTCTCTTGCCTAGGGATATACTGTTAAGTAGCTGTGTGCTAACACTGTTCTTTGATTCTTGGTTCAACTGGTTCTGGATATTTAGGATTGCCCTTTTTAACTGCTCAAACCAGGGCTAAAGAACCAGTTATGCGGTACAGGCCCCCTTGGAATGGGAGTCAGTAAAGGTACCAGATTGTCCCTTTTACTTATTTTCCCTTCTTTGCATGCACTATCTTGGTCTGCCAGCAGATGGCAATGTTCAGCAGCCCTCTCAGCTCAGGCCCCAGATGCTAGAGGGAGATGAATTCTCAGTCATCCTGCCTGGGTGGGCAGTACAGAAACAGTGTCCTCAGGGAAGGCTAGGCATTGCAAACACACTTTCTCAGAAGCTATACTCTTCTCTTGGCTGGTCCTCCTTTCCTCTGTGTCCTCAGCATCCAGTCCATGGCAGTAGGGAGGGTGTTTAAAAAGGCAAATTATCTCTAGTTCCCTGCCATCTCTCAGGGCAAACACTGTCACAGCCCCACCCAGCCTGGAAGTGTGTGACCCCTCCAATGCAGCAGACCAAGTTCGCTGGCCAAAATCTGAATTTGCCATAGGTTGTGTCCCTTCCTCTCCCCTTTCTTGGGAAAGACAGCCCCTGCAACCCTCTCAGCCCATAGCCACCTGCCAGAGGCCAGAGGACCCAGTGCTGTTTTCTCCAAAGGTGGGGGGATGGGTACCAATAACTGCTTCTTCATCCTTACTCATGGGATCTTTCCAGCCAGCCGAGACTTCTTTCCTTCACCTTTCTCTCTTCTGGGTGGTGTGTAGTCTTCTTTTGGTGTCCTAAGTCCTAGAACCATTTTCCAGATAGTTTCTGCTTGTCCTTTAGCTATTTTTTTCTGGGAGAGAAGTGAGCCCTTTGACTCTCTAATTTTCCCTCTTCCCAGAAGTCTTGGTAGATATTTCATTTCGAGGGAATTTTATGGGTCTGGTCAGTGGCAAGCACAAATTTTCTCTGTCACTGCATGGAAATTCAAGCAGAGCCCTGAAAGGGAGCCCACCTGGAAACTAAAACTCAAAATATTACTTGATTGGAGATTTCAGCCATACTTAAAGATTTTGTTCAAGAAGACAAGGAGAAAGGGGAAGATTGGTTGCTGAGAGTAATATTGTGTCTGAGTTGCCCCTCTCATCACAGAAAAAGAAAAAAAGCAAGCAGTTCTTTTGATAACACTTTTTAAAATAACACCACTTTTTTTAGGAATGCAACTAATGTTAATAGAATAGACTACATCCCATGCCTGTGAATAGGAATCATAATGAATATGCAAATAAACAGGAATATGCTAAAAGTAAACACAAAGGGCACCTAATTCTGCCCAGGGGAGTCTTAAAAGATTGGTAAAAGGATTATGTTAAAAAAGGAGAAGGCATATTAAAGAAAAACTTTGTATTATATTTGTTTATATTTACCTTTTAGGAGTCAAAGAGATTTTTCATTATCTTAGTTTATTCTACAGTCTCATCACTCTACTAATTAGGAAGTTCTTCCTGAATGCTCTAAATCCCTTTCTCTGTAGTTCCAATTCATTCCCAGAAGGATAACTTTATTGGCAGAAATCTTGCCTTATAGACATAGCTTTTGGATGGTTTGATTTCCCTGCAGACAAAGATATCTGCCACTGCAGACAATTCAGGGCTTCCTTCTCCCCCACCCTCATTTCTGTCTTCCCAAGGATGAATCAGGGTCGGGGGGGAAGACACTTCAGGCTTCAAGTGGCAGGAGTGCTAATCTGGATGACATACTTGACTCTGGGCTATGCTTTCTAGGCGTAAAAAAATTTTAAAGTGCTCAAATACCACCATATGAGCACCATATGATTCCTTCTACTGGATCCCACCGGTACTAGGTATGCCCAGGACTTCTTTCAAATGACCAGCTCTATAACTTCTATGTGTCCTTTTCCCAGGACTAGGCTGAAGCCAGAACTGGTGCATCTTTGCCTGGGGGCAAAGGGGCTTTTTTGTACTCTTGCTCTTCGGTCATGGCTTTTTCTTTCAGCAGGGATGAAGTTCCAAACCTGGAAGTGAATACAGGAAAAAAAATATTTGGCCACTTTCCCGACTTTGGTTCTAGGCTCTTAACTAAGGCAAAAGAACTTTGAGCAGTTTAGCTCTCTTTAGCATTTTGTGTTGAGGTTTAAGGACAAACCCTGCTAAAAAATAAAATGTCCATTTACTATCTTTGCCTCCATTGTTTCTATATCATCCTAATGGACTTTGCTCAAGTCTTTTCCTGGTGACATGGCCCAATACCATCCTCATTCCTCCTTTTAATAGCACTCCCCACCCACCCACCCATCTTACCTTCCCACAAAAATATAAAGTTCAGTTCTAAACTGGGATCTATACCTATAGCCGCAGTTGCTTTCTTTCTAAAATTGCTGCTCCAGGAAACTAAAGAAATTCAAGGTTATGCTTCCCACTTCCAAGTAGCAAACTGTCTGTGAGTCAATTATGGAAGAGTCTTCAGGAATTTCTTCCCAACACCTGCCTATTAATTTGCTGTGACCAGTCTACAACATCTGTCGACTTCTCTCATGAATTAGTAGCTCTGTAATTAAAATCCAACAGAGAGCTCAATAATTAATTAGGACAGGAACAGCCATGTGAGCAGCATGGAGCGCAGCTTTCTAGAAAGAAAAGACAAGCTTCATGTAAAACGAGGGTAAACCAAATCTGTAGGTCCTTGCATTAGCCAGCTCCTGAGCTGCTTTATTCTGATCTCTAACCTCATTGTGAAAGTACCTAATAGAGGATCTTCACAGAGTGGGTATCAATACAGCTCATTGCCTTTCTGACTTGTTATTTAATATATAATCCTTAAGGGAGCCTATTTCTCCCACTTATAGAAAAAAGGAAATTTAGAGGGATCAAATATTTAGTTGCTCACACTTGTGTTTTCCTCTTCAGATCTTCATGCTTTGATGGAGAGTGTCTTTATGTTTTCTGGATGCTACACTCATGTATATAACACCGTGGAAGTAGGATAGTGCAGTGGTTACATGTGCAGAAATCAAATATACCTGCTACTGTCTGTGAGACAGTAAGTTACATAATATTCTGTGCCTCAGTGTCTGCTACATGGCAAGTCTGCAAATGTTAGGTTTATTATTAATGTCAGTTTGGTCCCTAACAGAATAAAAAGAAATGGAAGGGTGTCTATTTTCACCTGCTCTCAAGAGGAGCTGCCTAAGGGATTCATATTAATAACTTTAGTGTATTCTCAGATCCATGAGAAATAGTTTCCAAAAGCCACACGCCATGTTCTATGAGAATGCTGTGTTTGGCAATTGGCTAAATGATTTCTTTTTTCACAATGAAAACATCTCAGAGAAATAAAATATCCCTCAACATAGCTGTGAAAGAAGGTATATTAAAGGAAACAAGATTTCACCCCTCCAAAAAAAGTCCTTCTATCCTGAATAGCTGCAAAATTGTACCTCCTTTCCTTCTGCAGAAAATATGGACAGAAATCTCATCCAATATCTAAGTTATTTTAAGATTGGCAGCCAGAGAAGGGGACCATAAAACACTGTCGGTGATGACAAGGACTGAATTAAGTTTCAGGGACTGTTAAGAACTATGTGAAGGACTCATCTCTGGCCAGGGATAACTGGACATAAAAGTGTATTGATTAATAATATAACCTTCCTTTAAACCTGTTCTCAAGTAGCCCAAAATCCTTCACTGCACTCAGGTGAGAAATATGAAAAGGTTTTCCCCATGATCCTCGATAGAAGTAACAACTGGAATAAACTAGACTTGTCACGGAACAATTTTCTTCATATGGAGCCCTAATGCCTCACTGAGCAGCACCGAAGGGTCTGAAGAGAACATCCACATCCACGCTTGTTCCTCATCAAAGCCCCAGAAAAAATGTCAGTGCGTTTTCAAGGCAAAAACTATTTAGGCTTACTCAGTCTACTCAAAGACTAGACAGAAAGTATAAAATTAATGATTAACAGAAAAATATCCTAACATAGCCAATATTTGGTGACTAAGATTTGATATACCACACTGGTTCCCAACCTGCAGGCAGAGGTATGTTAGCTAGGCTCTTCAGAATTGTCAGAAATAAAGATTCATTGAGCTTACCTCTAGCAATGGAAAATTAGCTGGGAAGGTACAAATGGAAGTAAGAAAAATAGAATTCCCATGGGAACCCAGGAACAGCTAAACAGAGACTGGAATGTAGCTTAAAAATGGTAAGATTTTTCAGGATACACAACAATTCCCAAGACCCATTGTAAGGTCAGGACTTCAACATCAGTAGTTTGACAACGTCCACCTATGTCAATCAGCTCAGATTCTCTACTCTTGATACCACTAACCAACTACCCCATCCTCCATTTGGATATCATTTTTCTATCTTTTTTTGGCTTCAGTTTTCTGATAGCTTCTGATTATTTTTAGATCTTGCTGAAGCTGATCCTACTTACATTTGCTTGATCTGTCTTTCTATCTATCTATCATCTAATTAGCTACCTATCTACCCATCCATCCATTGACACTAATTGGTACAAAGTGTCATATCAGTGCCCTTCTAAGACTGCTGATCATCCTGAAACTGGGTAATAGATTTTCTGCCCTTACTTAAGGTGCCCTCCCGTAGTCCAACCGGTAAAGTTGGTGGAGTCAAATGATTTAGAACAAGAGTTGACAAAGCATGGCTTCTGGGCCAAATGCAGCCTACTTTCTGTTTTTGTAAATAGAATTTTATTGGAACACAGCCACTCTAATTCATTTCTGTACTGTCTCTGCCTGTTTACATGCTATAATGGCGGCAGAGTTGAGTTTACAGAAAATGACTGCTGATACTGGATTTAGAACACAGCCAAGGGTTTAGAACAATAAAGTACACAAAAAGGGGGGCTGCCAGTTGGTTTTTTTCCTAGAAAGGGTTCAGGAGTATAACAGACAGTCTGAGGCTTGTGGTCTCAGGGAGGCTGCAGAGTTGTCTTTAGAAGTCCTTGGTACCATATGCACACTAGAGAGTGAGCAAATATATACTTATGACTGAATAAATATTCATTCAAAGATATAAACTGACTTTGCTGGGGGTGAAATATAGACCAATTCACTTAGCAATATTGATCTCTTACCACCTCTAGTAAATTCTTGTTTTCTCCATGAATTGGGTGCACCTCCAATCATGCTTGGAATCCCTGATATAGAAATATCAAAACAGCGCATGATGTGATAAGCATTTTTATGTAGTTTGGAATGCAGTTGTTGTTTTGTTATGTTTTTGTAAGGAACAGGGTAGGGCATTTACCTTATAATTTGGGGCTATGTCTCATATGAAATACTATGATATCTACCTCTTCCATCCCTGTCATTTGAAGTTTGTTTTTGTCCTTTTATGATAAGAAGCCAACGAGGTAAAAGTGTGATCAATCACTGGATTCAAGGACTTGATGCAAAGTGAATTTCTGTATATTTGCACAAAGAAATTAACTTTGCCCAAAAAGTTAGGAGTTCTTCCTTACTTAATTGTGAGCATTTTGTGTGCAGGAATTGGATTTTATCTTATTTATCCACCAATAATTCTTAGCACTGCGACTAGCATTTTGGGGGGCCTCCTTATGTTTTTGTGGAATGAATGCGTGAATGTTGTCATAATATATTCTTGCAGTTCAGTTGACAAAACTGTCCTGGAAAGACCTTTAAACTGTAAAGGAAAGTGAACATACCTTAGTAATTGCTATCACCCCTTAAAGAAAATGGTGTCCCTTTAAAAGGGTCAGTTGTAGAGCTCTCTTCTCCTGCTAGTCATTACATTATTTATGCTCAGGCCTGCACCAAGCAACCTGGTTCTAATCCCATGCTGCCCAGACCTTTCCTCCCTGCCAAGCCCAATCCTCCTCTGTGTTCCCATGGAGCTACATTTATTCATTACTCAGACTTAATTGCAATTATCTGTTTAATAGACAGTTTTCTTTACTGGCTTAGGAGTTCATATTGTGTCCCTACGTGGTAAAATTTAATAATGTGATGAATGAATGAATGATCTAATAAGGATGTAAAATAAAATGTAAGGCACAAGATTCCCTCTTGTCTCTCTGATCATCTCTGCTATTGATCATGACACTCTTCCCCTGCTAGATCCACCTTCAACTTCGGACCTTCCTTAGCATATTGCTCCAGGTAGCCTCTACTATATTTCAAAGCTTGCACAACTGTAGGTATGTATTTGTCATAAAGGGATTCTAATCCAAGCATTGCCTTTATTATTTCATCCCATCCTGCAGCCCTATTCTTGACACATGTCAGACCCTCCCAAACAACTACCTCTGCTAGACTTCCTCCTTCCCCTATCTACCCTGCTAAACAAGGAATACCAGGTTTCCCTGCCAATGTGAGGGGAAAACAGTGAGCAGCATCAATGTGCTTCCCTGCGGAGCAGCTAGCCTTTAGCAGTAAAACGCTCTAGAAAACACAGCTGGCCCAGGCTCCCGGAACACCCCTCCCACTCCAGGGAATCATTTTCCAGAACACGCCTGCCTAGCTGGCCCCTAGGAGAATTTGATAAGTTAAACAAGACTGCCCTCTCATGGTTTAAAAAATTACTTGTATAAAGTAAAATGCTTTTAATTCTTGATCAACAAGAAATCTCAGGTGCTCTACTGAGAATCTGAGTCATACCTTTAGAAGAGCAGACATTTTGAAGTACACTGCAGTCAACTTATAAGATGCAAATAAATGATAAGTAAAGTTGTAAGTAAACAAGGGCATTCCCAATTTTAAAACTTTCTCTAGATTGAATCATCATCACAGATTCATTACAGTTTCCAGAAATTCGAAGCAGATGAAATAAATCCCTAATATGTGAATTTCTTTCATAAATGATTTATTTTAGACCATAGTATGCTTACACAGCAATAACCATGGCTCCATTCACACATTTTCATTCATTGAGCAAATATTTGTAGCATACCTACTGGCAATTTCAACAATTCTAAGATGCACTCTTATTTCATTTTTTATTTTTTTACTTTTTAACATCTCTGATGTATTTTGCAATCTGTGTGCTGTTCTAACGACTGTTGGCCAGGCAGCGATGTGGATACAGTTCCCATCGCCTGAGCATGTACAAGCCGGCATCACGGAACAATTGTAGCCCCCTGAGGTTTCAGTCGGCAAACTATTTAAGGATCATTTGGAAGGCAAATGGGTCCTGTTTGTTGTCTGAAAACATTCCATTGACACCTTCTGTTAAGATCCAGAAAGCACCACCATCAAAACTTGTAAAATGAGTGTCAGCAGCTTAGAAGAAAATATTGACATATTGAGTCGTAATAATGGAGCACTTTTTTAAAAAGAAATGCTGCATCACTGATGCGCTTCATGGCACAAAGCACGACATGGTGTGGAAAAACACTGATGTTTCTGAGTCAAGGAGTGATTCAAAAGAACAGGATTCTATCTGGGAAGACGTTATAGTGATGTCATGGTTAATACATTTTGCCCACATTTGCCTTTATATATATGCATACAAGTTGTATATGAAAAAAGTCTGTCTAATAAGTCTCAAAGAGTTCTTTAAAAATATATAAAATAAAAATTCTAAGTGTGAAGGAAGCAGTATGTCATAGTTTAGTTGAAAGCTTTCTTCTCTTAGTGATTACCTAAAGTAATAGTGCATCTTACAACACAAGGAGCTTTAAATTCAGTAAACTATGGAACATACGAGGTAGTGTTGTAGTCACTGAGTAAGGCAGTGATGAACAAGACTGACTTTTCTCTGCCCTCATGGACTTAGCTGAGGGGGAGACAACTATAAATATGCAAACAAATAAAGGAAAGAGATCATTTCAAATACTAGTAGTAAAGGTTATGAAGACAATAAAACACAGTAATAGGATACAGAGAGGTAGGAGGTAGGGATGGTAGGGAGGCTTTAAATGTGTGCTCTCCAATAGAAATATAATATGAGCCATTATATTTTTTCATAATGTGAGCCACATATGTAATTTTAAATTTTCCAGTGGCCACATTTTTTAAAAGGAAAAAAAAACATGTAAAACTAACTTTAATATAATTTATTTAACCCATATACCTAAAATATTATCATTTCAACATGTAACCAGTTTAAAATTTATTAATGAGATATTTTATATTCTCTTTTTCATACTAAGTCTTGGAAATCCAGTGTGTATTTTACACTTACAGCATTTTTCAATTCAGATGCTAAATTTTTTATTTCCAAAAAAAGTAGAAGTAGAGAAGTCCAGGAGTGTGTACCAGCACAGAAGGCAAGAGAAGAAGTTGTTTCCAGAAGCAGATAGAGGTCAACTAAGATAAATGGTAGTAGAAGTTACAATAAGGGAAGGATGAGAGAACTTTCTTTGGTATTGGCAAGGTGATATTCTTTTAAAGGGATGCATCAGGGTTGATGGACAAATGGAAGTGTGCATGTGGGGCAGCAAATATGCATCTCTTTGGGTAGATTTTTTTTTTATTTTAGGGGTTGAGAAAAATGAGCAGGCTGAACCTACAGGGCAATGTAGAGTCACATGAGTGTATTTTTTGGAGAATGAGGGAAAACACATTAAGACTTACAAACAGGAAATGAATAAATAATTACTTAAAACAATTTCAGATTATAATCAGTGTTATAAAAGGCTTAACAAGGATGATGTGACAGAAGGTAGGGGTAGGCACCTACTTTAGGCTTTGGGCTTTTAACAAATACTGAACACCTGTGATAGGCGGGCATTTGTTAGAAGTGTTCAAATGTTATCTCACTTAATCTTGAGAACCACCTTTTGAGAAATGAGGAATTAGCTCCATTGTGAAAGATAAGGAAATTGAGGTTCAGAAAGAATGCCTTGCCTGTTAAAGATCACAGTTAGCACTGGGATTTAAACCAAGTTTGACACTGAAATCAAATGCCAGTGTTTGTCTTGCTGCCCACCCTTTCTTTCAAGACTGTCCTGCAGAGCAAACCTCCCAGCAGCCTCCCATTGAGCCTGCACTTATAAAATTCCAGTTCAGAGTCCCTGAGGTTTATTTTTATTTCTGTATGTATTTACTTATGTATGTATGTATGTATGTATGTATGTATGTATGTATGTATATATTTTTCTATTAGGGAAGCTGCAGATTGACAGAAACACCATGCAGAAAATACAGAGTTCCCATATACTCCACAATCTGGACAACAGTTTTCCCTTTTATTAGCACTTTTCATTCGTGTAGTAATTTTGTTACAGTTGATGAAAGGCTATATAATTATATACTATTAACTATAGTCCATAGTTTACATCAGGGTTCACTGTTTGTGTTATACAGTTCTATGGTTTTTTACAATTTTATTAAGGAATGTGTATACAACCTAAAATTTCCCTCCCCATTCCCTATCCTTTCCCTAGTCCCTGTAACCTAACTTCTAGTTTCTGACTCTATGAATTTGCTTATTCTAATTATTTCATATCAGTGAGATCATACGATATTTGTCCTTTTGTGTCTTGCTTATTTGACTGAACATGTTATCTTCAAGTTTCATATATGTTGGTGTGTGTTACCTTCTGAAGGTAAAACATACATGTTAATGGGGAGCAGTTGTAGCTCAGGTGGTTGAGTGCCTGCTTCCCATGTTCGAGTCTGGGTGTGATACCCAGTACCTCTTTTTTTTTCTCTCTCTTTCTCTCTCTTTCAGTACTATTTTTTATAATATAAAATTTTTTATTTATTTTTAAAAGATACTTAGCTTACATAAAATGCTACATAAAAAAAATATAAGGGATTCCCATATGTCCCACTCCCCACACCTCCCACATTTTCCCCACAATAACAACTTCTTTCATTAGTATGGTACATTCATTGCAATTGATGAACACATTTTGGAGCATTGCCACTAAGCATGGATTATAGTTTACATTATAGTCCACATTCTCTCCCATTCAATTCTGTAAACTATGGCAGGATATATAATGGCCTGTATCTGTCATTGCAATGTCATTCAGGACAATTCCAAGTCCTGAAAATGCCCTCATATTACACTTCTTTTTCTCTCTCCCTGACTTCAACACCTCCAGTGGCCACTGTCTCCACATCCGTGATATAATTTCTTCCATTGCTAGAATCTATAGTAGAATTCCAGTAAGTCCACTCTAGTCCATATTTTATTCCCCAATCCTGAGGATTCTGGGATGGTGATGCCCATTCCACCTCTAATTGAGAGGGGCCTTAGATCCCATATGGCTGATGGATGGGACTCTCTTGCTTGAGGTTGTAGACTCTCTTGGTTCCTTGGTATGGCAGTTGTCCATCCTCACCTCCTTGTTGGTTGTCCTGGGTGAGTCCAATGAACTGGAGAGTAGGTGTTGCAACTCCACTGAGGCTCAGGGCCTGGCTGGCATATGGA
Organism: Tolypeutes matacus; assembly: GCA_026826555.1. Taxonomy (NCBI): domain Eukaryota; kingdom Metazoa; phylum Chordata; class Mammalia; order Cingulata; family Chlamyphoridae; genus Tolypeutes; species Tolypeutes matacus. Next base: position 8,557,433 of record JAKSZT010054055.1, read on the forward strand.
CAGTCCAGAGATTCAAGTCTCTTGGACGTACACCTACCAACTCCAGCACCAACTATAGGTTCAAAAAAAAAAAAAAAAAGGTACAGAAGAGGCATGTGTAGAGAAGTTGCTTGTGAGTCCAACTCTGTTACACTCGGGAGAACAAACTCCAGAGCTATCTGCCATGACCGTAGGACCTAGGTGTCTCCAGAGCCTTCAGGAGCCCTACTATTTGGGGTAGTGCCTACTTTGGCAATCTATGATATCCTGCTGAGACATGCATAAGTATTACCTCTCTGATGACCTCCTGACTCACTTTGAAGTCTCTTAGCCATATAAACTCATTTGTCTTTACCTTTACCCACTTTTATTCAAGGTCTTTTTCCAGTTGCATCACCAGCTGGTGCTTGGTAGTAATCCCTTGGTGCTGGGGAGGCTCATCCTCAGGAGTCATGTCCCATGCTGGGGGAAAGATAATGCATTTATATGCTGGGTTTGGCTTAAAGAGAGGCCACATTTGAGCAACAAGGAGGCTCCCAGTAGGTAACTCTTAGGCACTCTACAATACTAGGCTAAGTTCCAATTTCAAGAGCAAAGACTCATAAGCATAGTCATCAATATCAAGGGCTCATCAATGGACCATCCGACTTCACTAGTCATTGAACCTGTACTTGGGGGATTGTTGCTGTTCCATTAGAGAATGTGGCAGAACTCCCCAGGATGGGAATTCAATATTCTTTCAGTTGTTGTGTGAATCTACCCATTGTGGCAATGCCCCATGAACATTTGAACACATTTATATACCTTATATGTATGCCCAGGTGAACTTCCTCCCATGTATCCCCCATCACTGACACTCCACACCAATGATCCTCCCCTGCTACAGTTGTAACCCTTCTGTGATCTAAAATCTCTTCAAAAATGAAGCCAAGAATATCGCCAAATACAATTAATAGGAAAATGAAATAATGATGGGTTTAAACATAAGAAATAAAATACATAATTTAGAAAAAGTAAAATTAAAGTAAAAAAAAGAAATTGGGATATTAAAAAATAATTGTTGGAGGTTGCCTAAGGAGGTAAAGCTAAAATGGCCAACTATAACAAAGGACTAGCCTAACTCTATTTTCAGCCTTCTTTAAGAATGTAGCTCACCCTGTTCCCGCGCCCGCGAAACCTTCCCGCCTTCCACAGATAGCAAACCCTCCCTAGCAACCAACTGTGCCCAATCTTAGCCTGCCACGTACTTCCTCTCTCTTCTTGCCTTGCCTCCTACAAGACCCCCACACAAGACCCCTCACTGAATCGATAAAAGGCCCTGCACTTCCTCAATAAAAAAATCCTGTTTGCTGAACCCAAGGAGAAACTTGTCTGCTGCCTTTATTCTCTCGCCGTCCAAACCCCTCGGAACGCCGCCGTGTGATTCCCCCAACCATCCTACCCAGCCTCACGACAAATACGACACAACAAATAATGAAAAATATTAAAAAATAAAAGTTGCATGTTACCTCCTTAAGGTAAGACATACATGTTCTTGCATGTTACCTTCTTAAGGTAAAATAATAGTCTATAATTGGTTTATCCATTCATCTATTGATGGACACTTGGGTTGCTTCTATTTTTGGCAATTGTGAATAATGCTGCCCTGAACATTAGTGTGCAAATATTTGTTTGAGTCCCAGCATTCAATATTTTGGGGTATATACCTAGAAGTGGAGTGTCAACTCATATGGTAATTGTATATTTAACTTTATGAGGAATGCCACAGTGGAGTTTCTCTAGTGTCCGCACCATTTTACATTCCCACCAAAATTCAACGAGTGTTCCTATTTCTCTGTGTCCTCTCCAACACTTATTTCCCCCTTTTTAAAAGTAGTCATTTTACATTACAACAACAGATACAGGCCATTATATATCTGGTCATGACCTACAGAGTTGAATGGGAGAGAGTGTAAACTACAATGTAAACTATAATCCATGCTTAGTGGCAATGCTCCAAAATGTGTTTATCAATTACAATGAATGTACCACATTGGTGAAAGATGTTGCTAATGTGGGAAAATATGGGAGGTGTGGGAAGTGGGGCATATGGGAGTTCCCTACATATTCTCTGTAACACTTATGTAATCGAAGTAGCTTTTAAAAAATAAAAAAAAGTGGAAAAAAACTAGTAGTCATTTTAATGGGTGTGAAATGGTTTTTCATTGTGGTTTGAATTTTAATTTTTACTTTCCCAAATGGCAAAGGAAGTTTACCATATTTTCATATACTTATTGGACATTTTCATATCTTCTTAGGAGAAATATATGTTCACGTCTTTTGTTCCTTTTTTAATTGAATTGTCTTTTTGTTGAGTTGTAGGATTTCTTTATAAATTCTGGATATGAAGTCCTTGTTGGATATGTGTTTTCCAAGTATTTTCTGTCATTCTGTAGGTTGTCTTTGTACTTTGATGCAAAAAGTTTTTGATTTTGATGAAGTTCCCATTATCTATTTTTTATTTTGTTGCTCATGTTTTTGGTGTAAAATCTAAGAAACCATAGCCTAACACAAGGTCCTGAAGATGCTTTCCTATGTTTTCTTTTTAGGGGGTTGATAGTTTGGTTCTTATATTTAGGTCTTTTATCCATTTTGAGTTAATATTTATATGATGTGAGGTAGAGGCCCACCTTTATTCTTCTGCATATAATATCCAGTTTTAAAAGCACCATTTATTGAGGAGACAATTCTCTCCCCATTAAGTGGACTTGGCACCCTTGTCAAAGATCATTTGGCCATAGATATGAGAGTTTATTTGATTCCATTGGTCAGTATGTCTGTCCTTATGCCAGTACCATGCTGTTTTCATTACTGTAGCTTTGCAATGTTTTAAAATTGGAAAGTGTGAGTCTTCCAAATTTCTTTTTCTTTTTCAAGATGGTTTTTGGCTGTTCAGGACTCCTAACTAGTCCATATAAATTTGATGAATGGCTTTTCCATTTCTGTAAAGAGGGCTGTTGGAATTTTCATTGGGATTGTATTGAATCTATCAATCACGTTGGCTAGAATTGATTTTTAACAATATTTAATCTTCCAGTCCATGGACATGAAATGTCCTTCCATTTATTTAGGTCATCTTTGAATAATGTTACCAATGTTTTGTTGTTTTCCATGTACATGTCCTTTACATCATTGGTTAAATTTGTTCCTAGATATGTCATTGTTTTAGTTGCTATTGTAAATTGAATTTTTTTCTTGATTTCCTCTACAGATTGCTCACTACTAGTATATAGAAACAGTACAGATTTTTGCATGTTGATTTTGTACACTGCCACATTGTAGAATTCATTTATTAGTTCTAGTAGCTTTGCTGAGATTTTTCAGGATTTGCTTAATATACAATCATGTCTTTGTAAGTAGAGAATATTTTACTTCTTTTCCGATTTGGGTGCTTTTTATTTCTTTTTCTTGCCTAATTGCTCTGGCTAGAATTTCCAGTACAATGTTGAATAACAGTAGTGACAGAGCAATCCTTGTCTTATTCCTGATCTTAGAGGGAAAGTTTTCAGTCTTTCACCATTGAGTATGAGGTTAGCAGTAGGTTTTTCATATATGCCCTTTATCATGTTGAGGAAATTTATTTCATTCCTGATTTTCTGAGTCTTTTATTAACAAGTGGTGCTGCATTTTGTCAAATGCATTTTCTGCATCAATTGAGATGATTATGTGTTTTTTCCTTTCATTCCAGTAATGTGGTGTATTATATAATTGATTTTCTTTTGTTGAACTATCCTTGTATACCTGGGATATATCCCACTTGGTGACAGTATACAATTCTTTTAATGTGCTGTTCAATTTTGCTTGCTAGTATTTTGCTGAAGAATTGTACATCTATATTCATAAGGTATAGTGGTTGTTAATTTTCCTTTCTAGTGGTTTCTTTATCTAGCTTTAGTATTAGGGTGATATTGGCCTCATATAATGACTTAGGAAGTGTTCCCTTCTTTTCAATTTTTTGGAAGGTTGAGCAGGGATTGGTGTTAATTCATCTTGTAATATTTGCTCAAATTCATCAGTAAAGCCATCTGGTCCTGTGCTTTTCCTTGGTGGGAGGTTATGGGTGACTGACTCAATCTCTTTACTTATAATTGATCTGTTGAGATTTTCTATTTTACTTGAGTCAGTATATGTAGTTTGTGTGTTTCTAGGAATTTGTCCATTTCATCCAAGTTCTCTAATTTGTTGGCATATAGTTGTTGATAGTATTCTTTTATAATCATTTTTCTCTATGTGGAATGTCTCCTTTTTCATTTCTTTTTTTTTTTTTTTTAGGAGGTACCAGAGAGTGAACCCAGGACCTCGCACATGAGAAGCAGGTGCTCAACCACTGAGCTATGCCCATTCCCCTCCCCTTTCATTTCTGATTGTAGTTATTGTTGTCCTCTCTCTTTTTTTCATTGTCAGTCTAGTTAAAGGTTGATCAATTTTATTGATCTTTTCAAAGAACAAACTTTTGGTTTTGTTGATTCCCTTTGTTTTTTATATACTATTTCATTTATCTCCACACTAATATTTATTTCCTTCCTTCTGCTTGATTTGGGTTTAGGTTGCTCTTCTTTTCCTAGATCCACCAGATGTGAAGTTAGGTCTCTGATTGAGATCTTTCTTCTTTTTTAATGTAGGCATTTAAAGCTATAGATTTCTCCCTCAGCACTGCCTTTGCTGCCTACCTTAAGTTTTGGTATATTGTAGTTTCTTTTTCATTTGCCTTAAGACATTTCCTAAATTTCCTTGTGATCTCTTCTTTGACCCATTGGTTATTTAAGAGTGTTTGTTTAATATCTATACATTTGTGAATTTTCCATTTCTCCTTCTGTTATTGATTTCGAGCTTCATTCCATTATGGTAGGGGAGGATACATTGTGTGAGTTCAATATTTTAAAAAATTCTGAGACTTATTTTGTGACCTAACTTATGGTCTGTCCTGAAGAATGACCCATGTGACCTAGAGAATAATGTGTATTCTGCTGTTGTTGAGTGAAGTGTTCTGTATATGTCTGTTAGGTCTAACTGGATTATATTTCTATTTTCATACTGATCTTCTATCTAGATGTTCTATCCATTATTAATGTAAAATTGACTATTTCTCCTTCAAATATTTCAGTATTTCCTTCATATGTGTTGAAGCTCTGCTGTTATATATTTATAATTGTTATGACTTCTATAATCACTTTATGAGTAAACAGTGATCTTCTTTGTCCCCATCATAACAGTTTTTGACCTACAAAAAACATTTTATCTGATATTAGTATAGGTACCCCGACTCTCTTTTGGTATGGTATATTTTTCCATCCTTTCACTTTGAAAGTACTTGTGTCTTTGAATTTAAGGTGAGTCTCTTGTAAACAGCATATAGTTGGGTCATGCTTTATTATGCATTCTGCCAAATTTTGCCTTTTGACTGGAAAGTTTAATCCATTTATCTATTTTTATTTTTTTAACAAATCAATTTTATTGATACATATTAAGAAAGCATAACTTTATCCAAAATATACAATGTTATTCAGTGTAATCGCATATTTGTGCATTCATCACTTCAATCATTCTTAGAACATTTTCATTATTCCAATTATAATAATAAATTAAAAACAAACAAAATTCATCACCTTTCAATCTCTCTATGCCCCTGCTATACATAGATGCTATATTTTTGTTTTCTTTAATATATTTGTATTTATTTGTAAAACAGTCTTATAAATGCAATATAATCTATATTCATGTTTTACATGAGGCTTAACTATTTTATACAGTCCTATGTTACAGTTTTTAGCTTTCCTTCTAGTAATATACATGACCTTAGACTTTCCCATCCAACCACTGTCATACCCATATAACACCTTTGCTAGTTACAAACACCATGATAAGCTTTAACCATTTCTATTCATTTCCAGAGGTTTTCAAGCAACCTTTTCACCAGTTCTACAGATTAACCCTCAGCTTACCACTCTCTAACCTCCTTCTATTTTCTGGTTACCTATATTCTAATTATTAACTACATGAATTTACACAATGTACTTAGTTCATAATAGCAGAATCATACGGTATTTGTCCTTTTGTGTCTGACTTGCTTCACTCAACATAATGTCCTCCAGATGCATCCATGTTGTCATATGCTTCATGATTTCATTTCTTCTTACAGCTGCATAATATTCCATTGTGTGTATATACCACAATTTGCTTATCCATTCATTGTGTTGATGGACACCTGAGTTGTTTCCAGCTTTTGGCAAACGTGAATAATGCTGCTATGAACATTGGTGTGCAGATGTCTGTTCGTGTCTCTGCTCTCAGTTTTTCTGGATATGTACCTAATAATGGTATTGCTGGGTCACATGGCAAGTCTATATTCAATTTCCTTAGGACCTGCCAAACATTCCTCCACAGTGGCTATACCTATCTACATTCCCACCAATGGTGAATAAGTGTTCCTATCTCTCCACATCCTCTCCAACATTTACAGTTTTCCAGCTTTATAATAGTGGCCAGTCTAATAGGTGTGAAATGGTAACTCATCGTAGCTTTGATTTGCATTTCCCTAATCACTAGTAATGTTGAACATTTTTTCAGGTGTTTCTTCACCATTTGTATTTCTTCTTTGGACAATTGTCTTTTCAAGTGTTTTGCCCAATTTTAATCAGGTAGTTGTCTTTTTATTGCTGAGTTGTATGATATCTTTGTATATCATTGATATTAAACCAATATTGGATACGTGATTGCCAAATATTTTCTCCCATTGAGTTGGCTGCCTCTTCACCCTTTTGACAAAGTCCTTTGAGGTACAAAAGTATTGAATTTTGAAGAGGTCCCATTTATCTATTTTTTCTTTTGTTGCTCGTGTTTTGAGTATACGTTTTAGGAAACTACCACCTACCACAAGATCTTGAAGATGTTTTCCTACATTTCTTCTAGGGGTTTTATGGTTGTCACTTTTATATTTAGGTCCTTGATCCATTTTGAGTTAAATTTTGTATAAGGTGTGAGGTAGGGGGTCTTCTTTCTTTCTTTTGGATATGGCTACCAAGTTCGCCCAGCACCATTTATTGAATAGACTGTTCTGGCCCAGCTGGGAGGGCTTGACCGCCTTGTCAAAAATCACTTGACTGTAGATGTGAAAATCTGCTTCTGAGTTGTTGATTCAGTTCCATTGGTTAATGTGTCTCTCTTTATGCCAGTACCATGCTGTTTTTACCACTGTAGCTAGATAATATGCTTTAAAGTCTAGAAGTGAAATCCTTCAATGTTGTTCTTTTTAAGATCTTTTGGCTATTCAGGGCCTCTTACCCTTCCAAATAAATTTTGATAATTGGTTTTTCCATTTCTGCAAAACAGGCTGTCAGGATTTTTGTTGGGATTGTATTGAATCTGTAAATCGGTTTGGGTAGAATTGACATCTTAATGATAATTAGTCTTCTAATCCATGAACACAGAATGTCCTTATTTATTTAAGTCTTCTTCAGTTTCTTTTAGCAATGTTTTGTAGTTTTCTGAATACAGGACCTTTATGTCCTTGGTTAAGTTTATTCCTAAATATTCGATTATTTTAGTTGCTATTATAAATGGAATTTTTTTCTGTTTTCCTCTTCAGATTGCACATCTGTATAGAAATGCTATTGATTTTTGCATATTAATCTTGTATCCCGCCACTTTGTTGAACTCATCTATTAGTTCTAGTAGCTTTGCTGTGGATTTTTCAGGAGAGTCTACATGTAGGATCTTATCAGCAAATAGTGAAAGTTTTACTTCTTCCTTTCCTTTATGGGTGACTTTTATTTCTTTATCTAACCTAATTGCTGTAGCTAGAACCTCTAGCACAATATTGAATAACAATAGTGTCAGTGGGCATCCTTGTCTTGTTCTGATCTCAGAGGGAAAGTTTTCAGTCTTTCACCATTAAGTACAATGCTAGCTATAGGTATTTCATATATGCACTTTACCATATTGAGAAAGCTTCCTTTTATTCCTGTCTTTTGGAGGGTTTTTATCAAGAAAGCGTGCTGTATTTTGTCAAATGCCTTTTCTGCATCAATGTGATTTTTCTTCTTCAGTTTACCAATGTGGTTTATTATACTAATTGATTTTCTTGTGTTGAACCACCCTTTCATACTTGGGATAAAACCCACTTGATCATGGTGTATTTGGAAGTTTGGCATTGTTTATGAGTTCCAAAAATAGATATTGGATTATATTTGTAAACTAGTCTCTACCTGGGTGTGATTAAATTATGATTAGGGCTTTGATTGGGCTACATCAGTAGGACGTTGAGTCCCCACCCCCTTGTTGTGCGGGGACTCACAGATAAAACTACATGGCAGAGCAGAAGAGTTGAGTTGGAATTTTGATGCTGAAGTTTTGAGCTGGAGCCCAGGAAGTAGCACACAGAGGAGGAAATCAGCTGAGCTGGGAAAGAATCGAGCCCTGGGGAGAGAAACAGAGCCAGTCACCTGATAGTCTACAGCTGGCCTTGTGGAGAGAGCAGGGCAGCTGAACCTGGAGAGAAACAAGCTCCAGGAAGTGAGGAACTCAGGAAGCCTGAACCCTCGCAGAATTCAGCAGCCATCTTGCTCCAACATGTGGCAATAGACTTTGGTTAGGGAAGCAACTTATGCTTTATGGCCTGGTAACTGTACGCTCCTACCCCAAATAAATACCCTTTATAAAAGCCAACAGATTTCTGGTACTTTGCATCAGCACCCCTTTGGCTGACGAAAACAGTGTATAATTCTTTTAATGTGCTTTTGGATTCTGTTTGCAAGTATTTTTGCATCTATATTCATTGGAGATATTGGTCTCTAATTTTCTTTTTTTATAGCATCTTTATCTGGTTTTGGTATTAGGGAGATTTTGGCTTCAAAGAATGAGTTTGGTAGTGTTCTTTCCTGTTCAAGTTTTTGGAAGAGCTTGAGCAAGATTGGTAGTAGATCGTCTTTGACTGATTGGTAAAATTCACCTGTGAAGCCATCCAGGGCTTTTCATCTTTAAGAGGCTTTTGATGACTGTTTCAATTTCTTCACTTGTTATTGGTTTGTTGAGGTCTTCTCTTTCTTCTAGGGTCAGTGTAGGTGGTTCATGTGTTTCCTCATATGTGGGAAGTCAGCGCTCAACCACGGAGCCAAATAGGCTCCCCTGAGTTGGTTTTTTCATTTGTTTTGCTTGTTTTTGTTGTTGTTGTCGTTTGCTTTTTAGGAGGCACTGGGAACTAAACCCAGGATCTCCCATGTGGGAAGCAGGTGCTCAATTATTTGAGCCATATCTGCTCCTCTCACCCTCATTTTTTTTTATTATGATGATAGTTTATATTTAACAGTAATATTTTCACCCTCTAGATAATGGCAAACTTGCTGAGATAATTTTTTTTTTTAAGATTTAATTTATTCATTTCTCCAGCCCCTCGTTTGTGCTCATTGTCTGCTCTCTGTGTCCATTCATTGCATGCTCGCCTTCTTTTTAGGAGGCACTGCGAACCAAACCTGGGACCTCCTATGTGGAAAGGAGGCCCCAATTGGCTTGAGCCACCTCTATTTCTCTCACCCTCATTTTTTGAAGGACAGCTTTGGCAGAGACAGAATCCTTAGCTGGCAGTTTTTCTTCTTTCAGTGCCTTAAATATATCATAACACTTTCTTCCCACCTCCATGGTTTCTGTTGAGAGGTCAGCACACATACATACATATATATATATACACTTTTTTTTTTAGTAGGTACCAGGAATTGAACCCAGGCCCCCGTACATGGGAAGCAGACACTCAACCACTGAGCTACATCCACTCCCCAATGAGAACTGGGTTTTTTGTTTGTTTGATTTTTGTTTTTAGGAGGTACCAGGGATCGAACCCAGGACCTCCTACCTAGGAAGGAGACACTGAACTACTAGAGCTACATCCATTCCTGGCACTTAATCTTATTGAGGTTCTGTTGTATGTGATAGTTTGCTCTTCTCTTGCTGCTTTCAGAATCTTCTCTTTATCTCTGATATTTGTCATTCTGAATAATAAGTGTTTCGGGGTAGGTCTCTTCAGATTTATTCTGTTTGGGGTGTGCTGAACTTCTTGGATATTGATATTTATGTCTTTCATAAGGGTTGGGAAGTTTTCAGTCATTATTTCCTCAAGTGTTCTTTCTGCTCCTTTTCCACTCTTTTCTCCTTCTGGGACACCAATAATGCAAATGTTTGTGCGTTTCACGTTGTCATTCAGTTCCCTGAGACTCTGTTTCATTTTTTCCATTCTCTTCTCTTTCTGTTCTCCTGTCTTTTCTAGTTCAGATGTTCTGTCTTCGAAATCACTAATTCTGTCTTTGAACAATTCAAATCTGCTCTTATGTGCTTCTGATGTATTTTAAATCTCATCCATCATGTCTTTCATTCCTGTAAGGTCTGTTACTTTTCTCTGCAGGCTTTCAAATTGTTATTTATGCTCGCCCAGTGTCTTATTAATATCCTTTATTTCTTTAGTAATATTTTCTTTAAATTCTTTGAATTGATTTAGGAGAGTTGTATGATTATCACTGATTATCTTAAATCTTGTATCACTTCAGCGTATTTGGTTTGTTCCTTTGGTTGGGCTATCTCTTCCTGTTCCTAGTATGGCTTGTAATTTTTTGCTGATGTCTAGGCATCTGAATATGTTGGTGTATTTAGTCTAATGGCCAATTTCTCTCTCTTGCCTATTGCTTTTTTTTTTTTTTTTACAGCTCTTTTAAAATTTTTGTTTCAACTTATTTTAAAATCTTTAAAATTGCCCAGCTTAAGTTATCAAAATTGGGTTAGGGGGAAGCGGATGTGGCTCAATTGATAGGGCTCCTGTTTACCATATGGGAGGCCCCGGGTTCGATTCCTGGGGCCTCCTGGTGAAGGCAAGCCAGCTCGTGCGGCGTGGTGAGCTGACGCAGCAAGATGATGCAACAAAGGGAGACAAGTAGACACAGAAAAATGCACAGCAAATGGACACAGCGAGCACAAGCAGCAAGGGGGGATAAATAAATAAATAAAATCTTAAAAAAAAAAAATTGGGTCAGGGACTCACTAATGGGGCACAGATTTTTCTCCCAGGGGTTAGAATACAGAGAGAACTGACAACAGTTTATGTCCATGCAATTTCCAAACTGGCCAGCAGATGGCTGTCATCTGCACACCTTTCCACAGAAGTGATTCAGTCTTTGCTTTCCTGTGTTCCTATGTTGAATCTCCAGAGCCAAGATTCAAAGCCGGCTCTGCTGGCCGAATTCACTGAAGAAAAGCCCCACCCCCCGCCCCCAACTCCTTCTCCCTTTTCCTTTGAAACAGTTGACAGGGAAGAAGATGTTTGTTCCCCTCTTAGTTGGCTGCAGTGTGCCAGGGGTTTTACTGCAGCTTAATATCTTGGGGGTGGGGTCAGAGGCTTGGTAACTCATGTTTGTTGTTTTTGGTTCTTCATCTCTCTGTCCATCACCCTCCTGGGACTTATGTAGCACTGTCCTGGTTTGCTGGCCCTCAAAGCAAATCCCTCAGATGCTTTTTGGCCCTTTCTCCATTGTTTTTTGAAAGCATTAAGCCCTGCCTGTTAGTACGATGCCATCTTCCCACAATCCCCATTTATTTTTAAAAGGAACTACTGATAACGCAGGATTTTCTTGTGCCATTTGGGATTTGGCTTTTGTAAGTCTCATATCCTTTTTGTTCATCAATGCTTGCTTCCATTAATGCTTTCTTTCATGTTTATTTGACTTTTTTGTAGTATACCAATTTGAGTCCCATTTCATTTCCTTCTGTGTATATTTTCTAGATATTTTCTTTGTGATTAACATGGTGCTTAAAGTTACCATCCTAAATTGATAACAATCACATTTGTTTTATACCAACTTAACTTCAATAGCATACACATACAGTATATCCCTCTTGCCCTCACTTTTTGTTGTACTTGTTACAAATTATATCTTTATAAATTTTAAGTCCAAAACCATAGATTTGCCATAATTTTTATGCATTTGCAGTTTAGAAACTGTAAGGGGTAAAAAGTGCCGTTACATAGCAAAAAATATACTGCAATAATACTGGCATTTATAATTTCCCATATGTTATCTTCGCTGGAAGTCTATTTCTTTAGGCTACTTTGATTTACTTTCTAGTGTCCTTTCCTTTCAGTCTGAACAATTTTCTTTAGTGTTTCTTGTAGACTCCCTTGGCTTTTATTTCTTTTAATTATTATTATTATTATTATTATTTTACCAAGAATGTCTTAATCTCCCTCTATTATTTGAAAGATACCCTCACCGGGTAGAAAATTCTTAATAGGCCATTGTTTTCTTTCAGCTTTTTATTTCATACCACAGCCTTCTTGGCTCCATGATTTCTGATGAGAAATTGACACTTCATCTTATTGTGACTCCCTTGTACATAACATGTTGTTTTCTTCTTTCAGCTTTCTGAACTCTTTCCTTTTCCTTGGCATTTGATAGTTTGACTACTATGTGTATGGGTGTGGATCTCTTCAAATTTATCCTGTTTGGGGTCCACTGGGATTCTGGAATGTGGAATTCATGTCTTTCATTAAATTTGGGAAGTTTTCTGTCATTATTTATTTGAATATTCGTTCCACTCCTTTGTCTCTCTCTTCTTTTAAGACTCCCATAATGCACATATTGGTACTCTCTTAGGCACTGTTCACTTTTTTCATTCATTTTTCTTCCTCCTCCTCAGCCTGAATGATTTACATTGCCTTGTCTTGAAGTTCACTGATTCTTTCTTTGCTACCTCCAGTCTGCTGTTGAATGTTGAATCCCTTTAGGGAATTTTTCATTGCCACTATTGTGGTCTTCAACTCCAGCAGTTTTGTTTGGTTCATCTTTAAAATTCTGTCTTTTCGTTGAGATTCACATATTGTTCATGCATTGTTTAGTCCTGGCATCCTTTAGTTCTTTCTCCGTGTTTTGTTTTCAGCTCCTTGAGCATATTGAGGGTCAAATTTTAGAGTCTTTGTCTAGTATGGCTAAAGTCTGGTATTCTTTCTTGATGATTTCTGGATTTTTACCTTGTTCCGTTGGATGGACCATCATTTCTTCTTTGTCTTTTAATCTTTTGTTGCACACTGTACATTTTAATATTTTAAAACATTAACTCTGGCATTTAGTCCCTGAGCTGTCTGTTCTTTAAGTGTGTTTCTAGCTAGTGATATGACAGATGTAATCAAAACAGACAAACCAAAGCAAAACTGAAGAAGTGACCTGAAAGGTGGGGGCAGAAAGAAGGTGGTTAGGAGGGGCATCACATACTGCAGAGGGATCAAAGATGAGTCTAGGAAATGTTTGTTATATTTGATGATCACATTACTATGGAAATCGGTTTCCATAAAGGGGGAGAGACAGTGGGCAATGTTTAGAACTGGATCCATCCAAAAAGAGAAGGATACAGGGAACTTTAGAAAGAATCCTATGGGGGGAAGCATATATAAATATTAAAATAAGGCAAAGAGAGGAGGTGCAGTATAGTAGGAAGAATATTCATCTCAGAGTTAAGCTATTTGTGTTCTATTCTCCCAGCATCTTTGCCGCCCCCGCCCCCTGCCAATGAGATGACTCCCTCATCTGTCTGCTTGTTGTCTGATCATCTTCTTTAGGAGGCACTGAAAACCAAACCAGGGACCTCTCATGTGGGAGGTGAGTGTCTAACCGCTTGAGCCACTTCCACTCCCTGCTGGTTGTGTCATCTGCTGGTTGTGTCACCTGCTTGTTGCGGCATCTGCAACATCTACTGAGTGCGGTGACTAATAGTCACAGCACCTGCTGGTTGCAGCATCTGCTTGGTGCAGCATCTGCAGCATCTGCTGGTTGTGGCATCTGCTGGTTGCAGCGTCTGCCGGTTTTAGTGTCTGCTAGTTGCGGCATCTGATCATTACAGAGTCTGCTTGTCTTCTTTAGGAGGCACTAGAAACTGAACCCAGGACCTCCCATGTGGAAGGTGGGCACCCAATTGCTTAAGCCACATCCGTTCCCCCTCCTAGCATCTTTTAAGGAACTAGATGGCCTTGGGTCAATCACTTTCCTTCTCTGCATGTCACTTTTTTCATCTATATAATGATGGGATTAGCAAATATGTGATTTATAAGCTCATGTCTAGCTCTGACAATCTAAAAATTTTAGTGGTAAGAACAGAACCAAATGAAAGGATGAAAATGATTCTTAGCTGCGTAAAGCATGATGATGGGTCAACTTTGACATTTAGTCATGTGCATTTATGAAGTTCATTCACATCACTCTCTAGGCACTGTGTCCTAGTACCCAGCTTTTTTCAAAGTGTGAACTAATGAATGGCACCACCTAGCATCTAAGGCTTTACCCACAAGAGATGGCATAGCAAAGTGGTTAAAGTCACAGGTTCTGGAATCAGACAGTCCTTCAACTAGCAATATGACTGTATGAAAAATTATTTGCTTCAGTCTTTCTAATCTATAAAACAGAATATTAATGGTCTTAATCTCACAGAGTTACTATGGGGATTAAATGAGACAATGCATATAATGTTTTTAGAACATACCTGGCAAATAGTCCTAGCACAGAAAATATTGGCATTTTTGAACAAGTAAAGAAATAAAGGCGGGACCCTGTGCCAATAAAGCATGACTTCTGTTCCAATATTCTTCTAGGATTCCCTTTAAATCAAAAGGCCCCTTTAAAAAGGAAAAGTTAGACTTGATGAACATAATCATCTAATGCCAATGGTATGGGCTTTAGAATTAGGCAGCTATGATTAAAACTCTAACCAGGCCATTTATTAGCTTTATCCTTCTGAATCTCAGATTGCATATTTATAAAAATCAAGTTAATGGTACCTACCTCCCAAGTTTGTGAAGACTTTTAAATGTTATTTTCTTTGTTTCCATTTAGCATCATGACTTAGATATAATATATACTTAGTAAGTGTTCATGGAATTTAAATTGTGGTAGGATTTGGCTCCTGGTATCCAGACAATTTACACTTGTTTCTTTCTGGGATTCTGCCCCTTCTCTGACCTTTACTGGGTTGTGAATTCCATCCTGCTTCCAGGCCATTCTAACCTTGGCTGAATTGAATTGCGTGCCCGGAGAGGAGGGGCTCATGGAGACAGTGGTAGGGTACAGAAAGAGAAGGCTGCATCCACCACAATACCCCCATGGAACAGGGGGAGATAAAAGCTCTGCCCAGGCACAGTGAAAGAGAACACAGGTAGTACTGCATCTTGGTTCTGCTAACCCAGCCCTAATGTCTTACACACCCTCCCTGCTGCTGTTTCTCCTGTTCTCAGCACCTTTAATCTGTGCTTGTAAGGAAAGCAGACATAGGAAAATTAAAAAAAAAAAAAAAGGAAAAGAAAGGAAATAAAAAAAAATGAAACCTCTCACATAGAAGTAGCAGAGCTATGTTAAAATGTCCAGCTATAGTTAATAGTACAGTTATAAAAATGTTCTTTCATGAATTTTAACAAATGTTCCACACTAATGCAAGGTATTAATAATAAGGTTATATGGGACCTCTGTATGTTATGCATGTCTTTTTCTGTAAACCTACAACTTCTCTTAAAGAAAAAAATTGTTCAGATGCCTGGCTCCTCCCTGGTTCTCATTCCCTCATGGAAAGCCACTGATACTAACACCAGCCTCAGTGAAAATTGACTTTCTCTTTAAGGCTGCTTGAGTGTTGGGTGCAGAAAAGACAAAATATTTTGCTAAAGGCTCCAACTTGGAATAGAATTTTGGTTAGTGAGGTCGCAAAGGAGGTTTTCAACAGTGTCACAGAGGCTGTAATGATGACTAAGGAAGTTGGTAATGGCAACATCGGAAATGGCTACTCACACCTGATAAGCAGGTGGAGACCATTATTTACAGGTAGGACCCATCCCATTATGAGAAATACCATCACAACGAAAATGATTCCTTCTGTATTTCAGAACCAAAGGGTATTGGCTCATTTAGGTCAAGAATAAATAGATATAATAGAATTACGGGGGGGGTGGGGTGGGGGGTGGATGTTAGCCCCTCAGAGCACATTGCAATGGATTCTGAACTCTATATTAAAAAAAAAAAAAAAAAAAATCAGGGGAAGATGGCGGACTAGTAAGACACGGGAATCTCTTCTCCAGAAAAATAGCTAGAGGACAAGCTGAAACAGCCCCGAAAAAGATCTGCTAGGGTTTAGGACAGCAGGTGAAGGCTGCACACCACCCAGAGGAGAGAGGGACAGAAGAGGGAAATCGCGACTACAGAACTGTGAGTTGCAAGTAGCAGCTTCTGCTGCTGCCGGCACCCTCCCCCACACTCTTCAGAATTCTCGGGCCCCTGGGCCTGTGACCACAGACAAAGGGGGCTTCAGGGATCTGCCACTCCCAGAAAGGGGAGAGAGAGGGACACAGCCTTAGGCTGACTCAGGTTCTGACCTGAAATTTGGGCTGCGGAGCCCCATGGACCCTTCCACACGGCGGTGTGCCCTGGGAGCCTAGAAAGGACTGGAGAAATCCGATCCTCACAACCTCCCTCTCTTCTAGCCTGGACTAATTGTTGAGGACACCACCAGAGAAGGGAGGGAGAGCCTGGGGCTGACCCTGCTTTGGTCTCCCAAGTTTGGTCTGCCCGGTCGGAGAGCCCTTCCAGGCTGGGTGGGGCTGCGCCATTGTTTGCCTTGGAGCCTGCAAGGGGCTAAAGAAATACAAACCTCCCAATTTCCTCCTCTACTAACAGGGACTGAGTGTTGAGGATTCAGAAGGGAGTGGAAATATTTCCTAGCTGGGAAAAGGGGGCCGCTACGAGAGAAGTCTGGAGAACGGTCTCAGAAAGTTTGAATCATAGGGCTCCTAGCCCCCAGACAGGAAGCTCTGTCACATTGATCTGGTCTGTGTCACAACAAATACTCTCCGACCAGGCATTGAATTGAGAGCTGCCAACAAGCGCCATCTCCTGGCATACCAAGGAAGTGCACATAAGAAAATTAATAAGTAAGAGAGGCTTTTCCTGGCCTCTATAGCCTCCCTGCCCAAGGTCCTAGGAAACGACTCTACAACCAATTACTGGGTCCAGTGCCCAGTTCTGAGCAACCAGCAAAACAATCCTAACAATCAAGGTTGTTAACAACCAAAAATCAAAGAGCTGTGGTAACTCACAGCCTCCTGCCAGTAAAACCCCATAAAAGAGAAAGAGATAGAGCCTCTAAGCAAAATACAAACTAACCAGATGCCTAAGCACCAGCAAAAAATTACGGGCCATACTAAGAAAATAGAAGACATGGCCCAAGAAAAGGAATACAGCAAAGTCCCAGCAGAGATGCAGAATTTGAGAGAACTAATCAGTGAGATGAGCACACATTTCCAAAATCAAATTAATGAGATGAAAGAGAATATAGTTAAAGAGATCAATGACATCAAGAAGTCATTGCGCGAACGTAAAGAAGAATTTGAAATCATGAACAGAAAAGTAACGGAGTTCATTGGAATGAAAGACACAATAGGTGAAGTCAAAAATACATTTGAGGGAGGCGGCTGTGGCTCAATCAGTGGGGCTCCCGTTTACCATGTGGGAGGCCCCGGGTTCGGTTCCCGGGGCCTCCTGGTGAGGGCAGGCCCGCCTGCACGGCGTGGTTGGCTGACCCAGCGAGCACGGGCAGCAAGGGGGGGATAAATGAATAAATTAAAAAAAAAAAAAAAATCTTAAAAAAAAAAAAAAAAAAAAAGGTTTAAAAAAAAATACATTTGAAGCATACAACAGCAGACTCGAAATGATAAGAGAAAGAATAAGTGATACTGAAGACAGAGCAGCTAAAATTGAAGAGAGAAAAGAATGGAAAAAATTGAGCAGGGGCTCAGAGAGTTGAATGACAACACTAAGCGAAAGAACATACATGTCATGGGAGTTCCAAAAGGAGAAGAGAAAGGAAAAGGGGCAGAAAGAGTATTTGAGGAAATAATAGCTGAAAATTTACCAACTCTCACAAAAGAAATGAACTTACATGTCCAAGAAGCACACCGTACCCCAATAAGAATAAATCCAAATAGACCTATGCCAAGACACATATTATTCAGAATGTCAAATGTAAAAGATAAAGAGAAAATTCTCAGAGCAGCAAGAGAGAAGCAAACGATCACATACAAAGGACGTCCAGTAAGACTTAGTGCAGATTTCTCTTCAGAAACCATGGAGGCGCGAAGACAGTGGTATGATACAATTAGGAAACTGAAAGAGAAAAACTGCAAGCCGAGAATTCTTTATCCAGCAAAACTGTCCTTCAAATATGAAGGTGAATATAAGGTATTCACAAACAAACAGAAACTAAGAGAGTTTGCAAACAAGAATCCACCTTTGCAGGAAATATTAAAGGAAGCCTTAGAAGCTGAGAGAAAAAGACAGGAGAGAGAGGCTTGGAGGAGAGTATAAAAGAAAGAAAAGCAGAAAGGATAAACAAAAGAGTAAAAAGAAAGACAAAAATAAGATGACATATGAAAACCAAAGAATAAAATGGAGGAAATAAATAGTGCATTTTCAGTAATATCATTGAATGTGAATGGATTAAATTCCCCAATCAAAAGATACAGGCTGACAGAATAGATAAAAAAACATGAGCCATCCATATGCTGCTTACAAGAAACTCACCTCAGACACAAGGATACAAGCCGGCTGAAAGTAAAAGGTTGGAAAAAGATACTCCACGCGAATAGTAAACAGAAAAGAGCAGGGGTAGCTATACTAATATCAGACAAAACAGACTTCAAATGCAAAAAAGTGATAAGAGATGCGGAAGGCCATTATATATTAATAAAAGGGACGATCCTCCAGGAAGATATAACAGTCATAAATATCTATGCACCTAACCAGGGTGCTCCAAAATATATGAGACAAACTCTGGCAAAACTGAAGGAAGAAATAGACATTTCTACAATAATCGTCGGAGACTTCAATACCCCTCTCACATCATTAGATAGAACAACTAGACAGAAGATCAACAAGGAAACAGAGAACTTGAACAATATGATAAACAAGTTAGACCTAACAGACATATACAGAACACTGCATCCAAACTCAGTGGGTTATACATTCTTCTCAAGTGCCCATGGATCTTTCTCCAGGATAGACTACATGTTAGGTCACAATACAGCTCTCAATAAATATAAAAAGATTGAAATTATACAAAGCACCTTCTCAGATCATAATGGAATGAAACTAGAAATCAATAACAGACAGGAAAAAAGGAAATTTGCAAATGTGTGGAGACTGAACAACACACTCCTAAATATTCCGTGGGTCAAAGAAGAAATTGCAAGGGAAATCAGTAAATATATTGAGACAAATGAAAATGAGAACACAACGTATCAAAACTTATGGGATACAGCAAAGGCAGTCTTGAGAGGGAAATTTATAGCCCTAAATGCCTATATTAAGAAACAAGAAAGAGCTAAACTCAAAGATTTAACTGAACAACTTGAGAAACTAGAAAAAGAACAGCAAACCAATCCCGAAGCAAAAAGAAGGAAAGAAATAATAAAGATTAGAGTGGAAATAAATGAAAATGAGAACAAAAAAGCAATAGAGAAAATCAACAAAACCAAAAGCTGGTTCTTTGAGAAGATCAATAAAATTGACAAGCCCCTCACTAGACTAACAAAGAAAAAAAAGAGAGAAGATGCAAATAAATACAATCAGAAATGAAAGGGGGGAAATTACAAATGACCTCACAGAAATAAAAAGAATCATAAGAGGATATTATGAGAAACTATATGCCAACAAACTAGACAACCTGGATGAAATGGACAAATTTCTAGAAACTCATAACCAACCTACACTGACACAACAAGAAATACAAGAACTTAACAAACCAATCACAATTAAGGAGATTGAATCCGTCATTAAAAATCTCCCAGCAAAGAAAAGTCCAGGACCAGATGGCTTCACAGGTGAGTTCTACCAAGCATTTCTAAAAGAATTAACACCCAGCCTGTTTAAACTCTTCCAAAAAATCGAAGAGGAGGGAAAATTACCCAACACATTTTATGAAGCCAACATCACTCTAATACCAAAGCCAGATAAAGATTCCACAAGAAAAGAAAATTACAGACCAATCTCTCTCATGAACATAGATGCAAAAATTCTCAACAAAATACTTGCAAATCGAATCCAACAGCATATCAAAAGACTTATACATCACGACCAAGTGGGATTTATTCCTG
The DNA here is from genome assembly GCA_026826555.1 of Tolypeutes matacus. Classification (NCBI taxonomy): domain Eukaryota; kingdom Metazoa; phylum Chordata; class Mammalia; order Cingulata; family Chlamyphoridae; genus Tolypeutes; species Tolypeutes matacus. The sequence goes on from JAKSZT010054055.1 coordinate 8,577,606, forward strand.
GTATGCAAGGCTGGTTCAACATAAGAAAAATCAATCAATGTAATAGACCACCTTAACAAATTGAAGGAAAAAAACCACATGATCATCTCAATAGATGCAGAAAAGGCATTCGACAAAATCCAACATCCTTTTTTGATAAAAATACTTCAAAAGATAGGAATAAAAGGAAAATTCCTCAATATGATAAAAGGCATATATAAAAAATCCACAGCCAACATCATACTCAGTGGGGAAAGGTTGAAAACTTCCCCCTAAGATCAGGAACAAGACAAGGATGCCCACTGTCACCATTGTTATTCAACATTGTACTAGAAGTTCTAGCGAGGGCAATTAGACAAGACAAATAAATTAAAGGCGTCCAAATAGGAAAAGAGGAAGTAAAACTCTCACTGTTTGCGGATGACATGATCCTGTATTTAGAAAATCCTGAAGTATCCACAACAAAGCTACTTGAACTAATAAATGAGTTCAGCAAAGTGGCAGGATATAAGATCAACACACAAAAATCAGTAATGTTTTTGTACACTAGTACTGAATAATCTGAGGAGGAAATCATGAGGAAAATTCCATTTTCAATAGCAACCAAAAGACTCAAATACCTAGGAGTTAATTTAACCAAGGAAGTACAGGACCTATATGCAGAAAACTACAAAACAATGCTAAAAGAAATTTAAAAAGACCTAAACAAATGGAAAGACATTCCGTGTTCATGGATTGGAAGAATAAATATCATGAAGATGTCAATCTTGCCCAAACTGATTTATAGATTCAATGCAATACCAATCAAAATCCCAACAGCTTACTTTACAGAATTAGAGAAGGCAATTACCAAATTCATCTGGAAGGGTAAGTGCACCCGAATAGCCAAAAGTATTCTAAAAAAGAAGAGGAATGTGGGAGGAATTTCGCTGCCTGACCTTGAAACATATTACAAAGCTTCAGTGGTCAAACAGCATGGTACTGGCATAAAGATAGACATATCGATCAGTGGAATAGAATTGGGAATCCAGAAATAAACCCTCACCTATACAGTCCACTGGTTTTTGACAAACCTACCAAGCCCACGCTGATGGGAAAAAACAGTCTCTTCAACAAATGGTGTTGGGAGAACTGGATATCTATAACCAAAAGAATGAAAGAGGACCCCTATCTCACCCCCTATACAAGAATCAACTCAAAATGGATCAAAGATCTAAATATAAAAGCCAGGACCATAAAACTACTGGAAGAAAATGAAGGGAAACATCTTCAAGACCTTGTAGTAGGTGGTGGTTTCTTGGATCTCACACCCAAAGCACGTGCAACGAAAGAAAAATTAGATAAATGGGACCTCCTCAAAATTAAACACTTTTGCACCTCATAGGAATTTGTCAGAAGGGTGAAAAGGCAGCCAACTCAATGGGAAAAAATATTTGGAAATCACATATCTGATAAGGGTTTAATATCCAGGATATATAAAGAGATGTTACAACTCAACAATAAAAAGACAAATGACCCAATTAAAAAATGGGCCAAAGACTTGAATAGACATTTCTCCAAAGAAGAAATACAAATGGCAAAAAAACACATGAAGAAATGCTCAACATCACTCATGATTAGGGAAATGCAAATCAAAACTACAATGAGATATCATTTCACACCTATCAGAATGGCCACTATTAAAAAGACAGAGAACTACAAGTGTTGGAGAGGATGTGGAGAGATAGGAACACTTCTTCACTGTTGGTGGGAATGCAGGATGGTACAACCACTATGGAGGACTGTTTGGCAGTTCCTAAAGAAGTTGAATATAGACTTGCCATGTGACCCTGCAATACCACTACTGGGTATATACCCAGAAGAACTGAGAGCAGTGACACAAACAGACATCTGCACACCGATGTTCATAGCCACATTATTCACGATTGCCAAAAGTTGGAAACAACCCAGGTGTCCATCAACAGATGAATGGATAAACAAACTGTGGTCTATTCACACGATGGAATATTATGCAGCTGTAAGAGGAGGTGGAGTCATGAAGCATATGGCAACATGGATAAACCTGGAGGACATTATGTTGAGTGAAGCAAGCCAGACTCAAAAGGACAAATACTGTATGAATGCGTTACTATGAACCCAATATATTGTGTAACATATTGTTTGATTCACAAAAAAACACAAAAAACAAAACAACAAAATTTACATGTATCCATTACATTTAATTGAGAAATGTATATATTTATTCATATGTGTTTACTTTTTAGTTTTTAATTGCTTATGTTTTCAATTATTAAATGTACAAAATAAAGTTAAAAAAAAAAAATATATATATATATATATAAAATCAGTCACACCATGCCCTGGTTCATCTCCCTCACCACATTTTCTGGGGGCAAAAATCAAACTTGTGGGACTGGACCCTAGTTGATTGCAAGAAGCAAGATCTGCAGGCAGAGGCGGCCCATCTTATGGCTAATTAGCACCCTCTTGGAGACACCCCACTTCAAGTTCGGTCTTCGCTGGAGATTCCAATATGATGCTAATTGGGTACAATGGAACAGGAAATAAATTCTGGTTCTGAGAGGGCAGCTGGTAAGGGGTGGACCTCACAAGCTTGGATTTCCGTTCCAAAGCAGCCCTAAAGCCAAACATACTCCCTGAAAGAGCAAAGGAAAGCCCCACTGCCCTTCTCAGAATCAGGCTGGAAAACACAGCTCCCGGGAGGTGGGATTAGAAACCTAGAGCTTGCGTGGCGTCGCCCGGTGGTCCCTCGAGGAAATAGTTGAGAGAGACAAAGGGCGCCTCCACTTGGAAGGCCCCAGAGACCGCAAGCCTCCAGTCTCGAAGCCAATCCCTTCTCCTATCAGTCCGCTGCAGCTAAGGGCAGGGGACACACCTCCCGGATCTGTGGGGTGATGGGCAAATATTTCTAGTTATTAAATGGCCAAATATTTATTTTGTGGGTGCGAGGCACTGACCTAAGCGGTTCAGGCCGTTCTCTTAATTCTCACAATAATCCTGAGATTTGTGCTAACTCCATATTTCCTTTTCTACAAAGGGCAGCCAAAGAGACGAAGAGAGAAGCAGAAATCTGCCCCCGAAACGACGAGGTCGGAGTCTCCAATTCCCAAGCCGTGGATCCGAGCTCGCCCGGCTCGGCGGGGGCGGGGGCGGGAAGACCGCCTGAGTCCCGAGCGGGCGCCCCGCGTCACTCCGGTGGCCCCCACGCGCCCGCCGGGGCCCAGCGGCTCCCACGGGGATCCCGGCAGCCCCGCGGGCCGCGCGGCAGGTGAGCGCCGCTCCGCGAGGCCCCGCCTCTTGCCCCGCGTCCGGGGCCCTGCGCCCTGCTGGGGTGAGGCGGGACGCGCCTCCTTCTCCCGAGCCCGGGAACCTCTCTGGTGAAGAGGAGGAGCCAGGAGCTCCGAGCGGGTGGACTCGGGAGGCCCGCAGCGGTGGAGGCGGATTTCCTGGGCCCGGCTTTCTGGCGCTACCATGGCGTTTGGGAAGAACCACCGGGATCCCTACGCGACCTCCGTGGGCCACCTCATAGGTAAGGACGCCAGGAAGACCCTCGGGCAGGTTTGGGTCGGGGGGACCCTCGCCGGCTTTTTACCCCATTCTCGGCCTGCGGAGAACAGAGTTGGTCGAAGTTTGAGGAAAGCCTTCCCGTGTCCCCGCAGCTTTCCCGGAGCACCCGTACTTCTCCCGGCGCCTTTTAGGCATTTCTTTCTTGGTCGACTTTCCCTAGAACCCCTTCATTTTGATGCTTCCTTTGCAGTGGAACAAAACAGGTGGACCATGAGATTCAGGAATGGAGTTTGGGCCTTTACCCGGAGAGACCGGAAACTTCTCTGCCAGGGAAAGGGTATTCATAAAATGAATTCACTTGCAAGCACAGAATTATGTCCGTTTTACAGACGAGAAAAAGAAAGGCTCAAGGAGGTTGAGTGACCTCACTGTGAGAGCCACGTTTCTCCAAACCAGGTCTCTTAGGCACTAACCTGAGTTGCTTTTCAGAGTAAACAAAAGGAATGAAAATGCTCAGCCTTGGAATGAAGGAAGGGGGAGCAGAGGAGAAGTCTGGGGTCACAAGATCCCTAGAAAGGCCGCTACGGATCGTGCACCGCACATCTCACTTCTCTCCCCCTCTGGCCCTTCTCTGAATAAGGTGTGCGGAAGCAAAAGCAAAAGTGGGCTGGCACCAGCTGGGTCTTCTCTCTTCTCCCCGATTCCCCTCCCTTGGGAACCGGGTGTGGCACGAGTGCATATTAATGCTTGTTGGGAAGGTACTGGGGTGATGAAATCATAAGGACTGGATAGTTAGAGAAAAGAAGCTTCAATTTGGAGTTTTGGTCCCAGCCCAATTAATTGCTCTGTGATCATGAACTTGCTACTTAACCTGAACCTTAGTTACCACATTTTAATAAGACCACAGTGGTAACTATCATACAGGATCTTTTAAGGAAGAAATGCTTTCTAAACTGCCCATGGGGGAAGCGGCTGTGGCTCAATCAGTAGGGCTCCCGTTTACCATATGGGTTCCCGGGGCCTCCTGGTGAAGGCAAGCCTGCCCGCACGGCGTGGTTAGCTGACCCAGCGAGCACAAGCAGCAAGGGGGGGATAAATGAATAAATTTAAAAAAAATAAAAAATAAAAAAAATAAACTGTCCATGGCTTTACCCACATTGGATATTGGATATTAAAATGAACCCTAGGGAAGCGGCTGTGGCTCAATCAGTAGGGCTCCCGGGTTCGGTTCCCGGGGCCTCCTGGTGGGGGCAAGCCCGCCCGCACGGGGCGTGGTTAGCTGACCCAGCGAGCACAGGCAGCAAGGGGGGGATAAATGAATAAATAAATAAAATCTTTAAAAAAAAAAAAAAAATGAACCCTAAGCAGAAATGACTCAGACTGTGCCTTCACAGGCAGAGAAACTTATGCAATATTTCTGATTAATTATTTAATGTTGTTGTAAACATTTACTGACCTCCAACTAGGCACTGGTGAGGCAAAGGTAAGACATGGTCTCAAACCTCAGTGAACACACAATCTTATAACGGAAGAGGGACACAATTTTGTAGTAATCACAACACAGTACCTTTGCAATCTGAGAAAAATGTGAACCACACAAAACTTAAGAAGAGGGGAAATGAACTCTGCTGTGGCTTTTGAAGGATGAATAGGCGTTTTCTAGGAACAGAGGAAGGTGGGAAGAAGGGCACGGAGGGGGAGGGAACCCAGAAGGAACAGTATGTGCCTAACAACGCAAGGTTGCTCAGCTTTGTCTGTTCAATGCCAAATCCACATGGCTTCCCTAGATGGGAAGCAGACTAAACTCTGGGGTTCCCCCAACCAAGCTCTTATTCTTTCTTACCCTTCATTATCCTTTTTAATTCTTCTGCCTCATCGGCAGGGATCTAAAACTCTCTCATAGGAAAGATGTTAAACCCAATCGTATTAAGTGTTCTGTTACCCTTTCCAGAGAGCATTTTGTATTCTTAAAGGGAATGTCTGGAGAGGAAAAGATATCCGATTATTTAATGATGGAGTTGCAGGTACAGGAACATTGAAGTCTTCCTGGTGCATCTTTGGTTAGTACAGATGCCCAGAGTGACCTTCGTCTACTGCAAGAGGACACAGGTGTTGATTTCTCTCTCTCTCTCTCTGCCTCTTCCTCTAATTTCTCCTCCCCACCTCCCCTAGAGTAAATGATTAAAAAAAAAAAAAATTAGATCGAAAAGACCTAGGTTTTAATCCTAGTTTTATCTTGTATTGGCTGTATACCCTTAGGTAATTTCCTTAACCTCTCTGAACTTGTGTATCATCTCTAAGAATGGGTTAAATTAGATTGCATAAGATACAATACTTAGCACTTATCTCTAAGAGCAGATGGACATTCCAATTGGCCTGTCCAGGCCCTGTGGCCAGGTCTTTTGTCTTTAAGAGGTCACTCATTACTGTGCGAACAGCATTGCTCTGAACTTGGGTCCTGAATAATGCCTGAATTACTGGGAATTGTTAAGGATCAAAAATAAAATCCCTTTGCCCTTTAGTCATATAAACTTAATGGTACTTGCTAGTGAAACCTTATTTCAGGAAACCTTATTTCTGTCATACCTCAGATTCAATACAACAGCTCTTTCTTTGCAGAAAAGGCTACATTTGCTGGAGTTCAGACTGAAGATTGGGGCCAGTTCATGCACATCTGTGACATAATTAACACTATCCACGATGGGTGAGTACTGTGTGCTGTTCATGCATCTGCCTCGGATAAGAAGCATCAGAATCACAGTGCATTTTTTCTTGCACACTCATTGAAATTTTTTTTTTTTTTAAGATTTTATTTATTTATTTATCCCCCCTTGCTGCTTGTGCTTGCTGTGTCCATTTGCTGTACGTTTTTCTGTGTCTGCTTGTTTCCCTTTGTTGGGTCGTCCTGCTGCATCAGCTCACAGCACCGCGCAGGCTGGCTTGCCTTCACCAGGAGGCCCCGGGTTCGGGGCCTCCCATATGGTAAACGGGAGCCCTATCGATTGAGCCACATCTGCTTCCCTGAATTTTTTGTTGAAAGAGTATTTTCATCATTCCTCCTGAAGAATCCTCTGCCTTTTGAATTTTAAAGACTTGTCAGGTTGAAATTTTGGGGTTGCTGCTTGCTCCAGCATGTGAACTAGCTGAGAATCCATCTTATTTCATATGCCCCCCTCCCTCCTCTTTGCTTTTTCCTTTTTTTTTTTTTTTTAAGGTGACACCGGGAACTGGACCTGGGACCTCCCATGTAGGAGGGAGGCAGGAAGGCACCTGATCGCTTGAGCCACCTCCGTTCCCTTTTGCTTTCTCCTTAATAGTTTGAAATTTTGTCTCTGTGAGGTTCAAATTCCTCGTTCTTCAAAGGATAAAAAAGAGGGATAGAGTGTTTCCTTCTTTAGGAATTCCTCCTGCTCTGATTGCCATTATTTTATGTTAATGTAACTGACAAATATTATTAAGAAACTACTGGACTCTTGGTGGTGACCTTCCTCTGGGCAGTCATCATTATTAACCAGGAAATAATCTAGCAGTCTTTTTTTCCTCTTCTGCCACAGGACGATTTTTTCCTGTCAGAATTCCATCTTATCCATGGTCATGCTGTGTTCTTAAGTGATGTGCTTTTTTTGGTCATATTTTTTAAACTTTAGAGAATTTAAATTATTTTTTAAAAATCACTGAGAAAACTAGTTTGCATCTATAATCTGAATTACAGGTTATTGTAAGGTATACAATTCTCTTAACTTCCTTGTGCATAGTCAAGTGATAATTGACAGCAAAAGAGAGTTAATCTAGTTCCTATTGATGAAAAAACTACACTTAATTATTGATTATATATTATTGGAAAGTGCTGGTGGTTACTTTTACACATGTATCATGTTTTCCCTATAATCTTGTTTACCATGTTTAGCTCCTCTGTGAATCTTTTCATCATTGTCACCGATTTCTTCTTTGATAATAAAATACAAAGGGAATCTCATAAAGTAAATTTCAACCCTCTAATTACAGGTTTTACTTTGTAACATGAAATTAGCAAATAATAAATGGATCCAGGTAATCATAATTTCTTCTATATTCCCTTGACTGTAGGTTGCTCAGCAAATACTAATAGTATAAATTGAAATGAACAGCCTTAATTGGTTTGGAAATTACATTACCTGTAAATTGGTTCTGTGCATTGATGGGGGATATGGGTATGAGCACATTTCCTCTGTGTGCATTCTAGAGTACTCTACCCTTTTATGTAATTATTTTATTTGTTTCTTACAATAAGGCAGGTGGTATTGTCTGCCTTATTCTTAAGGAAACTGAGGCATGAGAATTTAAGAGATCTGCCCAGGGTCACACAGTAGAACCAAGGCTAGAGGTTTTGTCTTCTGGACTTCTTACCCTTTCCTCTTTCCATATGCATATTGCTTTTCAGAGACTGTTTTCAGCAAATGTCTAACTTGGTAATTTCACTCTTTGCCATAGGCCAAAAGATGCGGTAAAAGCTTTGAAGAAAAGAATTTCCAAAAACTACAATCATAAAGAAATCCAACTTACCTTATCAGTAAGTACTTTAATGTTCTGGGTAAAAACAAATGCAAATCAGTAGATTACCAAAGAGTCATATACAGTATAAGTTAAAACTGTTGGTGTATTGAGAGTATAGTTGATTGTACTAGCATTTAATTCTGTGGAAAGAAATTCCTGGAAAAGCAATTTTTCCTGGTCAGGAGATAGGAAGGGGTGGTTAAAAACTTAAATTGTTGCCGAACCAATTAAGAAGTTGGTGTTAATTGAAGATAAGGAGAATTGAAGTCTTGAAAAATGCCTCCCCATAGTTTTCTATCTCACTAGAATCTGAGATGCTGCCAGCTCATTAAGTTTAAACCAGGTTCTCTTGTCTAGTATAATTTGGAGAAATGTTCTTTGTTGACTTATGCAGTTCTCCTGTGTGCCATATTTTCTATGATTTGGGTATGGAAGCTTATTTGACTTGTTCCCATTTTCCCCCCATCCTTGGCCATATGATCTCTTCAGTCACTTTGGTGAGTTGCCCTTTTTTCACTTTGGTTGTTTTGCAAGTCCCGCCTGTTGCCTGAGAGTGAGCTGTGTAGCTTTCTAGTTTCTCCTGCACGCCTTTCTTACCTCAGCCCAGCCCAGGCCATGCATGGTTATAGCACTAATTAGCCTGCCTCACACTTCTTCTGTGAGCTTTGGGAGTGTTTATTAAGAGGACTATGGGGCAGATGGTGAGCACAAGCTCCAATTTTCTAGTTTCACGTGGAAGAAAATTCATTACATCTTGCTTACTTGGAAGGTAATCGAGAGGAATGAGAAAAAACGAGTTGAAACCATCTTGATGCTATCACTGAAGAAGCCCTTCAGTTTTGGATCTGAATATAGTTTGAGGCATTTTCTTCCCTTCCCTCTTTTTTTTTTTTTTTTTTTTTTGGCTTTTCCCCTGTCCCCTAATCATGGTGGCTACCCCAGAGAGGTTACAGAATGGAGGAAACCATGGAGAGGAGAGTGAGGCACTTCTGTAGAAGTATCAGGACAATGGGTCAATGATAGAAATAAACCTCTCCCCTGGCACCTTTCAAATCACTTTCCTGATTGATGCTCTCAACAACCCTGTGAAGTAGCTCTATTATTAATTTCATTCACAGATGAGGAAACTGAAACTAAGAGAGGTAATGTGACTTTTCCAAGATTAAATGGCTATTAATTAGCATAGCTAAGCTTTCAACCCAGAAATTCTGTGCTGTTTGCCTCATGTCACCTTACTTCTCAGAATGAAGCAAGGCTGTTAGAATGGACTACTATGTTTCATTTGTTGTCTTCACCTTTCTGATGCATGGTACTGGGACCAGTACAACAGTGTATCAGGTGTCAGCTGAATTAATGATTGAATGTGCCTCCCCCCTCCCACAAACACACCATACCACCTCTCCCAATATCCAGGAAGACTCATGAACTAACAGAAGATACTCTAGAATTGGGGTTAGAAAGATAGGAAGGTGTGCCCTAAAATGAAGTGGATCTAGGTTACTTTAAGGCTGCAGGGGATTTGGAGGATTGAACGAGGAAGGTAAGCGTAACAGATGATGAATATGTGCCACCTTCTGTATTACAACATGGGATACTACTTCACTTTCTCATGGTTGTTAACTATTTATAGTGGATTTACCTCATTTTCTATTATGTTTCCATGTCCAACCTACTTGACATGTTTGTGGTTGCTTCTTTTTCATTTTTTGAAAAATGAAATATAATAAAAATGAAATATAAATGTAATAAGCAGCTTTATTGAAATATAATTCACATACCACACAATTTACCCATTTAAAGTATACAATTCAGTGATTTTCATTATATTCAAAGTTGTGCAGCCATGCTCTGTGGTTGCTTCTTATCCCTATCTCCATGCCCTTTTCCATCATGGTTCCTTTCTTCTGAGGATGTACCAGGGCCCTTCCCTGAGGAAGTTGAGTTATTCAAGAGTGTTGTCCCTTCTTGCCCTTCATTTCTCTTTGCACTTCCCCTCTTCCTTCTGCACAGGTTGACTAATCTCTCAAGCCTTTCTACTAGCTAGCTGCCTATTCCTGTTACCTGTTCCACCTCAAGTAACTGTAGATCATCTGCTTCATGATTTCCACACCAGTACATGAGAACAAGAGAATTTAAAACTTGTGCCAAAATAAGGCAAGAGTCATAGATTAGGGGTCAGAATTCATTTAAAGTCAGGGAAAGTATCTATTTCCTCTTGGATTTTCTTTAAATAAACCTTTGACTCTTGATATCTTTGTACAGAATTCCCCAGGTTCTAAAGTTAGTGGCCCAGTCCCCTTCCCTCATACCACTGACTACATTGCCAATATGCGCTAAGACCTCAGAGCTAACTTTAAATTCAGTTAAGCTAAACTTAATAACAAGGGATATTAGTGGAAGAAAGAATCATCCAATGTCTGTCAAAGGCAATTAGAAGTTTACCAATAAACTCTTTAAATATTAATCCCCACATAGGAATTTCCTTATTATTATGAAGAGATGAGAGCTTGTCAAAAGTCAATTGTAAATATTCTTTGTATTATATTTCATTTTGGGTTCTCCATGGACTTGCTAGCCTTAATTGGATCTTTGATGGGATATGACTGTGCTGCAATTTCCTACCGTCAGTCAGTGGAGCAATTTTGTTGAAAAGCCTGTAGTTTTAAAAAAATTTTTTTTAATTTTAAAAAGGCATTCTGTTGCCAGGTTTTATAATTCTTAACCAGAAACTAGCCTTTTCTTGAATGAGTCTATTGTGATAAATCTCAACAAGACAGTATAATTATTGCCAAATGGAAAGTGGTTGAACAGGTTCCTGGGAATCAGTTATCAGGCCTTTGTGGCACACCTGCTAGTTGGGGCACTATGGGGGTTTTAGAAGTGTATGTTGCCCCTCCAGGAGTTTGTTGTGGTTAGAATGAGAATACTAGGGGTGTCATCTTAGGGTGGGTGACCTTGGTGTGGTCATTGTGGGCTCCTCAGCTTTGGTGGCCCTGAAGCCTGGTTGTTGTCAGTATGCCTTGGATTATCAGGCTTGAGAACTGATTTATCCAATTCAATTTACAAAGGGCTGATTGATAAATTTTTACCTGATTTAGAAATTTACTGTAAGAATCAAGCTGTCAAATAGCTCTTTTTCTTCTAGCCTCTTTGAAAAAAGAACACTCATATCAGCTACCCAACACATTCTTTCCTAATAGAAAATTCTCCATGGAAGCAGATGATTAAAGTAGTAACCATTAACTGAGGTTCTACTATGTGTCAGGCTCTTTTCATGCATTATATTTCATTTAATGTTCTCAACAAGCCTCTAAAGGGAGGTATTATGCCCATTTTGCAATGAGGTTACAGAGGCTCAGTAAAGATAAGTGATTTGCCCAACCAAGAGCAAAAGGAGATCAGTGAAGCCTGGAGTGACCCACTTTAGTCTCTCGTGATCCCTTGGCTCCTCGGCTTTCTGTCCCATCTCAGATTATGGATTCTTGGTTGCCTATTTCCAAAGATAGGTTTTCTGAATATATTTGCACCAAAGCCCAATTTGAAAATGTATAAAAGCAACACATTTAATATTTTCTGATTTGCCACAGCAGGTTTTATTACTGTTCTAAATGAGTTGGAGGATAGAAAGAGATACTGGTGATATAATAGAGGATGTGATGTAGAAGTAACAAGTCCTGACATATTGGATTACAAAGGGAAAACACAAAGAACATGATAGCAGATCTCCAGATGTTAACATTCTCAGCATTTCATGTTGGCTCTTTGACTATGTGTGCATATTCCTGTTATGATAAAATCTCAGTGCTCCAAAGATAAAAATTGGTTTGTGAAATATTTAGCAAGAAATTCATTCATTTTATTATTAGTCAAAGTAAGATTTGGAGTTTCTAAGTATCTTGTCTAAGACTGTACAACCAGTTGAGTGAAGTATTTCTATAAGCTCCCATTGAACTAGAGGTACTTTTCCTCTCAGTATTTCATCCAATTAAAAGCCATCATAATAGTGTATCAGGCTAAAAGTCATTTACTCAGTTTTTCAACTTGTCTTTCTCTAACTAACATCTATTTATACAGATTTATCTTGATATGTTTTAGATTTTGTTTTTATTTTCCTTTGCCTTAAAGGTTTTCCCTGTTTCACATAGCTGTATTAGCTCAGCTTCTGTATTCCCTGATTGCCTCCTTGGCCACGTTTCGTTTAAAACTACAGCAGCGTCATACTTGCCTCTTCTTTTTGTCTTGTCATTAAAGCAGTTCTTAACAAGGGGTCCGTGAGCTTGAATTGAAATTCAAAAAAAACATTATTCTTCTGGGGATGTGTTGGTAGGGGTGTGATATATTTATTAAATAATACACAGTATAGTGTGGATCTAGTAGAGGGTCCGTGATTTTCACCTGACTGGCACAGGGGTCCGTGGAACAAAAAAGGTTAAGAACACCTGCATTAAAGTGGCACTCAAAATACAGAGCATGGTGCAAAGTCAGTTTTTAGAGCTTCTTTTCTTCAGAGATGATTATACTTATCCTGGTCATGTTATGCTTTCTGTGACCTCTCTAACACAGGTGGTAGCATTGAAGTGAGATTTAATTTTGTTTTTAATTCACTTTTAGAAGTCTGCTTTCTGTAGCTCTTCAATACCAGTCTGATTTCTAGTCATGTTGCTTTATTTAAAATGATTTTGTCAAGGTGACTAATGACTCCACTAATTAATAAATCCATTTGAGGTTTTCTCAGTCTCTATTCTTGAATGTTTTAACACCTCGTGTTCCTGGAAATGTTCTTGTTTGACTTTATTCACATTATGTTTACCATATTTTATGCTTAGGTTTCTGTCAGTTGCTCCTAGATTGCTTTATTGAGTTTCCTTCCAGCCTGTGAGAACCCCATTGATCTATCCATTCTTCCCTCTGCTTAGCCAACTTTGATGATTCACTTTTGGCCCTCCATGTTCCTGATGTGTAGCTATGCATGCATAGCTCCCTGCTAAACATCTCAGCTTGAATGTCCCACTATCCTTTTAAACTCAGAATGCCTACATTTCAGCCCATCATTTTTACTCCTAGACCACCTCCATCCATCCACTTCCAAATTTCCATCAAAAGTACCATTAGTCTTGGGCAGAATGGAAGTCACTTAACCTTTCGATCTTCTTCCTTCTGAAATAACACCCAGTCATTGAAAGTTCTTCCTTTATAATTCTCTTGTGTCTTTCCCTTCCTTGCACCCCACATCCTTCTAGCTTAGGCTTTTCTGCAGCGAACCTGAACTAGTTGGTCCCCACTGGATTGCTCCATGATTCCAGGCTCTTTCCCCCTCCGATTCCCTTTGTTGAGTACTGCCTGGCAACCTTTCCAGAGTATTCCTTTGCACACATTAACCTTTCTCTCAAGTTGGGCACAGAAGTGTGATGGTAACACACTAACATTCCTTCAGCTGCTGCTCAGTGCTCTCAAGATTTTTTTTTTTTTCAGTGCTCTCAAGATTATGTCCAAACTCTTTACCCTACTATACAAATTTCTTTAATCTGAATGAGACCCATCCAGTCAATCTGACTTAGCTCCCCAGTGTCCCCACATAAAGATGCAGTTACTAAAGACAAACCAGAGTACTTATTTATTTATTTTTTTTTTTAAAAGATTTTATTTATTTATTCATTTATCCCCCCCTTGCTGCTTGTGCTCGCTGGGTCAGCCAACCACGCCGTGTGGGCAGGCTTGCCTTCACCAGGAGGCCTCGGGAACCGAACCCGGGGCCTCCCATATGGTAAACGGGAGCCCTACTGATTGAGCCACAGCTGCTTCCCCTTATTTTCCCCCTCACAACTCATGCACCTTGACACTTTTGTATTTTTTAAGTACCATTTACCTGTCTAGAATATAACTGATAATTCTGCACTCATTCTTTACTTGTCTTAGCCATCTTTCAAAGCCCAGCCTTTTCTTTTTTTTTTTTTTTTTTTAGGTACCAGGGCCGGGGCATTGAACCAGGGACCTCATATGTGGGAAGCCGGTGCTCAACCACTGAGCCACATCAGCTCCCTGAGTTATTTTTTGTTTTTGTTTGTTGTTTGTTTGCTTTTTTTTTTTTTTTTTTTCAGGAGGCACCAGGAACCAAACCCAGGACCTCCCATGTGGGAAGCAGGAACTCAACCACTTAAGCCCATCTGCTCCCCCTAGCCTTTTCTAAAAGTCTTATAAGACTACTCTGGCCCTAAATTATTATGCCTGCCTATAAAGGTCCATAACTAGGGTTACTATGTAATTTATCATCCAAACTGGGGTACTTTTGAGAGTGAAAGGGGGTCCCACCAATAATAAAGCAGGACAACAGACCTACCAGGGCTGTGCTAGACGAACTGGGATGAATGTCACCCTGTCTACAGCCCATGTGTTTTGTTTGCACTGTCTATTTGGCATTTGGTATTTATGACCTTGTATTGCTATTAATGCTTTTCTAACTGTCTACTTGACTCCCCAACAAGTCTGTCCTTTAGGCAATTACATTATTTCGCATACTTCCTCACAGTCCCAGAACCTAACACTTTGCTGTATTTTTTTAGTAGATGCTATATATTTTAGTAGATACTAAATTATGCTTATTAATTAAAATGCTGGTGGAAATCACTATGCAGCATTCCTATATTCAGGAGCCAGTTTTGTCAGTGAGATATAATTTCATTTTTCTCTCTAATTTAGCTTATTGACATGTGCATGCAGAATTGTGGTCCAAGTTTCCAATCTCTGATTGTGAAGAAGGAATTCGTTAAAGATAGTCTAGTTAAGCTGCTGAATCCCAGATACACCTTGCCATTAAACATTCAGAATAAAATCTTAAGTTTCATTAAGGTAAGTCTGTTAAAAACCTAATGGGGTAGAAAACTTCTAAGATTAGGGATTTAATTATTTAACTCCTGATTGGTTCAGTGCTCCTTTATAAACCTAAGGTTGAGCCAGAAGACATTTTTACTCTTTTATTTTCTGTGTAATAATAATTTATTGGCATTGCCCTTCTTATGAAGAAATTGTAGTGATTTCCCTACATATCTCTCAGTTTCTGTTTTTTCCATGTCTGGTTGGAAAGAGCAATGTATATGTTCATTTGGAAACTATTTCCTGTAGTAGTAAACTGACTAGTTCACAGCTAGTCTTTGGCAAACAAGATCTTGATGCTATTTTAGAATCTATTATATCCGAATCCAGTGTAACAAAAACCAATCAATAATACCTATCTCAGAATTTCATTAAGATAATGAAGCATAGGAGTCTGATGATTAAAAATATTTTATAATGTTATTCTAGTCTTTGAAAATGTACATTTTTGTCCATGACATTCTAAAGTAGCTTTCTCTTTTTGAGAAGGTACATAATTCTCAATCTCCCATTTTCTATCACCAGCTTAAGAATTGTATTTTTGTTGTGCTCCTGTTTTGACTCTGGATCTTTCCATCTCTTGAATTCAGACTTGGTCACAGGGTTTCCCAGGAAGTGTGGATGTAAGTGAAGTGAAAGAAGTGTACCTTGACCTGCTTAAGAAAGGCATTCAGTTTCCTCCCTCAGAAGCAGAGGCTGAAACAGCAAAAAAAGAGGTAGGAGGCCTTTCCTTGACCTTTGTACAGTAAGATAGTATATTACTAGAGTCATTTTTCACTGCAAGGGTCAGATCTAGCTCCACTCAGCTGATGAAAAAAAAGAGGAATTTATTAGAAGGATTTTGAGATACCTCATAAATAACAAGCCACAAGAAGGTTGGTATTAGCTGGTCCTTAGGGAACCAAACAATCAAATGCCTTGTAACTTGTCTTCTTCTCTTTGACCATCACTTTCGTTCCTTTCTCTCATTGCCAATTAGCTTTGTCTATGTGGTAGACAGCATAGCTCCCAGATTTTCATGTTATAGCTTTTACCTTTTTCAGATTCCTGGTCTAAAACCCTTGGAGAAGGGACTCATTGAACCAGTCTTGGGTAGTTTCCCATCTCTGGATAAATCAATTGAGGTCAAATAAAAACATGGCAGCTCCCATGAGAATCATTTGGATGTAGGAGAGGAGGGTACAGTTTTCAAAAGAAAGGGTTGGTGCTGGGTAGACAAAATAATAGGTTTCCATCAAAAGTAATTGTATCATAAATTAGTTGTTCATTATTAATAACATTAAGAGAATGTATTCATTCTCAAGCTTGCAAATAATTTTCAAGGTTTTGAACTTATAACACTTTGGGTAGGTGATTATAATTCAGCTCTTATCTTTCTGTAATTTCCATCATGTGAAAACAGTAGTTCTTATCTTCTGAAGATTGGTGAGTCTTATCTTGATGGAATAAACAATTCTGGTATAAATCAGAAATCTGACTTTCCCAGATGCCCATTGTGAGTGCTAACTCGTCTACCTGTGCAGGTTCCTTTCATCAGCCCTCTGCTCCATCCTTTTATCTACCTATGAGGCTCCTTACCATACCTCTTTTCTTCTTTTGACCAATTCATAATATCATAATGGTCTAGGACTTTACACTTCAAAGTGTGATTTGGGGTACAATACGGGATTTTGTTAAAAATTTAGGTACATTCTACCTTAGACAGTTGAAACAGAATTTTCATTTTAGCAAGATTTCCAGGTAGCTTCTCTGTACATTAATGTTGAAAGGCATTGGCCTAGATCTCTGTGCTTTGGGGTCTCCACCCACCATTGGAAATAAAGCATTGATTCAGGGAGACATTCATTGGGAGAGAAGGAGATGTTTTGCCAGCTGTGGCTTAAGACTTGACACAATTTTTTTACCATTTGTTTTTAACAACCCAAATAGAGGGTAGCAGTAATCTCACATGGCACCTTGTGAGATTACTTGTAGAACCTTGGTAAAAGCCAGGACCATTTTCTTAAATTTTAATTCAGTTAGTCGTCATAATAGCAGCTATCTTTTCTTGAATATCTGCTCTGGGCATACCATTAGCTTTGGCACTCTTCTAAAATGGTGGCGAGATTGTACACTTCATGATTTGCTCTGGGCTAATACCCTCTACCCAGGGCTTTGGTTCAAAGTGTTTGAGTCAGCTGAATGGACAAACTGGGCTTGGGGTGGCTGTGTTAATTCAGATAATAATATTTTCATATTCTATATTGATAGACTGCTCAGATATCTAGTCCACCAAAATCTGTTCCTACCGCACCAGCTCTTTGTTCTATGATTGCTCCCAGGACCTCGACCATTGCCTTAGTCCCTGAACAGGTAAGGACAACAACAGTATTTATTGATGACTTTTTCTGTATACAGAGCAGTTTATTTTGGTTAATTTATTCCTCTTAACATTATGAGGTGTAGGTTAGGTGTGTGTTTCATTATGCTTATTTTACAAAAGAGGAGGCTAAGGCTTCGTGATGTTATGTGACTTGTCACAGTTCAGTGCTAAAGAGAATTAATCCCATGGATTCTGATTCCAAAGCCCATGCTCTTAACAGCTGTGTGTGGCTTTCATGGTTTTGTAGAGCCCTTGACTGTGGACTGCGTCTTGTATCAGTCAGCCAATTTCCCTTGCTCCTGTCAGGACCATCAATGTACCATTTTAGAGAGCTCAGTAAGTAGCAGTCTTACCATTAGAGTTAATTGTGTTGACGGAATTACATTTTATTTCTTTGACTATGGCTTTTTTACCAGTGGCCTAGACAGGCAGTTATGATGTAAAGTTTATTTCTGTCTTGCTATGAGGATTATATCATTGAAGAATGTTTTTATTCTTTAGTATTCCTAATGTAAAAATCCATGTGATTAATTTCTCCGAATTTAATCCAGAAAAAAAATGTTTCTTTTTTGAATCTTCCTTCTTTAATACCACGAGAACTGTAAGATGCTCATTTTTCACCTCTTTTCTCATTGGTTTCCAAGAAGCCCAGACTTAAACTTGCCTTTAGTTTTTAGAAACGATTTTATCCAGGTTCCCAGTCAAGTCATCTCCTCTCTTTTCAAGACTGGTTCTGAACTGACTTTTTTTCCTTCATTGTTAATTTTCCTAGAACATATTTTGTATTTTACACAAGCGTTCTCAAGTCCTTTAGAAGATGGCAGATTATATATTAGCAAATAATTATATGTTTGTTTATAGAAAGTTAAATATGTTTAAAAATATTAAATTTTGCTAAACCATTTTATCTTCTGGCAAATATCCCCCAGGAGTGGGAAACAAGGCAGCCTTTCTTTATATGTCATACCAGTGATTGTGTTGCTCTCTACAGATTGGAAAATTGCACAGTGAATTGGATATGGTTAAAATGAATGTGAGAGTGATGTCCAGCATATTAATGGAGAATACTCCTGGTTCTGAAAACCATGAAGACGTAGAACTTCTGCAGGTGTGGTATGGTTTCAAGGAAAAATCAGTTCAAGTGTGTCTTAAAGTCCTTCTCTAAACAGAGAGCCTTGGAGA
Organism: Tolypeutes matacus; assembly: GCA_026826555.1. Taxonomy (NCBI): domain Eukaryota; kingdom Metazoa; phylum Chordata; class Mammalia; order Cingulata; family Chlamyphoridae; genus Tolypeutes; species Tolypeutes matacus. The sequence continues at coordinate 8,596,060 of JAKSZT010054055.1, forward strand.
TGGGGCATTGTCTAGTCCTGCTTCTTACCTCTCAACCTCAATTGATTTTTGAATTTAACAAACAAATCCAAGGATGACTTTATCAGAAATGCAGTAGCAACTGAGACATGGTGCCTTACCTTCTTGCAACAAATAATCTTACATCATTTATAGCCTTGGTCATATACAATTTCATATTAGTCTCTAATTGTTTTATATTTGTGAAAGTTGTCTCTACCTTCATCCATTCAACAAACGTATTGAATAACTACAATGTGCTAAGGGATATAGAAATGAGAAGGAGGCTGTCCTAGTTCTCAAGGAACTTATGCCTAGTGAGCGAGATTGTTTTGTGAATAAACATAAAGTATTACAGATACTATAATATGAATTTGTTTAATATATAGTGGGATCATGGGTGCAGGCAAGGAGAAAGGTGGGGATTCAAGAAAGGTTTAGATGGAGGCAGTACTCAGGCTGTGGAGGAGAAAGTGGGCAGGGCATTTGGACCTGCTTGAGCATGTGAGGGAAACCAGAGCAGTTCATTATGACTAGATCTAGGGCCCTCTCATACCATTTCCTGTGTCTTGAATGCATATAGTTTATTTTTCCTCCCTCTACTACTTTGTTCTTCTAATATAAATTTTAACTTTTAACACACGTTTTAATGCTTATTAACTTTAGAGGCAGTTAGAAAACATCCATTTTTCACTATTTTAAATCTCTTTCTTTCTATACAAATTAAGAACATTATCATCTTTTTACTTTTCACAGATTCCCACTCCCTACCTCTCATGTTGGTGTCATCTTTCCTTTAAGGTCTTAGAGTGTTCGTAAACAATATTTTTCTTGATCATTACTTATTTGGGGAACAATAAATTGTAAAACTTTCTTCACTTAGCATTGCTGCTTGATATCACTGCTTTCTTGAGTCATTTTTTTCCTTGTTGAAATACGTACATCTTCTTATGGTAAACTTTGAGTCTGCATGTCTGAAAATTTCTTTTTTTTCTTTTTCTTTTTTTTTAAAACCCTCAAATGCTAGCAGTTTGTCTGGATATAGAGTTCTAGGTACAAAATTCTGTTTCTTGAACTCTTTACTACTCTATTGTTCTCTTGTACCCAGTGGTGCTGATGACAAGCATGGTATTATTCAGTTTATGTTCCTTTGTTTTATAATCTGTTGTGTTTTTTTTTCTCATTGAATTTTCAATTTCCCTTTACCTTCAAATTTCTGAAACTTTACCTTGTCTAAGAGCATGTGTGTTTATATTTGTATATGTATGTTTCTTGTACTTATCCTGCTTAGTATAAACAGGCCCTCTCAACTTGTCAACTTAGATGTTTCTTTAATTCTGGGAAATTCTCAGTTCTTATTTCCAATATTGCCTTTCTGCCATTCTCTCTATTTTCTTCTTATGGGACTTTATTTAGATGCTAAAATTTCTGGTCGCATTGCTCTTCTCTCAACATTGAGCCTTGGTTTCTATATTTACTAAGATGATACTTGGTGACCAAAAGTAATATTAAGTACATCCTATTTATATAGAAAATTAAAAATGAAAATTAATCATTACAGTTCACATGTAGTAATTATTTAAAAGGTCTACCCTTGAGGACTTTTACAGATAAAAAATTTTTAGTAGCTCATGATGATGTGTCTTAAATTTAAAAATTAAATATCAACTGGATTGTGGTAAAATGGTAGCGTAGGAAGCTCCAGGAATCAGTCCCTCCACCGAAACAACTAGTAAATTGGCAAAAACTATCTGAATCAACTATTTTAAAACAATGGAGTCTGGCTGATCACTGCAGCACCTGAGGAAGAGCTGGAGAAAAAGGCCGGTAAATTGCATTAAATACCATTAAGTTTCACCCTCCCTGTGGCACTACCATCCCCCATCCCCCATCCCCCAGCTTGGTAGCAGGCAGCAGTGGGGACTATAGGCTGAGCTCCTGGTCCAGCTTGCTAGTGGTAGGGTGGGCTCTAAGGACCTAGTCAAAGCAGCCTGTGACAAAGGACTGCATTACCTACATTAAGTCACACAATAGAGCACCCAGGAAGGGGTGAAAGTCTTATTTCAAGGGGATTAGAGAACTCCTGTAAAGTGTAAACAGGGAATCCTAAGGCCACTAGTAAGTACAGGTCCAGGAAAGGATGCAGGCTCAGATAAAGACAGGGGACACTGCACTTGGCATTTGCCTTGGGTTAATGTTGATAGGAGGGCTAAGCTCTGAAAGAAGGGATCAACCAAAACAGAGCCAATTTGCAAAGACTATGTAAGGTACTTTTTAATTTAGATTGTTTGTTTTAATTGGCTCCTGGCACTCAAGAAAATCTGTCATATTACTAACTAGATACAAACTTAAGGAACAGAGAGCTCAGAGACTAAATCCAAGAGTTAATACTTAAAATACTAAATTGTACAGTGTGCAACACCAAATTACAAGACAAACAAAGAAACAGGAAATGAAGGCCCATCCAAAGGAACAAGATAAAAATCCAGAAACCATCAGTAAAGAGGACCAGATTTTGGACATACTGGACAAGCACTTAAAAAAAAATTGTCATTATGCTCAAGGAGATGAAGGAAAACACAGGAAAAAGAACTAAAGGATATGAGGGGAAAATGAATAAATAAACAATATGGGAATTTCTTTGAGTGTTTTGGTAAGAAATAAATACTGAAATTGAAGATCACAATAACTGAAATGAAAAATTCCTTAGAGGGTTTCAATAGCAGATTGGAGCTGGCAGAATAAAGTATTAGTAATCTTTTTTTTTTTTTTTAAAGATTTTACTTATTTATTCATTTATCCCCCCGCTGCTGCCCGCGCCCGCCGGGTCAGCCAACCACGCCGCGCGGGCAGGCCCGCCCCCACCAGGAGGCCCCGGGAACCGAACCCGGGGCCCCCCACATGGCAAACGGGAGCCCCACTGATTGAGCCACAGCCGCCCCCCAGTATTAGTAATCTTGAAGACAAGACAATTGAAATGATTCAGGCTGAGGAGCAGAAAGAAAAAACAATTTAAAAAAGCAAACAGAGCCTAAGGGACCTGTGGGACACCATCAAGTTTACCAATAGATGCATTTTGGGAGTCACACACAAAGAGAGAAAGGGACAGAAGGAATAGTCAGAGAAATAATGGTAGATAACTCCCCAAATCTAACAAAGGTGTGACTGCACATTCAGGAAGCTCAACAAACCCCAAACAGCATAAACTCAGAACCATGCGCAGACACGTAGTAATCATACTTTAATACCAAGAACAAGGAGAGAGTTCTGAAAGCTGCAAGAGAAAAACAAGTCATCTACAAGAGAGTCCCAAGAGACTAAGTGCTGATTTCTCATCATAAAGCATGGAGACAAGAAAAGGCAGTAGTAGGAAATATTTTAAGTGCTGAAAGAAAACAGCTGCCAACCAAGGATTTTATATTCAGCATGACTTTTTCTTTCAGAAATGAGGGTATGATTAAGACATTCCCAGATACAGAAAAACGGATGGACTTCATCACCACTAGATCTGCCCTACATACAATGCTAAAGGGAGTTCTTCAGACTGAAAGAAAAGGACATTACACAGTAGATGGGAGCAGCATAAGGAAATAAAGACCTCCGGTAAAGGTGACCATATGGGTAATTATAAATGCCAGTCCTATTCTATTGTATTCTTTGTTTGTAATTCCATTTCTTATAGTTTCTAAAATGCAAAGTCATAAAAAGTAGTGATGAATCTATAGATTTGGACATACAATGTATAAAGATGTAATTTTTAACAAGTACTACAAAAGGAGCAGAAGGGTATAAGAACAATGTATGTGTATGATATTGAAGTTAAGTTGATACCAAATCAAATATGATTGTTACAGATTTTAGATGTTAAATTTTAGCTGCATGGTAACCATAAAGAAAATATATGAAAAATATATTCAAAAAGAGGAGAAAAAGACTCCAAATGGTATAATACAAAAAAGTTAAACATAAAAGTAAACTTTAATGGAAGAATTGAGGGTCAGAAAAGGGTTTAAGACTTACAAAGACAAAATAGCAAAATGGCAAAAGTCCTGCATTATCAGTAGTTTCTTTAACTACTGATAATTATTTAAATGTAATTTAAATATTCTTTAAATGTAAATGGATTAAGCTTTCCAGTCAAAAGGTGAGATTGGCAGAATGGATTAAAAAACATGACTTAACTATATGTTGTTTATGAAAGACCTTAAATTCAAAGATACAAGTAGGTTGAAAGTAAAGAATGGAAAATAATTTGCAAATAGTAACCAAAATAGAGCTGAGGTAGCTATAGTAATATCAGGTAAAATAACTAAAAACTATTACAAAGCACAAAGAAGGCCATTATATTCTGATAAAAAGGAATTCAAAAAGGAGACATAACAGATACAAATATTTATGCACCCTATGACAGAACCCAAAATATATGAGACAAATATTGGCAGATCTGAGGGAAGAAATAGACGGTTCTATATTAATACTAGGAGACTTCAATATACCACTTTCAATAATGGATAGAGCATGTAGAGAATAGATCAATAAGGAAATACAGGACTTGAACAATGCTCTAAACCAGCTAGACCTAATAGACATATATAGAACATGTCACCCAAGAGCTGCAGAATACACATTCTTCTCTACTGCACATGGTCCATTCTCCAGAGAGACCATATGTTAGATCACAAAATAAGACTCAGTAAATTTTTAAAAATTTGAAATTATGTAATATGTCTTCTCTGCCCATAGTAGACTCAAGCTAGAATAGGTAATAAAGAGAGAAATGGAAAACTCAAAAACATGTGGAAATTACACAATATATTCTTAAACAAGAAACTACAAAGAAAATTAGGAAATACATTGAGGTGAATGAAAATGAAAAGCAGCTTACCAAAAACTTATGGTATGCAGTGCTGAGAGGGAAATTTATAGCTTTAAATGCTTACATTAAAAAAAAGAAGATTTCAAATCAGAGACCTAACCAGAGGACCTAGAAAAAAAGAGCAAACTAAACCCAAAGTGAGCAGAAGGAAGGAAATAATCTCTTATTTCCTTTCATTTAGAGCAGAGCTAAATGAAATAGAGACTTAAAAAACAATCAACAAAACCAAAAGTTTGTTCTTTGAGAAGATCAGTAAATGCAACAAACCTTTAGGTGTACAAAGAGGAAAAGAGAGAGGACAACCAAAGTCAGAAATGAAAGGGGGTGGCATTACTACTGAACCCACAGAAATAAAAATGTTCATTGGAGGATACTATGAACACCTGTTCACCAACAAATTAGAGAACCTAGGTGAAGTGGACAAATTCCTAGAAATACAAACTATGTATACTGACTAGAGAAGAAATAGAAAATCTCAACAATCAAATAACTGGTAAGGAGATTGAATCAGTAATCAAAGACTTGTCAACAAAAGAAAGCCCAGGACCAGATGCCTTCATAGTTGAATTATACCACACATTCCAAGAATTAACACCAGTCCTGCTCATACTCTTTTAAAAACTTGAAGTGGAGGGAATGCTCCCTAACTCATTCTTTGAGGCCGTCAACCTCATACCAAAGCCAGATAAAAATACAAGAAAAGAAAATTACAGACCCAAATCCCCTATGTATATGGATGCAGAAATCCTCAAGAAAATCCTAGCAAACCAAATCCAACAGCATATTAAAAGAATTATATACCATGATCAAGTAGGATTTATCTCAGGTATGCCAGGGTGGTTCAACATAAGAAAATCAATTAATGTAACATACCACATTAAGAGTATGAAGGGAAAAAGAAAAAAGCATATGACCATCTCAGTTGACACAGAAAAGGCATTTGACAAAATCCAGCACCCTTTTTGATAAACACTTAGAAAACTAGTGATAGAAGGAAATCTCAGTATGGTAAAGGACATATATGAAAAACACGCAGCTAACATCACACTCAATAGTGAAAGTGGAAAGTTTTCCCTCTAAGATCAAGCACAAGATAAGGATGCCCACTGTCACCACTGTTATTTAACATTGTAATGAAAGTTCTAGCCTTAAGCAGAAAAAAAGAAATAAAAGGCATCCAAATTGGCAAGGAAAAAGTGAAACTTTCCTTAATTGTAGACGACATGATCCTGTATACAGAAAACCCTGAAAAATACACAACAAAGTTACTAGAACTAATAAATGAATTCAGCAAATGGAGGGGTACAAGATGAACATGCAAAAATCAGTAGTGTTTCTATACACTAGTAATGAACAATCTAAAGGAGACATTTTTTAAAAATTCCATTTACATTAGCAACTAAAAGAGTCAAATTTCTAGGAATAAATCTAATCAAGGATGTAAAGGACATGTACATAAAAAATTACAAAACATTACTAAAAGAAATCAAGACCTTAAATAAATGGAATGACATTCCATGTTCATGGATTGCAAGACTAAATATTGTTAAGATGTCAATTCTACCCAATGCGATTTACAGATTCAACACAGTCCCAATCAAAATTCCAGCAGCCTTCTTAGCAGAAACAGAAAAGCCAACATCAAATTTACATAGAGGTGACCCTGAATAGCCAAAGCCATCTAGAAAAACAGTGAAGTTCAAAGACTCTCACTTTCTGATCTTAAAACTTACTAAAAAGCCACAGTAATCAGAATAGCATGGTACTGGCGCAAGGACAGACATATAGGCCAGTGTATTCAAAATGAGGGTTCAGAAATCAACCCTCAGGTTTATGGCCAATAGATGTTTGACAAGGCTGCCAAGCCCACTCAATTGGGAAAGAAGAATCTCTTCAGTAAATGGTGCTGAGAAAACTGGATGTCCATATGCAAAAGAATATAAGTGGATACCTACCCTATACCACATACAAAAAAAAAAAATCAATTCAAAATGGATCAAAGACCTAAATATACGGACCAAAACTGTAAAACTTGTAGAAGAAAACATAGCAAAGCATCTTCAGGTTTTTGTGTTAGGGAGTGGTTTCATAGACTTTATACCCAAAGCACAAGCAATAAAAGAAAAACATAGATAAATAGATCTCATCAAAATTTAAAACTTTTGTGCATCAAAGAATCTATTGTGAAAGTAAAGGCATCCTACAGAATGTGACAAAATATTTGGAAACCACATATCTAATAAGGGTTTAATATCCAGAATATGTAAAGAAATTCTACAGTAAAAAATAAAAAGACAATTCAATTTAAAAATAGGCAATAGGGGTCGGATGTAGCTCAACTGGTTGGGCGTCCGTCTCCCATATGGAGGGACCCGGGTTCGATCCCCAGGACCTCCCAGTAAAAAAAAAAAAAAAAACAATAAAAATAGGCAATAGACTTGAATAGCCATATCTCCAAAGAAGATATGCAATTGGCCAAAAAAGCACATGAAAAGATACTCAACATCATTAGTCATTAGGGAAATGCAAATCAAAACCACAATGAGATGAGTAGAATGGCTACTATTGAAAAAAGGTAAGTATCGGAGAGGAGATGAAGAAATAGGAACACTCTTCATTGTTGGAGGGAAGACAGTTTGGCAGTTACTCAGAAAGTTAAGTATAGAATTACCATATAACCTGGGACTCTCACTTCTAGGTATATCCCTGAAACAGTTGAAAGGAGGGACTCAAACATATTTGTACACTGATGTTCATGGCAGCATTATTCACAATTGTCAAAATATGGAAGCAAACCGAGTGTCCATCAACTGAGAATGGGTAAACAAAATGTATATACACACAATGGAATATTATTCAGCCATAAAAATGAAAGAAGTTCTGATGCATGTGACAGCATGGATGATCCTTGAAGACATCATGTTGAGTGATATAAGCCAGACCTCCCAAAAAACCAAATATTGTATGATTTCACTGATATGACGTAATTAGAATGAGAAAATTCCTGGAGGCAGAAACTAGAATATAGGTTACCAGAAGGCATGGTGTAGGAAGAATGGGGAGTTGATGCTGAAATTGGACAGTTTCTGTTTGGGGTGATGGAAAAGTTTTGGTAGTGGATGGGGAAAAGTTTTGGTAGTGGATGGGGGTGATGGTAGCAAAATAGTGTGACTGTAATTAACAGCACTGAAATAAATATTTGAATGTGACTAAAAGGGGAAATTTTAGGTTGTATATATGTTACTAGGGATAAAACCCATAGAACTGTACAACACAAAGAGAACTATAAAGTGAACCATGTACTATAAATAACAACAGTTATAATATTCTTTCATCAATTGTGAAAAAACATACTATGCTAGTGCATCGTGTTGATAAGAAGGGTAGATATATGGGAACTCTTTCTGCATGATTTTTCTATAAATACATCTTCTCTAACAAAAAGAAAATTAAATATCACAGTAAAAACTTATATAGCAGATGGTATTTTTCAAAAATAGGTCTTTCAAAGCTCTAAAATGGAATAATTTATGACTTTTCTCAGTTTTTCATCAATCTGTGGCAAACAATCCTCCAGTAAAAATGTACAGTGAGTTTAGGTTTATATTTTTATTCCATATGAGAGAACACTGAAATGCCTTTTTGTCTCTGTCTTTTGGTGCAGATGTTTGGTTGAATTTTACAAGGATAATGCTAATTTGTTGGTTGCTGTTTTAATGCCAGAACTTAGAGTTGTGTGTTGCCTTGAATAGTAAAGAGACTTAGATTATAAATCAACATTAGAATAATACTCTCAGCCAATTCAACCTGAATGGGTTCTGGCATTAGATCAGCTTGTTTACAGAAACTATTTAAATGTGTAACTTTATTTTCCTTTCTGTGCTTCTGTTATTAATACACAGATCTCTGGTACGGAGAGTGCGATTCTTAATTTATTTTGACAAGTACTTAGGTTTTTTAAATCTAAATAACCCCACTCTGCTTGATCTAAAATAATGTAGTCTTCTATGGAGATTGAGGAAAAGGAACATATCTGATTCAGAAATCTAAAACTGAAATGGGCAAAGATAGATAAGGTAGAAGCAAGACCCTTCTTCAGACTGTATTTTTCAAAGGGTTTTCTCACCTCCCTCTGAACTATTCAAATCAAATCCCCAGATAATGCTCACCCTCTGTTTGGCTGCCTTTGTATAACTACAATGGTTTGGGGAGGCTCACTATGAGCCTAGGGGAGCATCAGAAAAGGGGGTCAGCAAGGATGGTAGGCAAAGAAGCAATGAAGGCCCATGGGGCATATTATGGAAGAGGGAGTGCAATTCTAATTACAAGGAGTGATAAAAGTATCTGAAAGCAACTATGTGAATTGTGAAATAGACATTTAATTTTCTCTACAACCAGATAATAATCATGGTTGTTTTTGTTTTTTTTTAGCTTGCTAAAGCCTACATTTACCTCCTTTTCTTACTCAAATCCTATCAAAATGACAAAAGAAACGTGAAAATAAGAATAAATCCCAAGGATTACAGGAAAGCCTGAGCAGTCCATCAGCAAACCAGAACAGTGAGAATATTCAGTGTCTAATAATGCAGATAGAATCAGACCTACTGAGGAATCTGCAGCCCCAGGCAGGCAAAAGAGGTCCTTCCAAAGTAACATTTCTCAGAGGATCTTCATACCACTCTCAAAAATCAGAGTAAGAGGACAGGCCTTGGGCAGTCAGTTGAAGACTGCATCTGTCAGCTGCATCTGTCCCCTCCTGTAGAAGCAGTTAACGTCATAGTGGGAGGCTTCCGGTGTGAATATTAAGGCCAGAGAAAAGGGGCTGTATTCCAAATAACTGGTGGTTTCCAAGGGAACCTTGGAACCTCCATAGCCAGGAGAAAAAATGACCAGCACTTCTTAGGGTGCTTAAGCTTTGAAGATGGGGAGCCTCATCCTTGGAGGTAATGATTCAGGAAGGCTGGGATGGGAACCAGGAATTTCCATTTTACAGATGCACTTCTGGTCATTCTTATGCCCTTGGTCCAGGAACCACCTTGTGAGAAACCCTGCATAAAAGGAAAACATGCCTTAAATCATGGACCCCTTTCATTTCCTAGCAATACACACTCACCCAATAGAGATCATCTGTTCCAGTGGGTCTAGCATATTGGAATCACCTGTGCTGCCCAAACAACAAAAATGCTGCCCTAGCCCTACCCCAGACTAGTCAAATAAAATTTTCTTTTGGTGGGGCCCTCGGCATCAGTATTTTTATAAAAAGACCTTCCACCCCCAAGCGCATTTTGATGTGCAAGCAGGGTTGAAAATCAGTGATCCAGACCCTCAGCCTGGTCACTAAACATTTGAACCAAACCAGTGGCAATAAGGAAAGAAATTAACCTCAAGTAGTGGAAGAACTAATCTCCGGAAAACCTGATACATCAGAAATGAGAAGATAACTTTAAAATCTGTATAATTTAGGTCCTCAAAGGGCAGTGAGAAGCTATTCCTTAAATTATAAAAAAGGAGGATGTATGGAGCTAGTTTGAAATAAAAGCAGTGTTCCTAGAAATTCAGAGTTTGCTTGCTGAAGTAACAATAAGAGACTTTTATGTAAGACTTTCTTATTATTAATATCGTCTATGTCTCTTAACTTCTTTTTGATATTTTTTATGACTTTTTCTCCCATGCCTTTTGTGATTCCTTCAGGTCCATTATCCAATTCACTGATTATCTCTTAAGCAAACTGATCTGATTTTGACCTATCCATTATGTATTAAACTTTATTTGCCATGTTTCTCATTTCTAGCAGTTCTATTTGATTCTTTTTCAAATCAGCATAGTTATTTTTTATACTGTCTTATTTCTCATTCTGATATTTGATTGTATATTTTTTTCCTTTAAATATATTAAACATACTTATTTTATATTCTCTATCCGATAGATCCAAAATCAGAAGTCTCTAAGGGTCTGATTCTGGTAGTAGTTGTTTCTGCTAGCTGTTGCTTATGGTGGCTGTGACAGGCAGAATATTGGCTCCTCAAAGATGTCCACATCTTAATCCCTGAAACCTGTGACTGTGTTACTTTATACAGCAAAAGGGCTTTGCAGCCATGATTGAGTTGTAGATCTGGAGATGGGGTTTTACCCTCAGTTATCTGGGTGGACCCATTATAATCACAAGAGTCCTGTAAGAGGGAGGCAGGATCAGAGTTGGTATGAGTTGCGATGTTGGAAGTGAGAGGTTGAAGTGATAAGAATTGGTCATGACCTCTCATGTGGGAACAGGGTGCCCAACCTCTTGAACCACATCCATTCCTTGCTCATTGCATCAGTTTGTTGCATCAGCCCATCTTCTTTAGGAGTCACTGGGAACCGAACCCATGACCTCCCATGTGGGAGGCAGGTGACCAACTGCTTGAGCCACATCCACTCCCCCAGCCCTTTCATAGTTTTTAACAATTGTTTCACAACAATGCAAGATATTGGTGGTGGGATAATACATGGGAGCTCTGTATGATGATATGCATGTTTGTTTTGTAAATTCACAAAATTTACTGTACACTTATTGTTTATGTATGCTCAAGTATGAATGATATACTTCAATAAAATATATATACATTTAAAAAAAAAAAAAAAAAAAAGAATTGGTCATGAGCCAAGGGATGCAGGCAGCCTCTAGAAACTGAAAAAGTCAAGGAAACAGGCTTTTCCCTGTAGCCTCCAGAATGGATGCAGCCTTGCCAGCACTTTGATTTTAGACCTCTGACCTCCAGAACTGTGAGAATGTAGATTTGTGTTTCAAGCCACTAAATTTGTGGTAATTTGTTACAGCAGCAGTAAGAAACTAATACAGATTTTGGTTCCCTGAAGTGTGGTACTGCTGTAACAAATACCTGAAAATATGGATGTGACTTTGGAATTGGGCAGTGGGTAGAGACTGGACGAATTTTTAGAGGCATGAAAGAGCCTAGTTTACCATTAAAAGGCTGTTGGTAGGAATATGGACTTAAAGGTACTGCTGGTAGTGACAGCTTAGAAGGAAGTGAAGAGCACAGTAAAGAAAACCTATCAACTTAGAGAATACCTAAATTATCATGAAGTCTGTTGGTGGAAATGTGGACTTCAAAGGCACTGGTGGTGAGGGTTCAGAAGGAATGGAGGAACACGTTATTGGAAACTGGAAGAAAGGGGATATTTTTATATAATGATAGAATATTTGGATATTTAACTGAGATTTCCAAGCCAAGTTTTAAAGGTGTGACCTGGTTTATTTTATTTTATTTTTTATTGCACACAGGAAGTTTATTGGGAAGCTCTCCCAATGGAGGGGACCTGAAAAATAGACTTCAGCTCTCCCGCCAGCATAGCAGGGGTCTGAAGAGAGACTTCAGCCCCTCTTGCTGCTTATAGTAAAAGATGAGAGGAAAAAGCAATTTAGAGGACTGTCAAACCAAAAGGAACCAGGACTTGATGTGGAAAATTCTCAGCCTATCCAGATTGCAACAGATGCTAAACCTAAGAGACTCACAGTCAGGAAAGCATGCTGTGGAGAGAAAGCCAAGCTGGACAGCCTGTTATTAGTGCATTAGAAGGATCAAAGGGTCAGGATATTCAATCACACAGAGCTCTTGAAGAGATTTAGACATATGATTTATGTATTCCTTCAGCCATTTTAGCAGAATCCCAAAATAGACATGGGATTATCCAGAAAAGATCTGTGGAGAAGCCCTTTGTCTAATGGAGCAAATACCAAAGCATAAAGAACCTGATACATCAGAAATTAGAAGATGTATATGGAAGACCCTCACAGTTCTTGAGGATTTTATATCAGCAGAAACACTGCCAGCTTGTGCTGAAAGGGACAGAGAAAGACGAAATTAAAGAAGACTCTTAGGCTCTCAAAATTCTGTAGGCAGGAAAACAGGCTGATAAAATACTCAGCTACAGATACTGCTCCCCTTCATTAAAAAGGAAGGATAACTCAGAGGGTACAGCCAGAGAATGGAGGTTCAAATTACAGAGGATTACCCCCAGGCCTTTGAAACCTCATGGAATTTGCTCTGCTGGCTATTGAAATTGCTTGGGATGGGTAGCTCTTTTTTTCCTTCAATTTTCTCCCTATTTGAATGGGAATGTCTGTAACTGCCCCACCATTGTATTTTGGGAGCAGATAACTTTTTTCTAATTTTGCAGGTCCACAGTTGGAGAGCAATTTTGTCCCAAGGTCGATCGTACCTAGAGTTTCACCCATATCTGACTTAAATGATGAGACTTGGGACTTTTGAGATGGTGATGTTTAGATGAGATTTTGGACTTTGAGTTGATGCTGTCCTAGGTTGAGCCTTTAAGGGCTGTTAGGATGGCATGAAGGTATTTTGTATGTGTAATAGACAAAAATCTTTGGGGACCAGAGGGCAAACTGTGGGCATACTCCTCAAAGAAGTCTACATCCTAATTCCTGACACCTTATATGGCAAAAGGGACTTTGCCGATGTGATTAAGTTAAGGATCTTGAGATGAGATTATTCTGGATTATCTGGAAGGCCCAATAATATCAGAAGGATCCTTATAAGAGGGAGGCAGTGGAGTTGGAGTTAGAAGGTGTAAGGACAGAAGTAGAGGTCAGAGAGGAGAGAAGATGCTATATTGCTGGTTCTGAAGATGAAGGAAGAGCCCATGTGACAAGGAATGTAGGTAGCCTCTGGAAGCTGAAAAAGCCGAGGATTTTCACCTGAACCCTCCAGAAGGAGTGCTGCTCTGCTAAGACCTTGATTTTTTTTACCTTTAGACTTATAAGCTAACAGTTTTGTGTGGTTTTAAGCTGCTAAGTTTGTGGTAATTTGTTAGCAGCAACAATAAGAAACTAATACAATGGCCTATTTTGTTTGTTGGTTTGTAATTTTCTTATAATCAGTTTATGTTCAATGTTACTTTATGCACATTCATTTTCTGTGGCAGGTGTATTTCTGTAAAGAGAATTTTTGCTTCGTCAACCAGGCATCAAGGGCTCTCTACCCCAAAACTATTTAAAATTCAGCTACTAGCTTAAGGTATTTCAGACTACATAGGTAGTATGAATTCAATCTGCAAACTCATATTAGGGGAAGCTTATGGTTATGATTTTCAAGAAAGAGGTTTATTTTCCTTCTTTCCATTGAACAACAAGGATGAGGCACCATTTTCCTTGCTGTTACCCTTTGTGGAGCTGATTTGTTTTTTAATTTACTGACTTACATAGAGAGTACCCTTTTAGGGGCTCCCAGCTGCATGTGGGGGTCTTTAGTCCATCTCCCCATCTTATTTAGGCCAAGGCTCTTTCTCCTGGCTCTGCTTAAAACAATGGGTTATTAGAGATTGACAGATGAATGCCTTTTAAGCCACCCTTGTGCCTTTTTTTTTTTTTTTCCCCTCTTCTCTCTTTGGATCTTATTTTGTTTTCAGCCTTTGAAGGTTTCTCATATTTTCTTGAAAGTTTTGGCATGTATGTTAAAATATTTTTATATTGCATTTGGCATTTTTCAGTGTTTTGTTATCAGGAGGGATTTTCAAGATATTGACTATAGGACAGTGCTAGAAACAGAAGACTAGCATTTTAAAAAAGGTAAATCAAGTCATGCCTCTTGCTTGAAAACTTCCAGTGGCTTCCCATTACACTTGGAATAAAACCCAGCCTCCCCTCCTGCCCACACAGCCACTCCAGAGCTCCTGCCTACCTTTTTCCCTTCAGTCTGTGTTTCTTGCTTTCTTCCTTGGTCCATGCACCCGGCCCCTTCTTGTTCCTTGAACACACTGAATTCATTCTTGCCAGGGGATGATCCCACCACTGACTCTCACACTTCCCCCTGACTGCAGATGGCCAGCTCTCTCTTGTCATTCGGATCTCAGTGTGTGGCTTCCTCTGAGAAATGTTCTCTGACTCCCCAGTCTAAAGTCAGCCACCTTCCTATCACATTAAAATTGCATTCTCCACCTAGCTCTTACACTGTCTCATATGCTCCTTGCATATTTGTTCAGCTGTCTTTACCTCCTGCCACAAAGCTTGTCTTGTCCACTGCTGAGATCTTGGCTCCAGGAGCAGTATCCAGTACAATGTAATCACTCAGTAAAAATATGTTTAATGAAGTATTTCCCCTACCTTTTATGTGGTTTAAAATTCAATTCTTTATCCTTGGTATGAGATAGAGACTTTACCTTCACTTATTATATATATATTTTTTTCAGTTAGATGGCTGGCTGGCCCAATTAATGATTTATACTTTTCCCACTGATTTCAAACTCCCCTTTGTATGACATATTATATTTTAATGCAAGGATGTCTTTCTGGAAGCTGTTCTCTTTCCTTCATTTGTCTATCTCTGTACTGGTATCATACTATTTTCATACCTTGTAAGGTATACCAGTCAAATTTGAGGAGAGTTTATCCACAGGACTATTTATTAAGCAAGTTATGACAGGGTCCAGGGAAACTGCCAGAGCTAATTCACTACCCTGGGGCTTGTAACAGTGGGCTAACAGGAGGGAACTTTTGTCAGAACACAAGGGAAAGAATCATGTGGAAAGGGCAGCCTTGAGAGCAGCAGTGCCTTTGGTGGGACGAGCAGAAGGAATAAGCATCCAGACCTCTCTCCTCCCTTCCCCTGATTTTCTGCCAGCACATCCTGCTGGCTGAACCCAAACAGAAGCAGCAGGGCAGGGAACCTATTGATGGGGTCCCTAAAAGGTCAGCTCCAAGGCACAGAGCAGGGTGGAAAAGGTGGGGAGTGGATTTGGCAGGCCAAAGCGGGAGGCACACAGCACACAGGAACATCTCCCCTTAAAACTTCTTGGTTGTTTTTGCACACAGACTTTATGTGCCCAAGATGAACATTAAAAGAAATCCTCTCTCTCTGGGAAGCGGCTGTGGCTCAATCGGTGGGGCTCCCGTTTGCCATGTGGGAGGCCCCGGGTTCGGTTCCCGGGGCCTCCTGGTGGGGGCAGGCCCGCCCGCGCGGCGTGGTTGGCTGACCCAGCGAGCGCAGGCGGCAAGGGGGGGATAAATGAATAAATAAATAAAATCTTAAAAAAAAAAAAAAAAAAAAAAAAGAAATCCTCTCTATTTCCTGTTTTATGTGTTTGTGCTTACCTACTAGAAGCTGTTATATTTATTTGGGACCTATTCCTTGTTTCCTTCCATTTGAAATTCGGTATATTTACTTGGAATCTTCTATCTGTATCTCTAATCTATTTTGAGCAGTTATATCCTGTAACCCTGCTAATTAATGGGACTCCTACTCTTTGTTAGACTGTAAGGTAGTGAAACCATTTTGTGTGGTTAGAAACCTTTTCCCACCCCTGTATATAACCCAGGGTTAAGAATAACAAATAATTATGGTTACTCAATCATTATATAGATGCCTTTTTATGATGAAATAGCCAAAGGTTAATACCTGAAATTACTGAAGCCAGCTAGACTGGTCTCACCCCTGTTTATGGTTACTCTAGATTTAGCCTCATCCTTGTGTATGCTTAATTTTGTGATGATAATTCTAGATTGCCCTTACCCTTGTTTATGGTTATTCTAGAACTAGGCTCACCCTTATGTATGCTTACTATTATGATGGCAACCATGCCATCCTCCTCTGTTTAATATCCATATGAAGGAGCAGATGGAGCTCAAGTGGTTGATCACCTGCTTCCCTTGTACAAGGTCCTGGGTTTGATCCCTGGTACCTTTTAAAAACAAATGAAAAAACCAACTCTCATTGGGGAGCAGATATAGCTCAGTGGTTAAGCACCTGCTTCCCATGTACAAGGTCCTGTATTCAATCTCCAGTACCTCCTTAAAAAAAAATATATATATATATATGAAAAATCTTGTAACTGACCTTTGTTCTGTGTACCCCATGTACCCCATCCCAGAACCTTGTGACTAACCCTGGTTTGGTACCATCCCACCATCCTGTCTTAATGTTTATTAATGAAGGAACTTGTGCTGGCCCCACCCTAATTACTTATTAGCATTCTGATGTTATAAAATTTTAAAATTTCTGTAATTCGGGGAGACAGCTTGTCCAAACAAATAAACTTTCTCTTTGAAACCCTGGTATCTCAGGGTCTTGAAAGTGTGTCGGGAGGAAAGGAACCCTACTTTTGCTTGATATCATGTGGCACTCTCGGACTTTGAACTCCCTGGGTATTGGGTCTGTTTCATTTTGCTTCTCGGATATGATCAATTTTGAGTGGAGTACAAGGATTCTGAGGCTGCATCCAGCCTGAGTGTTGCATTGAGTTAAGGATGTCATTTCCCGCCACTGGAATGAAGAGTTGCAGGACATGTCCTGCATTTGATATCTTGGCATTGTACACTCAGCTTTGGACCACCGTACTCATACCTTGAGCAACAGCCAATCTTCCCTGGTACCTCTCATCTTTCTTATTTTCAGTAGACAGTGAAAGAAGAGAATGATTTAGCCTTCTGTAGAATAAAGTGATCTCTAATTTTGAAAGTACAATTAAAGAAAGCCTTAATATAACTTTGTATTAGTCAGCCAAAGGGGTGCTAATGTGAAATACCAAAAATGACTTGGTCTTTATAAAGGGTATTTATTTGGGGTAGAAGTCCACAGATACCAGGCCATAAAGCGTTAAGTTTCTTCTCTCATCACAGTCCATTGCCACGTGTTAGAGCAAGACAGCTGCCGACATTTGCCAGGGTTCAGGCTTCTTGGGTTCCTCTCTTCCCAGGGCTGCGTTTCTCTCCGGGCTTAGAGCTTTAGCTCCTGTTTCCTTGTGGAAGGTCAGTTGTAGACGATCAGGCGAACAGCTCACTTCTCTTCTCCTGGGGCCTTCTTTCCAACATCAAAACTGCTTCTCAGAAACCGCTTCAACTCTGTTCTTGCTATGCCTTTTATATTTGATTCCCCACCCACCAAGGGGTGGGGCTCAACGCCCTACTGACGTGGCCCAGTCAACGCCCTAATCATAACTTAATCGTGCCCAGATTAACAGATCAGTTTACAAGCATGATCCAATTATATTTTTGGAATTCATAATTATATCAAATTGCCAAACGGCCACAAACTTATTAAAGAAATTTAAAACCATGTGATTCTAAAATTTAATTCTGTGAGGATAGTTTGTAACCAGTTGAGACAAAAATCTAAGAGAGTTTAAAAAAAAAAAAAAAAAAAAAAAAATCATTGCTCCCTAGATCATTCTTATTGTCTTTACCATTCAAAACCTTGTAAGGTATTAAGAGCAAAAGGGGCTTTCACTGTCATGGAGTCCATCTCTGTCTTTGCAGATAAGGCTGCATATTCAAAGAGGGCAGTGATGGCACCGTGGCAAGTGTGAGCTGGAGCTAGAAGCTCATTCTCTCAAGCCTGGGTGCTATTCTTTATACCACTTGTTTCTCATTTTGAAACCAGGGTCAACTTTCTAGTATAGATGGTTTTAGTGTCCTTGCTGCTAACACAAATAGCATACAACGGATTGGCTTAAACAATGGGGATCTATTGGCGCACAGTTTTGAGGCCAGCAGAATTCCAAAATCAAGGCATCATCAAGGCAGTGCTCTCTCCCAGAAGACCATGGTGCTCTGGGGCTGGTTGCGGGAGATCCTTGGTCCTTGGGTTTCCCGTCACGCGGCAATTCACGTAGCAGCCTCCCCTGGTTTCTCTGGTCTGTTGACTTCTAGCTTCTGATTGCTGCCTGTGTCCTTCTCCTTTGAGGCCTTTTCTCTAAGTCCTCCAGTAACAGGATTAAGGCCCATCTTGAATCATTTGGGCCACACCTTAACTGAAGCAACCTCATGGGAAGGTCCTATTTACAAGGGCTCACACCCCCAAGAATGGTTTAAGCTTAAGAACATGTTTTTCTGGGGAACTTAGCTCCGAGCCACCTATTGCTTTTTCACATGGGTATTACTTTAAATGTTTGTTGAACTGAACTGATACTTTTTTAAAAATTAATGACTGAAAACAAAAGAAGGAATAAGTTACAGAAAACAAAGGGATCTGGGTTCTAGGTTCTTGGCTACTTTGCTTAAAGAAATTTAAGGACGTGCTTGCTATAGAGTAGGCAAGCAAGTAAAAAGTTTTTTGAGAAATGAGAGAAAGGGAAAGTAACACCCTAGACGTGGTGTGCTCAAGGGAGAGGCCACTGGAGCCCCAGGGTAGCTTCTTTAAGGCGGTTCTTCCTCCTCCCCCTTCCCCGTGTTGAGGAGGGATCTGAGCTGTTTGCTGTTCTAATTAGTTGCTTTTCTGCCTTCCGATTGGTTTATACTATAGACCACTCAGGTTGCAACTGTTGGCTTTCAGGGAACCAATGGGGAGGCCTTTCTATGTGGAGTTGTCTGGGGCTTTTTTGAGTCTGGGAGTTTCAGATGGGACCTGGGGACCAGGTTTTTGGCTGGCATTTGGCCATAAGGCTTTGTTTCTGAATAGCTGCTTTCCCTCAGGGCTTTCTGGGCAGGGTCTCATGGTCATGTTCTTTGTGTGTGTGTGTGTGGGGGGGGCTCTCAGCTGTGATGGTAAAGGCTTTGTTCTGACCAGCTGCCTTCCCTCCTTTCCTGTACTAACCTGCCTCAAAGGCATTAGGGAAATAAAACATTGACAACATTTAGTCGGGAAAATGAGTCAGTGGGATTCAAATAAGTTAATGATCTTTATAGATTATTTTGCCAATTCATTTGTCATTCAGCTGAGGCCTGTATAAGGAAAAACAGACTGTATTAAGCAGTTAGGCTGAGAATTGTTTGGTTTTAGGAAGAACAGGGGGAGTTTTTCTTTTGATCAGATAGAGATGTTTTTTGGGTCTCTTGCACTCTGGGTGGGGAGCACTGGAAGAGAGGAAATATGTTATGAGCTGATAATAAGGGTATTGCCATACAGATAATTTTTCCAGAGAAGGTTTTCAAGCAAACACCCTTCTTCCTGATTTTACTCTTTCAAGGGAGATATTCAGGCACTTTTCTTTTTCTTATTATTGAGCTGCCCTGGAGGGTGAATGTGGGATGGTTATAATTGAAGTTGAAAGTGCAAAGAGAGCTCCTTCCTGAATTCCTCAGTGCTCTGTGGAGGAGTAGGAGCCATCTGGTTGTGGGAAGAGGAAGCTCTTAATGAGCTCCTTTTTGTTTTGTGGGAAAGACTTTTGAATTGATTGTTAAATTCACTTTAACTCAGAAGCCTACCATGGCTTTGATATGGTATAAAGGGAGGTGATTCCGGTGGCTCTGGGATGGACATGTGCACCAGCAGCTGTTTCTCTGTGTTTTGACTCCCTTCCCCTCATTCTCCAGCACCTACCAGGCCTGCAAGTGCATGCCGTGGGAAACTTCTGACCCACCCTTTTTTTTTTTTCTGTGGTGTTTGATCCTACTCTGTTTCCAGGTGGCTTGGCCCTCCTCTGAGACAGACATCAATTGCAAAGATCAGAGTGTGCTGGCTTTTGAGGAGGTTTTTAAAATTCTGCTTTGTAAACCTGCTGTGAGATGCGGTGGCCCTTTCATATTTTCCATTCCATCTGTCTCTTGATGGGGCAAAGGGAGTGTCTTCATGTGACCAGGGGAGGCTGCAAATTCATGTCAAATTACTTTCTACATTTTTATCACCGGCCTCTAACAGCCATTGTATTTCCTTGATCTTGACATTGCTCTAGCAAGAGTAGCAGTAAGCAATAAGAAGAACAGTTTTAATACCCTAGCTAAAGCAAGAACAAAGGAAAAGTTCCCATTCATGATGGAGTTTCTTTTAAATGTCATCCTTAGTTCTTTCCTTTGTATAACATTGGGTCCTGGGTAATACTGCAAGTATTATAAAATTATATTAGTTATCTAATTAAACTTACAGTGATACCTTTTCAGGCAACCATAATGCATTTATTGACTACCTGCTATATGTCAGACACTCTGATGCTTCCACATACACCACTTCATATTTTCACAACAAGCCTACAAGATGGTAGTTATTGTTTTTATTTTACAAATGAAAAACATACCAGGTGTATATATATATGGGAGAGGCAGGATTTGAACTCAGGCCTATTGAGTTCAAAGTCTGTTCTCCTTACACTGTACAAGGAGGCCATAGACTATGGCCCAAGGGCCAAATCCAATTTGCCACCTGTCTTTGTAAATTAAGTTTTATTGGAGCATGGCCATACCCATTTGTTTACATATTGCCTCTCATGCTATAACAGCAATGTTGAGTAGTTGGGATAACATCCATATGGCCTGCAAAGCTGAAAATATTTACTATCTGGACTTTAGAAAGGGTTTGTAGACCCTTGTTCTAGACCATTGCTGATAATGGCCAAATCATTAGTAAATAGAATAGTTTTTCTGGCTGCACATGCCAAGTATAAAAACTTTTTATGAGATAGACACTATAAAAACATATCTAGCTTCTATTTGTCTGTCTCACTTTTCTTCCAATTTATTGCATTTTGTCTTCTAAATAGTTTTATGATTTCATGGAAGTAGAGGGTATACCTGTGAGTCTAAATGCCAGTTAATAATGATTTGATTTGTTTATGTAGAGATTTCCTGTCAGGAGTCTTCTAATAGATTCTGAATGGTTTTCATGAAGCATAAAGTTTTCAGCGGGTCTTTCTTTCTTGAGGTTTTGAAAGAGTCAAGTAATGTTTTAGCATGAAGAGTAGCAAGTTCTACAACTTTCATTTTGAAAGGGGAAATTTCCTGTGTTTTTACCTAATGTTAATATACTATTATATGGCCAAACTCTAGCCAAGGTAGGATTGAAGAAATATTGGTATCAGTTTATGCTTCTCAGGCTTGTTATATACCTAGAAGGATGTAAGTTGTAAGGCAGCAGTTTTCAAATGTCAGCATCCTTAAGAAACACTTGGGATGCTTGGTAAAGGTAGATTCCCAGGCACCCCTTCCGCCCCCACCCCCCAAAGATTCTGTGTCAGTAGGTATGCTGCTGCAGGTGCTTCTGATACTTCTGAGGTCAAGCTGGCCTTGGGGATGGAGTCAAGCCTCAATGCAGTGATTCTAGATAATCCAAATATCAATATTATTCATGACTAGTTATCTCTCCCGGTTTATTTTATCTTGGAATGTGATTAGTAACTATAAACTCTAAATGTTTATTTAATTAAAATATGGGAAATAAAATTAAAGTGCTGTAAATGTACTTTAACTGCTTCTTTCACTGCCACTAATAATGACAATAGCATTTTATGTTTACATAGTGTTTTATAGTTACATAGTTCTTCATTACACACATCTCATTTACTTTTTATGTCAACCCTTGAGGTAGATACGGCAAATAGTATAATTTTCATTCATCGTATGAGAAAACTGAAATTTAGAAAATGAGTGATTTTTCTCCCCAACATGGCACAGCTAGTAAGCAGTGTGCCCAGATTATACCACTTCTAATTACTAGTTGTGTTCTCTTTGGTGTACCATAATGTTCTTATTATTTTTGGAGGAAAATATAATCATTTTATGACTCATTGCCCTCTGTTGAGGATGAGCTGTCCATAGTGTCCCAAAGGTGACTCAGTGTTTAGGTGATCATAGATATTTGCAGATTGGCAAGTCAGTTTGTCTTTTGTAGACCATTCTTAGCATAGAAAAAGAAATTTCTCTTTTTTTTTTTTTTTTTTTTTTTTTTGGCAGAAACTTTATAAGACAGGTCGGGAGATGCAGGAAAGGATCATGGACCTCCTGGTGGTGGTGGAGAATGAAGATGTAACTGTTGAGCTACTTCAAGTGAATGAGGACTTAAATAATGCCCTCCTTGGATATGAGAGGTGAGCTGATGGTGTACTCCCTCCAATCTTCCCCCAATTTCAGTTTCACCACCAGGTACTCAGCATTGTTATTAAAGTGCCCACAAGGTAAAGTGCTCTGGAAGATCAAGAATGAGTTCTTGACAAAGCCACTTTCCTTTTGAGATACAGGACTTTGGTTCCAGCTTTCTGGGAGCTTGCAGTGTGACTTGCAAAGAGAGTGAGCGAGCACCTAGGCTCTTGGCGCTTTCTTGGGCATCCTTGATCAGTGTAAGCTATATTTACATACTAACCTGTGAGCAGGGCCTGGATCTTTCTCGCCATGTATTGTCTGCACTGGGCCCATGGTAGGCTCTCCAGTAGATGAATGGTATAAAGAAAGCATCTTGGGAAAGTGAGGTTTCACCAAAATTTTCAGTTGGAGAAGAACATGGAATAGTAAAGAAAAGTGGAGTGAAGAGAGTATTTTATATGGTAGTCTATACCAAAGCAGAACAGCAATAGAAGAAATTTTATACTGGGACATAGATTTTAAAAAATATTTATAGCCATGCAGAAATGTATGATGACAAAAATTTAAAATACTCATAATTTTGTCACTTATTTAACATTTTAGATTTTTCTTATGCTTTTGTTGTTGTAATCACAAAGAACATTTCTCCCTTGATTTTATTCACTGTATAACAAATATTTTTGCATCCTGTGTTTCTAAAGCTTTTGGTAAACCATTGTTTTTAATAACTACATAATGGTCCATGTTTATCTTGCAGCTCATTTATTATTGGACACTTAAGTTGTTTTTAACTAATTTATTCATTCATCAAAATACTGGTCTGCCAGTCTAATATAATAGTGTGGCTTTTAGTCAGGAAGACAATGTTAAATCATATATATGAATGTACATACTTGGAAATTGAAATAAATGTGATGAAATCAAAAGTATAGGGGGTCTGTTTGATGAGAGTAAAAGCTTGACCTAACCCAGATTAGGGCAACAGGGAAAGGAATGTTTCTGTGAGGACATGCCATTTAAACTGAAAATTACAGGCTGAGGAGGAGTTGACAAGAAAAGGAGTAAAGAAAGAACTTGTATAGTTTGTGAAGCTATGGGAAAGAAGTATAGATCTTAGAAGAGAATGTGTGCCCAGAGTCCAGTCCCAAGGAACTGCAGCATGCTTTGATATTGACAAGTACTTTTTCTCAGACTTATATAAAGTGCTATATATACACCTTAGCTCCAGGCAAGTCCCTCAGTCCCTCTTTCCAACCCTACTCTTTAGCCCCTCCGATTAAAAATTCTGGAGGCTTTGAGAGTCTCAAACTTTGTCTAGCTCATTTCTCAATAGAAGTGGTATTCACATTTTAGGTAGGACAGTTTCCCCTTGCATGGCCTTTATTCCCTAAATACTGGAAGTGTACCCCACCCCTCCCCCCAATTAAAGTGACATTTCTAGATACCCTTAGGAGTACTGCTTCTGTTAAGAATTACTGGGAATGCTTAATAGCACAGTAGATATATATTTCCAACCAGCTGATAAAGAATGAGACTAGTGTAGCAAAAGGGAAAGAATTGAATAGGCCTGGATACAAATCTAGTTGATGATCCTGAACAAGCCACTTAACTTTTCTAATGTGCAGTTTATTTTAGCTATTAAAGAGGCTAGTAATGCTTATTTAGAGGTGTGTTGTTGTTTTTTTTAATTTGTTTTATTTTTTGAGGATTAAATGAGATCATGTATATAAAAGCACCTAGCAGGGTTCTAACACATTGACACATTAAATACTGACTTATTATCCTCTTCCTCATTAATGTCTCACTGAGCCTTTTAATTTATTCACTGAGCCTTTTAATTTATTGAGCAGATATTTTTCCACTGATCATGAATGAACCAAGTGACATAAAACCAGTAGTTGCTTTTTTCCTTGACTATCTAATATTTACTGCCTATTAGGGACAACAGCTATTCAAATTCACAATCCTTGCCCTCTGTTTCCTGTGATACAGATCTTTGTAAGTAAAAAAAATATACAAGAAAAAAATGGGTTTCAGTATAGCACTGCCTCCAAATTTTACTTTGGGGAATTCTGTTACAAACCCTGAAACTGCTGACTTAAAGACTTTCTCTGAAGGGAATATGCATTTATCAGTCTAGATGTGAGAAAATTGGGTTGCTTAAGTAATTGGCTCATTCTGATTTAGCTTTGAACCATGTGTGCTAAAGTGACTGCAGTAAGTTGTGTGACAGAAACATTTAAGTCTTAAGTTTCAGAAAGAGATTCTTGCCCCTAGAAAAGATACTACTCTCCTTGGTCATAGTCCCTTTCCTCGTTTTCAAAGCCAGCCATATCTGGTCTAATCCTTTTCATACCACTCTCTTCCTCTACTGCCTCCCTCTTCCACATTTAAGGATGCTTGTGATTACATTGGACCCACTTGGGTAATTCAGGGTAATCTCCCTATTTTAAGGTCAGCCAACTAGCAACTTTCCTTCCATTTGTGACCTTAATTCCCCTTTGCCATGTAACCTAACATATTCACTACTTCCAGCAATTAGGATGTGAACATCTTGGGGAAGTACAGAATTATTTCTACCTATCACAGTCTACCTTCTGGCCTGCCAGAAGATTCATATCTGCCCCACATGCAAAATATATTCACCCCATCTCAGCATCCCCAAAAGTCTCAACCCATTACATCCAGGAAATATTTGTGTAAATAAGGAAATGGAGATTTATTTTTCAGAGTTTTGCCTGTGATGGTTGTTCAAATGCAGCACATAACTGACTAGCATACAAGAAATCATTTCTGTAAATAGAAGGAAAAAAAAAAACACATTTGTTTTAGAAGGGCAAAAATCCTTAAACCTAAGTGCATGTTCAGATTCAATATACACTTTTAGACTTTTAAAGTATTTAGGCTTATGGAGTCAGTGTGTCATACAGTGACTCAGTTTGCAGAACAATTCCACATTCATTCATTTTCTACATCTATATCATCTATCTTTCTTTCTGTCTATCTGATTTTCCCTGAAAATAACTTTCTGAGGGAAGTTATTCAGATGTTGTTATTCCTTTTTAGCAGATGGAAAACTGAGTTTCAGGAAGTCATAGCTATGGCTACTAAATAATAATGCTGACACTTAAACTTTGGACTTCTGTCTTTGACATCACTATTTTTCATATCTATTCTGCTATTTATTTAACTGCCCCTCCTTTACCCCCAATGTATAAGCAGTGTAAAATTAAACTAGTGTTATAAAAGATCAGTATTCTTAGTATGTGCCATTCTCTTATAAAAATGAAGCTAAACAGTGAAGATATTTTAAATGTATTTGAATTTTTATGGTAAAATTCTTTATAATGGCAAAATTGGGAACAGCATGAATATTTGAGATAAGAAGAATGGTTAAATATGATACATTCATAAGGTAAAACAGGAAGCCCTTAAAAATTGTATTTCTGTATAATATTGTTCCTGGAAAAATGTCCAAAACATAATCAAATTTGGATATGGAATTACATAAAATATAATTTCAATTAAGTTTAAATATAGATTCACTTACAGAAAAAAAAAACTGGAAGGAAATACCTCATAATGTTAACAGAGACCATTTCTGGGTGATGGAATTAATATTGTTTTTAATACTTTACCCTTTTCTCACAGTTTTCTCTAATAGGCTTTATTACCTCCATAAACTGGAAAACAATTGTTAAAATTCTTGTACTGGGAATTGAGTGGGAGTAGGGCTGATTTTCTTTTTTCTAAAGATGTGTGCATTAATAATTTGTTAAACTTTGCAGCATTTTCATATGTTTTTCTTTTAAATATTTCTGTTTTGCTAATTTAAACAGGTTTACTAGAAACCAACAAAGGATTTTGGAGCAAAAGAAGAGCGGGGAGGAAGCCACCAATGTAAGTGAATAGAAATATTATAAAATAAACAATTGGACATTTTACTATACAATTAAACATTGTATAGTACTATAGTTGAACATTGTATGGTAGTAGGAAACAAGGTTTGCCTAAAACAGGTCTTTAAAAAAGGAGACATGTATTAACAATTTGAGAGTGGTTTTGGTGGTGCAGAATATTTGCCTTAATAACTTGATGTTATTAAGTTAACAACAGATCATAAAAAGATTCCCTAATTAAGCAGAAACCCATGTAGGTGATAAGATGTGATTAGTATTAGTGTTGCCTACTGAATGGAGAATTCTCGCTCAAAATGCATCCTAATAGGATCCCGCTCCTTCCAAAGGAGAGTCATTGGGAGGAAAGTGGAATAAAGCACACGACATATTTTTTTCTAAATTGTGTTTTTGTTTGCTTTGTTTTCAGACTGCTGCTGAGCCTTCTGCTCCATCCTGTGATCTCCTCGACTTAAGTCCCAGCTCCCCGACTCCTAGGGCCACTCTGCGAGAAATCAATGCCATGAACGCTCAGCTTTCAGACTTAAGTAAATAAGCACTCAGACCTTTTCAAACCAGTGGAAGAGCTTGATGTGAATTGGTTCTCCTTGGTTTCATGATTAAATGCCACCTAAGAAAGATTGAAATTAGTGTGAATTTCAGAGAACTATATCAGGAGATGTAATTACTTCCTGGCAAACGGTTGGGTCAAACCCAGTATAGAGATAGGATGTATCTGGGGAAGGAGGTCTTTGAAACTCATTCCACTGACTTAGAATCTCATGCAATTTCCCTGGCCTGTTTTGTAGAGGTTGTTCACCTCCATGACCAATACCTAAACTACTCAGAACCCTATTTCTTATTATTTTTGGGTTTTTCTGTTATACCATAGGATCAGATAGAAAATTTGGTGCAGTCAGATGATGGAGAAATTTAGGAATCACAAGGCTTAATCCATAGAGAAAAGCACAGGTGCTAGAGCCAGAAGAGTCCAAGTTGAAATTCCAGCTCTGCCATCCACCCTTTGAGATGCCCCTTTATAAAATGGGAACACTAGTTGCCTTAAAGTGTTGCTGTGTGCGTAAATGAAATGATGTTTATAAAATGCATTGTAGGCTTAGGGTTACCCATCTTATCTCTCTTATTTGGTATCTTCCACTGTCCTTATTCCCAAAAAGTTCTGGTAAATTACAAAATAAAGATAAGGAAAAATACTGAAATCCAGAAGTTTTGCCAAAGTAAAACCAGTATGTTTTTCTCTTGTTAATTGGGTTTCTCCAGAGTAAAAAAAAAAAATCAATATCACTGGGTTTGTGGTTTTCTTATAACTTCCACCCACTTCTAAAATGTTGGCTACTTGCTTGTGTGGACTAGTGGGATGTGTGGTGTCAGTTGCGTTGGAGTCTTCTTGGGTTTTTATCAAGTATTTTCAGAGAAGGGAAAATAATTATTCCCTTTAGGGTGCTTCACTTAGGATTTTGGGAATTTAAGAGCTTAGGGAGGTCACAGTAGATAGCCACATAAACCATTTAGCCTTTTACTTTCATGCTTGGCAGAACAGGTCATGTAAAATCCCTTCCATTCTTGATCAGCTTGGAATTTTAGAAAACCCAATTCAATAACATTTGTTACCTTTACAACAACCTTTTTGTGGAAGAAAATTTCTTTCCAACTATCATACATGATGCTTTAAAATTTCTGTTTGAAGAAATATCATGGTTTTATGGGGACAGAAGTCTCTAATTAATGTTTAATTTGGTTATTTTTTACTATGGAAAGTTCAGTAGAAGAATTGGCAGTGTTTTAAAACCAAGCAACAAGTCCATTTTGTGTTCCAGATTTAAGCTCTCCAAGTCCTGTTGTAACAAACAACTTGAAACCCAGTCTTCATCTACCAGTGGATTTGCTAGCCTCTGAAAATACAGAAATACCCCTGTAAGTATGTCAGAAAAACTTCAGAACTAATATCATGACATTCTGACTTCTTCTATGTAAGAAAACATGGCATAATAGAAAAAGTAGAGACTTAGCAATCAGATAGTCCTGAGCTAGAGTCTCAGCACTATTACCTAGATGACCATGAAAGTGACCCTTCATTTTTTTTTCTCTTAAAAATACTTTCTAGGATTGTCAAAAGGTTCAACAAGATACTGTATGTAAAGCTCCCAATATAGTACTTGGTACATAACGAGCTTTCAAAAAATTGTCTCTTCTGTTATTTTTTAGTGGTAACAGGAATATAGTCATAAAAGGCAACTGAGGAGAAAAGAGGCTCAAAATTGTAATGGTTACATCAATTACAGAGCACTTGCTATGTGCCAGGCAGTTTGCTAAGCTCTTTCTGTTTATGTCATTTTGTCTTCTAGAATGTTCTGGGGTCAGTGCTGTTACTTTTTGAAGAGGAGACTGAGACCTAGAGGGAATAGAACTTGCTTAGGTTCATATAGCTAGGATGTAGCAGAATTGATGAGTTTATAGTTCACCAAAAATAAATACAGATGACCTGTAAACTGTGTAAAAATGCTCCTCACTTATAGTAAGAGAAATGTGAGACTACTTTGACTTTTTTTTTTTTTTATCTCTCCGATTGGTAAAAATCCAAATGTTTGATAACATACTCTGTGGGCTGTGGAAAAGCAGATAAAAGCAGATACAATCACAAAATTTTGCAACCCTTTCAAGAAGCTAGAGGCAATATATGTCAAAATGATAATTCATTTACTTTTTTTTTTTTTTTAAATAATAAACATTATTTTTAGAGGAGTTTTAGATTACAGAAAAGTTACATCGAAAGTAGAGCCCATGTGGCTAGTCATTGAGCTCTGGTTTCCCACATATGAGGTCGAGGGTTCAATCCGCTGCCTCGATACCTTAAAAAAAAAAAAGTATAGGGCAATCCCATAACGCCCTTCCTCACCCTGGTCCCTATTATTAACATCTTACTTTAGTGTGGTACATTTGTTACAATTGATGAACCAGTATTGAAGCATTGCTACTAACCAAGGTCTATAGTTGACATTATGGTTTACACTTGGCACTGTACAGTTCCATAGAGTTTGACAAATGTATAGTGTCATTTACCTGTTATTGCATCATACGGAACAATCCCAATGCACTAAAAATGCCTGTGTTCCACCTATTCATCCCTCTCCCTCCCCTTAGAACCTCTGGTAACCACTCTCTTTATATCCGTGTTACAAGTTCTTCCATTACCATATGATAATGACTACAATAGCAATAAATCTACTTTGGTCCATGGTTACACTCCCCCCTTATGTTTGTTCATTCCTCAGTCTTGAAGAATGTGGGATGGTGTCTGTGCTGACTGTTTCCGACTGAGGGGGTGCTTAGATCTTATGGGGCAAATGGAAAGGACAGTTTGCTTGCATTGTGGATGCACCTTATTTTTTGTCCGTCATCATCATTTTATTAGTTTTCCTGGGCAAGTCTGAAGAACTGGAGAGTAGGTGTTGGCCACAACTCTGCTGAAATTTAGAGCTTAACTGGCATATAAACAGATCAAAGATTTAAGTCTCTGTAACATATATTTAATGGTTATAGTGATAATTATAGGTTCAAATAAAAGGGGTAAAATAAAATAAAATAAAAAGTAAAAGGGGTAGACAAATCATGAATAGGGAAATTATAAGTGATTCTATCTCTGTTATATTGGGGAAATACATTATCATGTATTAAAAATAGGGCCCACCGATGGGGTGCTGATTTCATGAGGCCGTGTGCCTTGCCTATAGTGTCTGGACGTCCTTAGAGCCCTCAGGAACACTTTTGTTTGAAACTTTGTTTACCGTGGCAGTTAGTGAGATCCACCTGAGATGTGCCTAAGTGTAACCTCTGGAATGATCTGACTCACTTTGAAATCTCTTAGCCATAAAAACTCCTTTGTATTTAATGTTTCCCCTTCTGGTCAGAGTCTTTTTCCAAATGCATCTCTGGTTGCACTTGGCAATATTCCCTTGTTGCCAAGGAGGCTTATCTCTGGGAGTTATGTCCCACATGGGCGGGTAGGGGTGGTTGTGGTCGTGAAGGTAGTGAGTTTATTTGCTGAGTTTGGCTAAAATGAGGTGTTCTTAACCTTGCTTTACCCCCCACCCCCACTCAGCAACATATCTTGGCAGTCTTTTTTTATATATCAGTGGATTTAGGAATTTCTCATTCTTTTTTAAAGTTGCGTAGAGTTTTATTTAAATACTCATGTGCGCAATCATGGAATTACTTTTCTGTATTTAAAAGAACAAAAAGGGAGAAGGGAAGAGAAAGAGAAAGGAAAATTAAACTGGGAAGAATAAAGAGCCAAAAAATGCACAAGAAAAGAAGGAATTTATATGTAAGAGAATGGTGGTGTCAGTGGCTAGCCCATGAACCCCACTTAGTTGGGTCATACCTTGGTTGGCTATCTCTGGTCTTCATTATGTGTGATGCAAGTAAATGTTGAAATGTTGTGCTATAGGCAGATCTCCAGTGAGTTCCGTGGTAAATAATTGCAGCCGAAAGTAGCTGATTCTGTTTTCCTCTTACCCTGCTAATCTTGTTGGGTAACACAAGGGAGAATGACTATTACACATGAAATCTTGTTGCGACAAATATCTCTATAATAAACATAAAAAGATCAAATTCTAGCTAATAGCTGCTTATTTTAATCAGTAATCTAGTGGATCTCTTAATTAGCATGCATAACAATCACCTGGGTACCTGTTAAAAAGTTAAATTGCTGGCCTCCAGAAATTCTGAATCATTAGATTGGCATGGGGCCCAGGAATCTTCAGTTTTAATAAGCATCCCAGGAGATTCAAAAAGCAGTGATTCTTGACCTATACATTGAAAAATTCTACAATGGGCATCCACCTGAGTTCCAGACATCAAAATAATTTTCAATAGTTCTTGGATTTCATTGGAATGAAAGTTAATCTGTAATACCAATAACATTTTGTTTTTTAGATTATCTTTCTAAGGAGCTCACAGCCTTTTATTTCTATTTTTTTTTTCAAATTTTCAAAAAAATCTTATAGATGAATCAAACTCATTAAATTGATTTTTCAGTGTCTGAAATTGAACCACTAAAATTGACTAGCATATATATCTGGATTATGTCTATGCCTAAAATCACATGTGAGGTTCAATGTCTTAGACACTTGAGATTTTTCAGCTACTCCTTTTTTGCAATTTAACTTGTTCACAATCACAGAACAAGTGAATAATGGAATTATTTATACTAGCAAGGATCCTTGTAAAGTAATAATGATGGATGAAGTCAAAGGTCATATTTATTCTCTGTTTCCTGATACTCAGGAAACAAACTAAGAAGTATAAGAAGTGCTCTCCCTTACTAATGCTCAAAATAAGCCTGTGAGGTAGGTACCACCATCATTCCCATTTTACAAGTAAGTTAACTGAGGCTTACGAAGATTTAACTTGCCTAACATGCACAGCTTAGTGGCAGATGCAGGGTTCAAATTGAAGTGTGTTTGATTTTAGTACCTACTCTCTCTTTCTTTTTTCACTTTAAATTTATTTTTTAAATTGATAACTTTTTGTTGTACGGTTATATGAATTTTAATATATGTGCAGATTAATTTAACCACAACCACAGTCAGGATACAGAGCAGTTCCATTATGCCAGAAATTTCCCTTGTACTAACCTTCCCCTCCCCTAACCCCTAGAAATCATCTGTGTCCTCTATCACTAAAGGTTTTATCTTTTTGAGAATGGCAAGTGCATAGAATCATACAGTATATCGTCTTTCTGGAAGAAATTGTATCAAAGTGGTTTTAATTTTTCTTTAAATGTTTTATTCATATGTTTTGAATCTCTTCTGTTAAGTGCCTATGTATTTAGGATTGGTATATTTTCTGGGTGAATTGATGCTTTTATAATTATATCCTTGTTTGTTCCCCATAATTTTCTTTGCTGTGACGTCTACGTTGATATTAATATAGCCACTCCAGCTTTCTTTTGATAGTGATTTATCTTTTTCCATCTGTATTAGTCAGCCAGAAGGGGTGCTGATGCAAAGTACCAGAAATCTGTTGGCTTTTATAAATGGCATTTATTTGGGGTGGAAGCTTACAGGTACAAGGCCCTAAAGAGTTCAACTCAAGTTTACTTTCTCACCAGACTCTGTTTTTGCATGTTTAAGCAAGATGGTAGCTGATCTCTGCGAGGGTTCAGCCTTCCTCTTCCTCTTAAGGCTCAATGGGCCCAGCTTCTTCTGATCTCACCTGTAGGCTGGAGGGCTGTTTTCTTTCTGGGCTCAGCTGCTCTGGTCTCTTCTCAAGGTCGGCTGTAGAAGATCAGGCTCATCTCTCTTCCCGGAGCCCTTGCTGTTTCTGTGGAGTTGTCTCTCTTCCTCTGTGTCCTTCTCCGTGTATCTACTTCCATGTTCTTGATTGAGTGTCTGTAAATATATAGCCCACAAAGGGGGCGGGGACTCAAACTGAGTTGCCCTAATGATTTGGTCGAATCAAAGCCCTAATCTTAACATAATTTAATCAAAGGCATCTTAGCTGAATCTAATAGAGTCAAAGGGTATCACTCCCAGAGGAACAGACCAGTTTACAAACATAATCAATATCTCTTTCTGGAATTCATAAATAATATCAAACTGCCACACCATCCTTAAATTTTTAACTTATCTATATCAATATATTTGGAGTTTCTTATAGCATATAATTGGATCGTGCTATTTTTTTATAGTTTCACAATTTCTGTCTTTTAATTGCTGTGTTTAGACCATTTACATTAGTTTAATTACTGATTGGTTTGGATCTAGGTCTTTCATTATAAAATTTATTTTCTATTTGGTCTCGTATTTTATTGTTATTTCTGTTTCTTCTTTCCTGTCTTCTTTTCATTTTTAGCATTTCATTTTAATTTATCTATTGTGATTTTGGCTATTTTTTTGTATAGTTATTTTTTAATGGTTCTAGGGACTATAATATATATACTTGATTTTTCAAAGTCTAGGTAGAAACAATACTTTGCCACGTGAAGCAGAATATAGAAACCTCAGCACCATATCAGTCCTTTTCTCTTCTTCCCTTTATGTTGGTTTTCTCTTATGTTGGGGGAAAGAAAAAGTACCAATGTTATAATTTTTTCTGTAACCCTCAAATACATTTTAAAGAACTCAAAAGGAGAAAAATAGTCCATTATATTTACCCAGCTATTCACCATTTCTGTTGATCTTTTATTCCCAATGTTACAGGTTTCCTCCTGGTATAATTTCCTGTCTGAAGAATTTCCTTTAGCATTTCTTTTAGAGCAGATTATCAGGGCAAAGAAAATTACAAGGGACAAAGAGAGACATTACATGATAGGAGGGTCAGTTCACTGAGAAGACAAAAAGGATATTATCACTAGATATAGAATTATGAGTGGGCAGTTATTTTCTTATTGTTCTGTCTTCTGGCATAAACTGGTTTCTGATGTGAAATCCACACATTCAAATTATTGTTCTATAAGTAATGTCATTTTCTCTGGCTGATTGTAAGAATATTTCTTTGTGTCTAGTTTTTAGCAATTTGATTATGATGTATCTGAGCATGGGTTTCTTTTAGTATATTCTTTTTGGGGTTGCCTGAGCTTCTTGAATTTGTGGATTTATGTTTCTCTCCAAACTTGTGAGTTAACAGCCATTATTTCTTCAGAATTTGTTTCAGCACGACATACATTTCTGCTCACTCTCTGGAACTCTGATGCAAATATTAGACCTGTTGTTATTGTTTCTTAGTTCTTTGAAACTCCTTACCTTTTCACTCTTTCTCTTCTCTCTGTTGTTCAGATTGGAAAATTTCTATTCTGTTTTCAAGTTCACGCTTTCCTCTGTCATCTCCATTTTGCTAATGAGTTCATCCTGTGAGTTTTTTTTTTTTTTTTTTTATTTCAGTTGTATGTTTTCATTCTAAAATTTCTTTTTATATCTTCTTTGCTGAAACTTTCTATTTTTTCAGAAGTGTTGACTATTGCTTATTGGAGCATTTGTATAATAGCTGCTTTAAAATCTCTGTCAGATAATTCCAATATCCATGTCCTCTTGGCATTGACATCTGTTGATTTTCTTCTCCCATGCAAGTTGAGATTTTCCTGTTCTTTTTATGTCTAGTAATTTTGGATTATATCTTGGATAGTTTGAATATTATGAAACTCTTGTTCTTATTTAAATTCTGTGGAGAATGCTAATCTTTTTGTTTAAAGAGGCAGCCAACCCGATTAGGTCCTTGTAAGTTTCAAGATGCCTTCTATGGGTTGTGATTCCAATATCAGTTACTTTTTTCAAAGGCTTTGCATTGCTGGTCAGATGTGTTCCACATGCACACCATCCAGTGTGCATGTGAACTAACACAGAAACTGGACAACAGTTTGTGTATTAGTTCAGTTCTCCATGTCTTTAGTATCCTGATCAGCATCAGCTCCACACACACACACAGCTCAGCAGGTCAGCCCAGGGTCCGTAAGCAACTTTATGAGGTTGCTTTCCCAAATTCCTCCCTGTTTGTGATTTCTTAGGCACTTCCTGTTTTCCTGTGGCTTCCCATTTTGGTTCTCTAGTCAGAAAGCAAAGGCTTCAGTTACTCCACTCTGCCACACATTCCTCTACTGTGCATGAGTCCAGGAAAAAATGGTAGGACAGAGGAAAAAAGAAACAATGGGGGTTCACCCCAACTGCTTGGGATCATTGGTCTACCTATTAGAAGACAGTTCACCTCGCTCAGAGTTTTAAGCTCCTACAGGTCCTTGTTGCCTCTTCTGTCACTGCTCTCACCTTTGATTGCCTAAGGGTAGGGGTGGGAGAATGGGGAGAAGAAAAAAAAGGGGTGGGGAGGGATTTCTGCATTCTTTCTGAGCATTCAGATTCCCTTTTCAGCTTCTTGAGTGAGGACTAGAGGGCCTCTCCTAGATCTCTCTGTCCTCCCTGATGCCTCCTTTTGAGTTTCAGGCTGCCCTGCATTCAGGTCAGGAAACAACCAGAGGGGGTGAAAATGGTAAATTCATCAACAGTTCAATGGTACTTTGAATTCTGGCCTTCTTTCCCAGTCGGCTGCTACTATTTACTTTTCAGAGTCTTCAAATAGCTGCTCTATGCATTCCGTCCAGGCTTTATAATTGTATTCAGTGGGAGAGAGAGTTTGGAGTATGTTTACTCCATCTTGCTCAAAACTGGAACCCTCGCTGCTCTCTTCCTAACCCCTACTCTGCACAGTCTCTCATCCCTCAGAAAATGAGGGCATGGTAGCTATTCTAATGGAAAGACTGAAGGCTCTGTTCTTAACAGTGTACCGTGCTCGCTACAGAGGTTCACGGCTACCGCTGCCAAGGTACAGCACTTTGTCTTTGCTTTCTTTGGTGTTTGGGAGTCATGCTCTGGTGGGCAATGAAACTACATGGCAATTGTTATACAAAAGTAATACTTTGGTGTGGTCTAAGGTATGTTTTAGGTTTTGTTTTTGGATTAGGAAAATCATCTTACTTTTTGCATTTGTGTTCTCACTGTAGGGTAATCATGCTGTGTTATCACACTATCCTAGGTTTGCCCAAAGGACCAGCCAAAACTTCGCCTCAAGTCATACATATCAAAATGTAAGTAATGAAGCCCTTCCCTAGCAGTGCACCTAGTCAGCAGATTATTCTGGCGAAATTAAAAGGATTCCTGGTTGTTAATTCTCATGTCCTGCTCAGTGTTTCTTTATATTTGTATGTTGATCCAGCCTGGTATATGACTTCTTGTTTCCTTTTTATATCTTTCTAAGATACACAAGTTGAGTTCACTTGTTAGAAAGATGGTTAAGGATCATACTTCCTTTAGAGTTGTTTATATTTGCTGTCTCCACTTTGTTTCTTCCCATCCTCTTTGATAGACTTCAGACATGCTTCATCTCTACTATTCCTCTGTGACATAGCTCTTCTCAAAGTCACCAGTGACTTCCATATTACTAAATCTAAACGGCAATTCTCAGTCCTCATTTTACTGATATATTGACACAATGTGACAGAGTTGATCACTTCCTCCTTCTTGCACACATGGCTTTGAGACATCACTAACTTTTGGTTCTTCTCTCCCAGCACTTGCATCCCATCTCCATCTCCTTTGCTGGCCTACCTCCTCTGCTGGTCTGTCATTGTTAGAGACTCCAGGGCTCAGGCCTCAAACCTCCCTTCTCTATCTTCATTCATTCCATGGTAATCTTTTGGTGTCCCATCTTAAAATACCATTCAAATTCTGACAGCTTACAAGTTTGTATCTTCAGCCTATTCTCCTCCCTTAAATTCTGAATGTACATATCTACCTTCCACTTAGCACCGGGGTTCTTAACAAGGGGACTGTGAGCTTCAGTTTAAATTAAAAGAAAAAAACACTATTCTTGTAGGAACATGTTGGTGTGGGTGTGAAATATTTATTAAATAACACTTAGTATAGTGTATGTTTAGTAAAGGGTCCATGGTTTTCACCTGACTGGCAAAGGGGTCCATGGAACAAAAAAGGTCAAGAACCTCTGACTTAGGATTTCCTCCCGATTTCTTCCTAATCTCTGGCTCTTAAGTTATTTTTCCTGCATTCTTCCCCATCTCAGTAAATGGCCACTCTACTCTTTTAGTTGCTCAGATCAAAAACCTTGGGAAATCGTGTGTCAGCTCTGCCTTATACTTTCACATAATATCCATGATCCAGCCATTCCTCAACACCTCTACTTTTACACCAATGCAAGTCACCCTCCTGTGGATATTGCAGTGGTCTGCTCAGGGTCTCCATGCCTCAGTCTTTGTCCAGTCTCTCCCCTCTGTTGTCACCTCCCTTTACAATCTGTTCTCAAAACAGAAACCAGAGTCCTTTCAAAAAGTAGTCAAATAATGTCACTCATCTGCTCAAAACCCATCTAGAATTTTCCTCCATTTTACTCAGTAAAAGTCTGAGTTGATCACCTGACCTCTGCAGTCACTCTGCAGCCTCAGCTCTTGCCCCATTCTCCTTTGCTCACTCTGGTCCTGCCATAATGGTCTCCCCCACTTCGGAGGTTGTGAACTTGCTGTCCCCTCAGATCATCACAGGGCCGGGTCAGGTCTTTGCTCAAATGTCCCCACTGATGAGGCATTCCTTGATACTGCTTATCAGAGTAGTGTCCTGCCCAACTCACCTCTACCTCTTTTATCCTTTTACCCTTGTTGCTGATGGTCTTTCTGCTCCTTGAGGGCAGGGACTTGTCCTGTTTTGTTTATTGCTGTATTATCAGTACCTGGCATCTAGTAGGTGCCCAGGGAATATTTGTGGAAAGAATGAGAAAATTTAGAAGAAAGAGATGTTCTAATTAAGACTTTAATCTTTATCTTATCAGTCCTGATTTGATAGGTCTGTGCTTTTCTGTGGAGTTGAATCTTTTTTTCCTATTTAACTGTGGCTGAGATTTTATATTCAGCTTGAAACAACAGAGAATCTGGACTGAGCTGTATAATTCTGCTTTTTTAAAAGCAACATGCTTTTCTTTTAATTTTATCTGGGAAATGGGTACAGTGGGCATGCAGTGGTTGTTACCTAGAAACTAAAGCAATAGTTAAAAATCACTAATTCTTATCCATTTGAGGGTATGACATTCTTGGAACAACGCTACTTGGAAGTCTAAGAATCTAAATAATAAATAAGAAAAGCTTAACGTAGAATATTTACTTGAACATGTGCCATGTTTTCTTCAGTTTCCGGAATATTCAAATTCAGCATTTCTACAGCCGGTTAGTCTAGACACCATTCCAGCAACACCATCAAACCAGAGGCTGCCATCTTTGCCTACCAATCATCCAGGTACTTGAGAACTTATCATCTGCATCTGATAAGGAATGATATGCCAGAGATTTACTGATAATTAAAAATACATAGAAAGGAGAAATCAGAGGAATGCATTTGCACTTACGCTTCAAGAGGTTAACTTGAATTCAGGACAGATACCATTATGGGTGACAATAGGAGATTATAAAAATGCTTCTGTTGAACTGAATGCTGTATTTTGAACACAAGTTGAGATTTAGAACTCTTTTATTATATAGATTTGGGGCACTTGGGAGTAACATTGGAACACCATTGTATTGGTAACTGTTGTCAGCCTTGTGTTAAGACCTTATATTTGAAGTTTAAATTGCAAAGAGAATATTATTTTTATCTCCTAGAAAAGTAAAATGTGAGTTTACT
The DNA here is from genome assembly GCA_026826555.1 of Tolypeutes matacus. Taxonomy (NCBI): domain Eukaryota; kingdom Metazoa; phylum Chordata; class Mammalia; order Cingulata; family Chlamyphoridae; genus Tolypeutes; species Tolypeutes matacus. The sequence continues at coordinate 8,634,757 of JAKSZT010054055.1, forward strand.
CATCTTTTCTTTCTTTTTTCCCTAAAGCAATGACAAAGAATGATCTTCAGCCACCCCATTACTACGAAGTAATGGAGTTTGATCCCTTAGCTCCCACTGTCACTGCAGAGTAAGTCATTTATAAATTGATAATTTATATTTTGTCTCAGTTGCCTTTGGTAGCAGAGCTAACAGGGTTTGGTTATACATTTAGCTTTGTTTAGATCTTAGCAGAAATTGATGGCCTTTTAATGACTTGTGAAGTTTTATGAAGGCTGTGTTCTCAGTGGTCATATGGTTCTTGTTATTATGGGGAATAAAAAAATGCTGAGATTGCATATCAAGAAATAACTAGAACCAACATGGCATAATGGTTTCCTCATATATTCCTTGGCAGAAAGTCACATTTTGTCAGCAGCTTGAGAAGAGCACTATTTACTGATTGGTGACATAAGTAACACCACATTGATGGGATATTTTACCTGGTTTTTTTTTTTTGACTACTAATTCCCACTCCCACTCACCCCCAAAATAAGAACTTATTTTTAGTCTTCACTGCATATGGCAACAATGTGCTTATTAAAATGTATTAATAAAAAAAATAAAATAAAAATAAATAAATAAATAAATAAATAAATAAATAAATAAATAAAATGTATTAATAAAACTTTAAAGCTAAAAAAATTACTTTTTAACTTGAAATCCTTAAAGCACCATTATTTTATTATTTCATATTGGTCACGAGTACAAAAATATTTTGGGGAGAGTAGGCTCATTAGAGCTTACTATACTTTGATTAACTTAAGGTTGCTCCAAAATTGTTGAAAGTGATTTAAACAAGTCTATGGAAATCATTGTTTCTGAATAATACAGACTGAATCTTGCCCACAGTTGTATTTTGTTTGCTCTTTGTAGAATTTTAAAAGGTGCATTTGAAAATTAATTGCCACCAATTGAAAAATAGGATATTTCAAAAATCTGGATTACTGTATCTTTGGAAGCTCTGACAGTGCTGGGCTGCATTTTTGCATGCCAACAACAGGTTGTAGCTGAGTAGTAGCTGCCTCCTTTAGACAAGGCATGCCCTGTAGTCCACCAGGCCTACCTAACGACTAGATCTACTCCTTTAACCACCTGATATGTGAAAGTGAAGTTTTGATCCCTGGATGAAACCCTCAATGTAGTGATCCATTTGGGAATAAATTATGAATAAATATTCTAGAATTAGTAGCCCACTAAATTTTTTTTCCTAATTCAGGATTGTGAAGTTACCCTACTTCATTATTCTGCTTAATAAAGTACCACTAAATACATTTGTGATTTAAGGGATTAGAAATAATTGATATTAAACTAGTTTGCTATCTGGAAATTGATTTTTTTATTAGTTTCTGCTTCCAAATAGAAAGTAGAAAAGTGTGTTATATTCCACTTGGTTAGATTACTGTAAGTAGATATGGCAGTGCAACAGATATCAAAGGTGAGGGGAATAATAGGGAATCTACGGGTGAGCTTTGGAATTCTCTACCATTGTAGTTCTTAATTTCTAGGTAAAATCCAGTGAACTTCTCTCCAAAGAAAAGCATAATATCTTTCAGAAATGTTCTGGGATTTTCACATCACTGGTTGTCCATGAACCCCAGATTAAGAATTTCTGCTGTAGCAGGACATCGAGTACAAAATTTGTGAAGACACACACACATATATATACACATATACATAAAAAATATATATATATATAATTCATTCTTTTGACAAACTTATTAAATAGTTACTATGTGCCAGAGACTGATTGGTGCCTACTTTATAATGGTGACTAAGAGACATGCTCTCTGTCCTCTTAGAAGTTTAATCTAATGTGGAGACAGAAGTTAAACAAATCAGCAGGCAAACATATGCTTACAGTTTGTTAACAATATGAAATAACTGTGAAGTTGCCAGTGTATAAGGGAAACTAATTTAAATGAGGCTTAGAGAAAGCTTGAGGACATTAAAGCTGAAACCTACAATTATTAGTTAAGTGACAAGTTTGAGAATGAGTGTTTTAGCCCCAGGGAACAACTTGTACAAAGACTCCAAGGAAAGAACGAATTTTGGCACATTCAAGGAAATGGAAAAGCCAGAGCCAAGAATGAAAAGCACAACAAAGAGCCTGTTACCGGATGTGGAAACTATAATTTGGAAGGAAAGAGAAGTGCACAATTGTGATGAACATTGCTGAGAGGTCAAGTGAGACAATGACTGAAACTTATATATTGGAATAAGTTACATGGAAATCACTGGTATTTTAATAAGTCATTTTGGTTATATTGATGGGGACAGACGCCAGATTTCAATATGTTAAAAAGTAAGAGATGAAGTAGAGACAATTTAGAGATAAACTTACCAGAAGCTTAAATGTGAAGTGATGGGTGACCGGAGTGGAAGTGGAGCTGCTGCCACAAAAGCTGCCACCTGAGGAGTGGGCTTGGGAATGAAGCGGCCCCAGTCTCAGAGCTATGCTCAGAAGCGCCCTTGCTCCCTGCAGCCCTCTACGGAAATGACCATGGATAAAAGTGAGCTAGTATGGAAAGCCAAACGTGCAGAGCAGGGTGGCTGCAGCCATGAAGGCGGTCATAGAACAGGGGCACGAACTTTCCAGTGAAGAGAAAAATCTGCAAGAATGTGGTAGGCGCCTGCCACTCTTCCTGGTGTGTCATCTTCAGCTTTGAACAGAAAACCGAGAGGAATGAGAAGCAGCAGCAAATGGGCAAACAGTACTGTGAGTAGATAGAGGAGGAACTGCAGGATACCTACAATGATGTTCTGGAACTGTTGGACAAATACTTTATTCCCAATGCTACACAACCATAAAGTACGGTGTTCTACTTGGAAATGAAAGGAGATTATTTTAGATATCTTTCTGAGGCGAGGTAGCATCTGGAGAAAATAAATAAACCACTGTTTATTTATAAGCCTTCCAGCAGGCTTACCAGGAAGCATTTGAAATTAGTAAGAAAGAAATGCAGCCTACACACCCAGTTCAACTTGGCCTGGCACTTAATTTCTCAGTCTTTTACTATGAGATTCTAAATTCTGAAAAGACCTGCAGCCTAGCAAAAATGGCATTTGATGAGTGATTGCTGAATTGGATATCCTAAATGAAGAATCATACAAAGACAGCACCCTGATCATGCAGTTACTTAAGGACAATATCACTGAATGTCAGAAAACCAGGGAGATGAAGATTACTGGGGATCTATTCAGTGTCACTCTGTACCCTCCACATAGATCCCTTTGTAAGATAAAAGGAAAAAAAAATGTGAAGGGATGATGGAAAGTTGTTTGGCAGCTAGAGATGGGTTAATGAGGCAATTAAGCTTAAATACACATGGAATGAAGGACTGTTTTATAAAATGGGAGATGCCAGAGCATCTCTGAACACTGAGGGGTCAGATCAGTAGAGTCTGAAGAGTCAGGAATGGGGTATAACTTAATGGTGGTGTTTGAGAAGCAGGGGTGGATCCTATAGGAGCAAAGATTTGAGGATGAAAATATATTTGAAGATTTGTTGATGAGGAAGTTTTCATACCATGACATTTTATTTAGAAGTGAGATTTCTAGCTGAGAGTAAAAGGGAGGGATCAGAGGCTTGAGAAGAATAAAGAAGATTGAAAGAGTTTTATGGAAAATGAGAGACAAGGCTTATTATAGAAACATTAAGGTGGCAGGGCCATGTTGGGGGTATCAGTGAAGATGGAGATTGTGGCTTCTATAGTGCTGGGGGTTTTATAAGATTTTTCTCCAGCCATATTTTGCTTTATTGTGTACATGAATGCCATGTTTGTGGGTATAAGTATTTTCTAGTTGCAGACATATGAGGAACTAAAGAAGGCTGTCATAGAAAATTACTATATTTCAGGTATAAAGGTGAGTTATAAGCTAAAGGTTGCCCAGAAGTCTAGACTGTAATCACATAGGTTAAATAAGCTGGAACAGTGTTTAATGTATTTTTTTTTTAAGTTCTGAAACAAGAGCTTAACAGATTTTTTTTCTTTTTTTTTTTTAGCAGAAAGCAAACTATTTGTCCAACTTTGAACCATATATTTTATTAAACTCACAAGTAAAAATGAATTGGTTTTACATTATAGATATTTTTAAGATGCAAAGGATTTGCAATATTAGAATTTTAAAAAGTTAGAATATTAAGTTTGAGGACAGAAATCTTTATCTGATGTAGCCTGAACACCTAAAACAGCATCAAATTTTTGGTTAAAGTACTGGCAATTAAAAACCAAAATAGTACCTTTTGCTATGGTGTCGTTTTTGTCTGTTTCAGAGCTATTTATGAAGAAATTGATGTTCACCACCACAAAGGAACTCAAAATCATACTGGCTGTTGAGGTAAAGATTTCATGTACATTTCAGTGTAATAGTAACTTTCTGAATTTAGTATTTACATTTTATTAGGGCCCTCTGACACTGACATTTTGGTGATTGAAATATTATTACAAAAGTTATCTTAATCATGCAAACCATAATGAACTATTGTTCGCTAATGAAATACATTTGTCATCCTGACAGAAATAATGAGTCTTGGGAATACAGAAGTTGGTTCATGGTATATAAATATCATTAATGCTAACAAAAATAGATTATCAATAGAAAATTCTCAGCACTGAAATAGGCATTATCTTTTTTTTTTTTTTTTTTTAATATTTTAAAAGATGCTTAAATTACATGTTACGCAAAAATTACAGGGATTTCCGTGTTCCCCACCTCCCACACCTCCCATAACATCCCACATAAACATCTTTCATTAGTGTGGCACATCACCTGCAATGGATATACACATCCTGGGGCTTTGCCACTAAGTATGGTCCATAGTTCACATTATAGACCACACTCTCCCACACAGTTCTGCATGTTACATGCTAATGTAAAATGGCCTATATCTGTCGTCGTATTGTCACTCAGGATAATTCCCAAGTCCTGAAAAAGCACCTGTATTACAACTGCTTTTCCCTTCCCTGCCCCAAAAGTGTCCAGTGGCCACTGGCTCACCCTCATTGTTGTCATTTCTTCCACTGCTTGAATCACATTATGTGTACAACAGAATACCATTAAGTCCACTCTAGTCCACAGCTCTTCCCCCAATCCTGAGGAGTTTGGGATGGTGATGTCCACTCTACCTCCAAGTGAGAGGGGCTTATATCCCATGGATACGGTGGATGGGATTATCCTGCCTGCAGTTGCAGGCTCTCTCCATTCCCTGGGAATGGATGTTGTCCATCATCGTCTCCTCACCAGGTGACTTGGGTGAGTCCATTGAGCTGTAGAGTAGGAGTTGCAACTCCACCGAGATTCCAGGCACAGCTGGCACATGGGCAGGCCAGAGGCTCCAGTCTCTAGAAGTATACCTACAAACTCCAGCATCACATATAGGTTTGAATAGAGGCATTATCTTTAATGTGCAGACAATGCCTGTTAACTGATACTGGGTAGAATCTATTCATTTTTTTTTTTTTTTTAAAGGAGGTACTGGGAATTGAACCCAGGACCTCATACATGGGGAGCAGGCACTCAACCACTGAGCTACACCCTCTCCCCCCATTCACTGTTATTCTTCCATACAGGTCTGGATTCTTCCTATTTTCTGTCTAATGTTCCAGTTAACACTTATCATCCCATTTATCCTGGACACCAATGACCTATTAACTTTTTTTTTTTTTTTTTTGAGGTACTGGGGCCTGGGAATTGAACCCTGTATGTGGGAAGCTGGCACTCAATCACTGACCACTGACCCACATCAGCTCCCCTGAGTTGGTTTTTTCATTTGTTTGCTTGTTTTTTGTTTTTAGGTGGCACCGGGGACCAAACCCAGAACATCCCATGTTGTGGGAAGCAGGTGCTCAACCACTTGAGCCACACCCACTCCCAAACCTATTAACATTTTTATTCCCTTTATACTCTCCCCATGGAAGAAGTAAATCGCCATCTCTCCTTTACTTGACTGAGGCTCTCTCCTCTCCCAGCACAGAAAGATGAGGAAAAGAGAAGGAAAGGATGGAGATGGTTGGTCATCTTCTTTTCTTTATTCTAGGCAAAAGTGGATGACCAGCTCATAGCTGCAAGAGTGCCAACTCTCAAAAGGCTAGACCCTGTCCAGCTTTGAGGCCTGGAAGACAGGACCTAACAATTCATCAAAGCCATGGTGGATACTGGAACATTTCTTCTCTGCAGTATTTTGAGAGAAGAGTAACAGTTCCAGGGTAGCATTTATGGTTCCTGACAAGCTCAAGATTTATCTCAAAAGACCTGGTTTGTAACACATAGTTGCTTAAAACTCCATTTTACTTAGGCCTCCAGTTTAATTACAATGCCATGTTTCATGGCCCTCCTACATTTAAAAGAGAAAATCACACAGCTGTGATAAGAGTAGATTATTTCATTACAAAATAATTCTGAATAGATGTAAGCATGAAATGTGAGAAACTGAAGGTATTATTCAGGAAGAATACTGAGTGCCTTCATTTAACTAAAGTTGAATGTAAAAGTCAATTTGCACTTCTTTATAAATAATACTCTTGTTTAGAATTGTAAATTATAAAAGCCCTGATGAATGTAGTTTAATTATATTTCAAGTGTCACTGAGTTGTGCACCAAGTTGCCTTTCGATGATTCTTTATAATACACTAAATGTTCTTTTTTTCTTTACTGTAATTTAACATTTCCATTTGGAACAAAGATTTTACTAGAAAATATTCAGAACAAATTGTGGATTGGTTTACATAAATTTACAATGACAAATAAATTACAATTAAAATAATTTAATACATCTTTTTACAGAATTTGTTCACAGAAGAACTTCTGATGTCAATAAATGTACACAGTCTCATACTTCATATTCAGGGACTTGGAACTATCATGATAAATGCTAGAAGTCTAGTAGATGTACTTAGATATTTTCAAAGTAATTATCTGTATTACAAATGTAAAAAGTACTATGAATATAATACAGATTTTAACAGAAAAATAAAGCAGAATTTAAAATAAGAATGTAATCTTTGGGTAAGCTGTTAGGGCTCAAGTTACTTCGTAATTCCTCTTCTACTGGGAGCTTTTAAGATAGTTGACTCCTCACACTGAAGAAAAGTAGCAACTAACTGTTTTAGAGATAATCATAAACATGGTCAAAATTCTGGTCTGTAGCCTAAAATTACATAACCCTGGGCATAAAATTCTTTAAAATTCTCAGATTCACTTCTTCAAATATGAATGGCCAATAATTTGTAAGGGAACTACTGAATCAAGCTCTATCATATCTGCATAGTTAAGAAACAGTTTTTTAATATTACTTTCAAACTCTTATGTATGGTATTGAGCAGTCACACATTTTAAATAGGCAGTGTGGGTTTCTTATGATAAAAGTGGAATAAATTAGTTGGGAGGGAACAAAAAGAACCACCAGTACATACTATTTAAAATAGGTTTCATATTATAGTACAATATTTCTCCTCTAAGAAGGCAAGAGACATGATTTTTCAAAAATCACAAATTCAAAGCCAGACTTAGCTGCTCAGTCTTCAATTATAGCCTGGAACTGGCAACTTGTGCCCTTCCTTTGCTTCAAAAAAAGTGTAAGAGAGAGTGATGAGATCAACATTCACCATTCTTGGATCTTCAGCAAATTCAGGATCAATGTAGAAAAACACTGGCATATCTACTTCCTCTTGTGGATTAAGCCTTTGTTCTTCAAAACAGAAGCACTAGAAGTTAAAGAATGATATTTGTTTACTAAGATTTCTTTCTATTAGCTATAACAGAAACCAAGAGAACAGTTCATTTCTTGGCTTAAATAAAAATGTACTGTTAAAATACCTAAGTTCTATGATGGACTAACAGCTTTTAAGGATTGAGAATCAACAAATCAATTCTTTTAATCATCAAAGGAGATATCCATTTGGTTTAGCTCTCAATCTCTGCAAAGCTGGTATAAACAATGAAAATAAAAGCAGCTCTAAGTTTAGAAGAAATGGGCTCTCAGTAATTATGAGTATCTACTAAAACACTGCAGTAAATTTGGTACTAAACAGTTTCATTTATCTTTATCATATTCTATAAAGTTTAGATTTAGTTGTACCTGTATTTTATTGAAATACTGTCCAGCTTCAAATGGCACAACATTGTATGTAGAAATTCCAATTACTGGTTTATCAGTAGGATTCTTAGCTTTATAAAATGCCAGTGCAGTCTCTCCTGGCACAACCTGTTTTAAAGAAACATACATTATCAATATTTAAACATCGTATAACTCCTCTTCCTACTACATTACAGTCACATTGTTTTTTTCCTATTAATGAGACCACAATACCTAAACACTTAAGCTAATTTAAGGATCAACAAAATAAACTGTGAATAATGCCCATAAACATATCTGAGTTTCCAATTTCATTTGCATGTGTCAATGAAGAACCAATACTCTATTATGCATAACTAGTTATGCATTGTCCTCTTGTATATCTGAAGTCTTCAAGCAATAATCTGCAAAATAAGTTTAAAATGTATTCAAGGACAAGCCAAGCCTATCACAACCCAAGTCTAACTTCTTCGTACCACTTACATTTGAATACCAAAAGCTAATGTCTCAGTTTCCTAGGGCTGCCATAACAAAGTACCACAACCCAGGTGGGTTTAAAACAACAGTTATTTATTGTCTCACAGTTATGGAGAGTAGAAGTCTGAAATCACAGTGTCAGAAGGTCATGCTCCCTTTGAAACTTGTAAGGGAGAATGTTTCCTTGCCTCTTCTCGTTTCTGGTATTTGCTGGCAATCCTTACAGGTGCAGCACTTCACTCTCTGCCTCAGTTGTCGCCTGGCATTCTCCCCTGTTGGGCTTTGTGTCCATTTCTCCCCTCCAAGGACACCAGTCAACTGGATTAGGGTCCACTGTAATCCATTATCCTAACAAATCACATCTTCAAAGATCCTATTTCCAAATAAGGTCATATTCACACGTATCCAGGATTAGGACTTCAATATGTCTTTTTGGGAAACACATTTCAACCCATAACAAAGACTAACATTAAACTCAGCCTACTTACAACAAGAGCAAAAGTGACTGAATGAAACTTTTATTTAATCAAAAAGCTTTAATACTAGTTGTATTAGTCAGCCAAAGGAGTGCTAATGTGAAATACCAAAAATGGGTTGGTCTTTATAAAAGGTATTTATTTGGGGTAGAAGTCCACAGATACCAGGCCATAAAGCGTTAAGTTTCTTCTCTCACCACAGTCCATTGCCATGTGTTAGAGCAAGACAGCTGCCAGCATTTGCCAGGGTTCAGGCTTCTTGGGTTCCTCTCTTCCCGGGGCTGCATTTCTCTCCGGGCTTAGCTCCTGTTTCTTCCACAAGGTCAGCTGTAGACAATCAGGCGAACAGCTCGCTTCTCTTCTCCTGGGGCCTTCTCTCCAACATCAAAACTGCTTCTCAAAAAACTGCTTCAACTCTGTTCTTGCCATGCCTTTTATATTTGATTCCCCACCCACCAAGGGGTGGGGCTCAACGCCCTACTGACATGGCCCAGTCAACGCCCTAATCATAACTTAATCATGCCCAGATTAACAGATCAGTTTACAAGCATGATCCAATTATATTTTTGGAATTCATAATTACATCAAACTGCCCAACGGCCACACTAGTTTTGAGAAAATAAGAAAAATAGCAAGACTTTAAAACAAATCCATTTCCAAAGAATGTTCTGTCATTGGTACCAATTCAGCTATTAATATCCTTATATAAGGGTTTTTCAATAAGAGTTATTTAAGTCTTTCTGGTAAATCTTTAGGTAGTGAGATAATTTCAGTTAGATCCTCCCAGGATTCCAGTTAGTCAAGATTTTAGGAAACCTTTTATGTTTAGTCTGACTACAGTATTATGTGACTATTTAATATGAATACTGCCAAGGTCCTCATATTTTTAAAAATTTTTTTCTTTAAGGGACAGGGATACTTTTTATGTAAACCAGTAAACTACTTTCCATTGTAACCAATATTTTCAACATTTTTCCTATATTATCTATACCTGAGGAAAGCTACGTGGCACAAAAACTGCCGCTGATCCCAAGATCAGTGATCAGAACAGTAATTTAGTGGACTCTCGTTTTTCTTTTTTTTATTCCCCCTCCGCTGCCGCCCCCCCCACTCCCCTACTGTTTGCACTTGCTGACTGCTCTCTATTCTTTTTAGGAGGCACCGGGAACCAAACCCGGGACTTCCCATGTAGGAGGGAGGTACCCAATTACTAGAGCTACCTCTGCTCCCTGAACTCTTGAAAAATATAATTTTAATAAAAACAGGTATTTTCCATTATCCCAAACTGACTTTTACTAGTAACGTATAACTTAAAAGTTAAAGTACATTTATTTATTCTGTTACAACATTAGGTATGGACACTTTGAAAAAACAGTTGGTGGTAGTCAAAGAATTTAACAGTAATAGTCTGTCAGTATTTTGCAACTGTTTAGATGATGTTTCCTAAACTGTAAAACAATTTAATGACTAAAGAAAGGAATATTTACATTGAAAAAGTCATTTTTTACTAACTGCTTTAGTCACTTACATATATCTCTGTTTGCTGAGGTCTAAAGCTCCACTGGAGACTTGCATGCACATCTGCATTAAAGGTAACTTTAATGATGCGATCTTTAACAGGTACCATGGCTTCAATCTGGTCCGATGCATGGCCTGTGACTGCAGATCCTCCAAGTCCAGTGGTCTATAAAAATAAAGTATATTGTGCTAATACTTAAAGGTGTTAATGATCTATTTGTTGGATAAAAAATTAAAATTTAAATACAATTTTAGTTTAGTCATCCAGGTGGAGCCAGTTTTTATGCTATCACTCACTACGATTATGTCAATGGTTTGACCACTTTTGGGTTGTCAAGGGCTTATATTTGTTAGTCATTCATATATTTTCAGTAATCCCTTTGTTATCTAAGAGGGTCAAAATGAGTCATTTAGGAGAATCAGACTCTCTAGGTAAGTGAACTGTTATTACTGATAATAGAGCTTAGGATTTTTAGCTTAACTTTTTAATAAATATACTTTCCTTTATTGTTATTTTGTATTAGCTATTATTAACAGAAATAAAATGTACCCACAAACTGGTCATTTCAATGAAAATATTTAAATCATTTCACTTTTCCATGTTCCTGTAATGGTCCTTTTCCGTAACATTACTGTTATAGGCCAAATTAGTTTGTAGCTTTACTTCTGTATTCTGCTCTCCTCAGACATTATCATAAACATTTTCCCATGTTGGTTAATGATTTTGTATCTTTTCCTGTACTTGTCTGTGCAGTATAGTTTTGAAAACCAGTTAACCAGAGCCCTTAAATATCTTTGGCAACTGAATCAGCTCATTATAAGCCATCAGGATAACATGTACCTGACACTTCTTGCCTATCTTCATTGCCATTAGCTGTTTCCTTAGCAGAGATGCTTTAAAATAAGTCCTTACTTTCAGGGTCATCATTCTTCTGCCCACTGTTGTCAGAATTCTGTTCTCTGGATAATTAACCTATTACTATTTTAGGTTAAAAATACCAAATCTGAGGCTAGGGGAAGACTCCCCAGAAAAAAGGCTTACTATCTTCTGCTTGTTACACAAGTGAACAAGCTTCACTCCACTAGTATGCAACCATACCAAATTGTATTATAACCTCCAAAAATGTATTAGAAGTATAAGCATCTATTTACCCTTGTTTAATAGATAAGTATATTCTTCTGCCCAAAAAAGTGCTATGCTTGAGTTTTATTTTTTTTATTTTTATTTTTTTTTATGCTTGAGTTTTAAATGTATGTAACTCCTCTTTCAGAATTTCTAAAAATCCCTCAAATTAAAAAAATACAGGGGGATGGATGTGGCTCAAATGGTTGGGTGTCTGTCTCCCATATGGAGGGACCTGGGTTCAATCCCTGGGACCTCCCAGTAAAAACAAAACAAACAAAAAAATATATATAAGTGTTCCCCCCATAAACAATCCTTAATGTGGTCTTTCTCAATAGGCAGTTTTTGGATAGACTCTTCAAATTTCTAAGCCCAGTACTTAGAGAAATTAAAACAATCAAGAGCAGAAAAGGGCAATGAAAAGAAAGTGTTCTGGGTTCCAGTCTAGTTCTGCCACTAACTAGCTCTAAGAATTGTGCTATGTTTCTTATTCATAAAATAAGGTCACTATAATAAGTGATCTATATAATCTCTTATTTCTGGCTCTAAAGTTCTGATTCTAGACATGATACAGGTTCTCCTAATCAGAATTTCTAGGATACTGGAGCCCTGGCATGTGCTCTTTTAAAAATGTCATGATTACGTTTTTTTATTTAAATTTTGGATTACAAACTGATTTTTCCTTTCCTGGCATCCTCTCATCCCCTTTACACCTTAAAAAATACATGCATACACACAGTATTGTCATTCATGTCAGTCTTAAGACAATTTCTCAGCCTTGGCACTACTGACATTTTGGGCTGGATAATTCCTTGTGTGCACTATAGGATGTTTAGATGCCAGTAGCATCCCTTACCACCCAGCTGTGACACCAAACATACCTCCATACATTGCCAGATGTCCTCTGGGGGATAAAATTGCCTCCCTCCATCCCCTAGTGGTTTGTTGGGATCTTTATTTGCTGTATGATTTAAACTTGTGGGTTTTGGGGTTCAGGCTGATCTCTGATAAAAAGATTCACATTCTACACTCAACCTCCAAAAATCAAGCTAATACATTTTCTACATAAATGATGACACTAGGAGACTGAAAAGAAAGGCCCTTTTGCCTTCTGCTGCTTCAGTCACCATTGAAACAGGAAAAGGAAGTTGATCTCCATAAAGACAGCAAGTAAACCAGGGATTAACAATGGTTGCAGGGAAGAGCAGTAACTCCTGCTGGGAAAACCAGTGATTTCCAAACTTTGCCCCATATTGGAATCATCTGAGGAATCTTTAAAAACTGATGCCTGGTCTCACTTCCAGACATTCTGATTCTGATTTGTTGGCACTGGGATTTTTAAAACTCCCCAAGTGATTCTAATGTACAACAAAGTTTGGGAACCACTTACAGATTTACTGAATAAACATGTAGCTATCACTTATGGCATTTTTTTCCCCCTCTGCCTGCCTTGGCACCAGTTCTTGCTCTCTGCTAGCCCTGGCTGTGGCCTCTGCCAGTCTCAGTGCCCTCCTGGAATAGGAAAGGCCTGACAGGCCCAGATTCTGCATCTGAGGTCCCTTCACCTCCTACCACTTTTTTTTTTTTTTTTTTTTTAAAGATTTTATTTATTTATTCATTTATCCCCCCCTTGCTGCTTGTGCTCGCTGGGTCAGCTAACCACGCCGTGCGGGCAGGCTTGCCTTCACCAGGAGGCCCCGGAAACCGAACCCAGGGCCTCCTATATGGTAAACGGGAGCCCTACTGATTGAGACACAGCCGCTTCCCATCCTACCACTTTTTAATCTTGGGATCTGGAGGGGTGATACTCTTGGACTGCTAGCATCACTCTTCCCTACTGACCTACCCCAAAGCTGGATCTGGCTGGCTTTCCTAGGTTCCAGACTAAAGCCCAGGGGGGAATGCTCCTTCTTGCTGAAGGAAGGGCCCACCCACCTCAACCAGCCCCCCTTTCTTCCAAAGGTATAGCATGTTTTTAATAGAAGATATTCCTGGGCCCTAGCCCAGATCTCCTAATCAGAATCTCTAGGGTAGAGTAACCCCCAGCATGTGTAGTTAAGAACCTCTGCAAATGATCCTAATGCTCAGATAAAGCAACTGATTTAAGAACTAAATTCTAAGTTAAGAACTAAGAAGAAGCATACAATATAGATAAAGTTTGCCTTTGCTGGTGGTTCTCAACATTAGTCTTCATCAGAATAAGCTAGAAGGCTTATTTAAATACAAATTGCTGAGTCCCATCACCAAAGTTTCTGATTCTGTAGGTCTGGGATGGGGTCTGAGAATATGCTCTTAAGTTCCCAGGTGATACTGATGTTGCTGGTCCAGGGACCACACTTTGACCACCACTGCTTAGAGCTAATCTAGAAGGGGTCACAAAGTAAAGGCATGAGCTAATTCATGCGCCTTTGTAACACCTATTCCCATTTCCAGGGTTAACCTTCCACATAAACCACAAGTGGCTCACAGAATTAATGTATTATATAAATTACATTTTAAAAGCGGGCATATGTATAAGCTAGGGTATTGGGTAAGGCAGATTGCTGAAGATACCTCATCACAGACTGCGGACCTTTTTGGTGGGATGTAGCCTGAGATAGGGAATTTCACTCTTTCACAGGGTGGTGTAAGCATGATCACTACGAGGAGTTGAGTCTATCTGCAGCTTTGCAACTAACTTCCTTGGTGACCTTGGTTAAGTTACTCGAGTCCGTTTCCTCTTTGGTAAAGTAAGTGGGCGTTAAAAAAAACCCTTAAGCATCACTTCCAACTATGACACCGTGGGAAGATGGCTGTAGTGGGATTTTTTTCCTGCATGTGGGCCCCTACTAATCGGGCCACCGAGTGGATAGCGCCGACCCCTACCTGGCAATAGAGCCGATAGAGGGGGACGGCGGCGTAGGAGGCCCCCAGCATGCCCACTGCAGCTGCGGCCACGTACGTGAGGACCGTCTTGTTCCGCCGCCTCCAGTCCTCCTCCTGCGCGCGCGAGAAGGGATTCGTGCTCTTCGGCCGCCGCAGCGGCTGCACAGCCAGGTCCCGGGCCAGGCTTGAGCGCCCCCACGTCCCGAGCTGCCTAAGACCCCTCTCAGCACGTGCAGTCCCACTCCTTCTCGGCCTGAGAAATGGCTCTACCCTCCCCTTAACCTTGGTTGGGTACCTAGGGTCGCTCCATCGCCAACCACATAAAACGACGCGCTTCCACCTCAAACTGCATAACCCTTCCATAGCAACGGGAAAGAACGTAGGTCCGTCCGGGAAGAGGTGTCAGGTCTCGCGATGAATGGACTATCTCGCGATATTTGGGTTGAGCCCTCCCCTGCCTTGACTACAAAGGCTTCTCAGGTGGCCGCGCTGTACTCGGGCTACGGAGGCCGGGTTGTCAGATTGCGGGTAAGTTCGCGTTTTGCTTCATAACAGTTACTCCTGCTTTGCTTCCCTGCAGTGCCTCTCTAACTTACCTTTATGTAGACGCTTTGGTTCCTCCGCCTGCAAGCTCATCATCACTTGGGATAGTATTCTTGATCTTCTTAAACTCCTACAGCCTTTGTCTCGACCTAGTGGCCCCCAGCGGCAGCTCTCCCGGGACCCTTTTACCTGGGGTTCTCTGGTCGCCCGCCTGCTACTTGGTGCCCTTGACTTGGGATCAAGGTTCGCCTCTCGGAGGAAGCTTTCCTGTGTTCCTGTAGCTCTCTCGGCCACTTACATGTACTTTTCCTTAGTCTCTGGGCAGTCTGTTTCTGAGCCCAGCTTTACCCCTTACCCAGTGAAAATCACACCTTCTGGAGCGGGAGAGTTGTCAAACTGAAGGTTGTTTCAGAGAGTGACCGGGATATGAGGGCTGTTTAAAGAAGGATTGAGGAAATTGGGATCTTCATCCTCAAGAAGAGACCTATAATGGGACGTAATATCTCTTCACTTGTCCCAAAAGACAAACTAGTACCTGGGGGGCTGGGAGGGGGAGATAGCATTGCAGATTTCACTGTAATAGAAGGAAGCACCTTTCTAGGCACTAAAAGTAGTGATTAAGAATTCATGTCCTGAGGTTAGGCAGGTCTAGATTCATGCCCTCACTACTGGCCCTGGGTCGTTAGACCAGTTATTTGACCTCAGTAAGCCAAGGTTGTGTTGCCTCATTTACAAAATGGGAATTATAATAGTAAATGAGAGTATGCATGTTAAGTGATTTTTCACAGTTCCTGAGGCATAGTAAATATTTAGTAAAATTAGGTTTTATTTATGATGGGCAGGACAGGTACAATTATCTCCACTTTTAGGGATGAGGAAACATGAATGACTTTTAAGTCATCCAATATATTTTTATTTTACTGTTGATCAGGCATTTTATTCAAGCTATTGGTGTTACAGCACAGAAGTCAGACAAGATCACTTCTGTTGTGGAGTGTACATTCTACTGGGTGAATCAGGATAATCAAGTAAGAGTTACATAAATAAGAAACTTTCAGATAACAATCAGTGTGGTGATGACAGTGGAATAGAATAATGTGATTGAGAGTGTGGAGGAGGAGGGGTAGTAAGGTAAGGCTTTCTGAAAAGGTGACATTTGAGCTTAGTCTTGAATGAACATAAGGAGCTCCCTTCACAATGACAATTCCAGGCCATGCAGGAGCCCAGAGACAGGAAAGAGCTAGTATGACTGAAAGGGAGCCACTGTGTTCTCAGCCTAGTGAGCAGGGAACAATGCAGTAGGAAATGGGGTCAGAGCAGGTACACAGAGACCAGATAGTACTGAGCCTTTTAAGCCTGTCCAGGGGTTTAGATTTTATTCTAAAAGGAGTTGGAAGCTATTGGAATGTTTTAAGCATGTGAGTGACATGATCTGAATCACATTTTTTTTTTTTTTTTTGCTTACAAAAATGTTATTTATGTATATATATATAAATATATTTTAAGAGGTGCTTAGATACCCAAAATATTACACGGAACCCACTGGGATTCCCGAATCACATTTTTAACAAGATATTTGTTACTTTGTGAAAAAGGATGAAAGGAGAACAAGAATGTAAGTAGAACAGTTAAGAGGCAATTACTGTAGTCCAGGCAAGTGCTGATGGTTACTTTAAGTAATTAAGTGACTTACTTGTCACAGGGTAAGAAATTGTGCAGAGCCAATAAAATCCAAATCTCTTCTGATTCTTTTCTCCTTGGCAGTAATAATGTCCTTGAGTGCTCATATATATATATATATATATATATATATTTTTTTTTTTTTTTTAAACATCAATCTTATTGATACATATTAATAAAGCATACAATTCATCCAAAGTGTACAATCAGTGGTATTTGGTATAATCACATAGTTGTGCATTCATCACTTCAATCATTATTAGAGCATTTTTATTATTTCCATAATAATAATAATAAACAAAAAACATACAAACAAGAAAATTCTTCACCTGAATCTGTGTTTTGTTTTTGTAATTGCAAAATGGAACTATTCATTTCAAGGTGCAGTAATCTTGACAGCTGGTGTTGCTCTTTGTAGTTTTCTACTTTAATGGAAGGAAAATATGCTTCCTATATGGTTTTATTTATTTATTTTTTTATTTTATTTTTTTAATTATTATTTTATTTATTCATTTATCCCCCCCCTTGCTGCTTGTGCTCGCTGGGTCAGCCAACCATGCCGTGCGGGCGGGCCTGCGCTCACCAGGAGGCCCCCGGGAACCGAACCCGGGGCCTCCCATATGGTAAACGGGAGCCCTACTGATTGAGCCACAGCCACTTCCAGCTATATGGTTTTAATATGACATAAAATGACAGTTCATGCTTATAAAGTACTTTTCTATGAAGTATTTTTATTTTTATTTTATTTTATTTTATTTTTTTAAGTATTTTTAAATGATGTGAATATTTTTGTTGATTCAATTATATTGAGAATGTATTATGTAGAATCAAAGAACATCCTTTAGTTAAGCCCCTAACTTTTTATTTTCAAATCATTTTAATTTTATATAAAAGTTGAAGAAATAGTACACATATCCTTTGTACAAATTCTCCTTAACATTTCTATACCATTTGAGAAAAAGTTTTAGATATCATGCCCCAGTATAGTAACCTTAATATTTAAATGTCTGTTTCCAAATTGCAAGAACATTCTCTCTTTCATAACTACAGTACAGCCATCAGAAATCAGGAAGTTAACATTGATCTAATATATTACCATGTAATCCATGGACTCCATTCAGATTTCTCCATTTGTTCCGATCATTTTCTGAGGCCCAGGATCATGTGTCTTATTGAGTAATTGTGTCTCTTAATTAAA
The DNA here is from genome assembly GCA_026826555.1 of Tolypeutes matacus. Classification (NCBI taxonomy): domain Eukaryota; kingdom Metazoa; phylum Chordata; class Mammalia; order Cingulata; family Chlamyphoridae; genus Tolypeutes; species Tolypeutes matacus. The sequence goes on from JAKSZT010054055.1 coordinate 8,652,732, forward strand.
TTTTTTTTCAATCTGGAAGAGCTCTTGTCTTACATGACCTTGACATTTTTGAAGAAAACAGGCTTATTGCTTGGTAGAATGTCCTTCAGTTTGGGTTTGTCTGATGTTTTAATTTATTCATCTTTGGGGAAAACACTATAGAAGTGATACTCTGCTTTTCTCAGTGAATCCTCTTGGGAGTCACATGATATCAATTTGTCCCATTACCTGTGTTGTTAACTTCTATCACTTTATTAAGATTGTGTCTGTCAGGTTTCTCAACTATAAAGTTAATTAATATGCTGTACTTATTAATAAGCAATTAATGTATTTTGTGGTTGATGCTTTGAGACTGTAAACATTCTGTGCCTCATCAAATGTTCTTCCACCAGATTTAAGTTCCATTGATAATTCTTGCCTGAGTCAAGTATTCTTGTCATGGATGCCAAATAGTGATTTTCTAATTTGATCACTCTTTCTAGATTTAGTAGACATTGAACTGTACGGTAGAATGTAATCTTTTCCTTCATAGATTTTTTAAAATTCATTTGCTTGTTTATGTCAGTATAGACTCATGGATTCCTATTTTAAGGAAAGGTCACAACTAACTGCTATCATTTTTTATTCTGATCCTCAAACTTTCCCAGACTTGGGTAGTGAAAGCCCCTTACAGTTGGCTCTTGTGTCCTTTTAACATGTTCCCATTATGTTTGATCATTTCCTATTTTCTGAATCATCTTGTATTTTCCCGCCCTAGCCCTGGAGTCTGCTATTTCTACAAGGAATTTTGTTTCCTTTTAGTGGAATATGGTGTTTAGAAACAAAATCTGGGTCCTGGAAATGTTCATTGCTATATGGGCCTTTTCAGCAGAGAGAACAAGGAAATGTGAGTGTGTAAACAGATATAGATGTATGTATGTCCAACAGAGTAAAATCTGGCTCCCATTATCTTCATTGTAAAGGCCCTTGTATGTAACCAGACTACCACAACTGAAAGTTTGGTCTCAGACATGTGAGCTCATTCTTGCCTGGCATACTAACCCAAAGCTGGGCATTAGATATGCCACACCCACTCTTCCTTCCTACTACAAACTGCCCACTGGGCACCAGCCAAAAGCTTAGCAGGACAAAAGTAAAGGGAAGGAGGCAAGAGGAAAGCCTAATTAGAAAGTTCAGCTCCAGACATTTTAGAAGGAGTTGAAGGAAGGAGGAAAGACCATTTAGGAAATTCAGACCTGGTCACATAGGCCCTCTCCCTATCCACTCCCCAAGTTCAGCTAATGTAGGGGAAGGGGTTAATTTCCTAATTTTACAGATGAGTACCAGGCTCATTCAGTTAGGTAGGGGCAGAGCTGGTGTCCAAACTTGAATTTTTCTGACTCCTTGCTATTTTTATTGCACCTTACAAAAAAGCAGCCTTACAATGGACAACAAAAGCAGCAGCTTTCCTCCTCAGTATTAGGAAGATTTCTTTATTTTTGCCTCTGTTAAAATCATCATTACTGTGAGTGGATGTCTATCTCTGAGAGAGCACATTTTGAAATTTTTTATTTCTTAGCTTAGAGAAAACAGTTTAGGCAGAGTTGAACTTAGGATCAGGGTCAGAGACCAAAGTTGGAACCTAGATCCAAAGGATTCTTCTGACAGCAATAGGTCTATTAATGTGCATGAGTACAATAATGATATAGCATTGGGAGAAACCAAAATATGGTGTTTTTATAAAGCTTTAATGACTAGCCCTAGGCTACAATTCCTGTGAGTTTGAGTGTGCTTCTGATACTTCATAAATCATTATGATAACTAATGCTATGGATGGAATGGGAGCTCCTCAGGGCAAGGCAGGTACAACCCTGTTCTGCAGGTGAAGGTGTTGGTTATACACTCAGACTATCGAAGGCTGTGCTGGCATTTCCTTGATAGTCACGCAATGTTTTCTTATCTGATTACTGGTTTTCGGGTTTCTAAAGACTTAAGAATTTCTAAGGTAATTGTTGGTTTGTATTTACAATTTTTAGTTTTTAAGTTACACCTTAAACTTTAATAGGTTAGTCAATGAGTGTATTTCCTACTTGTCTATTTGCTTAATAAAACTATTGGGTCCATTTGGGAATGTGAAATTCCAAACTACTATTCTAACAGTACTAACAACTGTTTATTTGGTAGCTATTTATTACAATACTTTCCTTGTTCCTAAAAGAGGAAGAATGATGCAATTGAATAAATATTAAGAACAAATGAATTGTAGTTTGCTTGAGAATAGGCTGGGTAATCATTGTTTTCCAATTATTGCACAGTAATGCTATGAAGTTGCCTCAATATATCTTGACATCCTGGTTTCTTAGTTCCTGGCACCTGCATTTATTTCTTCCTTTTTGTTTGGTATTCCATTTAAAACATCTTGAATAAGTTTATATGATACTTGTCAGATAGGGTGAAATGAAGACACATCATTCATCAGTAGAAGGCACTTGTTAATTCAAATAACATTTGTCAAGATCAGGACTGGCTTCACCGGCAGGCGATCTGTGTATTTGCACGGGGCCCCACACTTAGAAGGGTCCTGCGCTTGGTCTCATGCTCTGCTGTCACCATCAGAATTCTTAGTTTTTGAACATGGGGCCCTGCACTGTTATTTTGTACTTGGATACAAAAATTATGTGGCTGGTCCTGGCCAAGAATATGCATGTGTATATATACATACATATATATATGTGTGTATATATATATATATATAGTACAATATTATATTCCAAATAGACTGGTATTCTGACATCATTTAGGCTAAAGCACAAAAGTCTATCTGGAATAAACAGAGTTAAAGGCAATAGCAGAAAACCAGAGAAAATACAAAAGGAGAGAGACCAAGCTCAGGAGGCTAAAGGTAAGAGACAAGCTAAAAGGCAAAATACAGGTCACCTGAGAATAGTCAGGTTATGTGAAATAAGATCAAGCAAAAATCCAAAAGTCCTTATCATGGCCCATAAGAGCTAGGCAACCTAGACCCTAATTCTTCTGTCCCTCACCCCATCTCCCTCATTTGCTATGCTCCAGCCACACTTGCCTTCTTTCTGTTCTGTTAACCCTCCAAAATTTTTTTTAAAGATTTATTTTATTTATTTATTTATCCCCCCCCTTGCTGCTTGTGCTCGCTGTGTCCATTTTGCTGTGCGTTTTTCTCTGTCTGCTTGTCTCCCTTTATTGTGTCATCTTGCTGCATCTGCTCACCGCGCTGTGCAGGCCAGCTTGCCTTCACCAGGAGGCCCTGGGAATCGAACCCAGGGCCTCCCATATGATAAGTGGGAGCCCAACCACTTGAGCCACATCTGCTTCCCAACCCTCCAAATTTATTCTGCTACCTTGGGACCCTTTCCCTGCCTGCAATGCTTTGTTCTTCACTTTTCTCGTGACTGACATTATTTGGGTCTTAGGTAGAACACCACTGCCCAATCTAAATTAGCCCTCCTCTGCCTAGTCACATTTGATCCCATCACCTTCTGTGTTTAAAATCTAGTTCATTTTATTGTTTCTTTTTTCATTGTTTTTCTCCCATCACTAAAATGTAAATGCCATAAGAACAGGAACTTTGTCTTGTTTGCCATAATATCTCAAATACCTAGTATAGTGCCTCCACACGAGTCTGCTGGGTAAATGTTTGTTGGATAAATGCATCGGTAAATCGGAGCAAACAGAAGGCGGTCGGGTAGTCTAAGGAAGCTTCTGAGAGCAGTGAGCTGTTGCTCTGGTGGAGATCTCATGTTTCAAGAAGCCTAAAACTCTTCCTTTGGTTCTTCTATTTCGAGTAGAACTTTAAGGCTTAAGTTGACCTTACCTCTGACTCTTAAGTTTGACATTCGCAAATGAGACTGCAGTAGTTTTGTCTGAGTTCATGATCATATCGTCTTTCCAGATTTAAGATTCAGCAGGAATGTTCATATTATCAAAGAAATCAGTTGGATTGCAGAGTAGGAAGAGGAAAGAGAGGCAGCAGGGATCAAGAAGAGAATGCCCTGATCTCCATCAGAGGTTTCTCTCTCCTAAGGCAGCAATGTCATGGAATAGAACTTGGAACTAGAAGACCTGGTTTGAATCTTAGCTCAATAGCCCAGTGAATGATCTTTCCCAATGAATGATCATACCCTAAAGATTTTACCCAGTACAAAATTTAAACTTTGAATTTCTTGTTTCTGCTCATTATATATATTTTCTGATATGGGCTTTGAGGAAAAACTAGACCCAAGGTTGTCTACTTTTTCTATTTAATAGTGTTTTTATCTCTAAGATAATAAAATGCACAGGATAATTTTCTCCAAAAAAATTTTTTTTAATGGAGCAAATCTTATGGGGATAGCAAGCTACAGGCATCATTCCTGTTATTTATTTATTCATTTATTTAAAAAACATGTCTTGAAAGCATATTATGTGATTTTTTTCTAGATGTCAATGGTTCAAAGATTCAGTCAACAATTATTTGTTATTGCCTACTCTGTACCAGGTTCTGGTGAAACAGTAATGTACATGTGAAATATACATGTTCCTACAAAGGTTATATTCCTAGACAGGAAGACAGACATTAAGCAAAGAGTAGCAATAAATAAGGAGTACTGTGACAGGGAAGTATGGGCTGACTTGGGGAAATACAGTAGGGATACCTAACCTAATCTAAGTCAAGGAAAACTTCCCTGAGAAAGTAACTTAAGTGGAGTCCTGAAGGATGAATAGAAATTAGTTGCTGCAGGGGTAGCTTATGGAAGGGTTTTAGTTGGTCAGTGGCAAATCAGATTTACATTTTTGATAAAACACTTTGGCACCAATGTGGTATGTGTATTAGAAGGACAACACTGGAGTCAGAGAGACTTTTTAGAAGCCTATTGCAGTAAACTAGGCAGGAGGCATGTAAGACGTGCTCTCTGCCTTTAAAGAGCCAGAGAGACAGGCATGCACTCAACTAACTAAAGTATAATATTGTAACCACTATGGTAGAAGCATGTGCTGTAAGGAAATAAGGGGGAGCAAACTTAATTCTTCCTGTTATGGCTAGGAAGTCTTTATATTAAAAAAATAAATAGGCTATGAAGAAAAATATTAATAAATCTAACAATAAATGAAATATGCAATTTATGCTCATCAAAGCATATCATAAAGATCAAAAGACTAGATGAATGTATTTGCAGTGCATATAACTACAAAAGTCTAGTGCCCATGATGTCATAATATTAAAAGACTCATGCACATTGATAAGGTAAAAGACAAACTCAAATGAAAAGCAAGCAAACAACACGAATTGGCAGTTCTTAGAAAAGGAAACCCCAGTGGTCAATAACCATATGAAAAGGAGCTCAAACTCATTATTAATCACAGAATTGCCAATTAAAACCATGAGATATCACTATATACCCATCAAAAAAAAAAAAAAAAAAAATCCAACAATAAAAAAATAAATAGGAATTTGGCCAGAACATTTCTTATAGAAAAAACAGCAGGAGCCAAAGGCCTAGAGCTGCTGAAAGTACTTGGACAATACTGGGAATGGCAAATAGTCCAGAATAGCAAGAACATGGGAATTTTGGAGGTAGATGTCAGAATCTGGAGGGAAATAAGATTAGAAAATAGTTTGAGGCAAGCAGCTGTGGCTCATGCAAGTGAGCTCCTGTTTACCATATGGAGGACCCAGGTTCGACCCCTGGGACCTCCTGGTTAAAAAAAAAAAAAAAAAGAAAGAAAAAAAGACTCCTCAGACCTGCACGACACCAAGAGGCACCAAGAAGACGATGATGCAACCAGATAGGGAAAAAAAAATAGTTTGAAGCCAAATAGATGCCAAATTAAGGAATTTGGGCTTTGTCCTAAAGGTAGAATGAAGCTTTCAAAGGTTTTTAAGCAAGAAAGTATCATGGTTCAGATCTATTTGAGAAAGGCAACTGGTAGCAATGTTGAGAAAGGAGTGGAAGGGGAAGAGGTTGGAGGCAGAGGGATGGGTTAAGGAATCCTGCAGCATTCCAGGTAAACCAGAACAGGGCCTACGTTCCAGAGTGGCAGTGGGAATGTAGAGGAAGAAATGATTGATTGGTGAAACCTTTTGGAGGAAGAATATATAGGCCTTTGTTCCCTATGTTTTTGCCTGACATTTTAATGGACCAGGTTAACAATTTAGCCTATTTATCATATCTGATTTCACTGTTACGTATCAGGATATTAATTTGCTTAGAGTTTTTTGAACATGGTGGTTACACCTTTGGGGTATATAAGCATAATACCATTCATTATGATTCATCACTTGAATTATATGAATTTTATGCAACTGTGACATTTAGGATTGGCCCACAGCCTAAAGCTAAAATGAATGAGCGTTCAGTCTTTCACCATTGAGTACAATGTTCGCTGTAAATTTTTCATATATGCACTTTACCATATTGAGAAAGCTTCCTTCTATTCCTGTCTTTTGGAGTGTTTTTATCAAGAAACGGTGCCATATTTTGTCAAATGCCTTTTGTGCATCAATAGAGAAGATCATAGGAATTTTCTTCTTCGATTTATAAATGTGCTTTATTACACCAATTAATTGTCTTGTGTTGAACCACCCTTGCATACCTGGGATAAAGCCCACTTAATTTTTCTTTTAATGTGCTTTTGGATTCAGTTTGCAAGTATTTTCTTGAGGGTTTTTTGCATCTATATTCATTAGAGATATTGGTCTGTAATTTTCTTTTTTTGTAGTATCTATCTGGTTTCAGTATTAGGGCAATGTTGGCTTCATAGAATGAGTTTGGTAGCATTCTTTCTTGTTCAATTTTTTGGACAAGTTTGAACAAGATTGGTATTAGGCCATCTTTGAATGATTTGTAGAATTTACCTGTGAAGCCATCTGGTCCTGGACTTTTCATCTTTGGGAGGTTTTTGATGACTGTTTCAATCTCTTCACTTTTGATTGGTTTGTTGAGGTCTTCTTTTTCTTCTAGGGTCAGTGTAGGTGGTTCGTGTGTTTCTAGGAATTTGCCCATCTCATCTACATTTTCTAGTTTTTTGGCATACAGTTGTTTATAGTATGCTCTTAGGATCCTTTTTGTTTCTGTGGGGTCAGTGATAATATACCCCCTGTCATTTCTGATTTTATTTACTTGTATCTTCTCTCTTTTTTTCTTTGTCCATCTAGCTTTGGATTTGTCGATTTTGTTGATCTTCTCAAAGAACCAACATTTGGTTTTGTTGATTCTATTGTTTTTTTTTTTTTGTTCCCAATTTCATTTATTTCTGCTCTGATTTTTACTATTTCTTTCCTTAAGCTTGGTTTGGGATTAGTTTGCTGTTCTTTTTCTAATTCCTACAGGTGTGCAGTTAGGTCTCAATTTTAGCTCTTCTTTTTTAATGTAGCGTTGAGGGCTATAAAATTCCCTCTCAGCACTGCCTTTTCAGTGTCCCATAGGTTTCGATATGTTGTGTTCTCATTTTCATTCATCTCAAGGTATTTGTTGAATTCTCTTGCAATTTCTTCTTTGAACCACTGATTATTTAAGAGTGTGTTGTTTAAGCTCCATATATTTATGAATTTTCCCTTTTTCTGTCCATTATTGAGTTCCAGCTTCATTCCGTTATGATCAGAGAAAGTATTTTTTATAATTTCAATCTTTTTTAAATTAATTGAGAATTGTCTTGTGACCCAACATATGGTATATCTTGGAGAAGGATCCATGAGCACTTGAAAAGAATGTGTATCCTGCTGCTTTGGGGTGCAATGCTCTGTAAATGTCAGTTAGGTCATATTATTCAAGCTCTCTGTTTCTTCATTTATACTTTCCAGATGTTCTATCCAATACTGAGAGTGGTATATTGAAGTATACAACTATTATTGTAGAGACATCTGTTTCTCCCTTCACCTTTGCCAGTGTGTGCCTCATGTATCTTGGAGTACTGAGGTTAGGTGCATAAATATTTAGTGTAGTTATTTCTTCTTACTGAATTGCCCCTTTTAATAATATGTAATGACCTTCTTCATGCTTTATAACAATTTTGCATTTAAAATCTATTTTGTCACTATTAGTATTGCTACTCCTGATCTCTTTGGTTACTGTTTGCATGGAGTATCTTTTTCCAGCCTTTCACTTTTAACCTGGTTGTGTCCTTACATCTGAGGTGAGTCTCTTGTAGACAACTTATAGAAGGCTCATTATTTTTTTTTTAATTTTTTCATTTTACTTTTATTTATTTATTTTTTTATATATGCATATATGTGTATTTGCTTACAAAAATGTTATTTATATATATATATATATATATACACATATATATATATTTTTTTAGGTTTCCATGCCTTTTATTTTTTTTATTTTTTTTAAGATTATTTATTTATTTATTCATTTATCCCCCCCTTGCTGCTTGTGCTCGCTGGGTCAGCTAACCACGCCGTGCGGGCGGGCTTGCCTTCACCAGGAGGCCCCGGAAACCGAACCTGGGGCCTCCCATATGGTAAACGGGAGCCCTACTGATTGAGCCACAGCCGCTTCCCTATACACATATATTTTAAGAGGTGCTTAGATTACCCAAAATATTACACGGAACCCACTGGGATTCCCATGTTGCCCACCTCCCACACCTCCCACCACATCCCACACAAACATCTCCCACAAGTGTGGCCCACCACCCTCAATGAACTTACACATCCTGGAGCCGAGTTGGAGAAGGCTCATTTTTTAAAATCCATTCTATCAGTCTATGTCTTTTGATTGGGGAGTTCAAGCCCTTAACATTCAGCGTTATTACTGTAAAGGCATTACTTACTTCATCCATTTTGACCTTTGGCTTTCTGTTGTCATGTCATACTATTGTCTTTTTACCCTTTAAATTACCCTTTCTTATAATCTTCATTTCTACACTCTTCCTCATGTCTCTCGCCCTTGTTTTTTCCTTTCAGGCTGCAGCACTCCCTTTAGTATCTCTTGTAATTCTGTCTTTTGGTAACATATTCTATCAGGTTTTGTTTGTCTATGAATACTTTGAACTCCCCTTCATTTCTGAAAGACAGTTTTGCCAGATACAGAATTCTTGGCTGGCAATTTATCTCTTTCAGTATTTTAAATATATCATACCACTTTCCTCTCGCCTCCATGGTTTCTATTGCGAGTCTGGCACTTAATCTTATTGAGGTTCCCTTGTATGTGATGCTTTGCTTTTCTCTTGCTGCTTTCAGAATCTTCTCTTTATCTCTGGTATTTGTCATTCTGAATAGTAGGTGTGTTGGGGTAGGTCTATTTGTATTTATTTTTGTTTGGGGTGGGTTGTCCTTCTTGGTTATTGATGTTTATGTCCTTCATAATGGGTGGGAAGATTTTAGTCATTATTTCCTCAAATATTCTTTCTGCCCCTTTTCCATTCTCTTCTCCTTCTGGGACACCAATAATGCATATGTTTGTGCATTTTGCATTGTCATTCAATTCCCTGAGACCCTGCTCCATTTTTTCCATTCTCTTCTCTTTCTGTTCTCCTGTTTTTTCCAGTTTAGATGTTCTGTCTTCGAAATCACTAATTCTGTCTTTGAGCAATTCAAATCTGCTCTTATGTGCCTCTAATGTATTTTTTTTTTTTAAGTTTAGTAGGTTTTATTTAAGTAATACAATTCAACTTCATTAATTTGAACTTTTCTAATTTAAAATCTAAACCAAGTAGCTCTGAGAAGTTTAGGTAATCCATGCAAGAATACAGAGAATATTGAAGCTCTCTACACACAGAAGGCACACAATAATTGTTAGATACCTAATGAACATTAGAAGTCTCAAGTTCTTCCTAACCACAATTTACATATTAATTACTTTAAAAGAATCCTTATTTGGCAAATTGGTCATTTTAGTTCAAGCAGATTATTTGTGCATATGTTCTCCTTTTGCTGATAAAAGGTGAGCTGTCCTTGTCTTCTTTGGCCCTGTATTTCCCAATAGGCATAAAATACTGCCTTATGCCAAATATAGTACTCGACAAATATTTGTAAAAATGATCACACTGCATGATGTACTTAAAGCGTATTCAGTTGTCTTATAGTTGATATTTTTTCACTAATTTGTTCTGATCTTTCCTCACAATTAGTCTTAGTTTTTTTGTACTTCCAAAAAAGTATTAACTTATACAAATTTATTTTTAGTGAAAATTAGAATACAAATAGTTTCTATTTGTAATAGTTAATCTGTGATACTCAAAACCATTCCCTTACTTCTAGGTCTGCTGTGCAACTTCAGCCTGATTTAAGGGAATGGCGCCCCCTGGAGCTGTGCAATGCAACAGCCCGTTCGTTTCTTTTTCTGGCTCAGGACAGAGACAACCTAATTCATAAGAATCCCATTTTGCTACAGACAAAGATATACAATTCAGCATTATTTTTTAAAAGATTACTATTCTGTTCAGAAGAAGAAAGAATAAAGACATATAAGGTTTAGTTATTCCTCCAGTATTGTCAGAACAAAAATCAAACTTCTTTTATAGTGTTAGAACTCCTGAGCCACATTGGCTCCCCTGAGTTGGTTTTTCCATTTGTTTGCTTTTTTGGTGTTTTTTTTTTTTTTTCAGCAGGCACCCGGGATTGAACCTGGGACCTCCCATGTGGGAAGTAGGTGCTCAACTACTTGAGCCACATCTGCTCTCCCAAATTTTGAAATATTTCTTTATAAGGTAAATAACTGTCTTGAATTATTCATTGAGCAATTAAATATTTTCGTCAATACACATTCACATTTAATTGCTGCTCTAAGTAAGATAGTCATAATTTTTCCAGTTTCAGTCTGAACATTTAACTTTTAGTGACAAGATATGGGTTCTAGTACCAGATCTTCTAATTAATTGTATGGCCTTAAACAAGCCATTTTAGATTCCTATTTCACTGAGATCAGAGCATCACAGCTTTTTAATCTAATTTACAGGTAAGCAGACATAAGATTTATATGAAAACATTTTGTTAATGTGTCATTAAACAAATGAAAGGTAAAATATTTTAGGTTTTATCATATTAACTATTTTCTAATATTAGGTTGACATTTTTATAATTTAACCAAAATAAAGATTGCATACTTTCAGAACTACAAAATTCAGTAGTTATACAAGATAAATTAAAGTAGTAAAGCTAGTTATAACAATATATTCATTTATCCATGGTTTCATTTAATTACTTTAAGAAATAATCATTATAAAAATAGGTAAAATTTCATGAAAATATTCCTATATATTCCAGCTTAGGAGCTCTTGCCCACATCAATGGACTGTCTGGCATCGGCCACTGCATCAGGGACTCGAACAGTCATATTGTCCATAGACTTTGTCAAACAGATTTGGCAGCCCAGCCGTGATTTGTCTGTTAGTCCAAAGGCCAGATCAAGCATGTCATTCTCCTCATCAGTGACTGCCTCTAACTTCTCAAATATGTGCTCTTCAAAGATGAGGTGACAGGTCGAGCAGGCTAAGGTTCCCTCACAGGCACCAAAACCATCAATATCTAGATTATTTTCAACCACAACATCTAGCAGAGAGTCACCAACTTTTCCTCTGGTTGTTAATGTTTTACCATCACGGTTTATGAAGTGGACTGTTATTTTATCTTCTGAGCTGCTCCGCGCTGGCGCCGACACGCTCAGCGGCCGGCTGGTCCCCGCGCTCCCGGCTGGCCTCTGCGTCCCCAGCAGCCCGCAGGCTCCCGCGCTGAGGCCGGCGAGGAGCAGCCACCGGCGAGCGGCGCCACCGAGAGACGAGAGACGCGGAGAGGAGGCGCAGGAGCCGGGCGCCCCCCTGCGGGGGCCATAGCCCCCAGATCGGGTCTCTAATGTATTTTTTTTTTTTTATTTATTTATTCATTTATCCCCCCCTTGCTGCTTGTGCTCGCTGGGTCAGCTAACCACGCCGTGCGGGCGGGCTTGCCTTCACCAGGAGGCCCCGGGAACCGAACCCGGGCCTCCCATATGGTAAACGGGAGCCCTACTGATTGAGCCACAGCCGCTTCCCTCTAATGTATTTTTAATCTCATCCATCGTGTCTTTCATTCCCATAAGCTCTGTTACTTTTCTTTGCAGACTTTCAAAATGTTTTTTATGCTCACCCTGTCCCTTCTTTTTTTTTTTTTTTTGGCTTTATAAAGGGTATTTATTTGGGGTAGAAGTCCAGTTACCTGGCCATAAAGCACCCTGTCCCTTCTTAATATCCTTTATTTCTTTTGTTATATGTTCTTTAAATTCTTTGAATTGACTTAGGAGAGTTGTATGATTATCATTGATTAATTGTCTTAAATCCTGTATCTCTTCATCATTTTGGTTTGTTCTTTTGGCTGGGCCATCTCTTCCTGTTTCCTAGTATGGATTGTAATTTTTTGCTAATGTCTAGGCATCTGAATATGTTGGTAAATTTACTCTGATAGCCAATTTCTCTCTCTTGCCTATTGTTAATTTTTCCCAGCTCTTCTTTGACATATGGTTCAACTTATCCTAAGTCTTTAAAATTGCCCAGCTTAACTTATCAAAGTCATGCCAGGGGCTTACTAGTGGGGCACAGATTTTCTCCTGGAAGTTATAGAGAACAGAGACACCCAGATGCAGTTTGTTCTGTGCAATTTATAGACTGGCCAGCAGATGGCGCTGGTTGACATACCTGTCCACAGAGGTGTATCTCTCTCCATTTTGTTTTGTCTCTGGCCAGAGCTGAGATTCAGCGTGGGCTCCACTGGCTGAATTCACGGAAGAAAAGCCCCCCTACTCCTCCTCCCTTTTCCTTCGTATCATCTGACAGGGAAGAAAAAGTCTGTTGCCCTCTCAGTCAGCTGCAATGAGCCAGGGGTTTTACTCCCGCTTAATATCTTGGGGTGGGGGAGTGGAGCCCTTCCCAGCCACTGCGGGGGCTTGTTAACTCACATTTGTTGTTTTGGGTTCTTCATCTTTTTGTCCCTCACCATCCTAGGAGTTGTGAAGGACTGTCCTGGTTTGCTGAACCCCCAAAGCAGGTCCATTGGGCAGCTTTTGGCTCTTTCTCTGTTGTTTTTGTGAGAGAGCTTAGCTTTGCCTGCCTAATCTGATGCCATCTTCCCACAATGCTCTCCCTGTTTAGATTTTTTGAAAGAAAAAGAAAAAAAAAAAAAAATGCAGCAACAAAGGGAATATTGCCTTTGGTGATAGAATAAGAGACAGTAAAACAAACCTTTAGCTGACTTTTGTCTCTTGGTTTTCTAAAACTTTCTTTTGATTTTAAAAGGATCAATTAAGTAAAGTCTTAACTAGGGGAGGAGTCATTTTTTATTTTGTCAGTACTAGGATTATATTAGATAGCTAATGTTATCTTGAAGAATCACTACTATGATAAGGTCTATAAGTTGCCAGTTTTTAAGTGCTGTTAATTTTTTGTCTCTTCAAGTATAATACTAAATCTATAGGTCTGACTTTATAACAAGAGATATTTTCATTTTGTAATTTGAAATTTCAATTTGTAATATTAGCTTAAGTAAGTCAGTAAATGGTAGGCATTTCTAACTTGTCAGTCACAGAATCCAGACAGTTTATTTATTGGATAGCCAGCACCATTGTGGCTGCTTCCTCTCTTGAAATGACATAGAAGTAAAGTTTCATTACACTAATAGTTTTTTCTCCTCTCCAGTCCCTCCCAAATGACCTGGCTGTAGGCTATCCCATTCCGTAAGTGAACCAGAATGATCTCAAAGGTCATACACATTTTTAAAAGAAATCCTCCTTTCAAAAAACACTCGGGGACTTTATAGTTTAGTAAGCTTGGAACAGAATTTTTTACTTGGAGAACCAAAAAAAGAGCTTTAAAGATCATTTTATGAATGATCTCGTTATTTTACATGTGAAAAACCCGGGGAACAGTATAGTTAGCTGCTTAAAGTCATGCGTGGGCAACAGAAATGAAACTTGAGCTTGGATATCTCAATCTCTAGACCAAGACTTTTCCCAATGCAGTGAGCACTTCTAAATATAAAGCCAGGGCAAAGACAATTCCAAAGTGTTTCTTTTTAAGCAGACTGTAGAAGGCTAATTTCAGAAGAAATTAACAAAATAGTTTGTACTATGAGTCTCTTTGCTAAGAGCTTTTTTTAAAATTATAGCATAAAAAGTACAATTTACCTATTTTTACTGCTTGTCAATTTGCATAAAAAGGAGTAGTCATAAAAAAGGTATAATCAGTTTTCTTTGGTAAGCCCAATATCAATGTTGTTTTATCTTTCAACCTGCAAAGTTTGTCTATATTAGCAGACAGATATGAGAGAGAAGAATGATATAAAGGGAGAATAAAAGTAAGGGAAATATAACTAGAAGGAACTAATTTTGAGTATTAGATGCCCAGAAAGAACATTTAAACCTGATAATGGTTTTGATATTTTTCCCTCTTTGTCAAAGTAATATATACTCATTGAGAATCATATAGAAAATAGGGAATAATTTAAAGAAGGGAATTTTTTAAAAAGTAAAGTTAAAAATAACTAATTCCAACAGTCAGGTATTATTGTTTGCATTTATTGTATATTTTTCCATAAATGTAATTTACAAAGATGAGATTATTCTATAAATTCCATTTTGCTTTTATTTGCACCTAATAATATATTTGGGACTTCTTTCCAAATTAACAAATATGAAGGAATGGATCTACATAATCATTTTTTATGACTTTTTTTATAGCCTTGTAGGATGTGAATATATTGTAAATGGCTTAAAGAGTGATCAGTTTTTACATATTTTGGTTGTTTCTAATGTATTGCCACTATTAACAATTCTGTAATGGTACTCATGAAGTCACAAATACTTTGTGTACGCTGGATCATCTCTTGCCAACTATAGAGTATTAAAGGGACCTAGTGTCTTTCCCTGGATTTGGATTTTCCATCACTACTCATATCTTGTAACCCACAAATGTCCCTCATTAAAGTATTTTATCTCTTACTTTTTCTAATCCTCTTTTCTCATTGTTTATAATTACTTATTGAATATGCTAACTTTCATTTTTGAGTGCCATTTCCCAAGTGCTACAAACCATACTTACCTACCTTTCTTAGATATTTTTAAACTCAGCTAAATCCCCTTGTTTGAACATAAAATCAAAGGAGTACACTATATGTCCTTATTACTCTATCTGGGATCTGGTTACTTTATATAGTGTGTGAATCTGAAAATTAAATTAAATCTCTTCTTGGGAAGGCTAATAGTGTGGTCTCCTTTTTTTTTTTTTTTTTTTTTAAGCCTCTGATCTCTTCCCTTTGGTTCCTCACTAGTAACATAAGCATAAGCTCCCACACTCTATAATAAATGAAAGGGCCCCCAATCAGTTGATCAGGGTAAACTGGTGGATCTTCAGGGACATCTAGACTAGAAGTATATTAGACCAATAGTTGGGGAGGAATGAGGACTTTCTTGTGTGCTTTTAAAAATTATTAAGAAGGGACTATTTGGGCTTAATTTTAAGTTAATAAAAATCTCCTTCACTGTTACCATACCTTGTCATTCTCCCTTTTCCCTCTGGTGATCTTTCCATTTTAGAGAAACAACTAAAGGACATTAGGGTTTCTTGACCCACATAACTTGTTAGATACTCTGGTGTAAATATTAAAGTATTTTGGCAGGGGACGGATATGGCTCAAATGGTTGGGTGTCTCTCTCCCAAATGGAGGGACCCGGGTTCAATCCCCGGGACCTCCCGGTAAAAAAAAAAAAAAAAGTATTTTGGCAAAGGAGGATAGGAGTTAGACTCCTGCTTATAAAGTTTTTGTGACTCTATTCTAGATGTATAATTTTGATCTTTGCATTGATATCTCAATGCATCTAATGACTTTATTGACATTTATGATATGTAATAGGCATAAGTGTTAAGATGCACTTGTATATAAACCAATATATTGCAGTTACATAGTTTTCAACTAAAATGTAACATAAATTATGCCTGTTGTCCCTCCAACTTATTTATTAGTAACTTTTTTTTTTTTTAAGATTTTATTTATTTATTCATTTATCCCCCCTTTGCTGCTTGTGCTCACTGGGTCATCTAACCACGCAGTGCAGGCGGACTTGCCTTCACCAGGAGGCCCCGGGAACCAAACCCGGGGCCTCCCATATGGTAAACGGGAGCCCTACTGATTGAGCCACAGCCGCTTCCCTTTAAGTAACATTTTAAAATAAAATGCATGGGATGGAAATGATTTTACTTAAGGCTTTCCAAAAAATATATAATTCTTATCAGTTATGAAATAATAGATGTTTAAAAGTCATTAAATTAACAACAAAAAAAGATAAACTCTCTAGGAATAAACTAAGAAATGTGCAAGGCTCATGAAGACAAGTTTAAAACACCATCGAAGGTCACAAAAGAAGACTTGAACAAACAGGAAGACATACGAAGTTCTTAGGTAGGAAGACTCAACCTCATAAAGACAGTTACCAATACTTCCTCAATTAACTTGTAAATTTTGCAAGATCTCCAGCAAATACCATTGTTTTGTTCTTTTTCAAACCAGAGAAGGAGATTCTGAAGCTCATGTATAAAAATAACCAAAAATTGCCAGGGAAACTTGTTTTTTTGTTTTTGTTTTTGTTTTTGTTTTAAAAAGGAGCAATGATGGGAATCCAGTCTTTTTAGGTATTAACATATATTATAAGGCCTCCATAATTAAAATAGAATGGTGTTGGTTCATGAATAAGTAGACTGGCCAATGGCCAAAATAAAAAGTGCTAAAGTGGATGCAAATACTTAAGAGATTTCCTATATGATAAAGAGCACTTCTAAAATGAGTGGGGGGAAAGCTAGATTACTTAATAAATGCAATTGACACAACTGGGTGATCTTCTTGGCAGGAAAATGAAGGTTTGGGTTTATACTGTATACTATACCCTAGGATGGATTCCAAAGGGATCAAAGATTTTAAAATGAAACCCTTAAAGTACTAGAAGAAAACGTGAAAGAGTTCTTTATAGCTTTGGAATGGGCAGGAACTTTCCAATTTAGCTTAAAACCCAGAGATGGTAAAAGATTGATAAATTTAGCCACAAACTTCTACATAACACACACACACACAAAAAATCCATAAACAATAACAAATGGGGAGGAATATTTACAATTAATAGTGAAAGCAGAGGGATAATCTCCATAATATTTAATAACACCTAGAAACTGAATTGAAAATAAGTGAATAGCAAAACTGGCAAAAGTGATGAACACTAAATTAACATAAAAGTAGATACCAAATAGCTTTTAAGTTGAAAAGAAAAATGCTTAGCCTCACTCAGACTACCTTAACGTATCATTTTCATCATTCAGACTACAAAAATCCAAAAGTTATATAGCATACTATGTTGAAGAGACTTTGGAGTAACAGGCACTATTATGGATGGGATGGTATATTATTACAACACAACCCTGACTGAAGACAATTGGGCAATTTCTATCAGAACAGCAAATGCATATAAACTCTCTGACCCATTTTTCTTTAAAATAACAGATATATTTGCACATATGTGGCATGACCCATATATGAAGTTTTTCATTGCAGCACTGTTTATAATGGCAAAAAACTGGAAGCAATTCAAATGTCTGTCAATAAGGGAATAAATAAATTTGGGTGCATCCATTAAATGGTATTCAGTGCAGTTGTTAACAAAATGAGGAAGCTATGGAAAAAATATGGACAGAGTTCCAAAGTATATTTTAAGTCGGGGAGATGGGGGTCGGAACGAAACAGGTTTTGCATAACAGTGTGTAGGATATACAGTACTGCATATATGAGAACCGGTTCACATCAGAATCTATATGGCTGGAGTTCTGGGAAGATGGCATTGGAGTAGGCAGGCAGGGCTACAGCTCTGTCACAAAAACTATGGAGAAAGGGCCAACAGCTGTCCAAGGGACCTGCTTTGGGAGTCAGCAGACCAGGATAGTGCTACACAACTCCCAGGAGAGTGAGTGACAGAGAGTCGAAGAACTGGAAACAACAAAAATGAGTTGCAAAGCCCACGTGATGGCTGGGAAGGACCCCACCCTCTACCCCCAAGATATTAAGCCAGGATAAAACCCCTGGCTCATTGCAGCCAACTGAAACAAAAGTGTTCCTCCCTCTCAGCTGTTACAAGGGAAAAGGGAGGGGCGAGTCGGGGGCTTCTTTTCAGTGAATTCGGCCAGCACAGCCTGCTTTAAATCTCAGCTCTGGCCAGACCAAAACACTGGAAAGTGGAGATTGAAAGAAATGGTATGTCGACGAGCACCATCTGCTGCCTGGTCTGGAAATTGTACAGAGAAAATCTGCTTTTAGGTCTCTCTTAACCTGAACACCTGAAGAAATTCTGTGCTCCATTAGTGAGACCCTGGCTTGATTTTGATAACTTCAGCAGGGCAATTTTAAAGACTTAGAATAGGTTGAACCAAATATCGAAGAAGAACTGTGAAAAAAAAATAGGCAAGAGAGAAATTGGTCATCAGAGTAAATTCACCAACATCTTCAGAAGCCTAGACATCAGCAAAAGGTTACAAGCCATACTAGGAAACAGAAAGTAGATGGCCCAGCCAAAGGGGCAAACCAAATATTCTGAAGAGATATAGGATTTAAGACAATCAATGATAATCACACAACTCTCCTAAAATTGAAAGGAAATATGACTAAAGAGAGAAAGGATATTAAGATGTGGCACAAGCAGTTGGTGCCTGCCTACCATATGGGAGGTCCCAGGTTTGGTTCCTGGTGCCTCCTAAAAAAGACAAGCAAGACAGTGAGCTGGCGTGACAGGCTGGTGCGGCAAGCTGACACGAAAAGATGATGCAGCAAGATGACACAACGAGGAAACACAAAGGGAGCAGATATGGCTCAAGCAATTGGGCACCTCTCTCCCACACGAGAGGTTCTGGGTTCGGTTCCCAGTGCCTCATAAAAAGAAGATGAGAAGACACAGAGAGCACACAAAAAACAGATACAGAGTGCAGACAGTGAGCGCAAACAATGAGGGGGGAGAAAATAAATCCTAGGGGGAAAAAAAAAATACACTGGGTGAACATAAAGAACAATTTGAAAGCCTGTAAAGAAAAGTAACAGAGCTTATGGAAATGAAAGACACAATGGATGAGATTAAAAATAATTAGAGGCACATAAGAGTAGATTTGAATTACTCGAAGACAGAATTAGTGATTTTGAAGAAAGAACATCTGGGGGCGGATGTGGCTCAAATGTTTGGGCATCTGTCTGCCATGTGGAGGGACCTGGGTTTGATCCCCGGGACCTCCCGGTAAAATAAAAAATATATATATATATAGAAGGCACATGGGCTGCCAGGCTCTGTGTGCCAGTGAGCCGCCAGGCCCGGGAGCCATGCAGCAAGATAACAGGGGAGAGACAAGACGAGATGCTCTGAAAGCTCTGAAAACCAGGAACCAAGGTGGCGCAGGTGGCAGAACACCTCTCTCCTACATTGGAGGTCTCCAGGATCGAATCCTGGTGAAGACTGGAAGAGAAGGATGAGAAGAGATGGCAGGAAACAGACACAGAGAATTGCCCAGCGAATGGACACAAAACAGCAAATGGGGAAGGGGGCATTTAAAATGGATAAAGTAAATAAATCTTTAAAAAAATAATAATAATTTTGAAAAAAAAAAAAACAAAACATCTGAACTGGAAAAGACAGGAGAACAGAAAGAGAAGAGAATGGAAAAAATGGAGCAGGATCTCAGGAAATTGATAATGTGAAATGCACAAACATATGCATAAGAATGGAAAAGGAACAGAAAGAATATTTGAGGAAATAATCACTGAAAACTTCCCAACCCTTATGAAAGACATAAATATCAATATCCAAGAAGGACAATGCACCCCAAACAGAAATAATTCAAATAGACCTACCCCAAGACACCTACTATTCAGAATGACAAATATCAGAGATAGAGAGAGGCTTCTGAAAGCAGCAAGAGAAAAGCAAAGCATCACGTACAAGGGAAACACAATAAGATTAAGTGCCAATGTCTCATCAGAAACAATGGAGGCAAGAAGAAAGTGGTATGATGTATTTAAGGAACTGTAAGAGAAAAAATGCCAGCCAAGATTTCTGTATCTGGCAAAACTGTCCTTCAAAAATGAGGGGGAGTTCAAAGTCTACACAGACAAACAAAACCTGATAGAATATGTTACCAAAAGACCAGAATTACAAGAGATACTAAAGTGAGTGCTGCAGCCTGAAAGGAAAAAACAAGGGCAAGAGACATGAAGAAGAATGTAGAAATGAAGATTATTAGAAAGGGTAATTTAAAGGGTAAAATTTTAGACCACAGAAAGCCAAAGGTCAAAATGGAAGAAGTAAGTAATGCCTTTACTTTAATAACACTGAATTTTAATGGCTTGAACTCCTCGATCAAAAGACATAGACTGATAGAATGGATTTTAAAAAATGAGCCTTCTATAAGTTGTCTACAATAGACTCACCTCAGATGTAAGGACACAACCAGGTTAAAAGTGAAAGGTTGGAAAAAGATACTCCATGCAAACAGTAACCAAAGAGATCAGGAGTAGCAATACTAATATTGGACAAAATAGATTTTTAAATGCAAAACTGTATAAGGGATGAAGAAAGTAATTATGTATTAATAGAAGGGGCACCTCAGCAAGAAGAAATAACTATACTATATATTTATGCACCTAACCTCAGTGTTCCAAGATACAGGAGGCATACACTGGCAAAACTGAAGGGAGAAACAGATGTTTCTACAATAATAGTTGTATACTTCAAAATACCACTCTCAGTATTGGATAGAACATCTGGAAAATATAAATAAAGAAACAGAGAGCTTGAATAATATGATAAATGAACTAGACCTAACAGAGTCTATATGACCAATAGCCTTGGGAGTTGTACATTTCACAGCCTCAACAGCTAGATGCTTTATGTAGATTATATACTACCTTTGTGTAAAAACAAAAGTCAGGGGATCCGAATATTCATATTCATTTATTTATGTGTAAAGAAACTAGAATGATATACAGGAAAATGAAATAGTGGGTATCACTGGTTTTGAAGGTACACTGAAAGTGTGGAAGTGGTTTGGGGATGGATAGGATAGATAGATATGTATATATTTTTTAAACCATTTGGATTATTACCTATTGAAAAATTAAATTAAAAAACACAAAAATTGTATTCTATTATGGTAATGTCTTCAAGTTAATATCATTTCTGTCAGAAGATATTTTTATCCCTTTCCCTTTTTTTTTTTTGGTTGTAGTATAAAAAACTACTTTTAGAAAGCACTGAATGTCATGTCTCTGAGAATATAAATTACTAAGTCTGTTACTCAAACACCATATGCGTGATGGGCAGATTTTTAATCTAAGATTTCTAATTATATGGGATGAAAACTAGTTTAATGAGATCATAAGTAAAAATTTGAATATATCAAAATAAAGCCCTACTTTAAGTTTTCTAGAAAAGATTCATCTTATAAAACAAGATTTCCCCCCAAATGTTCCACTTTCTCTGTATTTTGCTGACCTAACCTTTTCCCCCTATGATTCACCAAACTAGAAAAACAATCACCAAACTAGAAAAACAATTCATTTCCTTGAATATGCATATTTTTAGTAAAAGAACAAAATGTTTCATCCTGTGTCATTTATAAATAATGTGAAGAAGTGTGGTGCATGCATGCGTGTGTCCGTGTGTGTGATATTACCAGAGCCCCTGTAGACCGAAGGCCTTGTTAGCTATAAGAAAGAGGGAATAGGAAATAGGCAAAGGAAAGGCGTTTTGTGTTATTTTAGGCTATAACACTGGATACCTTGATCATTAAAAAAAAAAAAAAGAAAGAAAACGAAAACAGCCAATTTTTGGATGGATAAAATTAACCCCATTCTTGTTACTGAAAAAAGAAAAAAGCTTCATCAACAGTGAATTCGTCATATAAGAGAGAGAGAGCATATCACCACTGTTAATGCTCCCTCATCCTACTTTTTAAGGGAGTGAATTTTTTTCACATAAATTAATTTCATAGCGTGTTATGGTGGAAAAAGTTTGGGTTGGAGCCAGGCAGAACTAGATTCAAATTCTGCTTTTCCACTATTTAGCTTTGTGACTGTGGACAGTCACTTAGCATCTCTGTGATTTGGGTTTCTTCTTTGTAAAATCGGGCTAATAATACTAGGACTCTTGTGAGAATAGATCCCTCCACAGGGTTCCTGGCCATCATGATGTTAGCGATCGCTCCTCCACCCCTGGTTAGCTGGCCTTCCTTTTCCTCGGGGGCCCCCTGTCACCCTGAGCACACTTCTCTCAGAGCACTTAGCACCCTTCCCATCTCTGTTTATTTGACTGTTTCTGGGGCCAGACTCTGCATTTTGTCTCATCTCCAGTACTTAGGACATTGCCAGGTGTGACAGTTGAATAAAATGATTTATCACTTACTTTTTATTTTCATGGTTTAAAATGGACATGTCTTTTAAATGCCCTGGTACATATGACAGTATATGGAGTCTGTTATAGAGACTTAACATTGACATTAGACCTGGATTTGTTTCATATCCTGGGGTCTGGGTGCCTAGTTACAGCAAATCACCACTAGATGGGGATCTTACTCACTTTGGTACCACTAGAAAGACTACTTAAGTCTTCACATCTCCCTTTAATCCCACTGCAGCCCTTTGAGCTAGGTATTGCTATTTCTTCTTTAACATGAACATATGCCAAAAGGTTAGGTAACTTTTCTAAGGCTATATGGCTAGCTTGCAGTGGTATTACTATTCGAATTCAGCTTTATTTTACTCGTGTCCACTGCATTTTCTACAATATTAAATCCTTTAAATACATTTGAAATACTTAAATCAGTGCATGACACATGGTGCCAATAAAACAGAGGTTGCTTTTATTATTCTATTAGATTACCTCCCTTGAGGTTTGAGAATCTGCTCCATGCATGTATTATTAAAGCAATCTGTTAGGAACTAATGAAAATTTACTTTTCTAGTTGAACCCTCCTTTGGCTGCATCAGTCATGGGGACAACTGCAGTAGCTCTTGACTCTGTGTCACGACCCAGTCAAAGCTCTAGGATTTTAAGGCTACCTCTCAAGTTCCCCTCTTTTCCCTATGAAGAGTTGCCCAGGAACCCTCTGGCTGCTGGCAGTGCTGTGGTTGCCTGGTGGCATCATTGCTCAGGCTGCTGTAGGTTTGTTCCTGTTGCCTGCTGCTACCGAGGACGTGAAAATTGAGATGGGTTTTCTTCCCCCAGGCCAGTGACTCCAACTCTGTATTAGGCCCCCAAAGGCAGTTCGCCCTTTTCTTCAGGGTCCATTCAATTTATTTATAGAATAATATGAGTTCTTCTATACGTAGGGTTGGAGGGGAGGGGAGGGGCTAATCCCCTTGATTTTAGTTGTATACCTTGTTTTTAGCTCTCCCGAGAACTTTGGGTTTCTGAGTCTTAAACCTGTCTGGGATTCTCCAGGATAGGTTCTTCCTGCATCTCCCTCCACCTGATTTGAAAAGATTACTCTTCCCTCATTGTGTGAGTCAATTTCTGTACTTTGTCTTCTGTTCTTTTGAGCTATATGTCTTGATAACTATAGCTTTAAAATATGTCTTGAAATGAGGTAGTGTAAGTCCCCCACCTTTGTTCTTTTTCAAAGTTGTGGCTATTCAAGGTACTTTAGATTTCCGTATAGATTTTAGAATTGGTTTTTCAATATCTACAAAATCTCCTGGGATTTTGTTTGGTATTGTATCATCAAATCTATAGATCAATTCGGGGAATATTGATATCATAGCAGTATTATAAATAAATAAATAAATAAATATATATATATATATAGTGTTTGTGTTTATGTATTTAATAAGCAACTACTTTACTATCATACTGCAAGTTATCCCATAATACTTTGTAAATATTGCCATTTTATCCTTTGTATGGTAATTCCTTGCTTATGTGCTCGTGTCTACCATTGGACTGGATTATCTTGAAAACATGGATTGTACCAGTACCTAGTATTGTACCTTGTATCCTGCAGGTGTTTAGTAAATGCATATTGAGTGAATGAATGAATGGAGAAATATAGTTAAAATCATAATATTGTGAATCCTGAATGTCTTAAAATTTTTTCTATAGGGTTAGAAGTTTATACTTTTAAATATTGCTTGACTGAGGCCTAGAAATCTTTTTGTTTTATGAACTGCCATTCATTTAGTGTTTTTTACAATTGTATTAACTTGTCGTTTCCACTAAGCATTCATTTAACATTTTGAGTTTGAGGAGCTCAAGCAAAGCTTGGTCATCAGTAAACTTGTGAAACTGCTTCAAAATATTATAAAAATTTATTGTATTTTTTAAAAGCTAGTGTGTAGTTTATTTATATTTATCATTCTTTAAACATGCATATGTTATATATATATGAATATATGCTTTCATAAATGTAAAATATTTCATAAGATTGTTGTACTGTATACCTTTATATGCTGTACACATTTCATAATAAATGTTTTAATGCTGTACACATTTAACTGTTATAAGGTAAGATTTTAAAAGTATTTTTAGCTTGAAAGGCAAAATAAACTAGTTAGTGAATACTTGAGTTTCTTTGCTAATACAATCAAAATGATTGATGTGTTGAATGAATGGTAAGTAAGGACAGTGGTACTCCTGGGCTGAGATGGCCTTTTCCCCAACATTGATTAAAAAGATTAAGAATGTAAAGGAATATTTGAAAATTTGGAGTATGCTCTGGACTTGTTGTAGTGAAATGTTTGCCTAAGAACAGGGACGAGAACAGTGGTATTTGATGATTCCTTTAATGCTGAGATGTTCCCTCTGTTTCCTTCTCTTATTTCATCTACCAATAGGGTAAAGCACTTTGGAAAACGGTAACTAAAAGAAAGAAAACTAGTCAAAGGAGTGGAAGGAGTGCTAAGACAAATAAGACACAGCACTTTTTCTGAAGGGCAATGGCTGATAATGAATTTTATTCTTATATCTCTGCAGAAAGCATGTTCAGAATTTTAGTATAGAATTAGATTATATATGAACCTATCTGGTTCAGATATGGTTCTGATACTTTTTTTCCCCCTATACTCATTCTTGGTTATCCATTTGTTTATTTGATACACCATTTATTCTTTAGGGGAATGTGGGAAGGAAAAGAAAAAGTGGGAAATAATCCCAAATAAAAAAGGAAAAGAAAAAAAAAAGCTGCCTTTGCTAGAAAATTCCAGGAATATCAACAAAGTACGGATTTGTTTCTTGGATAATTGCCCCAGGTCTTCACTTCATTTTGGTATTAGCAATAAAGACTAAAGTCCTTGGAGTGGAGACATTTGTGGTAATGTCAAAAGAAAGGAGAATGGAGGAACAAACATTTATTCAAAACCCATTCTATGCCAGAAACTGTATAGACATTTCACTTACCAAATACATTTAATATTTATAATAACCTTCTAAAGTACATGATAATATCCTACTGAACTTATGAAGAAACTGAGGCTTAGAGAAGCCCAGAAGCACAAGTTGGAACCCAGGTCTGTCTGATCTCACAGTCCATGTTCTAGGCTCCAAAGCCTGGATTCTGGCTGGTAGAAACAACCACTATTTCACCCATGTGTGGGAAAAGCACACAATCTCTCTAAATCTCGCTTCTCATTTCTTGAATAATAGGGTTGAACTAAATGATCCTAATGTCCTTTTCATCTTTAAGTTTCTGTGCTAATTCGTATTTTTTAATGCAGAGGTGATAAACCTCTGTTTAACTATGATTTGTTTTAATTAAATGAAATTGCACTATTCTCTGTAATTTTCAAAAGTGGAGCTTTATGAAACATTGAAATAAGATATTTTCTTCTTCTCATAGGAAAGTATTTAAGAAGCTCATGGAATAATGTGAGTCAGTTATACAAGAGCTGCAGGAAATCCCTCGAGATAGTTGGTGAAACAATAAGAATTTCTGTTTTCTTCAACAGTGTATTACATAATTATTTTGCAGATATTCTGACTATAAATGTCCTAGCCTTGTGCTCACCAAGGACATTTTCCTCCATCTTTTATTTTATGGTTTTTTTAAACTTTCTAGTGGTGGAAGCTGTAAGAGTTACCTAAACCTTAGCAGCTTAGCTGTGTTCTTCAGTTACGCCTGAGAATAGATTATTTTATATATATATATATGCATATATGTAAACACATATATATATATACCTATATACCTAAATATATATGTATATGGGATATATATGAGAGCGAGAACTATCTTAGCACCTCTCAGTTATTATCAGCCATTACTTAAAAATGCCATAACCCAAAATGTATAAAATATATCTAACATCTGTACACAAGCACATATTGTTTTTGTATATACAATGCTTTTATGCAAAGTTGGAATCAAATTTGATTGTTCTAAGACCTGACAAATTATTTTCTACTTCTACAATTTTAGGAAAAGAAGAATTTCTAGACTCTACATCAAGATCTTTATTTTCACAGCTGTTAAATCTAAGGATACTGTCGTGAAAAGCATGAATAAAAAGACATCTGCTGCAGCAACATCCAGTCTACTTGAAAAGTAATTTTTAAATTAAATTTTAATGTTTTAAACTATCATAGTTTGAAATATGTACAATTTTAAATTTTTGTTGATCTAATTGGTGAGGAAGAGTATTTCCATGTACTTTTAATTTGTAATTCTCTTATTATGACTAAAATTAAGCAGCTGGACAATTTTTAACAGCAGAAGAAGTAAGTGAATTCTTAACAATAGAGGAATTTTAAATAGTATCCTAGCCATATGTATACATTTTATTCTGCCATTGAAATTTACATTGAAGAACTTTTAAGAATATGGAAAAATGCTTACAATAACGTTGGGTAAAAAAGCAAGATCTGAAACTGTTTATACAGTGTAATATCAACTCAGAAAAAATAATATAATTGAGAAGAAAGATTGGAAGTAAGTATATTGTCGTGTTACTAATAGATATTCTGTTAGGGTTAGAATAAGAGTGATCCTCTATTGACACATTGATGGGTGCTGGAGATTGTGTGTGCCCCCATTGCAAGAAATCCAGATTCAGAAGGTTTAAGCAGTCACTGGAGAGATTTGCTAGTGAGAACCTTAGTTCCCTGTCTGCCTTTTATTGCTCCCACTTCCAGGCCTTACTCCTTTATGGTTCTTATGACCTAACATCCTATAATAAAATGGGCAAGAGGTCCGAAATCCATGTCAGTTGAACATTTTTGGGACCCAGTTCTCTCTGCCTTTTTTCTAGTTAATTATTGCCCTAGTAAACAGTTGGGCCTTCCAACACTAAAGCTGAATTAGTACAATGCAACTCTAAATGATGGGCTGTATGGAAAGCAAAATATTAAAAAAGCAGGAAGTTGTATGGGTTTTTGTTTAAATTTCTTTCATTCTTCTATTTTTTTTTTTTTTTTTTATGATTTAACTTTTTAAAAGCAGTTTTATTGAGATATATTCACATACCATAAATCTATCTGAAGTGTGCAATCAGTGGCTTTTAGTATAATCACAGTATTGTGTATTCATCATCACAAAAAATTTTAGAACAATTTCATTACTCCAAAAAGAAAAACTCCATACTCCTTAGCAGTCACCTCTCATGATTTAACTTTTGAACACAACAGTTTTCACAGTTTTCTTAAAGATAGAGTTAGAGTTTTTGTGGCAGAAGGTAACAGCTTTTTCTGAAAGCTATAATGATATGTAAGATATGAGGTAACTCTTTTTTAATAGTAGTTTCAGTTATTTGGTACATATGAAGGTAACTAGAAGTCCTAGAAGTCAAGAATGGCTTTAATATACCGCTAAGCAGATCTTACATCACATTTTGCCTCTGGGCTAAGCCAGGGCTCACATCCCTGCTCTTCAGCTTTGTGACCTTGGCTCGCCCAGTTAACCTTCCTGAATTTTGGTTCCTTTAGAAAAATGAAAGTAATTTTCATTACTTTCTTAGAGATTTTATAAATATTAAGTTGAATGGCATAATGTATATATATTGCTTAACATAGTACCCAGGACATGAAAAGTAAGCAGGCAGCCCTAAACCTTATTTCAAACTTTATTCAAGTTCAGTTTGACCAGTAAAAGTCTCCCCTCTGAACAAAGCATTCAGAAATGCAATTTGGAGTATACCTTCTGCAAAAATTTTTTTGAATGCTCCTTCTTTTGTCTGGCAAAAATTACAGCCAGAGGAAATACTTTGTACCAGGAAAATACTCACTTTAAATTAAAGGATGAAATGTTTTCTCTCTCTCTCTCTCTCTCTCTCTCTCTCTCTCTCTCTCTCTCTCTCTCTCTCTCTCCTATCATCTCTTTTTTAGATTCAGATGGAGGTGATATTTACTTTGCTTTTAAATGACCACAAATATGTCTTTCAAATTCATTAAAATATTGTTTTGAAATCCTTTAGTGTAGTCTCAAAATCAGCTAAAATCAATCTTTAGTAAATCTTCAAATTGATTTAAATATTTACAGTATTTTTCTTTGTTCTCTTCCAAAGAAATATGCATTATGACCACAATTTCTTTCTCTGTTTTGTAGAGAAAATTAAAAGTACAGAAAAAAACATCAATTTTATTGCTCTTATATCATTATACGTTTTAAAATATGGTTGCTAGTAGACACTGAATATTTTGGGATTGTCTTCATCTAAGAATTTGTCTTAACAAGCAGTTTAAAGGAAGATTAGTACAGATCTCTAGGCTAACCCTTGCTACTTTACTTTATCTTAGGGATCCTGCCTTTCAGCTGATTACAGTTACCAAGGAAACAGGTCTTGGTCTGAAGATCCTAGGAGGAATTAACAGGAATGAAGGTCCCTTGGTATATATTAAAGAAATTATTCCTGGAGGAGACTGTTTTAAGGTAAAAATGAAAATAAAAGCAAACAAAAATCAAAAACAGTAGCCAGGTTTGCTTTCCTACTTCATCAGTAAACTAGTAGTGTGAACTGAAGAGCCACTGTGACCATACCTCTGTGAAGATAGACCTTTACTCTCTAAGAGCTTTATGTTAGCAAATGAATAGGTTCTTCACATAAGAAAATAACAGCGATTTCAGACTCCAACTAAAGATCATATATTCTTAAAATATATGCTGTTCAACTCTTATCCTAAGTCTGGATGAGAGAAAGTATATTTGAGTTTGGATTTGATTGGATCACTTGAACTTGAGTTGTATTCATTTATCCCTCCCTGGTGAAAAAAAAAATAATAAATAAATAAATAAATAAAATCTATTTCTGGATTTGCAGTAAAACTGCTGAGATGGTGTTTGTTAATTATATTACTCATTAATGCCCACTTGAGAAATGAGGTTTAGCATTAAGGCCAGAAAATGCAATCTCTTTAGGGATTAAAAAATCAGACTCTCCTTGTCTATGTAAGAACCATGTAGTCTGAACTACCATGGGCCCCTTTTTGCTCTGGTTGCCAGGAAGGAAGCTCAGGACTAAATTTGAAGCACAACCCCAGCAACTTAGTCAACATATCAGTTACTGTATTTGCATTCTCCTTTCTCTTGGATCTCATTTGCTATTTTGGTTTTACTAATCTACTAATCTTATTATAATGTCTTTTGTTGAAAATTGCCTCAAGTCCTTTTTTGAAATGATAGGAGATATAAAGAATTTAAATAAACTAGCCTATCAAAGTGAAGCTATCTAGCATGAGAGGGAATCCCCTTATCATTAAGGTTTTTGTTGTTATTTGGGTTAAATAAATAGTTTCTCCTCAGACTGGCTTTTGAACTGATCCTATGTGGCAAGTCCCACCCTTCTCACCCCTTTCCCATCCCAGACATTTAATAGCTAACATACTTCTTACAATATACTTGATATAATGTAATAACTTATAGTTCAAGGTATATAAGGTGATAAGAATGTGCTTTTAAGACAATCATTAATTTGTGCCTTTTTATTACCATGACAAATACTTGTAGAGTAATAAATTGATAGCAGTGGTACTGAGTTACTCTTTGACTGCTGTTAGTGATAGCAACTTAACTATAGCAGTAATATATACTTTCTATCTTTACTTTTCTTAGAATTTCTTTGTTTGAAAGGTATTAAATTAAAAGCACAGAACACAAAAATATCCCTCTAATGGACTCTAATCTGTACTTACCACTAGAGAGCACCATAAAGTTATTAATGATCTTTGACTGTATTTGGTCATGTCCAATAGAAGAGAACGGTTAAAATACAGAAAGTGTAGAAAAATAAGTAATTGTCCAATGCTTACATTTTATTTTTGTATATTTCTTCAAGATGAAGTTATGTGTGTAATATTTACTCTGGAAATACAAAATAAATGCAGTTTTATTTTTAAATATTTTTATTAATAATAGTAATAGTATTAACTGTGTTCTAAATACTATTAAGAATGCTAATAAATTTACAATCTATACAAAATCTCTGCATGGTAGGTGTAGTCATAGAACAGGAAACATAGGCCCACAAGGTTATCCTATTAATTAGGTTGCTGGGCTGAGCAAATGTTAATATATTTTTAAATGTACACGAGTACTTGCACTTTTTATTTTATACATAAAATAAAAATTTTATTTTTTAATAAATTTTTAAAAAATTTTATTTTAACATTATAATGCTTTCAAAATTAACAATATAGGTAATCTCAAACTTCTAGATGGGTTATATTCCATTTATGTTCCCAAACTGAGGAGGTTATTGGAACTCAGAAGGAATTTTTTTCAATTAATCTTTTTTTTTTTTAATTTTTATTAACTTTATTTCAAATTCACAAAAATGAAAGAACAGAATAGGGCAGCTCAAGAAGTTATGGAAACATTACTCCTAAAAAGTTCTTTTTCAGGTACTTTTATCTCATCTAATTCCAACTGCTAATTCATTTGTTCCTTTAGTGTTGAGAAAGATACACAGATGAACACAGATTAGTTAAATGACATAGTTAAGGTCTCCTTATTAAAGAAAAAAAAAGGAAGAGAAAAATATGCTTGATCATATTCATATCTCACAAATCTAAACCCCATATTCTTTTTTTTTTTTTTTTTTTTAAGCTTTAGAATTTTTTTTAGGAGGTACCAGGGATTGAACCTGGGACCTTGTATTTGGGAGGCAGGCACTCAACCATTGAGCTACATTTGCTCCCTACCTTTAGAATTAATACACTACCAACTTGCTTTTGCTTCAAAAACAGTATAATGTTGTTAACTATAGTCCATAAATTACTTTAGTTATATTTTTTCTCATGTATCACCACATTCTTAATTAATCTTTTTTATCACCCTCCCCATGCTCCCACACACAAATGTTTCTTCCTAGCAAATATGAAATACAATACTGATTCAGTAGAACCAAAATGGTTCAAATTTGGGACATTATGAACACATTTTTCCAGTTCAAGTAGGAAAGAAGTTTCCCCCAGCTCTAGAGGTAGCCTATAGGTTGATAACAAATACACTGGGTACTGAGGTAAGGGAGTATGAGAACTCTAAATTCCCTCTCATCCTACCAACTGCTCCTATATTAGTCTGGAGACCACAGAGTTCAATTTTAGACTCTTTTCTGGCTTAGACACTCCTTTACGCTTCATACCCTCATAGCCGATTACCTGATCTACATTTCTATTTGGATCTCTCAAAGGCATCTCAAACTCAACATGTCTGAGGCAGAACTCATGAAATTCACATTGCATCTTCATTTGCCCATCTCATCATGATGTTACTTGTGAATGATAACTTCTAGTTACATAAAGTTAAAAACCCTAAGAGCCTTATAACTATTTCCTCTCCCATAACTCCCATCTCCAATTCCTTAGCATGTACTGTTGACTTTATTACTGTCTAAATATCTTTTGTACCCATCAGTCTTCTTGATCTTCACTGCCATCGCCATAGCCTAAACTATCATAAGTTTGCATCAGACCTCAAAATAGCTTTCTCCTGCTCTTATGCTCCATGTCCATTTCACTCCCAATCAATCTTACTAATACTTAGTTGCCTACAAGGTTCAGAATAGTGTAGCTTTTGTCTTCTACTTCTCTGGCTCTCCGCATCTATGCTTCAACCACAATAGTGGTTCATATCCTGGAATAGGCCAAGTTCTTTCTCATTTCATTTACTATTGCCTCTGAGTGGAAACAGTCCTCACCCCCACCCTATCTCTGTTACTTCCAGATATCAATTCAAAGATCATTTCCTAAGGGATGTCTTCCTGATTGCCCCCAGTCTAGGCCAGGTTTCTTTCCTAGATGTGTTCCTAGATCCTGTTGCTTCTTTTCATATCATCTATCTAGCTTTGCAATTATATATCACTATCTGTGATTATTATATTAACTTTGCCTGAACTACAAGACAATATGTTTTCAAAGATTCTATTTGATTTTATTTACAATACTATCCTTCATTCCCAGTGTGGTTCTGACACATAGTAATTGCTCAATTAGTTTTTCTTGAAGAATGAATGAAAGGTCCCTTAGTTATTCTCTCACTTTTCCGAGATCACTGACCTGCCTATTAACCACGACACTGCCACCATCTGGGATCCACACCAAGGTAGCTTTCCTCACTGGCTCATTGTGTCAGGACACATTCTGGACAACACTTTAACGTTTTCAACTGTTTTTGTTTGTTTGTTTGTTTTGCTGCTAATCACATAAGAAAGCAGGCAGGAATCAAAAGGTTCTCTTCAAACCTGATACTACATTTAATTTAGTTAATTCTAAGGCACATTTTAAAAAACTTTATTGTAGTAATGTATATGCAACTGAAATTCCCAGTTTTACCACTTTCAAGTGTACGATTCAGAAGTAGTAATTACATTCACTATATTGTGCTACCATCATCAATATCCATTATCCCAACTTTTTCATCATCTCAAACAGAAATTCTATACCCATTAAGCAATAACTCCCTCTCCTGGCTCCCCAACCCCTGGCCCATGGTAGCCTATAATCTGCTATCTGTCTCTATGAGATTTGCTTCTTTTAGGTATTTTATTTAAGCAAGATTATAAAATATTTGTATTTTTTGTCTAGCTTATGTCACTCAACATGATGTCTTCAAGGTTCATCTATGTTGTAGTGTGTGTCAGAACTTCATTCCTGAATAATATTCCATTGTGTGTATATACCACATTTTGTTTATCCATTCATCTGTTGATAGACTTGGATGGCTTCTACCTTCTTATACACACACATATAAGATACACACACGTAAAACATATGTATATATATTATATATATATGTATTTCCCCTAGCATGAGTGAAATTGGTATGAGTTTTATAGTCAATGTCATAGTTTAATTGGAAGCATTTTTCTCTCATTGTAGTATGTAAAAATAGCAGGGTATCTTACAATCAGTGGCTTCTTAGATTTGATAACTTCAGGACTTCTCTTTATGAAACTTTGTAGGTAGTGATAAGATCACACAGATACAGATGCTAATTGCTAGTCATTGTTCACAAAAGATTGAAGTAGGGCATGTTTTACTTTCAGAGGAAATATGTTTTTAGCATTTTCTAAGCATATCACTGGAACCCGGCTGAGGCTTTTGGATAAATAGCAGGACCAGGCCTCTGATGGCAAAGGATGAAGCAACCAATCCCACTGAGGATTGGCTGCTGAAGGAGTAGCAGCCAAGAGAGTTTGCTTTGCAACTTTACTCTCTTTTCTTCTTTGCCATTATTATTTCTATCAGAGACATCTTAATTTCCTCAGGTTGTTTCCTGGACCTCGTTCAGTTATTGTGGACTTACTGTGTACCTAGCACTATGCTGGGGGAAACAATCATGAAAAGGACATGGTTCTGGCCAAATGAAATAATCAGTTTGCTAGTTTGGAATTTGCTGAATCATGTCATCTAATTGTTTTGCTCATCAAACAAAAACAATGAGCAAGACAATGAGCAAACAACGAACAGACAACAAGTGAAAATAAACGATCAGGGAGCAGATGTGGCTCAAGCAGTTGAGTGCTCACCTTCCACATGGGAGGTCCCAGCTATGGTTCCCAGTGCCTCCTAAAGAAAAAACAGACAGATAACGGGAGGCAGACAATGAACAAAAACAACACACAGACAACTAGTACAAACAACAAGGAAACAGACGAGGGAGCCATCTGTGGGGGGAATAAAAATAAAAAAATATTTAAAAAAATGACCCAGCAAGAGGGCAGAGACTCAACCTGAGTCAAGCCTCACTGATGTAGTCCAATCAAAAACAATATATCAATCAATCTAGAGCAGGGGTTCTTAACATGGGGTCCATGAGCTTGAATTTAAATTCGAACAAACATTATTCTTGTGGAGACGTGTTGGTGTGGGTGTGATATATTTATTGAATAATACTTGGTATGGTGTGGACTTAGTAAGGGGTCCATGGTTTTCACCTGATTGGCAAAGGGGTCCCTGGAACAAAAAAGGTTAAGAACCCCTAATCTAAAGTGAATCTAATACAATCAAAGGGTACCACAGCCGCAGGGAATAGATTAGTTTAAGAACATAATCTTTGGGGCTTCAAAAAAGAACTTCAAACTGTCACAGCTGGTTTGAGGTACATTCTCTGAGAATGGAATGAAGTATATACTGGGGAGGGGAGGTAGAAGTTGAGATTGGAACAAAGTAGGTTGGAGCTAGTTTGTTGTGCTTCCTTAGGAAGTTAAGGAGTTTCAACTTTTTCCTACCATTAAAGGTTCTCAGTTTGAGAAATAATGTGACTAAATTTGCAATCATGTGTTTGCCCATAACAGATATGGCAATGTGCTAGAATTTTACATATGTTATTAGATTTTTATAGCAACTTTATGTCTATAGGATTTATCCCCACTTTACTGCTAAGAAAATGGAGGTTCATAGAAGTTAAACAACATGCCCAAATTCACATTAGTTACTGGTATTAAAGGAAGGATACTTCAGTCAACAGCTTGTGAAAGTATGGGAAAGGAATCCCAAGGTTTGCAGAATGGCTGAGAGTATGGTAACACATTATATAGAAAATTATATAATAAAGTCATTATAGTCTGAATCAAACAGTATTTTTAACAGAAGTGTTGAAGTGGTCAGGAATACATTATTATTTCAACTCCTTCATGAATGTCAATGTGAAAGAATTCAGACTCTAACGTTCAGCATGTGAAAGTTTTGGCACTTTGCCTGGCATGTCATGCAGTTGCTCAGTAACTGCTGAATGGAAATCTAGACTGTGGAAGAGGCCTCTGCATATCCCTGAAGTTTGTATCTTCACATATGCATTAATCCAGCTGGGGCAGATTTCACTGGTTTAAATGCCAGACTTTTACAGAAATAGCTTTGTTTTCATTTGCAGGTCTGACTTTTAAACAGGTTTACAAATTCACATGATCAGTTAAGATCTTATTCTAGGAGGCAAAGAAAAAAAAAACTGTGAGTACTTTTTAGAAAGAAAAGAATATATAAACACCAGAAGTCACAGTCAGAGGCTCTATTCTTCCTCTCTTCTCTGACTCTTGTCCTGCTGGAAAATGTTACTTGAATACATCAGTGTTCTTCAATACAGTATATGTTTAACTGGATTCTTGAGAGCTTTTCCTACGGCCTTTTTACAGAGTCCAACTGTGATGAAACCAAATCTAGCCTGGGAAGAGAATGTGGGAGGTGATAGCTCAGCCTAATCCCAATTGCCTGCCCATTATTTTCTGTAGCCTTTCTTTTTACTCCACATCCCTGACAACCAGCGATGATGTCTATTAGATACATGGAAACAGTTGCCTTCAAACAATATAGCCCAAGAAATTAAGTTCCAAGTTCCTTGTGGACAAGATTCTGTGCCCCACCCCATTTCATTGTTTATAAAGATCTAGCTAGTGAGTTAATAGACCTAAAATTCATTTTTTTTTTTTTTTTTTTTTTTTTTTTTTTTTTTTTTTTACCGGGAGGTCCCGGGGATCGAACCC
The DNA here is from genome assembly GCA_026826555.1 of Tolypeutes matacus. Classification (NCBI taxonomy): domain Eukaryota; kingdom Metazoa; phylum Chordata; class Mammalia; order Cingulata; family Chlamyphoridae; genus Tolypeutes; species Tolypeutes matacus. The sequence goes on from JAKSZT010054055.1 coordinate 8,688,589, forward strand.
GGGTCCCTCCATATGGGAGACGGACGCCCAACAAGTTGAGCCGCATCCAACCCCCCTAAAATTCAAATTCAGATTCATCTGCCCGCCAAACCCATGTTCTTTCCTCTTTAATTCACTGTCTTTGAAGGCATAAGCTCTATAGAAAACTAACTCCTCAAATGAAAGGCGAGTCAGTTGCCATCTGACTGTAGTTATCATTGTAGAATTTTCTCTTTTCTGGGAAATTTAGTAAAAGGAAGGAAATGTTAATACTGAGAACATTTGGATTAAAACAAAACAAGCTAATATTTGCTGTCTACCACCTCAATTCTAAAAGATGCTTTCTCTCCTTGTTGCGGACCTCTAAATGCTTTGCTCATCTAAAGCAGGACTTTCTTCATTTTTCCCTTTTTTCCCTCCCAGAATTGATTGCCAGACATTGGGATATAGTCGATAATAGTATAGTCATTAAATTTCAGTTAAAATCTACTTTTAAAAACTAATTCTAATAAGGAGTTATCTTGTAGATTTAAAAGGTTTAGAGGTGTATTCAACAATGACAAAAATATCTGTTTAAAAAAGTAGATTAAAACATTTTTTATTTGACCCTTACTTCCAGTACCAGCTCTAGATTAGGACAAACTGCATGAGCTTTCTTTTTATTTGGAGGGATGGATAATTTCTTTTTAATAAAAAAAAAAAAAAAAGAAGTTTTGTATAGTCAACACATACAAAAGAATATTAGAACATAGATATAACTTATGAAGCATAGTAATAAGATGAACACCTGTGAATCCACTTAGAGTTTACGATTTGATTTAAGAAATAGAAAATTTAAGTACCGTTTAGGCTACCTGTGTGCTTACCCCTCTTCACATTCTCCTCTCTCCCTCCCAGAAATAAGCATTTTCCTTAATTTTGTGTTCATCCTTTTTTTGCTTTTTATTAGCCCTATCTTTTAACCTGAGACAAAGATAGATCATTGTTTTTGGTGTTTATTACTATTTCACCTTAACCTAGAATGAATGACTTTCCTGCAAATAAAATTTAGCATATTAAATTGCCAGATAATGTACATACGTGAGTGTCTGGGTATATTTGATTTAAATGTATATGTAACCAAACTTTGATAAGATTTAGGCCCAGGTGATTCCAAACTGTATTTACAAAAATCTGATAAAATCATCCCTTCCATTTTACTGAACATATAGGGAACATTTGCAGGGTCCATATGGTAGGTACTTTCTCCATATTGTTAGGCTTTTCCAGCATTACTATTGTGTTTTTCTCCGTAATATATTTATTAAATGGAAGGAAAAAACAATCACCTGTGAACATACAGCTATTGTGTTATGGTCTCTGACTTTTAGTTATATTTTATTATTTATATTTATTTAAAATTCAAATTAGGGAAGCAGATGTGGCTCAAGCAGTTGGGTGCCTGCTTACCACATGGGAGGTCCCAGGTTCATTTTCTAAAAGTGCCTCCTAAAGAAGACAAGTAAGACAGTGAGCTGATGCAACAGGCTGGTGTGGCGAGCTGACTCAGCCAAGAGACACAATGAGAAAACACAATGAGAGACACAACAAGTGGGGAGTGGAAGTGGCTCAAGCAATTGGGCGCCTCCCTCCCACATGGGCGGTCCCGGGTTCAGTTCCTGGTACATCCAAAAAAAAGATGAGCACACAACGAACGGACATAGAGGAGAGCAGACAGCGAACACAAACAAGGCAGGGCGAGAAATAAATAAAATAAATCTTTTAAAAAAACAAAATTCAAATTAACGTTCAAATAGCCTCTTTTGGTTTAGTTTATGTTAATAATGTTTCTATTTTAGAAGGGTCATGGAGTCATGATGCATGTGGATTATAACAACTTTTACACAGTATTTAAGATAACATGTTCCTATAAACTTTTTTGATAAATGTTTTATAATTATTTATTTTCCTATGTACTCTATTCAGTAGAAGAAAAACTTTTAAATGTCTTTTTAAAAAAACAAAAGTAGCTATTATATTGTTATTTAACAGTAAAATAACCATAAATCACCATTATTGTATATAATGGAGTTCAGATCACAGATCAATCACCTAAGGAATGTAGATAGGACTTTGAAGTAAAAGTTCCCCTTGTATTAGTGGACGTTACTTAAATATCATCTGGGTGAAAATCTAGCTTTTAACCATATAAACTTCCTCTGTAGTTATAGAAATAAAGCTTTCTGCCTTTGTACTAATGGTCAATGAAGAAGTATCAGGAATGGAAAATGAAGAGAAAAATTTTTATTTTCCAGTTTGAATTAAGAGAAAAAAAAAAACAAATGAAGAGAAACTTGCCTAATAAATACAATTAAATCTACTAACTGATATGCTCTGTCCTATTCAGCTAGGCTAACTATAGGCAGAGCCAGGCAGCCAGTTAGAACTGGTCATGATGAGCAGAACGTGTCTGAAGCTGCACACATACCAGCTATTCTGGGCCGAGGTGCAATAGCTGATCCAGCAAGGAAAACTTTTTTATCATGAGCTGATTGTGGGTAGGGCTAATGCAATTAAGATCTTTGACTGAAAGGTTCTTAATTCTAAATGTGGGATAAATTTTAACAGCTAGGTTGGGGAACGCTCAGAAACTAAGGTAAATGAGTCTTTTCTTCTGAGATCTCCCAGAATTATTTGGCCTACCTTATCACAGAGTCAGAGCTTTATCAGTCTCATATTGCCGCGGTTTTAAAACATGTCCCTCTTTCTGGTATTCTGGGCTATGTACTCATATAACCAGGATTCCTTTACGTACATGCTTATTCAAGGAATAAGTGAATTGTTCAATTTCACTTCTGTATATTATCAAACCAGGTTTTAATCAAAACTTTTTGCTATTGAGATTCTTTAAGAGTTTTCTTTCTATTATATTTTTTAAACATTCTTCATTAAAACATTTCTTTGCATTTAATTGCATTAATTAATTACTTTCCAAAAAAACAAAAACACCATAAAATGGTTTCTTTTTAAATTTTTCTGTTTTTATTAGGATGGACGTTTGAAGCCAGGAGATCAACTTGTCTCAATAAATAAGGAATCTATGATTGGTGTATCATTTGAAGAAGCTAAAAACATAATTACTAGAACCAAGCTGAGGTAAATATTCTGTCCATAGACATAATGAATCATTTAGCATGTCTCCTTAAAAATAGTAATTTAAAAATGTCTTAACTAAGTACTGTAGACTCTAAAAGGAATATTTTTTCCAAATATTCAACACATTGTCTTAGAATTAAACTGTACTATATCCATAATATATCCATAAAATGGTTTCTTTTTAATGCTAGATCAGAGTCTGCTTGGGAGATAGCATTCATACGACAAAAAGCTGATGGAAGTCATCCAGAAAATCTATCTCGTACATTCCTTTTACAAGCTTCAGGAGAATCCGGATCTCAGACCTCAACATTTAGTCATCTTTCTTCTCCCCCTGAAATACTTATTCCAAAGATCTCATCCACTCCCAAAATAAAAGATGCCATTTTACCTTCTTTTAAGACTAGTCCGGTAAGTTTAAATTTCTCTGTTCACATGTAGTCTATAAGCCCCTGTATGTTTTTGTTTGTTAAATACATATAGAATTATAATTTTGATAATATGGTTTATTAACAAATTAATATATCTTTGAAAGTTTTTTCTTGCTTTATGTACAAGATTTTATGCCATGTTAACAATAAACACAACCTCAAGACAGTACATCCTCTCTCCAGAGAATTGTGATCAGTTAGAAAATACTAACATGACACAATAGCACCACGAAGACATCCCAAGACCACTCAAAACGTATTAGGATGGGAAATTTTATGTTGTATGTATATTACCACAATAAAACAAAATTATGTTAAGAAGGTCATGTTTACTCTCAGACAGTCTCTAACATGGTTCAGTTCATTGTGATTTCTGTTTTCTGTTTGAGTGGAAGTAGGCAATCTTCCTCTTTGTTCCTTAGTTTCTTTATCACACAGTGGGACTAATCCTAATTATCAAGTCTAGGTGGATAGCGTTCCTTCATGTGCGTATGCTAGGATATAGTTTACTCTATTAGAATTACACAAAATTATAAATTTCCAGATTAAAGTTTCCCAATGCCCTAATTATTCAAAGTTATAAAATAGAACATATACTCTTTAAATCTGTGTTAGCTATAAAATAAAACAGGATAATCAGGTAGGCTTTCAGTTAATGGAATAAAATTTGTGAACGGTAAATTCAGGTTCAGGTACATGCTGGACAGACACATAGTATAAAATTTTCTATCAGCCCCTTATTCTTTTTCATTTGGGGTTATAATACTTTTTAAAAGCCAGGGTGCAAGGCTTTGTATTTTGTTGTCCTTGGGTATGGTACAGCTGAAAGCAATTGTACCTTTAATTTTGACATTGCTTTGTTTGAAGATGAATATACCAAAATTTTAGAGGTTTTGTATTTTTTAGAGTATTGCTTTCATTTCTTTAACCATTCTTTTTGTGTTAACATGAGCTTCTATTCTGGTCTTTGACCTACTTTAGAAAATGACCTTTCCTGTTCCTCATTTTCTTTCATAGATAAAAACTGGATGCAAGAAAACAGAACAGATTCCAACTACTTCTTCAGACAACAGCCCTACAGATATGTCCAATACAGGTAAATGCACATTCAATTCCTCTTTCCTGTTATTTTTTTCAATTACTCTCTCTCAATGAAGAGTGCTTAATGTGACTTAATAGACTTTAAAGGGTTCATTATCCCTTTTTTCCTTCAGTGAATTAAAAAAAGCAAAATGAATGTATTGTCCAGTGGTCCCTGTTAGAGTATGCCTTTTTTTGGAAATTTCCCTGAACAAAGCATTGAAATTTTAAAAGATGCATCATTGTAACAGTGTCTACAAAGCTGTAATAATCAATGGACTGTTGAAACCAAATAATGAAAACTCTTCTATAAATCAAGATTAGGTTGCCTTGTCCTTTTAGTGAAATATTGATGAGGTATATTAAATGCACCTTTCAGAGAACGCATTATAAAAAAGAACATAGCTTTAAAAAGAAATACATTTTAGTGTTTTTGCGGTGAGATCACTTAGATATAAATTAAAAAGGAAATCAATATTGTGATTTTAATATTACTGGTTATTAACTACCATGAAATGACTTACTAACATTTAAAACAATAAAGGATTAGTTGCATAAGCTACCCATTAAAAAATTAAAAAAAAAAAAAAAAAAGAGTTTTTATCAAGCTTTATTCATTGGCCCAAATTTAAAAAAAAATAAAGAAAAACAGGAAGAAAGGCAGGAAGAGAGAGAGCAAAGATGAAAGAAAGGAAGGAAGGGAAGGAGGGAGGGAAGAAGGAAGGAATCCCTTCTTAAATTATCTGCACAATTTAAACACAACAACAAAATGATACTTATATAAAGGAAAAACAAATTACATGTGTCCAAATTATAGTGCAAATTGTTACCTATCTATTTTAATTTTTCAATAGCATTATCTAGACCACAATTGCAAAATAAAGAGTTATTTTAAATTAAGTAGTTATGAAACTTAACAGGAATATATAGCAGATTCCATCATAATTTCCTCTGATTTAAGGCAATATTTACTACTTAGTCAATAGCAATCTTTAGCCATAAAATATATGCCTTTTTACTTAGTGGGATTTATTGACTACTAGAAATTTTAGAATTATTCCCCTTTCATAATTAATTTCTAGTCTCTTGATATACTTTATGTTTTCATTGTTTTATTTATTTTATTTTATTTTATTTTGTTTTGTTTTGTTTTGTTTTGTTTTGTTTTGTTTTATTTTATTTATTTTTTATTTTTTAGGAGGTACTGGGGATTGAACCCAGGACCACATACAGGTGAAGCACACACTCAACCACTGAGCTACACCTGCTCCACTATGCTGTTTTTATTTTAAACTGGGAGGCCATATGGGGAAAAAAGATAGATGAAAGAACCAAACAGTAGTGAGAAGATTTGGGTACATTATCAAAGTTGCTAGGTGATAAAAGCCAAGGTCCTTTGTCCCTTGATTGTGTCATAAAATATTAGTTTTTATATAACATTTATGTAATATGTTTTTAATTTTTAAAGTAATTGAACTACCCGATGCCTCTTTTAGGCATTTATTTATTTAGCAAGCATTTACTGAGTATATCATGTGTAGAAAACATAGTATAGTAGGAATTATTAAAGAATTAGGAGATTTTTCCCAAGATATACTTAGTAGTATGTTGTGAAACCAAACAAGGGATTTAAAAAATCTTCATTATTCAGATTAGAAAACATTTAAATGTATATATGTATATGCTTGTTGGTATGTATGCAAGTATGTGTTTATTTTCTCAAGTAGCTGCTATTTGCTGTATTCTGTGTTAAACTGAAACAGGGTATGGGTGATGTTAGTACTCTAAGGAGCATACTGTTTTGTGAATGAATAACACATCAACACATAACATAAAGACATGAAAGAGTGGTATAAGAGAAGAAGTAGTGAGTGGTCTGAGCATGGTGTAGGGAAGGCACAGTGGCTAACCACCAGCTCTGTATGCAAACTTGTAGGGTCAAATTCCTGCTCCCAACTTATTAGCTATGTAACCTTGTAATAGTTGCCTCATGGCATTTCTGTGAGGATTAAATGAGATCGTGCAGGTCAAGCACTTAGCATTGTAATTTGTACATAGCATATGCTCAGTAAATTTTGTTGTTGTTATTATATTACATAAACTGCAGGCTACAAAGCAGCTCAAATAATATTCCAAGCCATATGTTTAGAGTAGAAGTGAAAGCTTCCAATCCTGGATTCAATTCTGCACACTTTCCCCAGTCCCCAAAACTAGAATATATTAAGGGATTTGTCACAATATGCAAAAATAAATTACAAAACATTTTCTTAGTAAAAGTCAAACATCATCCAAATCTTGAATGAAGTGGTAAACATCAATTAATAGAGTGCAGGTAGGAGATCATTCCAAGTGAAGGAAGAGCCATGAGCAAAAGCACAGGGCTACGGACCAGCTAGATGTCAGGTGATTCTAGAAGACAGGTCTGATTAGAGCAACGGAATCTTATAATGGAGTAATGAATAAACTGAGGTTAATTTACACCAGTGACTATAAGAAACAATGCTAGATTTTGTAATAGAAAATAATTTAATAAAAAATAAATTTGAGTAAGCTGTTTATAAAGTAAATATTAAAATGCAATTAATTGGGCCAATGATGATAGACTTCTCTACCATTTCAAAAGAGGAGAAACTTTTCAATGGGGCACAAAGAGGACAGAATGACGAAGGCAGCAACATCTGACCCACAAACGGGAATGGTCTACTTTAAACACAATAAAAGTTTTTAAAAGAATAAATTAAAAAAAAAAAAAAAGCAATTAAAATGGAAAGTTTTTCTAGGGTAGAAACAGCATCAACTCATCCCATTTTCTCACTTCTACATAAATGGATAGATGTTTCTGGAGTAGAGGAAGAAAGTAAAGTCAACCCTAAATTATCTCTAGGTGACATACACATTGTGATTTTTGTCTGTTTAAATAATTATAGATTGTTCCCATATTAGATCATTAACTATTGCTTCTAAACTACTTCAACTAAATGGCATTCATTCAAAAAATATAAACAAGTTTTAATGTTAACCTCAACAAAATAAATTTAATAAGATAAATCTACCACTGTTCCTATCTCAAAGTCATCCCAAAATATGAAACTGGTTAGAATTTTCCAAAATCCACATGGTACTAAAATATGTTTTTAAAAACTATCCTATCTCATGGTCTCAGCCCCTAAGATAATAAAATCGCTCCATGAGTTTGTTTGTTTGTTCAATTCCGTGTTTTAATTAAAGCAAATGCAATGTAACAAAAGTGTGTCGTCGAAGCATATCATGGTTTAACTTACTGCTCCCACCACAAAATATTTTGTCTTTTACTTATCGTTGTATGTGTACATAATGTTTTATTGGCATAGTCTATGGAGAAGTACAGAAACTTCAGAACATGTGTATGTATTATTTGGACTATGGATCCAGGTTTTTTGCATGTTTATATCTTTCGTTATGGATAAAGTATTTACAAAACAAAAGTGACATTTGATTCAATTGTTGAGATGTAGTTAGAATACTCAATTTTTAATTTTTAATTTTTTTTCTTCTTTTTTGTTTGGGGAGGGAGAAAAGTTCTTAGCACAAATGTTTTACATAATTTGTACCAAAAAAAAAAAAAAAAAAGGAAAGAAAGGGGTGGCCTGACATCAGTGGCACTACTAAGTGTGTTTTTTTTTTAAAAAAAAAGCCTTTAAACTGGAGAAACTTCTGACAACAGCTTTGCCTCTGTATTGTGTACCAGAATATAAATGATACACCTCTGACCCCAGCGTTCTGAATAAAATGCTAATTTTGGATCTGGGAAAAAAAAAAAAAAACAAAAAAAAAAACAACTATCCTATGGGAAATGGATGTGGCTTAAACGATTGGGCTCCCGTCTACCATATAGGAGGTTCAGGATTCAATTCCTGGGGCCTCCTGGTGAAAGGCGAGCTGGCCGGCACGGCAAGCTGGTCCGAGCAGCAAGCTGGCCCACGTGGGGTGCTGACCCGCGCAGAAGTGCTGGCCCGCATAGAGTGCTGGCCCACACAGAGAGCTGGCACAGCAAGATTACGCAACAAAAAGAGACAAGAGGAGAAACAATAAGAGACACAGCAGACCAGGGAGATGAGGTGGCTCAAGAGATTGAGCGCCTCTCCCACTCCAGAAGTTCCCAGGATCGGTTCCTGGTGCTGCCTAAAGAGAAGACAAGCAGACACAGAAGAGCACACAGAGAGCAGACAGTGAATGCAGAACAACGAGGGGCCAGGGGGAGAATTAAATACATAAATTTTTAAAAAACGAACAAACAAAAGCTATCCTATTATTTAAATTTCTTATTTCAAAATCCAGAATCCAGAGTCATTTACTAATACCATAAGCTGAATATGGCAGGATTTTTTGAATGAGCTGAAAGTATACTAAAGACATTCTTAAGTAAATCAATACAGAAATATTGCATGAAGAAATACTTTTTTTTTTTTTAGGAGTTACTGGAGATTGAACCCAGGGAACATGTGAAGCAGGCGCTCAACCACTGAGCTACACTGACTCCCAAGAAATACTCTCTTAACTTTATTTTTGTTTTTGTTTCTTTTGTTTGTTTGTTTTATATTACTTTTGTCTCTCTTAACTTTAACAATAGCACAAGCCTTAATTCCCCTGCACTAAGTCTATGGAATTTGAAACAAGTAGTGATGGGGATAAAATACCCATGGAGCGTTCTTGGTGTTAATTTGCCCTTGTAAAGCATTCCCTTCTGCTCCTAAAAAGAAGAGTAGGAACAGACGATCCAAGAGAATAATAAGTCATAATTTGAGAAGCCTCACTCCCAGAGAGGAGTAAATAAAGATCTTGAGGCTGGGTAGAGAGAAGCTATTGGCAAATGAGGAAAGTTGTCAGTGAGGGACTTTTCAGTCGTTAGTCTGCACTGCGAAAGCAGTTATACACAGACCCTCTTAAGATTTTGACTCAAAGGTAAAGGTCTAAGGGATGGTTGGCTGGAAGCAAACAAAATTTTATTAAGCCCTGATTGCATATTGTTAAATGGGGAGTTAGTCAAATTTTGCATTAAATCTTCTATTTAATTATAGTGTCTCTGTGTTAATATTAATACTTCAGTTTTCAAGATCATTGTCTATTGGTTTTATCTTTTACTACTGTGAGGTGGTCTGTTTTATTCTTCCTACTTTATAGGTGAGAAAATTGATGATGAAGGATATTGACACATTTAAGACATTGGCTTTGGAGTCATAAGAGATTAGAAGCCTAACACTGTCAGTTACCATGTGACCTCAGTCTAGTATCTTTATACTTTTTTGGACCTTGGTCTTTTCATCTTTAGGATGAGAATAATAATATCTAAGTCATTGTGGTTATTGTGAAGATTAATGAGCTAATATAGGTAAAGTACTTAGTGTATTGCCTGGCCAGAAGTAAGCATAAATAGGAGCTAATCTTCTGTTATTTCACTGTAATATGTAAATTTTTATGCTTAACTATAAACAAAAAAAATAAGTGAAAACTAAATGTATATATATATATGTTGTTGCCCCTGTTTTTCTCTCCCACTCTCTCTTGATACTTTTTAACTCTCATCCCTTCCTCCACCCTTCCACACACTTAGTCTTGAATTAAGTGATTCCTGCCCAGTGGAAGTCTTGGTCTGAGACCATAACTAAGCCCACTTGGGTCCACCTAATGTTAGTGTGCCCATTGCAGGTCAAGTACCAATTTGGAAATTATTGTGAAGTACTAGCCTCACAAGTCCTTAAAAAAGGGAAAACAAACTTTGACTTATCTGTTTGGACTTCTATACCGTACCACTTCATGCTGATTTATTATGCCACACTTTAGATTTGGCAAAGAAGAAGAGAAAAAAAAAGTACATGTGGTATATTTTATCCCATAGCCAACAGTTAGATATCATAATACAAAGGCAACTTTGTTGCTTTTATCAGAATTTTGAAAATTCTATGTTACTAAAAATCAGTCTCTTATTATCTAAAGATTTGATTCCATTTGAAGCTAAAAGTCAGTAACTAGTTTTGTTTTGTTTTTTTATCTTGACACCTATAAGCTATATTTTACATAGAATGTTAAAGATGTGTTAAAGGTTTAGAGGAAGACTATTTATTTTCATATGAGCTTCTTATGTTCTTGAGAAAGAGAATGCAAATCATTTTGTACTTAGAGACAGATGCTCTGAGAAATTTAAAAAAATGTAAAACACTGCATAAAGATGTGACATTTTAAAAACTTTTTTTCCTCCTTGTTTCTATGTAGAACTAGTAAAATAGCATTTAAAAGTGTATTTAGAATAGTGATAGTTCAGATAGTAGGAATTGACAGGAATTGTAGGAATTTGTTTTACAAACTTGGACATATTAAAATAAATGTTCAATTTCAGTCCCTTGTGACACATGGTTTCTTATTCATTCAACAGACAAAGGCTCATCTAATGATCAATAAGGGTATACTGAGAAGGTGTTGGAGAATGGGTTAGAGGTGTATGGACCTCAACTCCTGAGAGTCCATTTTTACTACTTGAAATATAACTTTTCTGAAAAGTAACAAGTAGAATTTTTAGCTAGAAAAGTTCTGAATATATATTATACTTTATGTGCAAACTTGAAATGATTTACATTTATGGTTGTTTCTGCAATACTTCCAGAATTCCATAAGAAAACCAGTTTTGCCAATCAAAGAAATATCATGATCTTTTTGAATTTTTAATATTGATTTTACTCTTTTTGAAAAAATGACGTTTCGTCTTAAGGCATTGTGATGATGGTGGTGGTGGCAGGAAGTATGTTTGTCTTTTAAGTAAATATTTCTATGGGATTTGACAATGCATAATTGGCTATTCTTTTTGTGTTATATCATTTAGGGTCCAAATGAAGTTGGCTTATATGATATGTTTTAGATTTAAAGGAAAGTAATCATGAAAACAAAAGTGAAAACTGCCACCTGATTAACCAGAATTATTTTGATCAGCAGGAGCCCAGAACACATCCTGTCAAATGAAAAGTTCTATTCCAATTAAATTTCCAAATAATGTGTACCCTGTTGTCTCTTAGATATTTCCCCTGCCTGGACTGATAATTATGGACCAAAAGGAAAGAAGATTTCCCTAAATCCCTCTGTTCGCCTTAAGGCAGAGGAACTGGAAATGGTAAATACTTTAAATTTCTAGTTTTTTCCCATGAAACAACAGATCAGGAAAGTATTCTCATTATTTGAGAAGATTAGTATTGGAGCCATTAGTTTCTTAAGGAATTTCTTATTTGCAATTAATGAATGGCAGTTTGGATTTAAATTACTTAATTCATGTTTGAGTTGGACATTTCCTGGTGTTCTAAATTGACATTCAAATTAATCAGTTTCCTCCTCTCTGGGAATAAAACAAATAGGATGTTTCACAGTGTAGAATCAACAGTAACATGGAATAAATTATGACAAATTATATTATACTTCATATATAATAGCAATAAATGCAATGAAGTAACATTCCATTTTTCTTTTTTTTTTAATTTAAATTTTAAATTTAAGGGAAACTAAATCCTAAAGCACAAAATATTCAGATGCTCACTAAATATTAAGAGGATAGAAGGCACTCCTCCCCCCACCCCCAAAAAAAATGTCCTAGGAAGAGTCAAACCTGAGAGCTTCTATCTGTAGAAAAAAATTAAGGTGATTAAAAAAGAAAAAGTGAAAGTGGAAATGAACTTTTAAAAGCTTTTCCTATTATGGTGCCAGAGAACTGACAGGAAGAACGTACTATGTCTTCTTTCAGTGTAAAATGGATGTAGTACTGGAGGTCTGCAAACCCTACCTTCTTGTCAGTTTTTGTGGATCATGTTTTTTTTTTTCACATTTTAGGAAGAGTATGAAAATGTATAGCTAGAATAAAACACACATTGCATTGATTCCCGTATCTGAATCTTTGCTTGGTCCTATAATAATCCACCTCTCAGTGCCCACTTGAATTTTACCCATTGTTCAAATTCTGAGTCAGAATTTAATCAATTCCAACTTCTTCCAGATGTTGCTACCCTACCTATTATAATTCAAGCTAATATTATTTTATTTGCAATTCAGTGGCATTTACCATCACTTTATAGTGTCCTATAATCTTTCATGTATCTTATCTTGTCAATGAGATTAACTACTACTCCACAGACTCCACAGTGCCTGTCACTGTTTAAAAACATGATTTGTGCTTTATAGAACTTTCTGATTACTTAGATCATTTGAGATGTCTCCTTTACATTTTCAAAATCCTGAGTATCTCTTGCTAACCTGTTCTCTCTTGTTTTCATTTGTGGCTAAAATGTAAGTTGTGGCTATTGGCAACATTTACAAACAATTAATTTTGAAAAACAAAGTACTTAAGGTTTAGAAAAATGTCTACCATATATCTAAAAATGAATAATTATTTTTCTATAATAATATTGATTTAATGTATATTTCTGAATATCTAAGAATTCATTTCTGAACATCCAAAAATTAATACTAACTATTCCTCTGGATAAGGAAAAAATTATCCCGCTAATGACTTTATGCAGTAGACTTTCTTTTACTCCTTTAAAATTTTTCTAGGACATGATACTATTTTTAATTTGATTAGTTTCCTTAGAGATAAGAAAAAAACTTTTATTGATTCTGAGAAATGTGAGTTGCTTGACTTTTAAATCAGAATTCCAATCTTTGGTCCTCCTTTTAACCTAAGCAAATTGATTATTTTGTGGAAAAATAAAATGATATTTTTTCAGCAAAGGAAATCCACATACTGTGTAAACTGAGTTTTTCTTGTCTTACTCAAGATATATTTAGTGACTTTATTTAGTAAAGCCTCCTTTGTTTTTAGAGTATGAAACTGTATTTCACTTAAAATTTTTTCTCTAAAATTTAAATTAGCTTCTATTCTTCCAAATATTTCCTAAACTATTTTTCCTTTTTTGCATAATTATAAATTAGTACAATAATATTAGTATCACTTCAATTTGAATTAGGTTCTTCTATTTTAATTGTCACTTTGTAGAGAGATTCAACTTCATTATCCATTACCTTATCTGTCTCCTATTCAGTAATACGTAAGGCTAACATGATTAAGTATTTAAAATGAAATAAAATTATATTTTTCCTTTATCTTCTATAAATATATGAGATACAGCATCTTAGAAAATTGGTAAAGTTTCACAAGGCAAAGGTATTGATTAATTATGTGGTTATTAAGTAATTAGCCTACTCAGTACAATTTCTAAGGAAGGCAGAGTGGTTATAGTTTGATGAAGGAAATTACATGTCTCTGTGTTATATTGAAATTCTTTATTTTACTGATCTAAGTAGAGAATTTTATGTCAGGATATGATGGAAAGTTATTTCTAACACTAAACTAGTTATATGTTGATTCCTGTTCTGAAAAATGGATTTGCCATTGCCTTCTCCCTTGAATTCTGAAGAATGTTTTAATATACAGACATTTAAAAATATTTTCATCAGGGGAATGGGTATAGCTCAGTGGTTGAGTGCCTGCTTCCCATTTACGAGGTCCCAGGTTCAATCTCCTAGTATTTCATAATAATAATAATAATAATAATAATAATAATAATAATAATTTCACCATAGTTATTTGTAGTAATATTTTTTCAAAGTATTTTTACAAGTAATATGTATCTTATTTAATCCTAATATAAAACTTAGAAGTAGGCATGGTAAACATAAGCAAATAGGGATACAATTTAGTCATTGGCTTAAAGATAAAGTATTACTGCACCTCTGCATTTTCTGTAGGCTTGTACCTGAGAAAGCACTTTGGGATACAGATGCCAATTCACTGATACTTACTTTACTCTTTGCCGTTTGTGTAGCATTTGAAGACTGTAGTGAGCAGTAGACTTCCCAATGTCTGATTAGAGTTAATGAAATGTCCTTTGTGTTATGTTGGGAATATAAAGAAGTACAAATTTTTATTCATTCAAGTATCAGAAGTTAGGGATAGGTGCTTATCCAATTAATAGATTTGCATTTTTGTTTAAGGTTAAAAGCTGACCATAGTCATTTGAGAAATTATTGGAATTACTTTTTTTTCCCCTGCTTTTACTTCTAGCAGGAGTGGTGGTGATGGGTATTGCATCATGAATGATCCTGGTAGGAGCTCCAGCCCCTGGCTTTTCTCTACCCCACATCTCAGGGTTCCCTCCTGGCTCCCCACTCCCCAACTTGCACCCCCCTGGATTGCAGTCACTGAAAGCAGCCATACCTGGACTCCATCTTGCCCCATCATTGCCGTGTCATGCAGACCTAAGCATGTCTAGGATTCCTGGCTACTTTTTTTAGGATTGAACCCAGGACCTCTTACATGGGAAGTAGGCGCTCAACTACTGGGCTACATCTGCTCCCTGGAACTACTTTTTAATAAAATTAATTACTTCCAGTTTAAATTTATGAGCCTACCTCAGTGATGGGATATGATGTATTCATCTAGAGTAAATTTTATTTTCAGGAAAACTTTGACCTATTACTAAGATTAGCTGTAGCTCAATTTACACTATAGTTATTGTGTAGTGTAACTTTATTAATTACTTAATATAATAAGAATCACCATGCATTGAGTACCTACTGTAATGATGCTTTATTTGCATTAATTTTTTTGATTAATTTTATTTGTTATGAAAAATATTATACAAAAGAATGCATATCCTGTACATGTGCATTTTAAAGAATAATGATAAGCACACATGCACCTACCACCTAAGACTCAGAACCTTTAACATTCCCTATGTGTTTCTTCCCCAAGATGGAACTCTTAGATTTAGATTTCTGAATCTAAGGATTTGTGTCTTTTCCAAATTCTACAAAATTCTCATCTGGTATCACTTGCGGTATTGCCTTTCTTCAATTCTCTCTATTATCTGCTAGCACTTCAATTAGATGTTTTTCAGGCAGTCTCACTCTATCCTCCATGTGTCTTTAACCTTTCTTTCACATTTTGCATCTTCTTCTCTATGCTGCAGTTTCTTCATCTTGTTCCCCTAATTTCTCTAATTCACTGTCTTTCTCTTCAGCCACGTATAATCTGCTACTTTACATGTCCATTTAAGTTTCTACTTTCTTATCATTTTATTTCTAGACATTCTGTTAGTTTTAAAAAATATATATATATATATATACACCTAGTATTTAAAAAATAATATCTTGTTCCTAAACCTTATCCCTTATTTACCTTTTTAAATTTAACTTTGTTAAACATACTTATATTCTGACCATTGTAACTAACCTGCAGGCTTTGGGGATCAGATTCTCTTGTTTGTTTCCTTACTTGTGATGCCTTCTTTCCTCATGTTTTAGAAACTTTAAAAAAAAAAAAAAAAAAAAAAAAACTTTTTTGTGTCCATGGAATCTGGAAATATATATTGGGGATTTTTAAAAAAAATGTGTTATTCTAATAACATACATACAACCTAAAATTTCTCTTTTAACCACATTCAAATATATAATTCAGTAGTATTAATTATATTCACAGTGTTGTGCTACCATCACCACCATCCATTACCAAAATTGCCTACACCCACCCTGGCCCCTGGTAACCTGTATTCTAGTTTCTGACTCTATGAATTTGCCTATCCTAATTATTTCATATCAGTGAAATGATAGAATATTTGTCGTTTTATATCTGTCTTATTGCATTCAACATGATGTCATCAAGGTTCATCTAAGTTGTCACAGGTACCAGAACTTCATTCCTTTTTAAGGCTGAATGATATTCCATTGTATGTATTTACCACATTTTGTTTACTCATTCATCAGTTGATGGGCATTTAAGTTGCTTCTATCTTTTGGGAATTGTGAATAATGCCACTTGGAACATCGATGTGCAAATATCCCTTTGAGTCCATGTTTTCTATTCTTTTTGATATGTACCTAGAAATGGGATTGCTAGGTCATGATGGTAATTCTATACTTAATTTTCTGAGGAAATGCCAAACTGTCTTTCACAGTTGCTGTACCATTTCACATTCCCATCAACAATGTACTTGGGTTTGTATTTCTCCACATCTTCTCCAATATTCTTGTTTTCTTTTTTTTTAAGGAGGTACTGGGAATTGTTGATCCTGGAACCTCATACATGGGAAGCAGGTGTTCAACCACTGAGCTATACCCACTCCCCTCAGTTTTTTAATAGTAGCCATTCTGGTGGGTGAGGAATGGGATGTCATTGTGCTTTTGATTTGCATTTCCTTAATGGCTAATGATATTTAGCATCTTTTCATGTGCTTATTGGCCATTTATATATCTTTTTTGGAGAAATGACTATTAAAGTCTTTTGCCCATTTTTAATTGGATTTTTTTTTTTTTTTTTTTTTTTTTTTTTTTGCTGTTGAGTTGTAGAATTTCTTTATATATTCTGAACATAAACCCTTATTGGATATGTGGTTTCCAGCTATTTTCTCCCATTCTGTAGGTTTTCTCTAAAGAGAACTTTCATGAGAGTTCTTTGCTACAAAAAACTTCTTAATTTAATGAAGCCCCTAACTATTTTGTTCTTAGGTTGCTTATGCTTTTGGTGTAAAGTATATGAAACAATTGCCTAATGCAAGGTACTGAAGATGTTTCCCTATGTTTTCTTCTTGGATTTATAGTTTGGCTTCTTATATTTAGGTCTTTGACCATTTGGAATTCATTTTTGTGAGGTCAGGGTCCACCTTCATTCTTTTGCATATGGATATCCAGTTTTCTCAGCACCAATTGTTGAAGAGATGATTCTTTTCCTATTGAGTGTTCTTGACACCCTTGTCAAAATTTAGTTGACCATAGATGTGAAGGTTTAATTTTGAACTTTCAATTAGATTCCATCGGTCTGTATGTCTTTCCTTGTGCCACTACCATGCTGTTATTGTTGTTTGTTTTTTGTTTTGTTTTGTTTTTAATAAAAACAAACTTGTATTTTTTGCTCTGCTAGTTTAAGAAGGCCAACAATTAAAAAACCCAACAGGAATACCTAAAAAACTTAATAAATAAACTTTAATAAGTAAAAATTGCAACATTCTTCTCCCTTAAGACAGCTAGTTCATCCTTTAAAAAGTAAATAAGGGTTAAAGAGGAGGGACATCAGAATGCCTTTACTTCTGTCACAAAATGCAAGTAGCCAGGTAGATTTAGGTGAATAGTATCATGCTGTTTTGATGACTGTAGCTTTGTTATAAGTTTTAATGTCAGGAAGAATGAGTCCTCCAGATTTGTTATTCTTCCTCCAGATGTATTTGGCTGTTCGGGACCTAGAAATTTTCCATTTCTGCAAAGAAGGCTGTTGGAATATTGATAGGGATTGTGTTGAATTTGTAATTGCTTTGGGTAGATTTGACATCTTAATGATTTTTAGTCTTTCGATGATGAATGTGGACTGCGCTTCCATTTATTTAGGCCTTAGTTGATTTCTTTTAGCAATGTTTTATAGTTTTCCTGGTATAAGTCCTTTACATCCTTGGTTAATTTTATTCTTAGATATTTTATTCTTTTAGTTACTATTTTAAGTTGAATTGATTCCTGATTTCCTGTCTCAGTTGTTCATTACTAGTGCATTGAAACACCACTGATTTTTTTATGTTGACCTTGCACCCTGCCACTTTGCAGAATGTATCTCTTAGCTCTAGTAGCTTTGTTATGAAATTCTCAGGGTTTTTCTGTATATATAGGATCATGTCATCTGCAAATAAGGGCAGTTTTATTTCTTCATTTCCAATTTGGGTGCCTTTTATTTCTTTTTCTTGCCTAATTGCTCTGGCTAGAACTTCCAGTACAATGTTGAATAACAGTGGTGACAGTGAGCATCCTCCTCTTGTTCCAGATCTTAGAGGGAAAACTATCAGTAGCTGTAGAGTTTTTATATATGCCCTTTATCATGTTGAGGAAGTTTCTTTCTATTCCTGGTTCTCTGAGTGTCTTTAGCAAGAAGGGGTGCTGGATTTTTTCAAATGCCTTTTCTGCCTCAATTGAAATGATCATGTGTGTATGTTTTTTTTTCCTTTGTTCTATTAATTTGGTGTATTATATTAGTTGATTTTCTTATGTGAGCCACCTTGGATACCTGGAATAAATCCCACCTGATTATATTATATAATTCTTTTAATGTGCTGTTGGATTTGATTTGCTAGTATTTTGTTGAGGATTTTTGCATCAATGTTCATAAGTGATATTAGTCTGTAATTTTCTTATTGTGGTATCTTTATTTTGCTTTGGTATGAGGGTGATGTTTATCTCATAGAATGAGTTAGGGAATGTTCCCTCCTCTTCAGTTTTTTTAAAGAGTTTGAGCAGAATTGTTAAATTTTCTTGGAATGTTTGGTTATAGTGAAGCCATCTGGTCCTAGGCTTCTCTGTATTGGAAGGTTTTTGATTACTGCTTCCATATCTTTACATGTTACTGGATTTGTTGATACTTTCTATTTCTTCTTGAGTTAGTATAAGTAGTTTGTGCGTTCCTAGGAATTTGTCCATTTCATCTAGGTTCTCTAATTTGTTGTCATACAGTTGTTCATAGTATCCTCTTAAAATTCTTTTGATGTTGTGGGGTTTTTATAATATCCCCACTTTCATAACTAGATTTAATTATTAGCATCCTCTCTGCCTTTTTTTTTTTTTTTTTTTTTTTTTTTAGTCTAGCTAAAGGTAGGTCAATTGTATCAATCTTTTCAAAGAACCAACTTTTGGTTTTGCTGTTTCCATTTTTTTTTTAATTCTCTATTTCATTTATCTCCACTCTGATATTTTTCTTCCTTCTGCTCATTTCAGTTTAGTTTGCTCTTGTTTTTCTAGATTCTACACCTTTCTTTTTTTTTTTTTTTTTTTTTTTGAGGTACCGGGAGCAGGGGATTGACCCCAGGACCTCATGTGTGGGAAGCCAGCACTCAACCTCTGAGCCACATTGGCTTCCCTGAGTTGTTTTTTGTTTGTTTGTTTGCTTGTTTGTTTTTCAGGAGGCACAGGGAACTGAACACGGGACTTCCCATGTAGGAGGTGGGTGTTCAACAGCTTAAGCCACATCTGCTTCCCAGTCCTACACTTTTGAGGTTAGGTCTCTGATTTGAGATCGTTCTTCTTTTTATAATGTAAGCATTTAGAGCCATAAATTTCTTCTCAGTACTACCTTTGCTGAATACATTAAGTTTTGGCATGTTGTGTTTTCATTTTCATTCACCTTAAAATATTTCCTAATTTACCTTGTGATTTCTTCTTTGACCCACTGATTAAGAATGGGCTTAATTTCCACATACTTGTGAATTTTCCACTTGTCCTCTGTTAATGAGTTCTAGCTTCGTTACATTGTGGTCAGTGATGATACATTGAATGATTTCAATTTTTTAAAAATTTATTGAGACTTGTTTTGCAACTTAACATATAGTCTATCCTACAGAATGATCCATGAGCACTAGAGAGGAATCTGTATTCTGCTGCTGTGGGTAAAGTGTTCTAAATATTCTGTTAATCTAATCTTGTCCTTTCAAATCAGTCAATATATTTCTTCATATATTTTGGGGCCCTGCTGTTAGGTGCATATATATTTATTATTTTATAGCTTCTTGTTGAATCGACCCCTATTTTCAGTATATAATAGCCTTCTTTGTCCCTTATAATAGTTTTTTATGTAAATTATTAGTATAGCTACCCCAGTTATCTTCTGGTTACTACTTGCATGTTTTTTGTTTTGTTTTGTTCTTTCATCCTTTCACTTTCAACCTATTTGTGTCTTTGGATTTCATTTAAATCTCTTGTAAACAGCATGTGTTTGTATCATGCTTTTTATCCCCTCTGCCAATATTTGCCTTTTGACTGGAAAGTTTAATCCATTTACATTTAAAGTCACTCCCGATAATACATGTCTTTCTTCTGCCATTTCGCTCTTTAGCCTTTGTAAGTCTTACACCTTTTTTGTCCCTCACTTCCATTAAAACCCACTTTTAAATTTATTTGCTTTCTTGTGTTGTACCATATTGAGTGCCTTCTCATTTCTATCAGAATATATTTTTCATGTATCCAGTGTGTGGTGCTACTGGCATCTAGTAGGGATGCTGCAAAATATCCTACAATGTAGGGCAAGACAACTCCCCACAATAAAGAATTACCTGGCCCAAACGTCAGTAGTACAGAGATTGAGAAACTCTGCTCTAGAGTGTGGGTGGATTATAAGGGATTCTCAAGTTATAAATTGTATTGCTTGGGAGACGGATGTGGCTCAAATGGTTGGGCGTCCGTCTCCCATATGGAGGGACCCGTTTCGATACCCGGAACCTCCCAGTAAAAAAAAAAAAAAAAAATTGCTTGAATATTTTTACAATGGGATTATACCTAGGTATAGGCAAACATATATATATGTGATGGAAATAGATATACCAAGCAAATGTTATTTTTTTAAAAGGCTTATGTAGCTATGTTATTTTCATACAGACTTTTAGGTAAAATTTAGGTAAAGACATTACTACATATTAAAAAAGTTTACTATATAATGATATAAAGAGTAATTCATCCATGAAACAGTCTAGAGTCAGAACATTACTAACAATATTAGCCTCAAAATATTTCAAGTACGCATTTGATAGAATTTCAAGGAGAAATTTATAAATCTGCTACTATAATAGGATATTTTAACATACCACTCTCTTAAATTGAAAAATTAACAACATGACAAATTAGCAAGGATATCAACTCTGGGCCTTGAAAAAAGACAAGTCAGGGGAGCAGATGTAGCTCAAGTGGTTGAGCACCTGCTTCCCAAGTATGAGGTCCTGGGTTCAATCCCCAGGACCTCCTAAAAAAAAAAAAAAGACAAGTCAAATGCTCAAGTTCCCAAAAAATATTTGTGAAAGTAGGCAAAAAGATACTTCTTAAACTTAATGTATGAAAATTAAAAACATCTCTAAATAATTTGAGTCAAAAATATAACTAATAAGCAAGTAAAATAAACTCAATATCACTTGTAATCATGGAAATTCAAATTTAAAAGCAACATACTATTTCATATCCACCATACTTACAAAAATTAAAGCATGAAAACACCAAATGCTGCTAAGAATGTAGAGAAATAAGAATTCTTATATACAAATGGTATGCATAAATTGTTATAACCAGTTTGGAGAACAATTTTATAATATTTAATAATGTATTGACAATGTATTTCCTGATATACTGTAGAAAAATTTTCACACATTTGTTCAAGGAGATGTGTAATAAAAACAGATTGGAATAATTATAAACTCATAAGTCAAGTAATAGATAATATATTCATACAAAGGTATACTATTTAAAGTTAAAATAAGTGAAGTAGTTTTGCAGATAGCAATACTGAAAATTTTTGGTGTCATAATGTTGAGATAAAAATTAAAATAATTTGTCAGTTATCCCTTTATATTATACTACTTATGTAAAAATTTTAAGTGTGAAAAACAAGAGTACATAATATGTAGGGATACATGCTTATTTAGTAAGAGCATTAAATCATGGACAGGAAGGATATACCAACCTTAGGATAATGATTAATGCTGAGAAACAAAATAGCTTTCAGCCAGTTCTATGTTTTCTTTCATATATTTGTATTATTCCATATGTATATGAATTTTAAGCAAATGTCAATGAGTATTTGAGGACAGAAGACACATGGGTGTCCTTTGTATTATTTTCTTTACTTTTTTTTTTAATATAGTTGAAACATTTTTATAACTAAAGGAAAAAAAACACGCAAGAGTTAAGACTCATTAGTCTATGTGATCTAAGACAAATACTTTTGACTGCATAGATAGGATGGGCAGATGGTGCTAGACTAAGCTTTAAGAACCAAGAAGTCTTTCCTGATATTCCCTCTTCTTTTCTTTCTCCTTCCCTCACTGTCCACAGTCACACTGCCCACCTATACATTAACCATTTTGTATCCTGTACACACTTCTATTAAATCATACATTGTACTATTTTATTTGCATGTCATTCTCACCTAGAGTTCGTAAGCTCTTTGAGAGTAGGAACTATAACTTGTTTATCTATCACCTCTACATAGTTTAGGGTCTAACAAATAGTAAGCACTAAATAAATATTTGTTGAATGATATGATGGATGATTGAGCAGATTCCAAAGGAGGAAGAAATTTATAAGGAAACAATGACTAATATTAAACTTGGTTTACCTTTTAGCTTTGTTTTTTTTGTTTGTTTGTTTGTTTTAGTTACCGGGGCCAGGGATTGAACCCGGGACCTCGTATGTGGGAAGCCGTTTCTCAACCACTGAGCTATACTGGCTGACCCACGTTGGGTTGTTTTTTGTTTTTTTTTTTCTTTTGTTTGCTTGTTTGTTTGTTTTTGTTTTTAGAAGGTACTGGGGATCAACCCAGGACCTTGTATATGGGAAGCAGGCAGTCAACCACTTGAGCTACATTTACTCTCCACCTTTTAGGGTTTTTTTTGCTGTTTTGTTTTTTTAAGATTTATTTTTATTTATTTATTTCCCCACCCCACCCCACCCCCTTGTTGTTTACACTCACTGTCTACTCTCTGTGTCTGTTCCTTATGTGCTATCTGTGTCTGTTCATTGCCTTTTTTAGGAGGCACCGGGAACCGAACCCGGGACCTCCCATGTAGAAGGCAGGTGCCTAATCGCTTGAGCCACCTCTGCTCCCTGCTTGTTGGGTCTCTCATTGTGTTTCCTTGTTGTGTCATCTTGTGACATCATCTTGTTGTGTCAGCTTGCCGTGCCAGTCCATCATGTCAACTCACTGTCTTGCTCTTCGGCACCAGGAACTGAACCCGGGACCTCCTGTGTAGTAGGAGGGCGCCTAACTGCTTAAGCCACATCCGCTTCCCCCATCTTTTAGTTTTAATGTGATTGACACTATATATTCTTGCTAGAATATAATAATGGGGCATCCAGTCAGGCCCCATGCATTAGTTAAGGTTAGGTTTTACTATCTGTAACTGGAGAACCCAAAATATTGTTCTTATACCTAAAAGAAGCCTGAAAGAAGGTAATCCCAAGCTGGCATGGAGGTTCTACGGTGTCAGGGACCCATGCTCCAACTGTCTTGCTGCTCTACCATCCTTATGAGGTACCTCATAAACCAAGATGTCTGCTGGAATTCTAGCACTCTTTCATTTTTTCTCTTTTTAAAATTAGGCCCAAAGAAAGGGGACAAGAAGGGCCCACCCTGAAAAGAGACTTCCTGGAAATATTCTACAATGCTTACCCTTATATTTCAATGGCCAGTACATAGTCATGTAGCTTCTTCAAGCTGCAAAGGGGGCTGGGAAATGTCTTTTATATGGATGGTAACGTTTCTAGCTACAAATTGCAGCTCTTTTGCTAAAGAACAAGGAGAGAATGGACATTGGGATACAACTAGCACTCTTTGCCATTTTTAACCAGCTATGGATGCTGAAAGGAAAGAGATGAGTACTAGGTGCTAGAGAAAGCTTTTCAGTTTACCATTTGTGTAAGTCTGTCACTAGAATATTAGAAAAGCCAAA
Organism: Tolypeutes matacus; assembly: GCA_026826555.1. Taxonomy (NCBI): domain Eukaryota; kingdom Metazoa; phylum Chordata; class Mammalia; order Cingulata; family Chlamyphoridae; genus Tolypeutes; species Tolypeutes matacus. Next base: position 8,712,683 of record JAKSZT010054055.1, read on the forward strand.
AATTAGAATATTTTATGTTTGACCCAATTCTTACCAACTTTCAGTTTGGTCTCAAAGACAAGAAATTAACAAAATGTATTCATGTTTTAGAGTGCTACCTGTAGAAATTAATAGAGTTCCCTTGCTATTTTCCTTCTGACAAATTTTATATTTTAAACTAAGATATAGTTTGATTTTTGTTGTAGTACTGTGTTTCTGACTTTGGTATTAGCAAAGTACTGGTCTTTAAAAAAGAAAGGAGGTGGTGGTAGAATCAGGAAGCTAATGTTTTCTAAGCTTTTAATCCATAAATAGTCAGCAGGCTTTCCTTGGGCATCTCATTCTTCATTCTGGTCACTGCTCCTGCTATTGATTTTTTTTTTTTTGTTTTGTTTTTTGGGTGGCGGGGGGGGTTGTAAAATAAAGTTGTAATGAAAAGTTTTATCCTTTGGAGATTTGAAACAGTACTTTACACAAATCCTCTTCTTTCCAGGCTCTAAATTACCTTGGTATTCAGCCCACGGAGGAACAGCACCAAGCTCTGAGACAGCAAGTGCAAGTAGATTCAAAGGGGACAGTGTCTTTTGGAGGTAATATTAGGTTCATCGTGTTGTATTATCAGAGAAACTTAGTCAAAAAGTTACTGTGACTCATTTTCATTAAGATTGCATGTTCTTTAAGAGTTTTAGGAGAGATTTAAAAAATGAAACCACATCCATTTCACATTCTTTAATCAATACTCTTAAAAACTCAGCTAGAATTACTAGCTTGGCCAGATCAGCAGAAAGGAGAACTTTATTAGAACCTTTCAGCTCTAAAATATCATCATTCTATTCTATTTTATTTTATTTATTGCGTAAACATTCCTTTAGCAATAACAAAAGAAACAGGACAAAATGTAAAAGCCCTGATTTTACCACTGTGAGACTATTTAATAAATGTTTTTATGATGCAATATAATATTCTTATTAAAGAAAAGCATAATATAACAGTAAGTTGACATACTATAATATTAAGCCCTTCCATTGTTGGGAATTTTGATGGTTTCTCTGTAGCTGATATTCTAAATAATTCTATATTTAACATCATTTTGAATATAGCTTTTTTTTTTTCTTAAGTTAAATCCCCACAAATGGTTTGGACTTTTGATAAGGATCGATAAGTTGTTTTCCAGAGACATTTTATATATGTATTTGTTCTGCCACTAGTAATGTTTGAATATAACAGTTTTAATAAATCCTTGACAGCATTAAGTATTTAAAATTTTTTATGTTAGATGCAACATTGTATCGTTTAAAACATCTGTATTGCAAAAAAAAAAAGAAATTCACCTTTTGGGTTTGAAGTGATAAAGAAAAGATATTTTTGCTCTCATCTCCTCTTGAAAATCACTCCCAAATAATAAGAGCAAAGAAGCAGAAGTAAATGTATTTAAAAATCTGCAATATATGAAGACAGAAGCGGATGAGGCAAGTAAATGAATTAGTGATCAGATGCAGGTAAAGCTCAAGTGTCTGAAGAGAGAAGGAACTCACAGTGGGGAACAGGCTAATCTGTCCCTCAAAATCCTGAAAAGGCTTGGGAATTATAAGCATAGTTACTTCAGAAGGCTGGGTTTAGACAGGACATGTAAACAGTAAAATTGTTAGATGTCTGCTTAAGGAGCAATTATAAACACTTTCTCCTGCTCCCCTGGAGCAATCTAGCAACTACCATTCCCTTATGCCTCCAAGGATAAGAAGTATATTATCTTGAGAAATTAAACAGAGATTCTGGACCTATGGTTGCCAGCAGTTAGTAAGTTTGGGGGAGAGTATGGGGAGTCCTCACTCACATCATACACCCAGATTGTCAGTGAAATCTGCAGCCATGTTTATAATGTAAAGGCAGAAGACTGTAGGAGTCTCTGAAAAAAACTGAACCAAAATGCCAGCTGGCCACCTGATTGCCTTCAAGTGAAACCCAACAGTTGTCAAGGCAAGTTATGGACACAAAATTTATAATCAGCGTTTTTAGTGCCTGACTTTTAAATATGAATAGATAGTCAAGGGTCATCAGACATTTGGAGAAATCCTTCAACATAAAATACAGAGCCCAGAACTACTGGACAAAGAAAAACTGGACTCAGTAAAAAGAAAAATAATGCAAGAGCAGAAGAAAACTTGAGATTAGCTATAATTTAATATCTTTTTAAAAAAGATAACATACCCATGAAATAAGAGTAGGATGTTGTAAAATAGGAACAGAGAACATAAAAAGGATCCTTGGAAATTAAAAATATAATAGCCAAAATAAAAAGCACTGGAGGATACATAGATGAATAGGTCATACTCCGTGCTCTGAAGAAACAGTTTTCTAGGACTGCATCAGGAAGCATGTATAATGGTTAGGAGCACAGAAGTTAGACATACCTAATGGAATGTCTGTCCTACTATTTATTTGCCCAGTGGCCTTGGGCAGTTTACCCAACCTGTTTTAGTTTCAGTCTATTCATCTATAAAATGCAGAGGATAAGAGGACCTACCTCAGAAGACTATTATGAGGATGAAATTCCTAAGGATCTTACCTGGCATATAGAGGCTGTTATATAAACATTAGCTGCTGCTGATGCTATTATTATTTTATTATTATTATTATTATTATTAAACCCTTGAGTCCTTCCAACTGGAAAAGCCTTAAGTCATAATATTGTCATCCATTTCAGAAAAAGTTCTACTCATGATACAAGAGGTGAAGAATTAGATATGACTGATATGTATTTTCTATATTATTATCTTAACTGATTTATTAATTTTAGAAAGTTAACTGAAGATAAAAAGCTTTCTCTTTTTATTATTTGAACTTACTGTCAGCTCAGCCAATACCATTTTAAGATAATTTACGTAAGTAAGTTAAATTTGAAGCATTGGTTATAACACATAGCTTCAACCCCATATGGAAAAGTTAAGATATATTTAGACGAGGTTAAATGCTCCATTCTTACTGAAATGTGTTCCGTTATAGATTTTGTCCAGGTTGCCAGAAGCTTGTTTTGCTTACAATTGGATGAAGTAAATGTTGGTGCACCTGAAATATCCAACATATTAGATTCACAGGTAGAGTATGCCCTACTAAATCGCCTTCATTACACTTGAATTACAAGTCTTCAATGGTATGTGTCATATATGCAAGCTCCTCCATCCTCCCCTCTCCATGCTTCTCCCATCCCTAAATTTACCACAATTAACAATTTGGTATGTAGAAGGATGTACAGTATAACTAGCTAGCTAGCTAGCTGGACAGATATTATCATGAGTGTGTGTCCATTCTATCACAATTTTTTTTTAAATTTTATATCACAGTGTAATATATACCCAGAAAATTACCGAAATCATCGGTGTATAACCCTATGAATTTTTGCGATCTGAACCATACCATCCTCGCGTAATTAGCACCCAGATCATGACACACATTAAAAAAAAAAAACACCTTTCCAGGATCCTGGATGCTCTTCCATTCCTGTTTTCCTTTCTAATAACTAGTGCCCACCTTACCCCCCCAGAGTAACTACTGTTTTGTCTTTTAACCACATAGATTAGTTTTGCCTATTTATGCACTTCATATAAACTGGACTTATAAGGTCTATTAACTTCGTAAGTCATTTGTTCTAAAGAACTTTGACATTTACATTTCAAAGTTTTCATCCTTTTCATTATAGAATTTTTATATTATTTTATCATTAAGGAAGGTCTTATTCCCAATTTATGACACATGTAACTTAGATATTTGTTTAACTTCGCATTTTTTCTTATTTTTGCATATCCTCCAAATGTATGCCATTTGTCCTAATTCTACCATCGTTTATTGAACGATACTTTCTCCACTCTTGCTACTGATTTTAAATGCAAACTTTATATTAATTTCTGTCTAGATATGCAGATCTATTTCTCAACCCACCATTCTGTTCTAGTAATCTAGTTCTCTCTGCCAGTACATTATTATTTTATTTACTCTAGCTTTATTGTTTGTGGTTTGTTGTTAAATAAGTTCTTAATTTTTTTTTTTTTTAATTTATGGATGTCTTGGTTTTGCTCTTCTAGATAATATTTAGAATAATTTTCCCAAGGTCATAGAAATTCATTTTGAACTTTCAAAAATTTTTTAAAATTGGAATCACATTGACTTTAGACCTTGGCTTTTGGAGAACTGGCATCTAAATAATGTTGTCTAGTGCCAGGACATGTTTTATTGCTCCATTCACTTAGGTTTTTACTGATAGTTTGGGTACAGCATAGTATAGCTTGCTGCATATACATTTTTTTTAACTTTATTTGTACATTTAATAATTGAAAATATAAACAATTAAAAACTAAGAAGTAAACACAGATGAATAAATATATACATTTCTCAATTAAATGTAATGGATACATATAATTTTTTTTTTTTTTTTGAATCAAACAGTACGTTACACAGTATATTTGGTTCATAGTAACGCATTCATACGGTATTTGTCCTTTTGTGTCTGGCTTGCTTCACTCAACATAATGTCCTCCAGGTTCATCCATGTTGCCATGTGCTTTATGACCTCATTTCTTCTTACAGCTACATAATATTCCATCGTGTGAATAGACCACAGTTTGTTTATCCATTCATCAGTTGATGGACACCTGGGTTGTTTCCAGCTTTTGGCAATGGTGAATAATGTTGCTATGAACATCGGTGTGCAGATATCTGTTCGTGTCACTGCTCTCAGTTCTTCTGGTTATATACCCAGTAGTGGTATTGCAGGGTCACGTGGCAAGTCTATATTCAACTTCTTTAGGAACTGCCAAACAGTCCTCCATAGTGGTGGTACCATCCTACATTCCCACCAACAGTGAAGAAGTGTTCCTATCTCTCCACATCCTCTCCAACACTTATAGTTCTCTGTCTTTTTAATAGTAGCCATTCTGATAGGTGTAAAATGATATCTCATTGTAGTTTTGATTTGCATTTCCCTAATCATGAGTGATGTTGAGCATTTCTTCATGTGTTTTTTTTGCCCTTTATATTTCTTCTTTGGAGAAATGTCTATTCAATTCTTTTGCCATTTTTTAATTGGGACATTTGTCCTTTTATTGAGTTGTAACATCGCTTTATATATCCTGGATATTAAACCCTTATCAGATATGTGATTTCCAAATATTTTTTCCCATTGAGTTGGCTACCTTTTCACCCTTCTGACAAAGTCCTGTGAGGTGCAAAAGTGTTTAATTTTGAGGAGGTCCCATTTATCTATTTTTTCTTTTGTTGCACATGCTTTGGGTGTAAGGCCCAAGAAACCACCACCCACTACAAGGTCTTGAAGATGTTTCCCCACATTTTCTTCTAATAGTTTTATGGTCCTAGCTTTTTTTTTTTTTTTTTTTTTTTTAAAGATATTATTTATTTATTCATCCATTCCCCCCTTGCTGCTTGCGCTCGCCAGGTCAGCCAACCACACCGTGCAGGCGGGCCCACCCCCACCAGGAGGCCCCGGGAACCGAACCCAGGGCCTCCCACATGGTAAACGGGAGCCCCACTGATTGAGCCACAACTGCCTCCCAGGTTCTAGCTTTTATATTTAGATCTTTCATCCATTTTGAGTTGATTCTTGTATAGGGGGTGAGATAGGGGTCCTCTTTCATTCTTTTGGTTATAGATATCCAGTTCTCCCAACACCATTTGTTGAAGAGACTGTTTTCTCCCATTAGCACGGGCTTGGTAGGTTTATCAAAAACCAGTTGACTGTATAGGTGAGGGTATATTTCTGGGTTCTCAATTCTATTCCACTGTCGATGTGTCTATCTTTATGCCAGTACCATGCTGTTTTGACCACTGTAGCTTAGTAATATGTTTCAAGGTCAGGCAGTGAAATTCCTCCCACATTACTCTTCTTTTTTAGAATGCTTTTGGCTATTCGGGTGCACTTACCCTTCCAGATGAATTTGGTAATGGCCTTCTCTAATGCTCTAAAGTAAGCTGTTGGGATTTTGATTGGTATTGCATTGAATCTATAAATCAGTTTGGGCATGATTGACATCTTCACAATATTTATTTTTCCAATCCATGAACACGGAATGTCTTTCCATTTGTTTAGGACTTTTAAAATTTCTTTTAACATTGTTTTGTAGTTTTCTGCATTTAGGTCCTGTACTTCTTTGGTTAAATTAACTCCTAGGTATTTGAGTCTTTTCGTTGCTATTGAAAACGGAATTTTCCTCCTGATTTCCTCCTCAGGTTGTTCAGTACTAGTGTACAAAAACATTACTGATTTTTGTGTGTTCATCTTGTATCCTGCCAGTTTGCTGAACCCATTTATTACTTCAAGTAGCTTTGTCGTGGATACTTCAGGATTTTCTAAGTACAGGATCATGTCATCCGCAAACAGTGAGAGTTTTACTTCCTCGTTTCCTATTTGGACGCCTTTAATTTTTTTATCTTGTCTAATTGCCCTAGCTAGAACTTCTAGTACAATGTTGAATAACAATGGTGACAGTGGGCATCCTTGTCTTGTTCCCGATCTTAGTGAGAAAGCTTTCAACCTTTCCCCATTGAGTATGATGTTGGCTGTGGGTTTCTCATATATGCCTTTTATCATATTGAGGAATTTTCCTTTTATTCCTATCTTTTGAAGTATTTTTATCAAAAAAGGATGTTGGATTTTGTCGAATGCCTTTTCTGCATCTATCGAGATGATTGTGTGGTTTTTTTCCTTCAATTTGTTAATGTGGTGTATTACATTGATTGATTTTCTTATGTTGAATCAGCCTTGCATACCAGGAGTAAATCCCACTTGGTCGTGATGTATAAGTCTTTTGATATGCTGTTGGATTCGATTTGCAAGTATTTTGTTGAGAATTTTTGCATCTATGTTCATTAGAAAGATTGTTTTGTAATTTTCTTTTCTTGTGGAATCTTTATCTGGCTTTGGTATTAGGGTGATGTTGGCTTCATAAAATGTGTTGGGTAATTTTCCCTCCTCTTCAATTTTTTGGAAGAGTTTAAACAGGATTGGTGTTAATTCTTTTTGAAATGCTTGGTAGAATTCACCTGTGAAGCCATCTGGTCCTGGACTTTTCTTTGCTGGGAGATTTTTGATGACGGATTGAATCTCCTTAATTGTGATTGTTTTGTTAAGTTCTTGTATTTCTTGTAGCGTCAATGTATGTTGGTTATGTGTTTCTAGAAATTTGTCCATTTCATCTAGGTTGTCTACTTTTTTGGCATATAGTTTCTCATAACATCTTCTTATGATTCTTTTTATTTCTGTGAGGTCATTTGTAATTTCCCTCTTTCATTTCTGATTGTATTTATTTGCATCTTCTCTCTTTTTTTCTTTGTTACTCTAGAGAGGAGTTTGTCAATTTTACTGATCTTCTCAAAGAACCAGCTTTTGGTTTTGTTGATTTTCTCTATTGTTTTTCTGTTCTCATTTTCATTTATTTCTGCTCTAATCTTTATTATTTCTTTCCTTCTACTTGCTTTGGGATTTGTTTGTTGTTCTTTTTCTAGTTTCTCTAGTTTTTCAGTTAAATCTTTGAGTTTAGCTCTTTCTTGTTTTTTAATATAGGCATTTAGGGCTTTAAATTTCCCTCTCAAGACTGCCTTCGCTGTATCCCATAAGTTTTGATACGTTGTATTCTCCTTTTCATTTGTCTCAATATATTTATTGATTTCACTTGCAATTTCTTCTTTGACCCACCGAATATTTAGGAGTGTGTTGTTCACTCTCCACACATTTGCAAATTTACTTTTTTCCTGTCTATTATTGATTTCTAGTTTCATTCCATTATTATCTGAGAAGGTGCTTTGTATAATTTCTGTCTTTTTATATTTTTTGAGAGCTGAATTGTGACCTAACATGTGGTCTATCCTGGAGAAAGATCCATGGGCACTTGAGAAGAATGTATAACCCTCTGAGTTTGGATGCAGTGTTCTGTATATGTCTGTTAGGTCTAACTTGTTTATCATATTGTTCAAGTTCTCTGTTTCCTTGTTGATCTTCTGTCTAGTTGTTCTATCTAATGATGTGAGAGCGGTGTTGAAGTCTCCAACGATTATTGTAGAAATGTCTATTTCTCTCTTCAGTTTTGCCAGAGTTTGTCTCATATATTTTGGGGCACCCTGGTTAGGTGCGTAGATATTTATGACTGTTATATCTTCCTGGAGGATCGTCCCTTTTATTAATATATAATGGCCTTCCATATCTCTTATCACTTTTTTGCATTTGAAGTCTCTTTTGTCTGATATTACTATAGCTACCCCTGCTCTTTTCTGTTTACTATTCACATGGAGTATCTTTTTCCAACCTTTTGCTTTCAGCCAGCTTGTATCCCTGGGTCTGAGTTGAGTTTCTTGTAAGCAGCATATGCATGGCTCATGTTTTTTTATCCATTCTGTAAGCCTGTATCTTTTGACTGGGGAATTTAATCCATTCACATTCAATGATATTACTGAAAATGCACTATTTATTTCCTCCATTTTATTCTTTGGTTTTCATATGTCATCTTGTTTTTGTCTCTCTTTTTACTCTTTTGTTTATCCTTTCTGCTTTTCTTTCTTCTATACTCTCCTCCAAGCCTCTCTCTCCTGTCTTTTTCTTTCAGGTTCTAAAGCTTCCTTTAATATTTCCTGCAAAGGTGGATTCTTTTTTGAAAACTCTCTTAGTTTCTGTTTGTTTGTGAATACTTTATACTCACCTTCATATCTGAAGGACAGTTTTGCTGGATAAAGAATTCTCGGCTGGCAGTTTTTTTTCTTTCAGTTTCCTAATTGTATCATACCACTGTCTTCTCACCTCCATGGTTTCTGAAGAGAAATCTGTACCAAGTCTTACTGGACATCCTTTGTACGTGATCGTTTGCTTCTCTCTTGCTGCTCTGAGAATTTTCTCTTTATCTTTTACATTTGACATTCTAAGTAGTATGTGTCTTGGCGTAGGTCTATTTGGATTTATTCTCATTGGGGTACGGTGTGCTTCTTGGACATGTAAGTTCATTTCTTTCGTGAGAGTTGGGAAATTTTCAGCTATTATTTCCTTAAATACTCTTTCTACCTCTTTCCTTTCTCTTCACCTTCTGGAACTCCCATGACACGTATGTTGTTGCGTTTTGTGTTGTCGTTCCACTCTCTGAGTCCCTGCTCAATTTTTTCCATTCTTTTCACTCTCTGTTCTTTTCTCTCTTCAATTTTAGCTGCTCTGTCTTCAGTATCACTTATTCTTTCTTCTATCATTTCGAATCTGCTGTTGTATGCCTCAAGTGTGTTTTTGACTTCACCTATTGTGTCTTTCATTCCCATGAACTCCGTTACTTTTCTGTTCAGGATTTCAAATTCTTCTTTACGTTCGTGCAATGACTTCTTGATGTCATTTATCTCTTTAGCTATATTGTCTTTCATCCCATTAATTTGATTTTGGAAATTTGTGCTCATCTCACTGATTAGTTCTCTCAAATTCTGCATCTCTTCTGGGACTTTGATGTATTCCTTTTCTTGAGCCATGTCTTCTATTTTCTTAGTGTGGCTCGTAATTTTTTGCTGGTGTTTAGGCATCTGGTTAGGTTGTATTCTACTAGATGCTCTATCTCTTTCTCTTTTATAGGGTTTTAGTGGCAGGAAACTGTAAGTTACCACAGCTCTTTGATTTTTGGCTCAACCTTGATTGTTAGGATTGTCCTGCTAGTTGTTCAAAACTGGGCACTGGACCCAGTAATTGGTTGTGGAGTCATTTCCTAGGGCCTTGGGCAGGGAGGCTATAGAGGCCAGGAAAAGCCTCTCCTATTTAGTTTTCTTATGTGCACTTTCTTTGTCTGCCAGGAGATGGCGCTCATTGGCAGCTCTCAATTCAATGCCTGGTCGGAGTGTATTTGTTGTGGCACAGACCAGATCAATGTCGTAGAGCTTCCTGTCTGGGGGCTCAGAGCCTTGTAATTCAAACGTTATGAGACAGTTCTCCAGTCTTCTCTGGTAGCCCCCTCCCTTTTCCCAGCTAGGAAATATTTCCTCTCTCCTCTGAATACTCAACAATCAGTCCCTGTTAGTGGAGGAGGAGATTGGGAGGTTTGTATATCTTTACCCCCCTTGCAGGCTCCAAGGCAAACAATGGCACAGCCCCACCCGGCCTGGAAGGGTTCTGGGGACAGGGCAGACCAAACCTGTGAGTCAAAAGCAGGGTCAGCCCCAGGTTCTCTCTCCCCTCTCCTGTGGAGTCCTCAACAATTAGTCCATGCTAGAAGAGAGGGAGGTTGCGAGGGTCGGATTTCTCCAGTCCTTCCTAGGCTCCCAGGGCAAACCACCGAGTGGAAGGGTCCGTGGGGCTCCGCAGCCCAAATTTGTGGGTCAGAACCTGAGTCAGCCTAAGGCTGTGTCCCTCTTTCTCCCCTTTCTGGGAGTGGTAGATCCCTGGAGCCCCTTTTGTCTGTGGTCGCAGGCCCAGAGGCCCAAGAATTCTAAGAGTGTGGGGGAGGGTGCCAGCAGCAGCAGCCGCTGCTGGTTCCAACTCACAGTTCTGGTTCTGTCGTCACGATTTCCCTCTTTTGTCCATCTCTCCTCTGGGTAGTGTGCAGCCTTCACCTGCTGTCCTAAACCCTAGAAGATCTATTTCGGGGTTGTTTCAGCCTGTTCTCTAGCTATTTTTTTGGAGAAGAGATTCCTGCGTCTTACTAGTCCGCCATCTTCCCAGAAGTAAAAGTCATATACATATTGAATATTTCTTCTTTGATTTATTCCTAGGTATAGTATATTTTTTGATGCTCTAACAACAACAAAAATTTTAAGAAAAAATAAATTAAGGAAAAGACAAGTTAGCCACTTTTACCCACCAAAAAGGACACATATGAATAGAAAGAGAATAAAACCTGACCATGTTGTTCAAGACACTGAGATGGTTGAGGGGATAACCACAATGGAATTTCCCCATTCTCACAGTCAGCGTACTCAGTCACAGATCAATTCATATGGTTTCAGACGAGACATTACACTGCTTTTGCAATGCAAAACAAAAGGAATTATACTACCAAATAATACAGTATTTTTTATTTATTCCTGGTGAGCCAGTTAACAAAAAAAGAGAGAAAGAGAGAGGCCCTGTGTTTGTGCGATAATGTTAGATATATGCTATAACTTTTATAGTTTTTCAAACTAGAGCATCAATGATAGTCACATAATTCTTGCTGGTCTCAAATTTCCGCAGGGAGATGTCAATGGTGATACCACACTCAAGTTCAACTTTCAGTTTATCCAAGACCCAGGCATACTTGAAGCAGCCCTTTCCCATCTCAATAGCCGCCTTCTCTAATTTTTTGATGGTTCATCTGTCACTTCACATTTGTAGATCAGGTGGCCAGTGGTAGTGGACTTACCCAAAATACATGTCCAATGACAACAATGTTGATATGAGTCTTTTCCCTTCTCTTTGTGGCTTATGGTTTAGAGATGATTTTCATGACACGTGTCTGGTGGCAATTCTGTTGCAAAAAAGTCTTCCTTTGGATTAATTCTTATTTCTTATACTTTAAAGAGCTTTGATTAGTTTTCATAGTAATCTATTCAGTTTCATGGATGGGGATAGCATCATAAATCTATGAACTATACTTATTTTTACTTTACATTTATTTTTGTCTTTTTTTTTTTCATAAAGTAAACTATTTTTAAATCATCTTTTCTTTCCTATTTTAACTATATTGCTTTGGATAATAAATCTGGTTATTATTTTTGTCCTTCAAATGTTTGGTAATTATCTTTGAAATATTTTATTTGTAAGTAGGGGTTCAAATCACTAATTTTTAGCTGGAGAGTATTGATAATTCTTCAGAAAAATAAAAAATTTCTGCTCCCTACACAATTAATTCAGATTTTGATTAGAGAAATTCTAGTCCCTGTTGGTATACTGACAAGAAGTCTGTAAACTGCCCCTTTAGAGCAGTGGTCTAGAAACTTTTTTTATTCTTACATTCTAATAAATTTTTAAAATTATATATGTCCCCCTTGCACATTTTTAAATTGATACATAAAAATTTTTGGCATAAGTTAAATTGTTGCAAAGCATGGAATTTCCAACTACTGTAAGTATTTTCCTTTTTAAAAGAAAATTCATACATTATCTCTTCTTATTCTCAGGAATTTTTTTCTTTCCCTTTTTTCTGTTAACTCTAATTTCTGTTCCATATCTCCCTAGAATATTATCCTGCTGAAGTATGTTTTTATACTTGAAAGTCTTTTATTGATAATGTTTTGCTGCAAAAAAAGAATTAAAATTTGTTTGTTACACTGGGGAGCATAAATTCCAAAGTAAGGCCCACTGACAGGATGCTGAATTCCTAAGCCTTTATGCCCTACTTATAGTGTCTAAATGTCTCTAGAGCCCTCAGGAGCCCTGCTGTTAGAGGCACTATTTACTGTGGCAGGCAATGAGATCCTGCTGAGACATGCATAAGTGTAACCTCTGGAATGACCTCCCAACTCACTTTGAAATCTCTTAGCCATAAAAGCTCATTTGTATTTAATCTTTTCCTCTTTTAGTCAAGGTCTTTTTCCAGATGTATTGCTAGTTGGTGCTTGGTAATAATCCTTTGGTGCCAGGGAGGCTCATCCCTAGGAGTCATGTTCCACACTAGGGGGAAGGGGAAAGGTAGTATGTTTATATGCTGAGTTTGACTTAGAGAGAGGCCACATTTGAGCAACAAGGAGGCCTCAGGAGGTATATATCAATTATATAGGCAATATATAATACTAGGCTAAGTTTCAATTCACAAGAAAAGGTACATAAGTACAATCATCAGTATCAAGGGCCCAGTGTAATGGTCTGTCTTCCTTCACTAGGCAATGCCCATGTACTCAGGGGATTCTTGCTGTTCTATTAGAGAATGTAGCAGGACTCCACAGTATGGGAATTCAACATCTTTCGGTTATTGTGTGTTTTAAATCCTTATGTTCATAATGGTTTACATAATAAAAGTTTGTTTGGATTGAGTTGTTACTGTATTTATTGATACACAATCAAAACAATGTAAATATACCAATTTTGACCGATTATCTTTATAAAAGTAATTTTTTTTAAAAAATTATCAATACATCTTTTAATATGGGAGGTTATTTACAATCCAACTCTGTCATTTATAAAATTTCCATACATGCTGGGCTCTTTATTCTTATTCATTGGTTTGTCTTTCTCTGTATTAATACCTCATACTATGGCTTCATAAGTCTTGATATCTGATAAGACTTGTTCCCCCTCCTGTTCTTTAAATATTGTTTTGCCTGTCTACTCTTTCTGTTCATATAAGTTCCACTAAAATGTTGCTCTATTGAATTTATAGATTAATTTGGTGAGAATCAACATACTTATAAATTTAGATCTTCCTGTCTGTGAACATGTTTTACTTCTTATTTATTTATATCTTCTGTAATGTCATTCAGTAAATTTTATATATTTTTTCCAATAGAATCTTTAATGCTCTGTTAGATTTATTTCTAATTACCTTACATTTTTTTTCATTATACTTAATGGTATCTTTTTAAGCTTATGTATATAGATAAAACTTATTTTTATATATTCATCTTATATGTGGCAACCTCGTTGAACCCATTTGCTTTTCATTTTCCAGAAAGTCCTCAATATTTTTGCTCTTCTTATGACTCCTTTCCCGAATTGCTAAAATTCCTATAAATTTATATTTGTTTTCTTATCTTTTTTTCTGTTTTTGTTTTCAATTATGTTTTTTTTTTTTTTTAAGATTTTTATTTATTTATTCATTTATACCCCCCCCCCTTGCTGCTTGTGCTCGCTGGGTCAGCTAACCACGCCGTGCGGGCGGGGTTGCCTTCACCAGGAGGCCCCGGGAACTGAACCCGGGGCCTCCCATATGGTAAACGGGAGCCCTACTGATTGAGTCACAGCCGCTTCCCTTCAATTATGTTTTGAAATGATATATATGGTCAGTAGACTACCTTGAACACTGTTAGAATCCCTTAAACTCAACCAAGAAAATAAATGTGTTACATAGTTCTAATAATTTCTTCTGCTAGTTTAAACTTAAATTCAAAATTGTACTTTCATTTCTTGGTTATATTTAGTGTTTTCAAGCAATATGCCTTTTTAAATAGGAAGTCTGAATGCATAGTTTTTATTGTTAAATATGTAGTTTTAGAAATATACCATATAAGTGTATAAATTAATTTATTGGACACATAAATCAGTAAAAATGATCACTTTTAAAATTTTCAAATCATTCTTTTTTATCTTTATAAGTAATCTCTTACTGCTAAGCATAGTGTCCATTGCAATCACCTAAAGACCTGGTTGTCTAGTAGCTCTGAGGAGAACACCCAGTTTTCCTGGTTTTGAGGTACTGCTTTATCAGAATTGATACTTTAGCATTTAGGGAAGGAGAATTAAAGCTGTAGGAGGACTGTTTTACTTCTGCCTAGCAGCTTCTATGCTGATTCAGATATTGTGTAATTTATTCTACCTAATATTGATAGCAGAGCATTTTTATTCTTTCTACCAAACAGTTCTCAAGGCTCCCATTCCTTCTTTTGATTAGGAAACGCAAACGTGGTTGGGTGTCTTTACCACATGCCAAAGTGGGGATTCAGAGTACATTGTAGAAGCATTTAAAAATAATAATAAAGAAACAAAAGAGGCAATCGTGTTTAACCTTGGTAATTTACTTCCTCCTTACCAATATGATTTTAGGGCAGATAAGAATGTGTTGAATCTGTGATATTTTGTTAGCAAAAACGGAGTGTTGATGGCAATTTGCAAGATCTTCAAACCACCAATAATTTCCTGTTTGTGGCTTCAGATCAAAATGTTGTGCAATAGGCATTACATTAATTTATAAGATTTCCTTTGTTGCATTCTGCTTGTCAACACAGAAAGGAAGATGTCTTCATAAAGTACTGGCTCTCCTTTTTTTTTTTTTTAAGCTGAAATCCACAATGAGAATAAAATTTGTTACACTCACATGTGTAACTGAAGCAAATTCTCTCAAAGCTTGTCAAAAATCAATTCATTCATATTTAATATTCAGTTCTATTTCATTTAAATAATTTTCACACTCCCATCCCATAGTTTGAAAAACCATAAAAATCACTACATATATCTAACATATTCAGGAACTCTTTTCTTCTTTTTGTAACTGGTTCACCAGAACAAATAAAAAATACTATATTAATATTATTTTGTGTTGTAATTTCCATGGCTTTTTGAGTTGAAAAGCAGTGTAGTGCCTCATCTGAAACCATATCAATTGATCTGTGATTGAGGAAGATGATAGTGAGAATGGGGGAATTCCACTGTGGTTACCCCCTCAACCATTTCGGTGTCTTAAACAACAGAGTCAAGTTTTATTCTCTTTCTACTCAAATGTCTCCTTTTGGGTGTGTAAAAGTGGCTAACCTGTCTTTTCCTTAGCTCATTTTTTTGTTATAATTTTTTTATTAAAATAGTTTTAGGTTTACAGAAAAATCATGCTATAAAGTACAGACTTTCCATATTGTTGCACCCCTTTGCCAGTTTTCCCTATTGACATTTTGCTTTAGTGTGGTACCTTTGTCACAAATGGTGAAGCAATATTATTATAATTACACTACTAACTATAGTCTATATTTTATATTAGAGTTCATTTTTTATGTTGCACAGTTCAATGTTTTTGTTTTTATTCTGGTAACATATATGTAAGATAATTGAGTATATGCAGGGCAATGATGAATGTCAAACCTGAAAGGGTAAATATCAAAGTAGAATTTTGTATTTTACTCAGTAAACAGTGAGGAGCCATTGAGGAGAATAGTGATATGACCATTTGGAAGGGAATGAAACTAGTGGTAGGTAGTCATAGTTTAGAAATTAGACAAGAGACTGTGGAATGGGTCCAAATAAAGAATAATAAAGATCTAGACTGTTGAGGATAGGGAGAATGGAAAAGAAAGGAAGATAGAACTTAGATAGTTACCAAAAGCAATAACAGCAACAAATATGCCATCAATAGGACTTGCTGACTGTTGGATGTGAGAACAAAGGGATAAGGGATAAGACTGACTCCAAGGATTTGATCAGGATGATTAAGAATATGATGGTAAATAAACAAATAAGGAAGAGGCCTTATTCAGGCTAGAGAGGGTAATGAGTTGTATTTTAGAGAAAGTAAGTTCAAATGCTGATGGGTATAAATAACTAAAAGTTAGTTGGAAGTAAGGATTTGGACACTAGGAGAGTGATCTGAAGGATGGTGGTTGAAGCCATGGCTGTTAACGAGGTCACCCAGGGGGAACATCTAGACATATAGATGGGGGAAAGAGACAAGCTTTAGGGAACTCAGCCCCCATTTAAGTCATTGGAAACACTCTAAATGTTCAGAAGGATAGGTGAGGTCATAGAATGTCACAAACCAAGAAAAAATTTCTGGAAAAAAATGTGTCGGCAATGTTAAATGTAACAAAGAAATTAAGAAATTTGATGATGGGCATTTATTTTGTCATATACTAGGTTTATTGGTGACATTGAAATTAATTATTTCAGGAATGTGGGGATGAGAGGGAGGATATGTAAAACCAGAATATAAGAAGTAAAAGGAGCATGGGAAATGGAGAAAGAAAGTAAGGGGATGGATACACAGAAATTTTTAGGTCCCTGGGATGTTAGAGTCACACGCAATTTTATTTTATTTTATTTATTTTTTTTTTTACCGGGAGGTACCGGGGATCGAACCCAGGTCTCTCCATATGGTAGACGGACGCCGAACCTCTTGAGCCACATCCGTTTCCCTATTTTTATTTTTTTAAAAAGGGGAATAATTTGATGGGTTCCTATTGGAAGACTTTGATCTTATCAATAAAATTAGGCTAAAATGGAGATTTTTGTTTCATTCTGGTTTTAGGATGAATTGAGGTTGGGGAATGTGGACAATTGATACAAATCAATAACTTAAAATAATGATTGTGGAATAACAGTGAAAGGGAAGTTTAACTCAGACCTAGTTAGCACGGTACAATGACCTCTCGTGGTACAATGACCTCTGACAGGATACCTCTTGGTATCTGCAGGAAAGTTGAGAAAGCCAAGAGTGGAAATGATTTACTATGTTATTTACCAGGTATTGCAGCGCTAAGAAGAGGTGCAAGTGCTATCCTGAGGGCCAGACAGGGAAGGGATGTGGAAAATAAAGAGGATGCAGTACAACAGTTGGTAGTAGGTTTAAAAATAGGTTATCTGCCTAGAATCACAGAAGTTAAGGAGCAGTTCATTTTATCTGCTGCACAATATGACTACAGCATAGTTGAGGTATGCTGGAACAGAACCATATAAAAAGTCTTCCCAAAGGAGCTTTTCAAATAATTCACAAGTAACATCTACGCCAGTTCTCCGGGTACCCATTTTTGCTGCTTAGTCCAATTTTAGGAATAGGATTATAAAACATGTTTTTAAAAGGTCATAGTTTGTTCTTTGTTCAATCAAGTGTTTTGCTTCCCAAAATGGTACCATGTATTCTTTTATGTGTGGTTTAGCTCCATGATAAGCTCAAAAGTTTATGATCACATCCTCACAATCCCAATCTATATTTTCTGTTAGTAAATTGTTATAACTGTTATCTAGAATCTTATTTAAGCTTTTATTGAATTCAGCTTATTTCACTACTTAGGATAAGATAGAATAGGCCCATCTAAATGTTGAGTGCCAGTATTTCACAGAATGTGCTTTGTGCATTAGTCCCTGAAATACTCAAAAAAAATAGTAATAATGATGGAGAGAGGAATTATAATTTGTTCAAGCAATTTGGGGGAAAGTGACAAGCTGTTATTTTATATTTATTTTTCAGGTATTCAAGATGCATACTAACATATTAAAGCAATTTTTTATTTCTCAAACTTATCTGACCACTGGGACCTGCACCACTCTAATTTTGCTTTCACACAAAATTAGTTAATAGCCTTTATAACACAATTTGGAAATAGTTTATGCTGATAACTCTTAAAGTTTTGGACATTATAAACAGTCTTGGATTTGGGCTCTTAAGGGAAATTATATTCTTAAAAAAAGAATCATAAAGATAACAGGACTTCCGGGAAGATGGCAAACTAGAAACACATGGGACTCTCTTCTCTTCTATAAAAATAGCTAGAGGACAGGCTGAAATGGCCTGGGAAAAGACCTTATAGGGTTTAGGACACCAGGCGAAGGCTGGACACCGCCCACAAGAGAGAGGGACAAAGGAGGGGAATGGTGACAGCTAAACTGAGTTGAAACCAGCAGCTGCTACTTCCAGCAACCTCCCCCCACACTAAAGGAACTTTAGAATTCTCAGGCCTCTGAGCCGGCTACAGACAAAGGGGACATCCAAGGATCTACCACACCAGGAAAGGGGAGAGAAAGAGACACAAACTAAGGCTTACTCAGCTTCTGACCCAAAATTTCATCTGTGTCCCATCCAACCCTTCCAGGCCGGTTTGCCCTGGGAGATGGCCTGTAGAGATCTGCTCTCTCGATCTCCCTCTCTTCTAACCAGGACTGATTGTTGAGGACACACATTCCCAGGAAAAGAGAGAGAGAGAGGGACTCAGCCTAAGTCTGACTCGGCTTTTGACCCACAGTTTTGGTATGCTGTGTCCCACAAGTCTTTCCAGGCTGGTTGGGGCTATGCCATTGTTTGCCTTGGGAGCTAGCAAGGGACTAAAGACATCCGACCATCCCAATCTTCTTCTCTACTGACCAGGACTGATTGTTGAGGACATTAAGGAAATGGAATTATTTCCTACCCAGGAAAAGGGAGGGGGCTGCCTGAGAAGCCTGGAGAGCTGTCTGAGAAAGTTTGAATTACAAGGCTCTTAGCTCAAGGTGGGAACCTCTATCACATTGATCTGGTCTGTGTTGCAGCAAACACACTCTGACCAGGCATTAAACTGAGAGGGCTGCCAAAGAGTGCCATCTGCTGGCAGACCAAAGAAGTGCATGTGCGAAAATTGAAAATGAGAAACTTTTTCCACCTTTATATCCTCCCTTCCCAAGGCCCTAGGAAGTGGGTCTGCAACCCATTACTGGGTCCAGAGCCCAGTTTTGAGCAATTAACAGGGACAATCCTAGTGATCTAGGTCAAGCTGAGAATCAAAGAGCAGCAGTAACACACAGCCTCCAGCCACTAAATTCCTATGAAAGAGAAAAAAATTGAGCATCCTAATCAGATGCCTAGACATCAGCAAAAAATTATGAGAGGTATAAATAAAATGGAAGACATGGCCAAGAAAAGGAAGATACTAAATCCCCAGAAGAGACACAGGATTTGAGAGAACTAATTAATGAGATGCATGTAATTTTCCAAAATCAAATTAATGAGTTGAAAGACAATATGGCTAAAGAGAAAAACAACATCAAGAAGACATTGAGTGAGCACAAAAAAGAATTTGAAATACTGAATGGAAAAGTAACAGAACTCATGGGAATGAAAGACACAATAGGTAAGATAAAAAAACACATTGAGGCATACAACAGCAGACATGAAATGATAGAAGACAGAATTAGTGAGACCAAAGACAGAACAGCTGAAATTGAAGAGAGAAAAGAATGGAAAAAATTGAGCAGGGGCTCAGGGAGTTGAATGACAACACAAAATGCAACAACATACATGTCGTGGCAGTTCTAGAAGAAGAGAAGGGAAAGGGCAGAAAAAGTGAGGAAATAATAGCTGAAAATTTCCCAACTCTCATGAAAGAAATGAACCTACATGTCCAAGAAATGCATTGTACCCCAATCAGAATAAATCCAAACAGATCTTCTCCAAAACACATACTACTTAGAATGTGAAATGTCAAAGATTAAAAAAAAAATTCTGGGAGCAGCAAGGGAGAAGCAAACCATCACATACAAGGGACGCCCAGTAAGAGTGGGGAATTCTCATCAGAAAGCATGCAGGCGAGAAGACAATGGTATAATACTATTAGGATACTAAAAAGACAAACTGCCAGCTGAGAATTCTTTATCTAGAAAATTGTCCTTCAAATATAAAGGTGGGTATAAAATAATCACAAACAGAAACTAAAAGAGTTCATAAAAAAGAATCCACCTTTGCAGGAAATATTAAATGAAGCCTTAGAGCTTGAAAGAAAAGACAGGAGAGAGAGGCTTGGAAGAAAGTATAGAAGATAGAGTAGCAGAAAAGATAACCAAAAGAGTAAAAAGATAGACAAAAATTAGATATGACATATGAAAACCAAATAATAAAATGGTGGAAGTAAATAATGTATTTTCAGTAATAACATTGAATGTGGTGGATTAAACTCCCCAGTCAAGAGATAGAGACTGACAGAATGGATAAAAAAACATGAGCTATCCATATGCTGCTTATAAGAGACTCACCTTAGACCCAGGGATACAAACTGGCTGAAAGTGAAAGGTTGGAAACTTAGACCCAGGAATACAAACCTGCTAAAAGTGAAAGGTTAGAAAAAGATATTCCATGCAAATAGTAACCGAAAAAGAACAGGGATAGCTATACTAATTTGGACAAAACAGATTTTAAATGCAAAAAAGTTATAAGAGATACAGAAGGCCATTATATATTAATAAAAGGGACAATCCACCAGGAAGATATAGCAGTCATAAATATCTGTGCACCTAATGAGGGTGCCCCAAAATACATGGGACAAATGCTGGCAAAACTGAAGGGAGAAATAGACATCTCTACAATAATTGTTGAAGACTTCAATACACCACTCACATCATTAGATAGAACAACTAGACAGAAGATCAACAAGGAAACAGAAAACTTGAATAATATGATAAATGAGTTAGACCTAACAGACATCTATAGAACGTTGCATCCAAACTCAGCAGGTTATACATTCTTCTCGAGTACCCAGGATCTTTCTCCAGGATAGACCACCTGTTAGGGCACAGTGCAGTTCTCAACAAATATAGAGATTGAAATTATACAATGAGCCTTCTTCGTTTATAATGGAATGAAATGAAATCAATAATAGGGAAGAGGTAAATTTGCAAATGTGTGGAGGCTAAACAACACACTCCCAAATAATCAGTGGATCAAAGAAGAATTTGCAAGTGAAATCAGTAAATATATTGATACAAATGGAAATGAGAACACAACTTATCAAAACTTATGGGATACAGCAAAGGCAGTCTTGAGAGGGAAATTTATAGCCTTAAACACCTATATTAAAAAAGAAGAAAGAGCTAAACTCAAAGATTTAACTGAAAAACTAGAGAAATTAGAAAAAAAAAATCCCAAAACAAATAGATGGAAAGAAATAATAAATATTAGAGCAGAAATAAATGAAATTGAGAACAAAAAAACAATAGAGAAAATCAACAAAACCAAAAGCTGGTTCTTTGAGAAGTTCTATAAAATTGACAAAACCCTAACTAGACTAACAAAGAAAAAAAGAGAGAAGATGTAAATAAATACAATTCAGAAATGAAAAGGGGGGAAATTACGACTGACCCCACAGAAATAAAAAGGATCATAAGAGGACATTATGAGAAAATGTATGACAACAAACTAGACAACCTAGATGAAATGGACAAATTCCTAGAAATGCACAAACAACCTACACTGATGCTAAAAGAAATAACAAGAACTTAACAAACCAACTACATGTAAAGAGATTGAATCAGTCATCAAAAAATCTCCCAACTAAGAAAAGTCCAGGACCAGATGGCTTCACAGGTGAATTCTACCAAGCATTTCAAGAAGATAACACCAATCCTGTTGAAACTCTTCCAAAAATATGAAGAGGAGGGAAAATTACCCAACACATTTTATGAAACCAACATCACCCTAATACCCAAAGCTAATAAAGACACTACAAAAAAAGACAATTACAGACCAATCTCTCTGATGAACATAGATGCAAAAATTCTCAACAAAATACTTGCAAATTGACTCCAACAGCATATCAAAAGACTTAAACATCACGACCAAGTGGGATTTATTATTGGTATGCAAGGCTGGTTCAGCATAAGAAAATCAATCAACGTAATACACCACATTAACAAATAGAAGGAAAAAAAACCACATGATCATCTCAATCAATGAGAAAAGGCATTTGACAAAATCCAGCAAACTTTCTTGATAAAAACACTTCAAAAGAAGGAATATAAGGAAAATTTTTCAATATGATAAAAAGGCATGTATGAAAAACCTACAGCCAACATCATACTCAATGGGGAAAGGTTGGAAGCTTTCCCTTTAAGATCAGGAACAAAGCAAGGATACTCATTGTCACCATTGTTATTCAACATTGTGCTTGAAGTTCTAGCTAGATCAATTAGATAAGAAAAAAAAAAATTTAAAGGCATCCACATAGGAAAAAAAGGAAGTAAAATTCACTGTTGCAGATGACATGATCTTATATTTAGAAAATTTCAGTAATGTCTACAACAAAGCTACTCAAGCTAATAAATGAATTCAGGAAAGTGGCAAGATACAAGATCAACACGCAAAAATGAGTAATGTTTTTGTACATTATTACTGAACATTCTGAGGAAGAAAGCAGGGAAAAAATTCCATTTACAATAGCAACAAAAAGACTCAAATACCTAGGAATCAATATAACCAAAGAAGTACAGAACCTATATGCAGAAAACTACAAAAACAATGCTAAAAGAAATCAATGAAGCCCTAGACAAATGGAAAGACATTCCATGTTCATGGGTTAAAAGACTATCATGAAGATGTCAGTCCTATCCAAACTGATTTATAAATTCAATACAATACCAATCAAAATTCCAACAGCCAACTTTACAAAAATAGAAAAGGCAATTACCAAATTCATTTGGAAGGGTAAGAGCACCCGAATAGCCAAATGCATTTGAAAAAAGAAGAGTGACATAGGTGGAATTTCACTGCCTGACCTTGAAACATATTACAAAGCTACCGTGGTCAAAACAACATGGTACTGGCACAAAGATAGGCACTTCGATCAGTGGAATAGAATTGTGATTCCAGAAATAAACCCTCACCTCCACGGTCATTTGAGTTTTGACAAACCTATCAAGTCCATGTTAGGACAAAACAGTCTCTTCAACAAATGGTGCTGGGAGAACTAGATATCGATAACCAAAAGAATGAAAGGGGACCCCTATCTCACTCCCTATACAAGAATCAACTCAAAATGGTCAAAGACCTAAATATAAAAACCAAGACCATACAATTCCTAGAAGAAAACGTAGGGAAACAGCTTAAAGACCTTGTAGTAGGTGGTGGTTTCTTGGCCCTCACACCCAAACCACATGCAACAAAAGAAAAAAATAGATAAATGCGACCTCCTCAAAATTAAATACTTTTGCTACTCACAGGACTCAATGGGAGAAAATATTTGGAAATCACATGTCCTTTAAGGGTTTAATATCCATAATACATAAAGAGATACTACAAATCAACAATAAAAATATAAACAACCCAATCAAAAAATGGACATAAGACTTCAATAGACATTTGTCCAAAGAAGAAATACCAGTGGCAAAAAAACACATGAAGAAATGTTCAGTATCACTAATGATTAGGGAAATGCAAATCAAAACTACAATGAGATATCATTTCACACCTATCAAAATGGCCACTATTAAAAAGACAGAGGACTACAAGTGTTGGAGAGGATGTGGAGAGATAGGAACATTTCTTCACTGTTGGTGGGAATGTAGAATGGTACAGCCACTGTGGAGGACTGTTTGGCAGTTCCTAAAGAAGTTGAATATGGATTTGCCATGTGACCCTGCAATACCACTACTGGGGACATACCTAGAAGAACTCGGACAGGGACACGAAGAGGCATCTGCACACCTATGTTCATAGCAGCGTTATTCAAGATTACCAAAATTTGGAAACAACCCAGGTGTCCATCAACTGATAAATGGATAAAAAAACTGTGGTCTATTCACATGATGGAATATTATACAGTGGTAAGAAGAAATGAAATCGTGAAGCATATGACAACATGGATGAACCTGGAGAACATTATGTTGAATGAAGCAAGCCAGACACAAAAGGACAAATACTGTAAGAGAGTGTTATTATGAACTAAATACATTGTGTAACATATCGTGTAATTCCATTCATATAAAATATAAATATAAATTAACTTATAAAGATGAAATTTGATTAGTGGTTATGTAGGGCTAGGGAAGGCATGCTAAGGGGTGTGGAGTTTTTCTTTTTGGAGTAATGAAATAATTCTAAAATTTTTTGTGATGAGTACATAACATTGTGATTATACTAAAAGCCATTGATTATATACTTTAGATAGATTGTATAATATGTGAATATATCTTAATAAATTTTACTTAATAAATAAAAAAAATAATTGTGCAAGAATAGCCAGAAATAGCAGCTATGTACAGCAAGGAAAACATAGGGAGATTGAGAGGTGAAGAATTTTCTTGTTTGTCTGGTTTTTATTAATTATTATTATTATTGAAATAATGAAAATGTCCTAATAATGATTGAAGTGAGGAATGCACAACTGTGTGTTTACACAAAATACCATTGATTGCACACTTTGGATGAATTGTATGGTTTATCAATATGTATCAATAAAATTGATTTGTTAAAAACTCAAAAAAAATTATATGTTAAAAAAGATAACAGTACATATAATTTATAATCATCTAAATACTGTTTTATTTGACAGTAACAACAATCTAAGATTAATCTTAAATTAATGAAGTTGTCACAGATTAATATTTTCTTTTATCAGATGATTCCTAAGTAAGGAACTGAATTTTGTTATTAAAATACAAAAGCCATAAGACAAGTCAAAAGTATTTTAGGTTAGTTCTCATAATTAGCATCTAATGCATAACTTTTCTCTTATATTTCAATGTTGACAGCTTCATCCCTGTGATTCTTTAGAAGCAGATGAAATGGAAAGGCTTAAGCGGGAAAGAAATGATGCCTTGGAAGAAGTGAATACACTTAAGGTAATCTCCAATTTAGCTTCTTTTATATTTTCTTCAGAAGGGAAGGAGGGGAAGGAGGAGAAGGGAGGAAGGGAGGAAGGAAGGGGGAAGAAGCAAGGAAGGGAAAGAAACAAAAATATCTTTGAATTCTGAAATATTAGGCATTAGTTTTCATTTTAATTAAAGGAAATTAAGATCAAATAGCTTATATAAAGTTTATTCAATCAGCCTTTAGAGAGTTAACTTTTTAGATGACACATTTATTATTTCTATTTCACAGTATCCATGTAAGTTTAGTGTGCACAGTGGTTTTTGTTCAGGCCTTTGGATCTGGCTATTCTTAACCCCCTTTTTTTTCTCACATTGGTGGCACGTGCAGAATTGAATGAGGGTCCAAGAGGCAAGAGGTTGCAATTTTGGATCCCCTGATGTTCATTGGGAAAAATATTATCTCAAGGGACAATCATGTTTTGCTCACACAACTTCTAATTAAGGTATTATGATTTAATAATGTGTTTTTAAAAAAACATATATCCCACATATAATGTAACAATTTATTTCTCATTATATATTCTCCGTCTGCCTGTAGTAGAACGTTAAATTTAAATTGTTTGAAAAATTTTTGCAGGCAGTCATTATATTGTTTTCCAATCTTTAGGGGAAAAAAACACATGATTATTATATCTACCATTGATATAACACAGAAATATATTTTTTAAATTATTCAATAAGGAAAACTCAATTGCTAAATTATTTAATTTGTATTGAAATAAAATCAGTATACACACAAAAAATAAAAAGAAATTTCCTTGCTACCTTAGATTTTACAATTATAGCCTCTAAAGGAAACCATTTTTTAAAAAAATATCTTATTTATCCTTTCAGAGAGTTTCTCTGCTTAATCATTTAAATTTTGAAATATATATATACATATATGAAAAATTTTGCATAATTAATACATTACATGCTTGTTTTGTTTTTTCTCTTTGTTAGCATTTTATCTTAGACACCTTTTCAGGTTAATATGTACATATCTGCCACATTCTTCTTAAGGACTGTCCTATAACATCAAATGGTTCTATCATAGGTTATTCATTTGCCTAATGATGAATATGCAGATTATTTCCAGTTTTCCATTGTTAAAAATCATTCTACCATGAACAGCTTTATAGCTGTATTTTTGAGCAATCCTAACAAGTATGTCCATAGAATAAATTTCTAAAAGTAGAATTGCCTTGTCAGATGATATGGGCACATAAAGTTTTATATATATTCCCAAATTTCCTTTCAAAATGGCTTTACCAATTCACATTCCTTCCAAATATATATGAGCATTTCCACTACTAGAGGAATATTTTATATACTTCTTTGCAACTTCGAAACCACTATCTTTCACATTTTTTTGTGTGGTAAGAGTTTAGATGGAAAATATAAATTTGGTTTTAAAAATAAATTGACAATAGCATCTTCTTATTCTCTTAGAAAACGTCTCCTATATTGGTTACCTTGGTAAAATAGCATTTTTATGTACTTAATTTCTGTATAAACCAGTAAATCTAATTTCATCATTTTCAAAGGCTCTCAGATCTTTCTCATTTCTTTAAAGTTTATCATTGTTAAATTTAGTGATATATTCTGTTTTTAATTTAAATATTAATAGTAATTATTAGAGTTTTAATTTAAAGCTCTATGTAAGCCACATTCATGTAACATTTAAACAAGGCTTCCCTGAAAAGTCATTTGAAAAATCAGGTTTCATTTCTAAAGTTCATGAAATGTAACTAAGCATATGTTAATTTGACAAAAACTGGCACCCTTGATAAAACATATTCTAAATTTATAATCATTTTACCCCAAAGCATTTACAGAAGCCATACAAAATAGTGTACAAAGCAAATCTTGCTTTGAAGATATTTGTATTTTCAGTTTTACACTTACTTGCATTATTACACAGACACACACACAAACACACACACAAAATAATGGAGGTTGTTAAATGAAGTTCAAAGAGTATGTAGGTTCAAAGAGTAGGTGGCCTCTCATCACTTTCCATTTTCCTTGGTACCTTTCTTCTTCATGTGTGATTTGAGGTGCCTGAAAATGAAACCAAAAGAATTTAATGCCAATGACTAATTTTTATTTTGCAAGAATGGCTTTTAAAAGCATTGTGGAATTAAAAAAAAAAAAAAAAAAAAGCATTGTAGAAAAATAAAAATAAAAAAATATATATATAAAAAAATAAAATAAAAGCATTGTGGGTTTTATTTAACTTAAAGCCGTTCTGCAGAGTTCACATTGCTAATGCTTTGCAAAGGTGAATGAAAATAGTTATAGTTTCCATTTACAGATGCAAAAAACTAGGGCACCAAGAGTAGCTGTGACTTGCCAGAACATAAAAGCAAGGGAGCCAGCAGCCTCTTGGCTCCTGGTCTGTGGCATACTCATTAGATTGTTATATCATATTAATCTTCATTTGCCCTCATTTCACCTCTTAGACAAGAGTGATTTGAAATATACCAGAATGCAGACTGCTTCTTATAGACATTGCAATGTTGATATGAATCTTTACCACTCAATTTAATGTCCAAGCAATTCTTTTCCTCAAATTTATAGTAAAATGGTTCCTAAATTACTCTTATTGCTTCTAATTTGTTGAATAAAAAGTGGACTTATTTATGGTCTACTTAACAAGATTGAACATTTAAGGGTAAATGCCTGGCTTTATTTTAGGTTAAAAGATGATAATATTTGATTTGTATGCATAATATTCTTTAACCTTAATAACTATTATTTCATATTTTGGTTATACCAGTCATATCTTCTTTTTATGGATAATCTTCCAAGAATAAGTTAAAATTAATTTAGAAAATGAATAGTTAACCCAGTCTCATATAACTCTTTAGTATTGTTAGGGACTTTAACTTCTCATTAATAATAATAGTTCTTTCAATTTGGAATCTCTTTGGCCATTATAGCTATTACCTAAAATTTAGTCAATATTTACACAATTTCTGATTTTTTTGGACCTCAGATACTGAAATTTTACAAAATAGTTGATTAAGGAAACAGAAAGGACATTTATATAATAATTATACTGTAGGTAACCAATTACTTTTAAATAGGATATATCAAGTCAGAAAAGTGACCAGAAACTAAATTTTCAAGTTGTAGCAATTGGAGTTTAGAGATTCTATGAGCTTTGAAACAAATAACAAAAAATAATACTCATTATTTTCATAACAAGTTCTTAATTCATTAATTTTTAAATATAGGAAAAATTATTTGAATCAGAAAGGCAAAGGAAACAATTAACAGAAGAACTCCACGCTGTGAAACAAGTAAGTGCGTATGTTATGTATATATGTAGGGTGGTTTTTTTTACTTTTTTTTTTAAAAGATTTATTTTATTTAATTATTTCTCCCTCCCCCTCCTTGTTGTTTGCACTCGCTGTCTGCTCATCTTTTTAGGAGGCATCAAGTACTGAACCCAAGGCCACCCGTGTGGTAGGCAGGCTCCCAACTGCTTGAGCCACATTGCTTCCCTTTACTTTTTTTTTAATTGAAATATGTCATTCATACATGAACATACATAAGCAATATGTGTATATAGTAAAAGTTGTGAACTTACAAAATAAACATGCATAACATCTTAGAGGGTCCCATACATCACCCCACCACCAACACCCTGCATTGTTGTGAAACATATGTTACAAACTATGCAAAATATTACTACTAATATCATCAAAATATTACTACTAACTGTAGTCCATATCTTACATTTGGTGTATTTTTCCCCCAACCCACCCTATTATTATTATTATTATTATTTAAAGATTAATTTTTATTTATTTCTCCCCCTCCCACCCTAGTTTTTTGTGCTTGCTATCTGCTTTCTGTGTCTGTTCATTGTGTATTCTCTGTGTCTGCTCGTCTTCGTTTTTTTTTTTTTTTAGGACGCACCGGGACCCAAACCGGGGTCTCTGCTTGTTATATCTCTCATTGTATTTCCTCGTTGCAGCAGCTTGCTGCGCCAGCCCATCACATCAGGTCGCTGTCTTGCTCATCTTCTTTAGGAGGCACTAGGAACTGAATCCGGGACCTCCCATGTGGTAGCGGGCACCCAACTGCTTGAGCCACATCCACTCCCTCCCCCACAATATTATGTTTTTAATATGTTTTTATTACAGAGGTTATGAACTTAGAAAACAATCATGCACATGTGTAGAATTCCCATACAACACCCCTTCACCAACACACCATGCTGTGGTCAAATATTTATTTGTTACAGATTATGAGATAATGTCATCAGGCTATTACCACCAAACATGGTCCATAGCGTACATTTGGCACACTTTTTCCATACCTCCCATTATAACATGGATGAATCTTGAAGACATTATGCTAAGTAAAGTAAGCCAGACATAAAAGGACAAATATTGTATGGTCTCATTAAAATGAACTAAATACGAAGAATATGTGTGTTTTTATGTGTGTGTATATAAACATATAAGGTATAATATGAGCTGAATGCATGACATATAATTATAAAGCAGAGCTTACAAATGCAAATAAATAGTATACATCTTAAAAGAGGTCACTTTTGGAGGTGGTACCTGTGCTAAAAATTTGCAACTATTGAACAAAGAAATGCTAAAACACCTCTTTGAAACTTGCTTTCAAAACTAGAAATCCATGAATCAAAAATAATCAATCTCATTCCTTTTCTATTTTTTTTGTCTTTATACTTTTCCCTTTGCCTTTTCCTTTTTCTTTCTACTTTTATTCATATCACATTTCATTTTTTTATAAACGCAAAACAAGCAAAAAAAAATTTAAGACACAGTATATCTTACTTTATAGTTGTTAACAATAAAAAGTGAATTTTCAGTTTACACTCTACCTCGTTTTTCAAAGAATTTGAGGTGATTTACCATAAAAATAAATGCAATGGTGTTATCATGAAATAGAAATACAAATAATAGAAAGTTAAGAGAGCATTGTTGAAGATCAATGGCATTTGCCTGATTTCAAATTTCCCTTCCCTTATCCCTCTAAAAACTTAAAATTGACAAGGATTGCAAATGAAATCACACAGGACCCATACCTATGACTTTGTGACAGAGAACACCACAACCTTTAAAATACATGTAAATAGAGTAAAATAAAAATTTCAACAAAGCTGCAGCAGCTTGCCCGCCTTTGCAAGCCTGGAGTTTAGAGAGCAGAGGAGGTAAGACTTAAAAGACTCTGTGACTAAGAGTAGAGGAAAGCAAAGGAATTAGGTGAAATACAAACAAAATAGCCCCCAGAAAGAGAAAGTTCAAGAATACATGTCAAAATACTGAGCACAAGTCAGGTCTTGGTGCTCTTCATCACTGGCTACAAGAAAGCACTTAAAAGTGTGTGTAACAAGAATTGCAGCCTTAGAGAAGCATTGCTTCTGTGGGAAAGCCATAGATATAGAAAAAAGGTGGTATCCCTTAGGAACTAGGCAATGAAGGGAAAGAAGGAAATAAAAGGAGGGAAATCAGGGATCCTGCAGAAATGAAGGAGAAGCAAGACACCAATCTTCCTTGCATACCCAACCCACCATCAACAATACGATCCACAAAGAAACTGCACAGAAGAGGGTGCTCTTGAACTAAGAAATTTTTCTGTGAAGTAAATAGGAATGAAAAACAGACCCCATCATTACAAAATTCCTGTAAAAATCAGATGTGAATTAAGTTTTCCTGCTAATGAAAATTCTAAAGCAATCCAATGATGAAACTAAAGAAAATTATAACACAACACTCCATACTCAATTAACTATCCTCAAACATTTGGGGCTATTAAAAAATACGTCACAGTGATGTTATCTACATGGCGATGTAAGACCTCTCCTGAAAAAAACCTCCCCAGAGCTTCAGTGAATAATAGGATAAATCCTACTGTGGAGGACAATAGAAACTGGAGAAGGATTCCACAAACACTGAATTGAAGAAAAAGAAAAATATCAGTAGGAAACTTCCATCCTGGACCTACCGGTCCACTTTCCTTTCCTCACTCAATCCTGTGCAGCTTGGGAGTTGCTCAGAGGCAGTGGTCCAGATCCCTTCCATCTCCTACCAGGGACACAGACTATAGAGCCAATCACAGCATTGAGTAAGAATCCCATGCATATTCAGGCACCATGACACAAATCTATAGAGACTCAGGATGGAATATAAGCTGCTGAGGACAGCTGCATGCAAAAGGGCCCCAGGGGATGGGGAGAGACTATGGTAGAACTGTGGCTGGTAAGGGGTGTGCTCACTCAATCTGGTTTCTGTTGGCTGAACCGTCTAAATGCAAAACATACTTTTCTGGAGTGACTCACCTTTCTGGATTGACCCTATCTGGCTTCCAGGGGCAGAATACCCTAACAGAAGAAACCAGAGGCAGAAAAGCCTCACAGAGATTGGGGGGAAAGAGGTGTGTGTGTAAACTGAACTGCTATGGAAGGTCCCAGAACTGAAAAGTGTAAGGGAAATGGGGCACTGAGTGAGAGATGGAATTTAAGGAAATCATAGGAGCTAGGGAGAAAATTCTGCACAGAAATAAACAGAACAGATCAAGATTCCTGGAGAAGGAACTGAGGAAAGGAAGCTTTCTTCCCGAGGTGAAACATGTAAAAAAGTACAATCTTAAAAACTGTACTGCATATACACGGCAAGAATCAGATGAAGAAGAGCTGAGAAAAGGTGATCAGTTAAACACTGTCTATTCTAAAGGTCTAGAATAAGGGGACTAAGAGTCAAAAAATAAATAAATAAATAACCTTAATACAAAGCCAATCAATGATAAAGCTCCTAGACAAGAGGGAGAAACTGACCTTCAGAGTTAACTCATCAAGATTCTCAGATGCGTAGACATCAGCAAAAAATTACTAGTTATACTAAGAAACAGGAAGATATGGCTCAGTCAAGGGAACAAATTAAAACTTCAGAGGAAACACAGAATTTGGAACCCACTAGTCAAAGAATTTCAAACAAATCTCCTAAATCAATTCAAGGAGATGAAGGAAAGTATGCATAAAAAGACAAAAGATATTAAGAAGACAATGTGTGGGCATAAAGAATAATTTGAAAGTATAAAAACAAATCTAACAAAAATAATGGGGATGAAAGGTACAATAGTAGATATTAAAAATACATATAAAAGCAGATTTAACCAGGCAGAAAAAAGTTATCAGCGAAGTAGAAGATAGGACAATTAAAATCATACAGTCAGAAGAACAGATAGTGCAGAGAATAGAAAAAAATTAGTGTCTTGGAGATTTAAGTGATAGCATGAAGTACACAAACATGCACATCATGGGTATCCCAGAAGGAGAAGAGAAGGAATAAAGGGCAGAAAGAATATTTGAGAAAATAATGGCTGAAAATTTCCCAACTCTTATGAAAGATATAAATACACATGTCCAAGAAGCACAACATACTCCAAACAGAATAAATCTTAATAGACCTACTCTGAGACATCTACTAATCAAAATATCAAATACAAAAAACAGAGAATTCAGAAAGCATCAAGAGAAAAGCGATTCATCATGTATCAGGGATCCTCATAAGGCTAAGGCATCCATATTGGAAAGGAAGAAGTAAAATTTTCACTATCTGCAGATGACATGATCCTATAGAAAGTCCCAAAAAATCAATAACAACACTACTAGAGCTAACAAATCGATTCAGCAAAGTGTATAGTGTATTGCTATATACAAGTAATGAGCTATCTGAGGAGGAAATCAAGAAAAATAGTTCCATTTACAAAGCAACTAAAAGAATCAAATATGTAGGAATAACTTTAACCAAGGATGTAAAGGACTTGTACACAGAAAACTACACAACACTGCAAAAAGAAAATAAATAAGGGAGTGGATGTGGCTCAAGCAGTTGGGCGCCCACCTCCCACATGGAATGTCCCGGGTTTGGTTCCCAGTGCCTCCTAAAGAACACAAGCTGACGCAACAAGCAGGAAGCACATGTGACTCAAGCAGTTGGGCACCCACCTCTCACATGGAAGGTCCTGAGTTTGGTTCCCGGTGCCTCCTAAAGAAGATGAGTGGCACAATGAACAGAGACAACAAGCAAACACAGCAGACAACCAACAGACAGACAAGGAAGCCATCTCGGCGGGGGGAAAAAGTAATGAAGACCTAAATAAATGGAGGGACATTCTGTGTTCATGGATTGCAAGTCTAAATATCATTAAGATGTTAATTCTACCCACAATGATTTATAGATTCAGCACAATCTTAATCAAAATTCTAACAGCCTACTTTGCAGAAATGGAAAAGCCAGTTATTGAATTTATTTAGAAAGGTAAGGAGCTCTGAATAGCCATAAACTTCATGAAAAAGCAGAATGAAGTTGGAGGATTCACACTTCCTGACTTTAATGCATGTTACAAAGCTACAGTGGTCAAAACTCATGGTATGGCACAAGGATAGATATATTGACAAATGGAATTGAATTGAGAGTTCAGAAATAGACACCTATATCTATGGTCAACTGATTTTTGATGAGGCTGCCAAGTCCACTCAATTGGGAAAAAGTAGTGTCTTCAGTAAGTGATGCTGGGAGAATTGGATATCCATATGTAAAATAATGAAAGAGCACCTCTATCTCACACCATATACAAAAATTAACTCAGAAGGGATCAAAGATCTAAATATATGGACCAGGACCATAAAAACTCCTAGAAGAAAATGTAGGGAGTCATCTTCAGGATTTTACATTAGGCAATGGCTTCTTAGCCTTTATACCCAAAGCACAAGCAATGAAAGAAAAAAAAAAAAAAAGATAAATGGATCCTCTTCAAAATTAAAAACTTTTGTGCATCAAAAGACTTTGTCACAAAAGTGAAAAAACAACCTACTCAATGGGAGAAAATATTTGGAAACTGCATATCAAATAAGGATTTAGTATCCAGAATGTGTAAAGAAATCCTACATCTCAACAATAAAAAACAAACAATGGGCAAAAGAGTTGAATAGGCATTTCTCCAAAGACAATATGCAAGTGGCTGAAACAGATATGAAAAGATGCTCAACATCATAGCTAGTTGGGAAATGTAAGTTAAAACCACAATGTAAATGCACTTCACTCCCACTAGAATGGCTACTATTAAAAAAAAAAAAACAGAAAACAAATATTGGAGAGGATGTGTAGAAATAGGAACACTCATTCTTTGCTGGTGGTAATATAAAATGGTGCAGCCACTGTGGAAAACAATTTGGCAGTTCCTCAGGAAGCTAAGTATGGAAGTACCATATGACCCAGCAAATCCACCACTAGGTATATACCCAGAAGAATTAAAAGCAGAGACTTGAATAGATATTTGTGCACTGATATTCATAGCAGCATTATTCACAATTGCCAAAAGACGGAAGCAACCCAAGTGTCCATCAACCAATGAATGGATAAACAAAATGTGGTATATACATATGATGGAATAATATTCAGCCATAAAAGGAAATGAAGTCCTGATGCATGTGACAACATGGATGAACCTTGAGGACATTATGCCGAGTGAAATAAGCCAGACACAAAAGGACAAATACTATATGATCTCACTGACATGTACTAATTATAATAAGCTAACTCATTAGAGTTAGAATCTACAATATAGGTAACTGGGTATAAATTGGGGTTAGAGAATAGGGAATTGATGCTTAATTTATACAGAATTTCTATTTAGGTTGATTTTAAATGTTTGGAAATGGATGGTGGTAATGGTACCACATTATTGTGAGTGTAACTTAATTTTATAGGTAAATGTTAAGTGAAACTTTAAGTCATATATGTTACTAGAATAAAAATTAAAAGATAAAATATAGGATTTTATAACATAGTGAACACTATTGTGGACAATGGACTATAGTTAATAGTTAATAGTACAAGTATACGAATGTTTTCATGAATTATAGCAAACATGACACTAATACATGGAAAAAGTACACCTAATATAATCTATGGACAGTAGTTAATAATATTATTTTAATAATCTTTAATCAATTCTAACAAAGGTATCTACTGTTAGAAAAATAGTAAAATTACAAAAAAAGTGCTATCATCTATTCAACAATTCAAGGTGCTAGTGGTGAAGTGGTATATGGGAATCTTGTATTTTAAGCATAACTATTCTGTAAACCCACAACTTCTCCAATTAAAAAAAAAATTGTTTAAGTACCTCAAACCAGAAATACAAAAACTAAGAACAAAAATTGCAGAAACAAACCAAACCAAATGAATAAAAAAAACTGCAAGAAATGAAATGAGGGTTGATAAAACTTAGGAAAGAAATAGAACAAAAAGACAAAATCATTTCAGAAATGAAAACTCAAGTACAGGGGGTCCATAGAAGAATAGATTCAAATGAAGCAGCAGTGAAGAAAATTGGGGGGGGGGGAAACAGGAAAATGAAATAAAGAAGAGAAAATGTTTTCTGAGACAGTAAATCAAAACAACTGAAGAGCATTAATATTTAGAATGATAATCTAAAAAAAACTTTCCAGAAAGAAAAGATAACCTAAATCTATCTTTGGGTCCTAGGGAAATTTAACCTGAAAGATCAACTCCAGGACAAAGATAATTCAAGGGGGAAAAGATAATCCTTTCAAAACATGGTGTTGGAATAACTGGATATGGGGGGTGGGGGGGTGGGGAGAGAATTTCATCCCTTACCTCATATCCTCAGAAATCTAATTCTGAATCAATTATAGATAAAAAGATTAAAAACTGAAACTATTAAATTCTAGAAGAAAACTTCCATGACCTTTAAATAGGCAAATTTATCAAACTGTATGCCAAATATATTTTTATAAATAAAATTTAAAAATAATAAATTATATTTTATTGTATGTAAACTCTAGTTCAAGAAAGCTATTGAAAATAAAAACTATTTGTCACTCATTAAATTAGCAAAATTTCAAAAGCTTGACAATACATTTTTGGTGAGGATGTGGAGTAACACACACTCATACATTGCTGGTGACAATACAGAATGGTACAGTCCCTATGGAGGAGAATTTGGCAATATCTAACTAATTTATATATGCATTTATCCTTCAACCTGGCAATCTTACAGAAATTTACCCAAAAGATATACCTCCAATTATATGAAAATCCATATACACAGGATTATTTATTTCAGTATTATTTTTAATTGGGAAATATTGGAAGCTACCTAGATCTACAAGCATAGGACACTGATTAAATAAACTAAACTACGTACAAGCAATGGAATATTATGCTTCTGCAGAAAAGAATGAGGAAGATTTCTATGAAGTAATATGTAGTTACTTGCAGAAGATATTAAGTTAAAGCAGAGTGCAAAAGAGCATATGTAAGTATGCTACCTTCTATAACAAGGAAAATTTAAAAATACATGTATCTGCTTATCTTTACTCAAAGAACTAAAGGAAGGATAAACTGGACAGCAATGAAGTTTCATTACCTACAACCTTGGTGGAAAAGATACAGGAGAGAGTGGCACCTCTCTGAGTATACCTTTTTATGTAATTTTGACCTTTGGATCCATGCTAATGTTCAACACATTCAAAAAAAATTGAAAGAAATCAGTAAAGATAGGAAGGGAAAAAGAAACCTAAAACCAAAGGCAAATGGAAACAAATTAATTCAATTGTATTTCAAACGGATATCATAATATTGCTAAAGAAAGAACAAAAGAACCAATTTAAGTAACTTATGAACACAGTATTTGTGTTCAGTCTTTGGCAGGTTGGGGTTGAGTGATTAAAAAATACAAACAAATCCTGAGCCTTTTCTAGTTTTTTTGTTTTGTTTTGTTTGTTTATTTTGTTTTTCATTATTGTTGAGTGGTATGGGCAAAGCAATTCTGAAACAATTTAAATATAGTGTAGGTCTGAGCAAATGTGTTGATTTTTGTTAGGAGCCAGGATCTCAAAGAAAAAGCAAAGATTTACAAAGATAAAATGTAGGAAAGCAAGAAAGATAGGCTAGAATTGCAGGTATCATGATGAATGCATGATTTCTAAAATATGTATATATGTGTGCATATAAGTGTATATGTGCACAGGTATATATATATATATATCTGTATGCACATATATGTATATGTCACATGCATATATTCCCTAGTTCTGTCAGCTGAAAGGGCTAAGAAGCAGCCACCCCAAAAGCAATGATCAAATAACATATCTAGTGCCCAGATACCACAACCCACTTACAGGAAACCAGGCTCCTTGGAAAAATGTCTGATTGCAGAGCTGGGGGAGAGTTAAGTGCAAAATGAGCCTGGAATACATTATGCCAGAAAATAAGGAAGTGCTTAGCAAGTGATGAGGGTATGTCACAAGGATAGGGGCATGCTATAAGGAACTCTGTTGAAGGAGCTCTGCTCTCACTGGCCAAATCTGGGACAATTTGAGCACCAAAATCATTTAGTACAGTAAAGAATTACAAAGCTTTGAAAAATCATACATGGGTCCATACTGTGTTAGTTTGAAGTTTTTGTGGACCCCAGAAAATCCTGTCCTTAAAGCTAATCCATTCCTGTGTCTGTGTAAACCTATTGTAGGTTGGAACTTTGGATTAAATTACTTTAGTAAGGGCCTTTGATTAGATTGCATGACTCAGGGGTGGGTCTTAATCCTTTTACTGGAGTCCTTTATAAATGGAGGAATAAAAGCCACAGATACAGAGAAAACTGCAAAGACAGAGAGGAACCTAGAAGCTGAAATCAATGGAACACAGAAGCTGAGAGGAAACCACTTGAGCCAGATGATGAAAGCCACAAGACCCAGAGGAGAGGGGAGAGTCGAACAGACACCTCCATGTGCCTGATCGCCCACAGCTGCAGCTAAGGGAGAAAGGATCTCCTGATGATGCCTTGATTTGGACACTTTCACACCCTCAGCACTGTAAGCTTGTAACCTGATAAATCCCCACTGTAAAAGCCAACCCATTTCTGGTATATAGCTCCCAGCAGCTTTTCGTAAACTAAAACAAATGCCAAAAGTAAATAGATATATAGATTAATGGGGAGAAAGGAAGACTCTCACTTATAGTAGAATGTTGAATGCTGACTGATAATTGTGGAGGGGCTACTAGAGTTGGGAGATCATCCTTTTGCATCAATTTTAGTAGAGACTGGACTAGGCAACAAACATCAGATGCTAAATCTAGGGGGAATTTAGATAAAAGCAGAATATTTTAAAGTGTCTCTCTACAAATTACTTATTAATTGCAAGGGAAAAAATAGTAATTATACAGTAGAGAAATGAGACAACACCTTGACCAGTGATAAAATGAACAGATGAATATCATGTGAATCCAACGTATGACACCTTGAAAAGAACTGACCATCACCTATGTAGTATTCTGGCCTAGAATGTATAAATTGAATCTAAACAAGAGGAAACACTAGACGAATCCAAAATGAGGGCATATTTTATTTTTTTTAAAAAAAAGGGTGTGGTGGGTGGTATGTGTGTGTGTGTGTGTGTGTATTCTTCAGGGATATCAATATTATGAAAACTAAAGATTGTAGAATGTTCTAGATTAAAGGAGGCTAAAAATATTTGAAAACTAAATAAAATATCTGACCCTAGACTAGGTCCTGTATTGAAAGGGATGTAGGTGCTTTAAAGGGTATTTGGGGATAATTAACAAAATTGGAGTACAGATGGTAGATTTGATAAAAGTTTTTAATAAATGTTAAGTTTTCTGAATTTTATAACTGTACCTAGTTATATAAGAGTATGTCGCCTATTAGGAAATACATACTGACATTTTTAGGGATAAAGGGCAATGATGTA
This sequence comes from Tolypeutes matacus, assembly GCA_026826555.1. Classification (NCBI taxonomy): domain Eukaryota; kingdom Metazoa; phylum Chordata; class Mammalia; order Cingulata; family Chlamyphoridae; genus Tolypeutes; species Tolypeutes matacus. The sequence goes on from JAKSZT010054055.1 coordinate 8,751,388, forward strand.
TGTAACTTACCCTCAAATGATTAAGAAAAACCTTATGTGTATTTGGTTGGTTGGTTGGTAGGTAGGTAGGTAGGTAGGTAGGTAGATAATGTAAAATCTGAGCAACAACAACCTCTAAATATCAGTGTCCTGTAAGAATACTTTATTTTTCACACATGAATATGTTGGCCAAAGTGTGAATCTGGTGAATTAGGTAAAACTGTATGAAGGATATGAGGATATTCTTTGTACCATGCTTATTCTTGCAACTTTTTTTTTAATGTTTGCAATTATTTCTAAATCAAAAGTTTGAAAAAGTTATTTTGAGGACCAAATGACTATTTAAAGACATATTTTTGTACTTTGGTTGATATGTACTTCAGTTTTTTCAATTCCGTATTTTCTATACCTGCAGAAGCTATCAGTTTATATAACCAAGCCTTTTGTGTTTTAGTATTTCTTTGCCTCCAAAAGTGGACATTTATAAATCTTTTAATTTTTATATGTAGAATATATTAAGGGTTTTGATTCCTACTTTATTTAAAAAATATTTCTCCTAAATACTTGGAATTTATAAGTGTTAAAAAATTAAGCATGCCTGATGTAAATAATTACATTAAGGGCTGATGTAAGACATAAATTTAAAGAAAAATAGTAGATTTGAATTCTTTTTCTAGCAATACCTACTTTTCCCACATGATGCCCTCCTGTATTTATTTCTGTGAGAGGATTATCTTCTGTTATTAAGGGGAGTCAGCTCTGCATGAATAAATAATCTAGAATTAATCTGTTTCAGAATTTAATAGCTTTTGTAGAAAAAGATGAGACATAGATTTAAAAAATATGCAGAAAAGAATCTTTTGTGATGGACAGTGAATTAGCATAGGAATGGGCTTTGGAGGCAAACCATCTAAGTTTATATCTTGTCCTGCCATTTGTTAGCTTTTGACCTTAGGCAAGTTGCTTCATCTTTGAGTCTTGTTTCATCATCTATAAAATGGAATTGATAATAGGATCCTTAGCAAAAGTGTTGGAAATAGTAAGATTGCCTATGAGGACCTACTTATCTGCCATCCCACCCGTTATTCCCCACACTTCTCTTACCTCACTGAGCTCATCTCCTACCATTTTCCCTCCCACCTTCCCTTCCCTACTATATGCTCCTGCCCCTCTGGGCCTCCTTGCACTGTCATCCACTAACCATCCAACTCTCTGTGTGTGGGGTGTGTTTTTTTGTATTATGATTGCTTTCTAACATAGCATATAATTTACTTGTTATATTTTTACCCATTATCTATAACCCCCAATTATAAGCTATGCGTCACAAGGGCAGCTATCTTTGATTTGCTCTCTGATTTATCTAAGCAGCTAGAACAATAACTGGCACAGAGTAGGTACTCAATATGATATTTGGTGAATGAAGAAATGAATAAAGAATATCTATAAGAAGAGTAATCTGACAGCAGGTTGGGAAGTAACTGAAGATCAGATAGGAGACTGTAGTAATTATCTAGAACAGCACTGTCCAAAAGGAATGTAATGGAGGCTTTGTACATATTGTTAAATTTTATAGTAGCCACATTTTTTTAAAGTAAAAAGAAAAAAGTAAAATTAATTTCAATATATTTTATTTTGTACACTATAAAATTGATCATTTAACATGCAATAATATTTTAAAAATCCATTGAGAGATTTTACATTTTTTCCAACTATATTATTGAAACCTAGTATTATTTTACATATAACAGTACATTTCAATTTGGACACTAAATTTTCATTGCAAATACTGGATTTGCATTTAGATTTTATAAAATTAACAGTTGAAAAAGTAGATTCACAAACCCAAATTTTTCCAGACATACTTAAAAATTTCTAGTAACTGCATTGAGAATCAAAAATAATTTTCTTTTCTTATTTATATACACATTGACAAAACATTTTTATTCTTTTTTGGAAAAATTGATTTGCCTTTGAAGCAAAATCATTTCTAAAACTATATCTGATAAATATATTTACTAACTCTTGTATCAATTCAGTGTTATTAACAACACATTCAAAGAGGTATTGCATAAAGTGAAAAACTCAATTATTAGTAAAACAAAGCACACTTCAAATTTTTTTTAGTTTTGTAGCAGTTTGCAGAACACTGTTGATAAATAATTACTACAGATTGATTTATGGTAGAAAAATATGTAAAATCATTACTATTGATTTGTATTCTGAAACGTTTCCATTTCAGTATAAATTCTCATACTTGTCTAGTTTCACAAATAGGCTTTTCCTTTCCATGGAACTTAAAGCTTAGTTCATTCATATGCAATGTATTATAAATGAGAAAATGTAAATCTCACAGCTCTTTCTCATCTTTGATTATTGAATATTAGGTTAGTTTTCCTTTTGTTTAAAAAAAAAATCTTGAACTGGAGTTAAAAGTACCATAAATATTTGTAAAACTCTTCCACAACTCAGCCAAGGAGCACTGGCAAAGAATACAAGGTCATTAAATGCATTGTCTTTTATTTCTTTAACAGTTCCATGAATTTGGGATGATTCATAGAATTTGCATGTATATACTGAACTATGTTAAAAACGGCAACCAAGACCCTTTCCAAAACTAAGTACAAATATTTTCAAAATGCTTCATACAATGGTATGAAACAATAAAGAAAACATCAGGCTCTTGTTTTAAAATTTCAGTAATTCTGGATTAAAACTCTAAGCATAGCTGGAGTACTACTATCATGATGTGTAAAAAAATTATTTTTCACAGCTAGCTGAAACTCTTATTTGACAGATATAAAAGATTCAAAAATATCTTTTCCCTTTTTTAGGCTGTAAATTGACAAATTTAGCCATAAATTTGGAATTCCTTTGAGACAAAATGTGCCCAAAGAATTGGGTAGTGTCTCCTATAGTGCACGGCTCACCTAAACCTGAAGAAAGTACTTGCAATTTTTCAAATTTTGAATCAGTTGATCACTGATATTGTTAGAAAGTTCTTGTATTTTATGAGCATTTTCTTATGATCTAATTGAAGATCTTTCATTTTTTTAATAAAATATCTTTTCTCGTTTTCCTTCATTAAACTAACAAAATTACCATAACTGAAATGACCATTTCAGTCTAAAAACTATTTACATTTTTGTGCAAGAATGTAAGCTATTTTATAGCTGGCCATAGTTACAAACATTAGACATTTAATTTCATTGGAAAAAAAATTTTTGGACTGTTAAAAGGAAACTTCTTATCAAATTCACTATTTGCAAAATATTTCTTAATATTACTCACTAGTTATATATTAAAATATTTTACTCAACAAACAAGCTTTTTTGTTTTGCTATGACACAGCAAACTGCAGTTGCCATTCATCATGAAATTTGCATCATACCCTCTTCTAGTCTCTTGTTCTCTGTTGTTCAAGTCATGTTACCAGTTAATGCATGTCCACTTTATTCTGCATCAGTAACATTTTTCATTTAAAAATTTGTCCATACTTACTTTTAAAATTTTTTTATTCTTTTTTAAATAGAAAAAATATATATTCTAATACAAATAATAAGTATTTCAGTTTAAATACCAAATATTATTTATATAGGCATCACTGTAACTCATGTTATCTGCATAAAATATTCAGATAAACACATTGTTACATTGGTGTGTAACAAAAGAAACAACATTTGAATTAAATTCATTCATGGATATTGAACCATATCAGTTAAGTGTTAATACTGAAATATTCACGTCTGAAAACACAATTCAACAATACCTTAAAAGATGTAATGATTAAAGTAAAATGTCCTACCAAAACAAAACTTTTTTTAGTGGAAAAATATTTTATAATTTTCCAGTTTTCAAATTTAAAGACAAGCTAATTACAATTAAATAAAATTAAAAATTCAATTCCTCAGATGACTCACTCCATTTCAAGGGCTCAATTAACCACACATGGCTTGTGGCTGCTATAATGAACAGTGTAGATCTAGAACTCTACATCCTTGTTACTCAAAGAATGGTCCAGAACAGTAGTATCAGCAACACCTGGAACCTAGTTTCAGGTCCCACCCCAAACCTACTGAATTAGAATTTGCATTTAACAAGTCTTAAGGTTATTTGGGCCAACTCTAAAATGTGAGGCACACTTGTCCAGATAATTGGCAGTGGAGGATTTAACTGGGTAGTAGTAACAAGAACATACCAAAGGGATCAGTGTGAAAGATACAGTGGGGATAAAGTCAACCAGACTTAACAGTGATAGAATGTGCAGTAATCAGCAGAGAGAGCAGTCAAGGCTTTGTGTTTTGGTGATTGAGAGGACTATAATGGTGCAATTAACAAAAGAGGAGAAATGAGATTGAGAGTAAAGATATTTTAATTCATAGTATTTACTGTTTAGCTTTCAGTTTTAGCAAAAGTAATTAAAAATATCTGTATATGTCTCTGTGTATTCAAACCCTCAGCATACATAGTGAAACACAACTATTTGTTTCAGAAATACATATTTGTAGTAAAAAATTGACTACCCAGAATGACCCAAAATCTGTCCATTTTTTATATGCAGTGAATTGACCATACATACCATTCAGTTTTTCTTATGTATTATTATTCTCTTAAGAGGATTTGGGTGATACAGACTTATTGTTTATGAAGGAGTTCCTATGCTTTAGTGAAAAGACTGCTTCTGCGTTTTTCTAAGGATTAATTTCTTTTTGTTTATATAAGTCTCTTAAAATTGCAAGTAGAGAGTAAGAGTATATAACTCTTCTCTTAAAGGCTTCAAAACCAGAAACTAGAGTGTATGAAATTTGGCAAAGTTCCCTTCCCTTGGGTTTGCTATCCTTTGAAAATCTTTACATGAAGTCGGTACAGTACTAATACACCATATAAATCACTTAAACGCATAGGTAACCTAATTATTAAATCACCACCAGATTGATTTTCGATTTGTTTTCTTATAATGGTTACCAGTAGCTTCCAAAGGGAGAAGAGGACACAATTTAATATCCTTTATTCTCTCACATAACCTTTTAATTGAATTATTTTTGAGACAGTGGCCTGATCCTGAAAACAGAATGATCTCCCCTTTTGAAGATGCTATTTAGCTATTTTAAATTATGGAAATGTATATACTTTTATTAAATGTGGTGACCTGAAAAAAAAAGCAATGAAGAACTAAAAAAGAGAAAGGAGGGAAAGAGGAAAGGAGAGAGGAGAGAGGAAGAGGGAGGGAGGGAAGAAATAAGTTAAAAAGGAAAGAAAAGTAATCCTTTTCCACCAGAAAGATGCAATTCATTGTGCTTTTCATTTTGCAATCAGAAGTGGCTACCAGATTACTCACTGTTCTGTAAAGAATTGGCCAAACAGTTCTATAAAATCTAAATATGTTGGTGAGTTTTTATGCCTTAAAGAATAACCCATTCTTTAAAAATAAGAAATATTAATTAAAAAAAAAAAAAGAATAACCCAGGCTTACTGTTTAAATTCATGAGCACAATTTCCCATGAAATTGCACTTGTTATTTTTTTCTTCAAGTTATAACAACTTTTAACAGGCATGGACCGTTCTAGAAACTGCCTTTGTTCAACAACTTGCTAAAACCTACTCTCACACTTAAGTTGTTTTTAAAGTTTGTTTCAGCATGGTGTTATGACCTAAGGCAACAATGAATCGGTGAATAGTACAAAACCAAAATATTTAGCCTGTCTGAACCAGTCTTTGCCTTAAAGAAAGGTGGGAAAGTGTTCGTTTGGCAACTCTCTAGGTTCAGATCAGCCCAGTTGTAGTTGGCCTCAGCTGTGCGAAGGTTGGGTTGAATGCTGGACGGGAGCATGGATTCCTGAGGTAGAAATGGAACGTCACATCAGCTCAGGCTTCTCTGTGGACAATCGAGGTAGAACATGAATTTGGTAACAGCTGGTGCAGCTGGCGTGTAAGCTTTCTTAGTTTATGGATGAAGCAACAAGGAAACAGATTAATTAAATGTATTTCTAAAAGGAACAACAATAAGTGATTACTAAAGAAGTACTCATATTTTTTGCACTTTTAGAGTTTGTGTTCCTTCGTGCATTTATTAAAAAAAAAAATAGTAAAGCCTCTAATTTCAAGAATTGATATTACTTCTCACTCCCTTTTTATTCTTTTCTAGTGATCGAACTTTTTATAGTTTTACAGTACAGCACTAGAAGGTATTCTAAGATGCCAACTCATATTTATTGGGGGGAAATTTAGAAGAAAAATACATATATTTAATTAGTCTTTTCTGTCCTAAAAGGGTGCTATAGTAAAATTTCCCTATGTTTTCATTTCATATGGTCACTTGTGGCCTCAAAATATCTTTTTCTTTCTATTAAAAGCCTGCTTCACAAGGATCCCTCATACTACTCTTACAGCCACAGCTACCTCCTTCCATCCCTCCTTCCATAATGCTTAGCAACCAATAGTTGCTAAGCATTGTAATTTTTTCATTTAAGAATGTTATATAAATGGGTCATACAGTATGTAACTTTTGGGGATTGGCTTTTTTTCACTCAGCATTAATTCCCTTATGATCCATCCAGGTTGTTGCATGTATCAGTAGTTCGTCCATTTTTATTGTTGAGTACATGTAAAACGGTGAGCTCTGAATAGTTGATGGATCAGTTTAATGTCAATTTCCTGGTTGTGATATTATCCTCTAATAATACAAAAAGTAACCATTGAGGGAGACTAGGAGAAGGGTACAAGGGGCCTCTCTGTATTACTTCTTATAACTTTATGTGAATCTCAAAAGGTAAAAAAAAAAAAAAAAGGCCCACTTTTGAGAAAAGAGATTATAAAGTTTTTTTTTTTCAACTTATAAAGTTTTGTACTGATAGAGCTTTGACAAAAATCTGAACAAAAATCATTAAACAAACTTAACTAGATTTATTTTTCACCATTAATTCCCCTTTTGTGACTCAGAACATGACTCGTGTTTCCTCTACTATTAGGCTCTTCCCAAGAAACTACCTAAGGTGAAGATAGCTTGCTTGGAAAAGGAACACGAGGGCATAGCTTTGGGAGAGCTCAGTTGGCATTCCTGTTTGCATAGACACTAGCCATACCTGGTGATTCCCTGGAGGTGAATATAGCATTCTAAGCAAGCATTGGCAAACAACTGTGTCTATTTCAGTATTGCCATATCCAGATAAATTTTGTTTGGTTTTTTGTTTGGTTGGTTTTTGGGTTTTTTTAAGATGTAGAAAAGATCTTACATCATAAGACTTCTAAGAAACAGTTTATTCTCCTGTTCATACTACAGAAGTCATTTAAACTGTGTTAGATTACGTAAAGTCACAGAATGTTCAGTGTTGGAAGAATTTGGAAGGGAAGTAATCTTAGTCTTCATAGAAAACTTCTAGTTCATTTAATCGTAGTGTTGTGTGTAGTTGGTTGGCCTAGTTAGAGCTGATGATGTTAGGGTTCTAGATTCCATCCTGTGAACCACTTAGATTCTAGCTGTTCAGGGATCACATTCTACTCTCTTTTAGTCACTTTAGAGACTTAGCAAGAGAATTAAAATTTTTTGTGTGTGTGTGGAGAGGCCTGCCACTGAGGGCTCATCAGGTGACCATGTTCCAGAACAGTCTTCCCTTCCTTGGGAACTCTTGGCGGCCCCATCTGGCTGGTGGTGTCAGGAGCCAGGAGGGCCGAGAGGAGGCTTTGCAGGAGCCGCCCAGCCTGCAAACCCCTCCACGCTCTTTTATTTTTTTCTTAAATTTTAACATATATATATATATATATATATATATATATATATTTTTTTTTTTTTTTTAAGATTTATTTTATTTGTTTATTTCTCCCCACCCCCTTGTTTGCATTTGCTGTGAAGAGAATTTATTTTAAGAAACATTTATTAAATGCTTATTTTGTGTGGAGTTAAAGGTGAAAATAGATATCTGTCTCTGAGAAGCCCTCCATCTAATAAGAAAAAAGAAAAATGGAGCAAAACTATCATCCTAAAAAGCGTTTCAGACTAGGTGTCCTATAGCTGGTAAGTTGTTACATGTTTGTACACCAAAGTCTTTATAATTTTCCTTATTTAAATAAAAAGAAACAAATGCAAATCTCTAAAATTCCATTAGGCTATTGTTAAGAAAACACCTTTCAGGGTGTATTTTAAACAACTTGGTAGATGTCAAACATTGTATGTTTCTTCATGTTAGAGCAACAAATATTAATTTTGCTGACAAACTAGTAAATTTTACCCAAGGAGGAAGTGGTGATAAGGCAGTTGATACTATAAAGCTCTTATCTTGGCAGTTTACTATGTGGGAAACACTTTCAATACTCCTACTTCAACATGGGACTCATGACATTGTGTAAATGATTTATTCACAAACTATTTTAGAGTTAAAAACATGACTTCTCTGGCCATGTCTAACCCTGCATAAATAATTCTATTTGAAAATATTGTACTTTGATTCATTGTCATCCATGTGCAGATATCTAAGATTTTCTGTGACCACCCTGGATTTCAAATTAAATTGTGAACTCCGTTACAGTTCTTTAGTATTGAGGACTACTGACTTCCTGATGTGATTACTAGTGACATTCTGCCACTCCTGACATATGCCCCTTTTCTTATCTGTTTCCAGTCCCCACTTCTGCTTTTTCTTCCTCCTTCCTCTTATATTCATAATCAATAACTGTTTTCCTGCCCCCCCCCATCAATTTATAAGACCTCTTTATGTTGTAAGGATATTATTAACCCTTTTCCTATCAAATCTGGGGCAAATATTTTCCACTGTATACAAATTCTTTTTTGTTTTGTTTTGTTTTTGTAATTTAACACCAACCTCCAGTTTACTTGGACCTAATATAATAACAGACTTTGTTGTGTCTACATTTCAAAACATAGAACATTTGCAAGACAAAAAAAAAAAAAATCATTGTTTTTGCTTCTCCATTGTTTCTATATATTTTGGGGGACTTTTTTATTTTGTTTCTTAAAAAAGGATATAAACGATCTTCAAAGTTTATCTTTTTGGATTTAAGGCATAACATGAAACTGTGCATTATTCTAAAGATTAATTTTGAAATGAACTAGTTTAGTGCTATCAAACCCTATTTGCATTTACATTATTTAAATTATATAATATTTTATTTCTGTTCTTGCTATAAATTCTACTTCTATTCATGTACTGTGCAATTCCTATGAAACCAGTCTTTGCTGCTGACAGTTATTAACAGTACAGTGTAGAATCCAGCTTGTCAATTTCTTAGTTATAATCACTTCAGTTCAAAGCATGCTGCTTAATTGTGTAGAAGATCCAATCCATTTTTGTTGTCTAGCCACCATGATAAAAATTCTTTTAAGTTTTTTTAAACCCTGTTGTTTTTATGTTGTCAAATCTGTCTTTTTCTTTATGATTTCTCCTTTTTTATAACTTCCTTAAGTTCACTCCTAGCCAGATTTCAGGTACATATTTACTTAGTTTTCCCCCAAAGTCTGTCTTTTTTAACCCTTGTAAGAATTTATTTTTTTTGGTATGAAATCAGAGTCCACACTATTTATGTACAAATTGTTTGTTGTCTCAAGCATTTATTTTGTGGTATCATCACTTCCATTGAGTAAAATCTTACACAATCTAGGGTCTGTTTGGGGCTACCCACTATTTCCGGTTGCTCTGTCATTAAGTATTTATTAGGTGAATGAATGAATGTTATATCTAACTCTTCTCTGGCAGTGTCAGCTATTGTAGTCTTAAATTCTTGGGCCATGTCCTACCTTGTTTCTTTTCTTTTCTTCCTCAAAATTTGCTTATCAGTCCTACTGATTTAGTCTTCCAAATCAGCTTAAGAATCTTATTTATTATTTACATCTTAATTATATTTAGTTTCTAATTTAGCACTCTTGGTCAAGTTCTAAATTTCTAATGAAATTTTTATTGAAATTGAATGGAACCCCTAAAGGTTAATTTGGAAGTAATATATTTCTGTTCTGAAACTAGATCTCCCTTAAACCCCAAACTTCTGGTGAATTCTATATGTTTGGTTTCTGAAAAAGTAACTTCAGGAAAGCCCTCATGAAGAGGATTTAAACTCCAATTATGAAAGGAAGTTTCTGATACTATAAATGTTCCCTTTTGGTACATTTGTAACTAGAATTGGAGAACTAGGGGAAAAATTTTGATGTCAACCTTTACTAAATTAGAAAATACATGATCGGGGTTAAATATATCATCAGCATGGAGGGCTTAACTAACTAATATTTATATTATGAACTGTCCTACAAGTTTCACATGGTAATACTGACCAGTCAGATGTACTTGTGTATCTGTCCTTGATTAGGGACTTCTTTTATAAAGAGATTGAAAAGATGTTTCTTCGATTTTCTTTGATGTTCAGAGGCAGAAATCAATTTTGCACCTTTTTTGGAGAGTCAGGCAACTGCAGGTAAAAAAGTTGACAGCTCTTGGGAGGGTTAATTAGAACTAATTATAATTTGATTGACCTGCTTTTCCTCTAAAAAGCTTAACCAAGTCTTCCTTTGCAATGTGAGGATTTTGCTTTTCATACAAACTTAAAGTCTTTGTTTCATGGATTAACAGCTATCTATCATTATTACATACTTTACAAAGAAGAATTGCCACATAAATCATGGAAGCAAGGATTTGGGTGGAGTTGGGAAGGCCCTTCAAGATTATGTAGTTCTTGAGAGCATGCACTCTATTAACTCCTGATAGAAAACTGTAATTTTTAAGAAAATATAAAGTAGTGTGCATAATTTTAAATTCTTATATACGTCATGGAAAACGAAGAAATAAAATTGTCAAGCACAATCAAGTTTAACTGCCCTACTTAAACTTTGGCATTTTCTTCATTCCACTTAGTTTTGATATAATCTCATTTGCTTTATAAATGCCACAAAAGGATTTTTTAACATTTATGTATAAAGAGAGTATAATGAAATGATTTGCTTTTCATTATGTGATATTTTTCCATAGCATGGTTTATCTGTTTTGTATTATGGTTATTGCAATTATTTAAATGAAATATTATTCATAATATTCCCATAAAATTTAAACCTTTTATGAAGAACTTTCCTATGGAAATTTCTTATGTAATAAAATATCTCTAAGGCAATTATTATTTATAAAAAAAGTCATATTCACTTTTTGTCAACTCAGTTTTCTACTCTTTTATGTTAAATGAGGTACCTGTTTATATTAGATAGGGCTCTTACTCTCAGATAGCTTGTATTCCAATTGGGCAGTCAAGATCCTTTGACTTTAGAAAGTTAGGTAATAAAATATCTGAATTACAGTTCAAGATAGCGTAGGAGATACAAAATAGGATGGGATTAATTACAGACATCAGATATTATGCAAGATAAGGGGAGCGCAAGATTGTTTTAAGCTAGAGTGGTCTGGAAAGACTAGAGAAGGTGAAATCTGAGTGAGGTTTTGAAGAATGGGTAAGAACTGGATGAAGAAGAATGGAGGAAAGGGTACATGATCAAAAGCATTATGGAGGGGGAGAGTTCAGTCTGGGAATTATGGTAAGTTAACATAATTGGATTTTGGTGATCATGTAAAAGATTTGAATGCACTAAAGCTGGAAAGATCAGTTGGAAACAAATAGTGGAGAAGCTTGGAGTTTGGAAATTGAGGATATATTTTTGTCATGTACCATTAGGGGTTTGTTACCTAGTATGGAACCTGAGCAATACTTTAGGAAAATCGATCATTCATAAGTACGCAGCATGCATTATAGTGATGAACACAGTATGCTGGGAGATCACTTACATAATTTGCATAGTACCCATGCATGAGGTGATAAAGACAAGAATCTGTAATATGGTGGTGAGAATGGAATTTAAGAAATAGCTCAAAATTATAAAGACTTCACAATGATTACTAACTAGTTAGGTAAGAAGGTAGAGTGGGTGACTGGATGTATGCATGAAGGAGAAGTGTGAAAAGAAGGAGAGAATACGTATCAGAGGTCTTTATAAAGTTCTGAGAATTCATTTTCTCCTCCAAATATATCTGTTCTTAGGGTTGAGGTAGATTTATTCAGATCATCCATTGAAATGTATATTACACTTATTTTTTAATAAATCAGGTACATAAGGAAACAGGATGTAATTTATTTTTAAAAATCTTCCTATAAACAACCCTCTCTCCCTACTCTCCCTCACGGCGCAGTCACCCTTAATCTTTTCACAAGCTTTAATGGAACTAAGACCAGGAAGGGTTTTCCAGTAAGTGGATGTAGGAAATTGATAAGAGAAGTATTCTTTAGGGCTTGGTAGCATAAGTTACATTATACTACCAACATATATCTCTCTGCAGTCTCCTTTTTCTCCTGTCAGCAATTGACATTTTGAAAGATTTGCTGGTTAGCTTAAGAATTACAAAACTTCTAAGATCAGTGATGTAGATGTGCTAGCCTAATTACAAATGTGTAACTGCGGTTAATGCTTTTTCCTTCTACTTTAGGGAGCTGTTACGACTCATGACTAGAAAGGGAAAGGGTTTTATATAATGACTAATAACATAAAGGAGACGTGCACATTATGTTTCCAAATGTCTCTAAAGTTCAAAAACTGATGTTTGTAATTGAGTGTGACAGACCTGCCCTGAATGTATTACCTAGACTAGCTCTGATTGCATAGATGCTTATGTATATTTTTCAAAAGCAGTAAAGACGAAAGGGGGGAAAAACTGCCAGGAGTTGTAATAATTACTTTTACCCTTTTTTGAGAATTGTTGTGATCTTATAAAGTAGATATCATTCCCCATTATACAGATGAACAAACTACTGAGTCTTAGAGACAAAATTACACAGCTAGAATATGAAAAAAATCACAGACCTAAGATTCTGACTTAGGTTTGTCTCATCTAAAGTCTGTGTTTTTTATTCTATATTATTTTTCCTTGTGGGGAAAACATGCTTTATGTGGAAAAATATATAGCATATTATCCTTTGTCCAAGCTTATACTTCCTTTGTCCAAACATGACATAGCCATGTTCAAAGCATTCATAGCCTACACAGATTTTCGTTAGTGTGCATTATATTTTCAAAGAAGAGTTTGGTCTGATCTTCCCTGAAGATTCATTGTGAAATTGTTAGGTTGAAAATCTTGATTTTACAAAGGGATAGTGTGATTTGAAGGCATTTCATCATCACCAAAAAAAAAAAAAAAATGTCAAGTGTTTTACTTCAAATTCAGGATTCCCTTCTAGTTTGCTCTTAACATTTAGAACTTTAAAAGTATAACGCTTATGTTGATTTTTCTGATTTTCTGTTACTTCTGTTTTTCTTTTATTACCTAACTTTCTAAACTGAATTAAACTCTACCTAATACAAACTACATCAGTGAATTATCTGTAGCATTTGCCCTAGTGGGCTTTCAGGCTCATGGTGAGGTACTGGGAAAATTCTGGCTCGATTTACACTTGATTTAGGAGGCTTTACAGTTATTTATTAGAAGACAGCCCAGAAGGAAAAACAAAAAATGAATTTATGTGATCCTGTATAGCTAAATACAGCACACCACTACTTTCTCTTTTTTACTGCTTCTTCTAAGAGTCGTCATTTCAACGCACTAATCTTTTAAACAGCCATTCAGTGGGAACTGGGCTAGAACTTTGCTAAGGGGCCACATTCACCAGTCTGACAGTTATACATTTACAAAAAAAATAGCATGAATTTATTCAGCATCAAAACCTCTGCATCTTTTACCACCCAACTACATTTCACACTGTATTACCATCGGTGTGCTAGAATGGCTATATAAATTCCATCCAGATTCTTCATTTAATTAACTAGTAATCATTGAACAAAAGTAAAAGTGCTGTTTTTATAGGGGAATAAAAGCTACATGAAGTGAGTGTGAAGGAGACAAATCATCAAATTATTCTTCATTGTAGCTATGGATAATTCTCTGCCCCTCCTCTTTCTCTTCAGAGGCAATATTTTTTTTCTAGCTTGATCCAAAGAAAACAGGGTATGGTGGAACAGCCTCAAATGTGTTTGAATATATCATAATGACCACATCCTACGCTTATGCAAAGCTGGACATTGATGATATTGTCATCTACACGTGATTCTTTTTTAAATTTTCTATAGTTGGAGGGGCACTATGACATTGTACCTAAAAACTTGGACCAGACTAGACTGTCTTGGTTCAAGTCCTAGCTCAGCCACCTCCTGAGTTTGCGGTCCTGAGCAAGTTATGTAATCCCTCTGTGTGTCAGTCTCCTATCTATAGAATGAGGATAATAATAGCATAAATATCACATAGCAGTATACAGATCAATTGAGTTAATCCATGTAAAACAGTGGCAGCACATAGAAAGCCACTACCTCCTGTGTATACAGCAACAGTCTGGTGAGAAGTTGATCCAGCTGTGATACTGGTGACTTGGTCACCTGGGCTGTTGTGACTGGTAGGCTAGGGAGATGGCCTTTTCTTTCCTCAGATATTCCTTCTAAAACATGCTCATTTATTATGACACCTGCCTTCAGATACAAGGATTGGATTGTTTAAATCAAGGGTATAATAGGCAGGTAGTTGACCACATCTATCCATCCTGCACCCTACTGCCAGATGTAGCTTTCTGAAGCACTGCCCTCTCATCGAAGCTCAAAAGGCTTCGAGACCACTTCAGATACAGACACTGCTGTCTGTCACATTTCTATCAGAGCCTGGCCCCTCACTTCCCTCTCTCCAACTTTTTTTATCCCACTCTTCCCCTAAGGAACCCTCTACTCCAGTCAAAGTGGTCTAGTCTCATTTATCAAATGTACCACTTTCTTTCTTCCTCTCTTCCTTTGTTCACATTATTCTTTTTGTCTGATATACCTTTCTCTCTTCCTTAACTTATCTAAGTTATACCTAACCTTCTAGCTGAGCCAGAAAAGGGGAAGATACTTTCACCACCTTTATATTTTCATAGCATTATTCTCTGGACGAAATAGCTGCTAAGTATATGTTGTTGATGATGAAGTGTCCTGTTTACTTTCGAAGTGTACTTAGAATCTATCCACTTCACATCATCTCTACCACTATCACTCTTGCCCAAGCTGCAATCCTCTTTTGTCTACCTCCTTCCTCTTGTCCCTATTTTCACCCTTGTCCACCTCCCACAACCTACTCCAAACACAGCAGTGGAAGTAACCCTCTTAAAATTTAAGTCAGATTATATCACTTCTCTGCTCAGAATCCTCCAATCACTTCCCATCTCACCTTGAGTAAAAGACAAAGTTATTACAATGGCCTACAGAGCCCCTTAAGATCTGCCATCCCACCCTCATTCCTGTTATCATTCTGACCTCATGTCCTCTTTTTTGTTATTTTTATTTTTTATTTTTTTAGAGAAGTGAGTTTAAAGAACAATCATACACAAAATACAGGATTCCCACATACCACCCCACCACCAACACCTTATATTGGTGTGGAACATTTATTATAATTTATGATAGCACATTTTTGTAATTGTACTATTAAAGTCCATGGTTTAACTATTTGTGTAGGGTAGTTCCATGGATTTTTAAATAAGTTTTACTCTGTTACCATATATACAATCTAACATTTCCCCCTTTAATCATATTCAGATATATATTTCTGTGCTAATTGTGTTCACAATGTTGTGCAACCATCACCTGCCACCCATTACCAAAACATTTCCATCATTCCAAATAGGAACTCTGTACATTTTAAGCCTTAACTTCCCATTCCTTATCTCCACTCCATTCCCTGATAACTATATTCTAGATTCTGACTCTATGAGTTTGCTTATTCTAATTGTTTCAGATCAGTGAGATCATACAATATTGGTCCTTTTGTGTCTGGCTTACTTCACTCAAGATGATGTCTGTAGGGTTCATCCATGTTGTCCCATGTATCAGACTTCCTTCCTTTTTACAGCTGAATAATATTCCATTGTATGTATATACCACCTTTTATTTATCCATTCATCAGTTGATGGACACTTGGGTTGCTTCCATCTTTTGGTGATTGTGAATAATGCCCCTGTGAACATCAGTATGCAAATATGGGTTTGAACCCCAGCTTTCTTTGGAGTATATACCTAGTAGTGAGTTTGTTGGGTCATATGGTAGGTCTATATTTAGCTTTCTGAGGAGCCACCAAACTGTCTTCCACAGTGGTCGCACCAATTTATATTGCCACCAGCAATAAAAGAGTGTGCCCATTTCTCCACATACTCTTCAACAATTATTTAACTGTTTTGTTTAATAGCAGCCTTTCTAATGGGTGTGAAATGGTATCTCATTGTGGTTTGGGTTTGCATTTTCCTGAGGGCTAATGATGTTGAGCATTTTTTCATGTGCTTTCTGGCCATTTGTGTGTCCTCTTTGGAGAGATGTCTGTTCAAGACTTTTTCCCATTTTTTAATTGGGTTAACTTTCTGATGTGACGTTGAAAGATTTCTTTTTTATATACTGGATATTCATTCTTTGCTGGGTATGTGGTTTCAAAATATTTTCTCCCATAATGTAGTTTGTCTTTTTACTTTCATGATAAAGTCCTTTGAGGAACAAAAGTTTTTAATTTAATTTTGATGAGGACCCATTTATCTATTCTGTTGTTGCTTGTGTTTTAGGTATGAAGTCTAAGAAACACAAGGTCCTAAAGATGTTTCCCTATGTTTTCTTCTAGGAGTTTGATAGCTCTAGCTCTTATTTGTAGGATTTTGATACATTTTGAGTTGATTTTTGTATATGTGGTGAAGTAGAGATCATCTTCCCTTTTTTTTTTTTTTTTTTTTTTGCAAATGGAAATCCAGTTTTCTCAGCATCATTTGTTGAAGAGACTATTCTTTCCCAAGAATTAACCACCTTGTCAAAAATCAGTTGGCCAGAAGTGTGAGGGTTGATTTCTGAGCTCTCAATGCTATTCCATTGGTCTAAATATCTGTCCTTGTGCCAATACCATGCTGTTTGGATTACTGTGACTTTGTAATGTTTTAAGATCAGGAAGTGTGAGTCCTCCAACTTCATTCTTCTTTTTCAAGATGGCTTCAGCTCTTTGGGGCCCCTTACCCTTCCATATACATCTGATGATTGGCTTTTTCATTTCTGCAAAAAAGATTGTTGGGATTTTGATTGGGATTGCATTGAATCTGTAAACTGCTTTGGGTAGGATTGACATCTTAATTATATTTAGACTTCTAATCTGTGAACATGGACTATCCTTTCATTTATTTAGGTCTTTAATTTCTTTCAGTAATGTTTTGTGGTTTTCTGTGTACAAGCCTTTACATCCTTGGTTAGATTTATTCCTAGATATTTGATTCTTTTAGTTGCTATTGTGAAAGGATTTTTTTTTCTTGCTTTCTTCTTCCTATTGCTCCATTGCTTGGATATAGAAACTGCTGATTTGGAGGTGTTGATCTTGTACCCTGCCACTCTACTAAATTAATTAATTAACTCTAGGAGCTTTCTTGTGGATTTTTCTGGATTTTCTGTATATAGGATCATATGATCTGCAAATAGGGAAAGTTTTGCTTCTTCCTTTCCAACTTGGATATCTTTTATTTCCTTTTCTTGCCTAACTGCTCTGGCAAGAACTTCCAGTACAATGTTGAATAACTGGTGACAGTGGACATCCTTATCTTGTTCCTGATCTTAGGGGGATAGCTGTCAGTCTTTCACCGTTAAGTAGGATGTTAGCTCTTGGCTTTTCATATATGCCCTTTATCATGTTGATGACGTTTCCTTCTATTCCTAGTGTTCTAAATGTTTTTTTATCAAGAAAGGGTGCTATATTTTGTCAAATTCCTTTTCTGCATCAACTGAGATGGTCGTGTGGTCTTCTTCATTCTATTAATGTGTATATTACTTAATTGATTTTCTTATGTTGAAACAACCTTCCATACCTGGGATAAGGCCCACTTGATCATGGTGTATAATTCTTTTAATATGCTGTTGGATTCAGTTTGTTGGTATTTTGGTGAGGACTTTTGCATCTATTTCATAAGAGGCATTGGCCTGTAGTTTTCTTTTCTTGTGGTATCTTTATCTAGCTTTGGTATAAGGGTAATACAGGCCTCATAGAATGAGTTACAGAGTGTACCCTCCTTTTTTTTTAATGTGATCGAGCAGAATTAGAGTTAAGTCTTCTTGGAATGTTTGGTAGAATTCCCCTGTGAAGCCATCATTCCTGGGCTTTTCTTTGTGGAGAGGTTTTTGATTACTCATTCAATCTCTTTACTAGTAATTGCTTTGTTGAGATCTGCTATTTCTTCTTGAGTCAATGTAGGTAGTTTTTGTGTTTCTAAGAATTTGTCCATTTTATATATGTTATCTAATTTATTGGCATACAGTTGTTCATAGTATCCTCTTATAATCCTTTATATTTCAGCAGGATCAGTAGGAATGTCGTTTTCATTTTTTATTTTCATTATTTATATCCCTTCTCTTTTTCCTGTTAGTCTTTCTAAGTGTTAGTCAATTTTACTGATCTTTTCAAAGAACCATCTTTTGATTTTGTTGATTCTCTCTTTTTTTTTTTTTTTTTGTATCATTCAAGTCCTGTGCTTCCTTATTGATCTTCTGAGTAGATGTTCTATCCATTATTGAGAGTGGTGTGATAAGGTCTCCTACTATTAATGTAGAACTGTCAATTTCTGCATTTAGATCTGTCAGAGTTTGCTTCATATATTTGGGGATCTGCTATTATGTACATCTATATTTATAATTGTTTTATCATCCTCTTGAGTTGTCCCCTTTAGCAGTATGTAATGACTTATCTTTGTCCCTCCTGTTTTTGACTTTATTTATTTTGTCTGATATTAGTATAGCCACCCCAGCTCTCTTTTGGTTATTACTTGCATGGTATATATTTTTCCATCCTTTCACTTTTTTTTTTTTTTTTAAGATTTATTTTTATTTATTCCTCCTGCCTCATTGTTTGTGGTCGCTGTCTGCTCTCTATGTCCATTGGCTATGTGTTTTCTGTGTCTGTTCATCTTCTCTTTAGGAGGCACTGGAAACCAAACCTGGGACCTCCTATGTGAAAGAGAGGCACTCAATCACTTGAGCCACCTCAGGTCCCTGGTTTGTTGTGTCTCATATTGTCCTTCCTCTTTGTGTCTCTTTTGTTACGTCATCTTGTTGCATTAGCTTGTCATGCCTGCCCACTGCACCAGCTCACCTTCTCCAGGAGGCACTGGGAACAGAACCCGGGAACTCCCATGTGGTAGGCAGAAGCCCAATCACTTGAGCCACATCCACTTCCCTATCCTTTCACTTTCAAGCTATTTGTATTTCTGAATTTAAGGTGAATCTCTTGCAGACAGCATATAGTTGGGTCATGCTTTTTTTAATCCAGTCTGCAAGTCTCTGCCTTTTGGCTAGAGAATTTAATCCATTTACATTTAAAGTCACTATTGATGTTGTAGGACTTTCTTCTGCCATTTTGCTATTTAGCTTTTGTAAGTCTTATACCTTTTTTGTCCTTCACTTCCATTAATGCCTACTTTTATATTTATTTTCTTTTATGTGTTGTACCGTATTGAGTGCCTTCCCATTTCTACCTGGATATATTTTTCATCTGTTTTCCTTCTGGTTACCATGGGGTTAAAATTTAACATCCTAAATTTATCACAATTATATTTGGTTTGTTACCAACTTAACTTCAATTGCATAAACATATATTTTTCCTATACTCCTCTATTCCCCCACCATTTTTTTGTACTTAATACCACTTATATCTTTGTACATTGTATGTCTAAAAACATAGATTTTTCATTACTTTTTATGCATTTGCAGTTTGACACCTGTAGAAAATAATGAGCAGAGTTACATACCAAACAATACAATAAAATAATTCTGGCGTTTGTAATTACCCAAATGGTTACCTTTACTACAAGCCTTTATTTCTTTATGCTGCTTTGAACCACTGTCTAGTGTCCTTTCATTTCAGTCTGAAGAACTCCCTTTAGCATTGCTTGTAGGGCAGGCCTAGTAGTGATGAAATCACTCAACGTTTGTTTTGTTTTGTTTTGTTTTTATCTGAGAATGTCTTGATCTCTCTGTCACTTTTGAAAGAGAGTCTTGCCAGATATAAAATTCTTGGCTGGCAGTTGTTTTCAAACTTCAGCACTTTAAGTATTTCAGCCCACTGCTTTCTTACCTCCATGGTGTTTGGTGAGAAATTAGCACTCAATCTAATTGGGACTCTTTGCATGTAACATGCTGCTTTTCTCTTGCTGTTTTCAGAACTCTTCTTTGTCCTTTGCATTTGATAGTGTAATCAGTATATGATGGGGTGCATTTTTCTTCATGTTTATTCTGCTTGGTGTTCTCTGAGCTTCTTGCTTTGCATATTCATGTCTTTTGCTAAGTTTGGGAAGTACTCTGTCATCATTATCTCATTGACTATTCCTTCTACCGCTTACTCTCTTTCTTCTCATTCTGGGACTCCCATAATGCTTATATTGACGTGTTTGATGGTGTCCCAAAGCTGTCTTAAACTATTTTGGCTTTCAATATTTCGTTTTTCTTTCTGGTTTTCAGCTTGGCTCATTTTCAAGTACCTTGCCTTCAATTTCACTAATTGTTTCTTCTGCCAGCTCCAATCTGCTCTTGAAACCCTACTGGACATTTTCATTTCAGTTATGGTTGTCTTCAACTCCAGTAGTTCTGTATTGTTCCTTTTTAAAATTTCTATGTCTTTACATAGACTCTTATATTGTTCATTCCTTGTTTTCCTGATATCCTTTAGTTCTTTCTCTGTACTTTCTTCATCTCTTTCAGCATTTTTAAGATCTCTTTTTTTTTTTAATCTTTGTTTGGTACATCTATCTTCTCATCTTCTTCATTGGTGTTTTCTATGTTTTTATCATCTTCCTTTAGATGGGCCATCATTTCCTGTTTCTTTGTCTTGTACTCTTGTTGTACACTGTACATTTTAATATTGTAAAATGTTAATTCTGGGATTTATTCCCTGGGATGTCTGTTTCTTGATTTTGTAACCATCTGGTAATAAGACGGAGATTTTCTTAAGTTTTAGCCCTCCTTTCAGGAAGTTCTGCCAAAGTCTAATGCAGAGTGCACTGCTTTCCTGTCTTTCTGGGCCTCTGTCTTATCCTGGGCTTTTTCTTGTTAGTTGTTTTGGAATTCCCCGTTTACAGTTGTTTGGTTGTCCCCTCTGTTTCCCAGGGGATGAACCTCCCTCTCTCAGGTATTAGAAACCAACAGCCTTTGTCCCAGACTGTTCACCTCTATAGTTTTTTATACTTTTTTCATTGTCTCATGCTACTTTTGTCTGGAGGGAAATTTTGAGAGAAGGGGCACCCGGGGGAGGACTTCCCCAATTTGGTCTTTCCCAGCCCTGTGCAGGGGGTCAGGAAGGGTGTCAAAATCTTCTCTGATGACTTCCCAAAGCTGAGGTTTCCTGGCCTGCCCAGCAAATGCAGCCCTTCAGCTAACTGTCCCCTGCACCCCTGAGGGAGTGCCGTGTCTTTAAATCTCCACAGCCTCCACCCCTATCCAGGGAAGGTTGAAACAATGGATGCTGCCACCTTTGTCTCCAATGGGTTGAAAGAACAGCTACCCTCAGAGCTGGGGTCTGGGAATCTGAATTCACTAATCAAAGGCCATGATCAGTGATGGCCACATTCCCCTGTTCTTGGGGAGGAGGATTTTTAATGTCCCTTTCTTTCCGCAGCAGCTAGCCAGGGGCTAGAGTGAGGGATTGGACCCCAGTAGCTGCCACATGTAGAGAGCAATTTACAATACTTTACCTAATTTATCCTCCTCTTCTTCCCACTCTGACCTGGATGCTGTACAGTTTTCTTTCTGGTCTCTGACATTTCAAAATAGTTGTTTCAGACAGTTCCTACCTGTTTAATAATTGTTTTGGTGAAAGGACTGAGTCTTGGAGCTTACTCCACCATCTTCCCTGGTAGTCCTTACCTCATGTCCTCTTTCTCCCCTATTCTTGTTCCATATACTACTTTGTAATTCTCTTACACTGGCCTCCTTGCTGTTCTCTGAAGAGTCGTGGCACAATCTGCCCTCAGGGCCTTTGCGCAAACTATTCCCTCTGCCCAGAAATCTCCTTCTTGGGAAATCCGCATGGCTCCATCCCTCCTGTACATCTCTGATCAAACATCACTTCAGGGACATCTTTGCTGATAGCCCTTAGTTTAATTTCTGTGTTCCCCAACTAATTTATTTTCTTGTTTCCCCTGTCCCAGGGGGAATAAGGAAGGGCTTTTGTTTATTTGGTCCTGTATTCCCAATATCTTAAAAGAACCTGACCCATAATAAAGATGTAATAAGTAGTTATTGAATGTATGAATGAAAAAATTGATCCTTAAGAATATGTCTATATTCCTTACCTTCCCTGCACTTCAAATGTATTTAGGTTCAAACAAAAATAAGTGTCTTATAACAGCTCCCTGAAAATTAAAATAGCCATTGTTGAATATTAGCCATGGCAATTGGAGCAGAAAGTTCCATTCCAGAAAAATTTCTGCATCAAGTAAAGAAAACAGAAATGGCTTACAGTATAATTACTGCCGTGTTAAATTATATCTTTATCCTGGTGCCTGTCTTTGACCCAGCACCAAAGCAGATTTTGAGAAAGCCAAGTGGTTTGGGCCACCCAATATTCTTGTTAAAGTAGAGAGTATAACTAGTTTGTTATTTTTGTCATTGAGAGGTAGTATAGTATAGTGGAAAAGCACTAATGTTGGAGTCAGCAGACTTGGGTTCAAATTCTGGCACTGCTGTGTTCCCTTGGACAGATTATATAATTTCTCTGCATCTGTTTGCTCGTGTATAAAAGGATTTTTAATTCCTTTCTCTCAATGTTGTTCTGAAGATTAAATGAGAAAATATACATAAAGCACCTGAGATATGTAATATATGTTTAATAAATGCCCTATGGGCATTGCAGAAATAGGTGTATTTTTTGCTACTCCATTCTACCTTTTGGCCTAAATCAAATTGGAGAAGTGCAGTTACACTGATGTACAGGAAAAAGCTTTGGCCCCTAGGGCTTGATCCATGGAGAAGCCACACAACACTTTATAAATCTGTCAACAATATCTGATGAAGCTGAAGCTGCAAGTGCTTTCTTAGAACATGAGCCCTACCACCTTCTTAAGTTTTATGGTAGCATACTGTATTAGTTAGCCAAAGGAGTGCTGATGCAAAGTACAGAAATCTGTTGGCTTTTATCAAGGGTAATTATTTGTGGTAGAAGCTTACAGTTACAAGGCCCTAAAGAGTCCAACTCAAGGTACCATAAGAGGTGCTTTCTCACCCAAAATATTTTGCCACATGTTGATGCAAGGTGGTGGACAACATCTGCAAGGGTTCAGCCTTCCTCTTCCCTCTTAAGGCTCTGTGGGTCCAGCTTCTTCTGATCTCAGTTGACATAGAGCTTATCTCTATTCCCAGGGCTCATTTCTTTCCAGGCTAAGCTGCTCTGGTCTCTTCACAAGGTCAGCTGTATACTATCAGGCAAATGGCTCAACTCTCTCTGCCTGGGGCTGCAGGATCCTCTTCAGTGTCTATGGAGCTTTCTCTGTTCCCACTTATCTGCTTGCATGTTCTTGATTGAGCATCCATTTATATAGCCCACCAAGGGGGCAGGGACTCAACTCTGAGATGCCCTAAAGATGCAGTCTAATCAAAACCCTAATCTTAACATAATTTAATCAAAGACATCTCATCTGAATCTAATATAATCAAAGGGTATCATGCCCAGAAGAACAGACCAGTTTACAAACATAATCAATATCTCTTTTTGGAATTCATAAATAATATCAAACTGCCACACCTATTCTTTATCCTTTGAATAGGTTCTTATTCTTCTATTTTCTGTTTTCATTCTCTTCTACTTTTCTTATTTTCAAAATATCTTGCTAGATGTATAAGTTAAAAGTCCCATATTAAAAATTATCCAAGAAATCTACAAAAGAAAAGTAATATTAGATAGCTGATTCACATAATAAAATAACACAAATATTCATTTTCAAATTGAGAAGTATAAAACTTATGTATACTGATTAAGCTTTTGGAATTTACAGAGTGAAGAAAATACTCTGTTTAAATTGCTAAACTATTTTTATGTGTATGTTTTCAATGCCTTTTATTTTGTAATCTTTAGGAAGCCAAAGCTGTAGTTGAAGAAACAAGAGCCCTACGAAGTCGGATTCATCTTGCTGAAGCTGCACAGAGGCAGGCACATGGGATGGAAATGGACTATGAAGAAGTTATCCATCTGTTAGAAGCTGAGATTATGGAGCTAAAGGCTCAGCTTGCTGATTATTCTGACCAAAATAAAGTAAGCAAAACTGTCCTCTCCTAGTTACCATGGTTTCCTTGCCCTTGTCAGGTATCCTGTTTTCATTTTCTTTTCATCTGCAGTTCTAAACTAGGTCAATGTCTGTCCTTTATTATTCAAGGATGGGATGATGTTGCAGTGGGGTGATGTAATGGTTATAAGCCTTCATCTACCCAGATAGCTTTGGGATGGAAAAGCATATGGCCCAAATTCATTTGGGCCATTGGTCAATGCTGTTAGAGTTCAAGCATTAATCCTGGAAGTAGTTAACATTTAATTGATTACTTTGGTTTTCTCCTTTTGTTTCAAAATTTGCTCATTTGTCTTGTGGAGTAAGGAGGGCATAGGGATGTGTTTTGCTCTTTGGTTAGAGCACTCAAGGAAGTGTGAAAGTTAAATAATTTCTGCCCCAGGGCCAAGATAATTAATGGATAGAAACTGAGTTTGAATTTAGTTTTTGTTTCTTAAGTAAGGTATGTTAAATAATAGGAAGACCTTCCAATTTCAATAACAAAATTGAGTGTTTTTCAATGACAATGTGAACCAATGCTTTTTTCCATATAATTTTAATGAATACTGTAGTCATTAAATATCCTTCAAAAACTATAATATATACCTTTACTTCATGAAATAAGATGGTAATTGTACAAATTTAAATAGATACTTTAGAACTTCATTGAGTTGTTCACTTATAAACATGATAGGTATTTTTGTCTCTAATCCTATCAGTTTTCAACAAAATATAGAGCAATTTTAATAATTTATCATTATTTGGTTTAAGCATAAAAAAATACTGTAAGTATACCAAGTGGAAATGAAACTGGTTTAAGAAAAACAAAATACAGAAGAAAATCTGAAATTTTCTTTCTTTAGCTCTTAAAAGTAACTAATATATTTCTCATATCTGTCCCATTGGGGATTGAATGTCTCCCGCAAAAGGCACATTCAGATCCCAACTCCCAGTCCAGTGGGTGTGAAACCATTTGTAAATAGGACCTTTGAGGATGTTATTAGCTGAAAAGTGCCCAAATTGAATGAGGGTAGACTTGAATCCAATTGACTGAAGACCTTATAAGCAAAAGGAGTTGAACACAGAGAGAAGCCATGGGGAAAATCTTTCCTTGATTTAGGCTTAATCATTTCTTGATAATTTTATTACATATATATATGTGTGTATATATATATATATATCCCTTAACAATAGCTTGTTTAATTTTACCTATTTACCAACTTTATGTAAATAGAAATATGCAAGCATGTGTTAGTCTAACTTGCTATTTTTACCCAAAATTTTGTTTTTGTGATTTATCCGTTTGAGGTTTAGTTGATGCCTTCATTATTTGCGTACTCTATTGCATGAATAAACTACAATGTATTTATCTATTCTGCATTTGATGAGCAGATCGTTTCTATTTTCTTCTATTATGAACAGTGTTGATAAAAACTTTCTTCTGTGTGTATCCTGTTCCACATGTGTAATAGTTTCTCTTAAATTCATACCTAGGAATAGAATTGCTGGGGTGAATGATTATTGGATATTCAATTACCTTTACTAGGTAATACTTCATTGTTTTTGAAAAGGTTTGAGCCAATTTCTACCCCCACCATTAATGAATGTGTCTACATCCTTGACACACTTTCTATTTTAGTTTTTGACACTCTGATAGGTGTGAACAGTATATCTCATTGTGTGTGTGTGTGTGTTTTGTTTGTTTGTTTATTTGAGGTACTGGACCAAGGATGGGGCTTCACCAGCTCCCCCGAGATGGTTTTCTTGTTTTCTTGTTTGTTTTGTTTTTGCTTTTAGGAGGTACTGGGGATCAAACTCGGGACTTTGTACATCGGAAGCAGGCGCTCAGCCATTTATTGATACATATTAATAAAGCATACAATTCATCCAAAGTGTACAATCAGTGGTATTTGCTATAATTACATAGTTGTGTATTCATCATTCAATCATTATTAGAAAATTTTTATTATTTCAATAATAATAATAAAAAAAACAGACAAACAAGAAAATTCCTCACTTCTCAATCTCTCTATGCTTCCCTCACTGTACATACCTGCTGTTTCTGGCTGTTCTATCCAAAATGTATAATCAATGGCTTTTAGTATAATCACAATTTTGTACATTCACCATCTCAAAAATTTTAGAACAATTTCATTACTCCAAAAATAAAGACTCCAAACCCCTTAGCATTCCTTCCTAAGACCTTCATAACAACTAATCTCCTTTCATCTTTATAAATTGATTTATATTTACATTTTATATAAATGGAATCATACAATATGTAGTACTCTGTGTCTGGTCTCCTTCACTTAGTATAATGTTGTTGTTGTTGTTGTTGTTGTTTTTAACTGGGAGGTCCCGGGGATCGAACCCGGGTCCCTCCATAAGGGAGACAGATGCCCAACCATTTGAGCCACATCCGTCCCCCTATTGTTTTTTTTGTCTGATAATATCATTGTGTAGTATTAACTTAACAATTGTTCAGCTTCAAAGAAAAATGGTCTTTATATGCAATTCTACCCATATTCATATTTCACATAATACATTCATATTTCACAAAATATATTTAATTCATAATAGAGCAATCAAACAGTATTTTTCCTTTTGTGTCTGGCTTGCTTCACTCATAATGTCCTCCAGTTTCAGCCATACTGTCATATGTTTCATGACTTCATTTCTTCTTACCGCTGTATAATATTCCATCATGTGTATATTCTGCAATTTGTTTATCCATTCATCAGTTGGTGGACACCTGGGTTATTTCCGACTTTTGGCTACTGTGAATAATACTGCTGTGTGTATCAGTGTGCAGATATCTATTCGTGTCACTGCTCTCAGTTCTTCTGGGTATATACCTAGCAATAGTATTGCCGGGTCCCATGGCAAGTCTATATTCAACTTCTTTAGGAACTGCCAAACAGTCTTCCACAGTGGCTGTACCATTCTGCATTCCCACCAACAGTGAATAAGCATTCATATCTCTCCACATCCTCTCCAACATTTAAAGTTTTCTGACTTTTTAATAGCGGCCAGTCTACTAGGAGTGAAATGATATTTCATTGTAGTTTTCATTTGCATTTCCCTAATCACTAGTGATGTTGAACATTTTTTCATGTGATTCTTCGCCATTTATATTTCTTCTTAGGACAGTTGTCTTTTCAAGTCTTTCGCCCATTTTTTAATCAGATACTTTGTCTTTTTATTGTTGAGTTGTATGATCTCCTCATATATCATGGATATTAAACCCTTATCAGGTATATATTTTCTCCCATTGAGTCAGCTGTATTTTCACCCTTTTGACAAAGTCCTGTGGGGTGCAAAAGTGTTTAATTTTGAGGAGGTCCCCTTTATCTCTTTTTTCTTTTGTTGCTCGTGATTTGAGTGTAAGGTTTAAGAAACTACCACCTACTGCAAGATCTTGAAGATTTTTTCCCACATTTTCTTCTAGAATATTTATGGTTGTTGTTTTTATATTTAAGTCTTTGATCCATTATGAGTTAATTTTTGTATAAGGTGAGATAGGGGTCTTTTTTCTTTCTTTTGGATGTGGCTATCCAGTTCTCCCAGCACCATTTGTTGAATAGACTATTCTGGGCCAGCTGGGTGGGCTTAACAGCCTTGTCAAAAATCGCTTGACTCTAGATGTGAGGGTCAGTTTCTGAGTTCTCGATTTGGTTCCATTGGTCAATCTGTCTGTCCTTATGCCAGTACAATTCTGTTTTTACCACTGTAGCTAAGTAATAGGCTTTAAAGTCAGGAAGTGAGAGTCCTCCAACTTCTTTCTTTTTTAAGATATTTTTTGCTCTTCAGGGCCCCTTACCCTTCCAAATAAATTTGATTATTGTCTTTTCAATTTCTTCAAAAAAGGGTGTCAGGATTTTTATTGGGGTTGCGTTGAATCTGTAAATCAGTGTGGGTAGAATAGACATCTTAACAATATTTAGTCTTCCAATCCATAAACATGGAATGTCCTTCCTTTTATTTAAGTCTTCTTCGGTTTCTTTTAGCACTGTTTTGTAGTTTTCCGAATACAGGTCCTTTATGTCTTTGGTTAAGTTTATTCCTAAATATTTGATCGTTTTATTCACTATTATAAATGGAATTTTTTTTTGGATTTCCTCCTCAGATTGCACATGAGTAGTGTATAGAAATGAAATAATTTTTGCCTATTAACCTTGTATCCTGCCACTTTGCTGAACTCATTTATTAATTCTAATAGCTTTGTTGTAGATTTTTCAAGATTTTCTAGATATAGGATATGTCATCAGCGTATAATGAAAGTATTACTTCTTCCTTTCCTATTGGGTGCCTTTTGCTTCTTTATCTAGCCTAATTGCTCTAACTAGAACCTCTAGCACAATATTGAATAACAGTGGTGTTAGTGAACATCCTTATCTTGTTCCTGATCCCAGGGGGAAAGATTTCAATCTTTCATCATAGAGTACAATGCTAGCTGTAGGTTTTTCATACATGCACTTTACCATACTGAGAAAGCTTTCTTCTGTTCCTATCTTTTGGAGTGTTTTTATCAAGAAAGGATGCTGTATTTTGTCAAATGCCTTTTCTGCATCCACAAGAGGTTCATGTGATTTTTCTTCTTCAATTTCTCAATTTGGTTTATTATACTAATTGATTTTCTTGTGCTGGACCACCCTTGCTACCTAGGATAAAACCCACTTGATCGTGGTGTATAATTATTTTAATGTGCTTTTGGATTCTGTTTCCAAGTATTTTGTTAAGGATTTTTGCATCTATGATCACTAGAGATATTGGTGTATAATTTTCTTTTTCATAGTATCTTTATCTGGTTTTGGTATTAGGGTGATGTTGGCTTCATAGAATGAGTTTGGTAGCATTCTTTCTTGTTCAATTTTTTGGAAGAGCTTGAGCAAGATCAGTATTAATTCATCTTTGAATGATTGGTAGAATTCACCTATGAAGCCATTTGGTACCCGGCTTTTCATCTTTGGGAGGTTTTTTTTTTTTTTTTTCTTTTTTTTTTCTTTTTTACATGGAGGTCCCAGGGATCGAACCCAGGTCCCTCCATATGGGAGATGGACGCCCAACCATTTGAGCCACATCCGTTCCCTTTTGGAGGTTTTTGATGACTGTTTCTATCTCTTCACTTGTGATTGGTTTGTTAAGGTCTTATATTTCTCATGAAGTCAGTGTAGGTGGTTCATGTGTTTCCAGGAATTTGTCCATCTCATCTACATTTTCTAGTTTTTGGCATACAGTTGTTCATAGTATCCTCCTATGGTCTCTCTTATTTCAGTAGGTTCAGTGGTAATGTCTCCACTCTCATTTCTGATTTTATTTATTTGCGTCTTCTCTCTGTTCTTTGTTTTTGTTTTTGTCTGTCAGTTTTGTTGTTGTTCTCAAAGAACCAACTTTTGGTTTTGTTAATTCTTTTGTTTTTGTGGTTTTTTTGGTTCTCGATTTCATTTATTTCTGCTCTGATCTTTGCTATTTCTTTCCTTCGGCTAGGTTTTGGGATTAGTTTGCTGTTCTTTTTCTAGTTCTTCCATGTGTGCAGTTAGATCATCAATTTTAGCTCTTTCTTCTTTTTTAATGTAATCGTTGAGGGCTATAAATTTCCCTCTCAGCACTGCCTTTGTGGTGTCCCATAGGTTTTGATGTGTTTTGTTCTCATTTTCATTCATCTCAAGATATTTGCTGAATTCTCTTGCAATTTCTTGTTTGACCTACTGATTGTTTAAGAGTGTGTTGTTTGATCTCCATATATTTTTGAATTTTCCCTTTTTCTGTCCATTATTGATTTCTATCTTTATTCCAGTTTGATCAGAAAAAGCATTTTGTATAATTTCAGTCTTTTTAAGTTTATTGAGACTTGTCTTGTGACACAGTATGTAGTATATCTTGGAGAAGGATCCGTGAGCACTTGAAAAGAATGTATATCCTGCTGCTTTGGGGTACAATGCTCTATAGATGTCTGTTAGGTCTAGTTCATTTATCATATTATTCAGGTTCTCTGTTTATTTATCCTCTGTCCAAATGTTCTATCCAATACTGAAAGTGATGTATTGAAGTCTCCAACTATTATTGTAGAGACATCTATTTTTCCCTTCAGCTTTTTCCCTTCAGTGTGTGCCTCATATATCCTGGGGCACTGAAGTCAGGTGCATAAATATTTAGAATACTTATTTCTTCTTGTTGAATCGCCCCTTTTATTAATATATAATGACCTTCTTCATCCCTTATAACAGTTTTGCATTTAAAATCTATTTTGTTCAATATTAGTATTGCTACTCTAGCTCTTTTTTGGTTACTATTTGCATGGAATATCTTTTTTTCCAACCTTTCACGTTTAACCTGGTTGTGTCCTTACGTCTGAAGTGAGTCTCTTGTAGACAACATATAGATGGCTCATATTTTTTTATCCATTCTATCAGTCTGTGTCATTTGATTGGGGAGTTCAAGCCATTAACATTCAATGTTATAATTATAAAGGCATTATTTACTTCATCCATTTTGACCTTTGGCTTTCTGTTGTCATATCATACTCTAGTCTATTTTTTTTACCCTTTATAATATTCTTCATTTCTACACTCTTCTCCAAGCCTCTCGCCCTTGTTTTTTCCTTTGACTGCAGTACTCCCTTTAGTATCGCTTGTAATTCTGGTCTTTTGGTAGCATATTCTATCAATTTTTGTTTGTGAAGATTTTGAACTCTTCATTTTTGAAGTTCAGTTTTGCCAGATACAGAATTCTTGGCTGGCAATTTTTCTCTTTCAATATCTTAATATATTATACCACTTTCTTCTCTCCATGGTTTCTGATGAGCGGTCAGCACTTAATTTTATTGAGTTTTCCTTAAATGGCATGCCTTCCTTTTCTCTTGCTGCTTTCAAAATCTTCTCTTTCTCTCTGATATTTGTCATTCTGAATAGTAGATGTCTTGGAGTAGGCCTATTCATGTTTATTCTGTTTGGGGTATGTTGTCCTTCTTGGACATTGATATTTATGTCTTTCATAAAGGTAGGGAAGTTTTCAGTCGTTATTTCTTCAAATATTCTTTCTGCCCCTTTTCCATTTTCTCCTCCTTCTAGAACACCTATAACGCATTTCACATTGTCATTCAGTTCCCTGACACCTGTTCCATTTTTTCCATTCTCTTCTCTTTCTATTCTCCTGTCTTTTCCAGTTCAGATATTCTGTCTTCAAAATCACTAATTCTGTCATCAAGCAGTTCAAATCTGCTCTTATGTGCCTCTAATGTATTTTTACTCTCATCCATTGTGTCTTTCATTCCCATAAGGTCTGTTACTTTTCTTTGCAGACTTTCAAATTGTTCTTTACGCTCACTTAGTATCTTCTTAGTATCCTTTATCTCTTTAGTCATCTTTTCTTTAAACTCTTTAAATTGATTTAGGAGAGTTGTGTGATTATCATTGATTAATTGTCTTAAATCCTGAACCTCTTCAGGATATTTGGTTTATTCCTTTGGCTGGGCCAACTCTTCCTGTTTCCTAGTATGGCTTGTGATATTTTGCTGATGTCTAGGCATCTCATATGTTGGTGAATTTACTCAAATGGACAATTTCTCTCTCTTGCCTATTGTTCTTATTTTTTCACAGCTCTTCTTTGCTATTTGGTTCAGCTTAACCTAAGTCTTTAAAATTGCCCAGCATAAGGTACTAAAATCATGCCAGGGACTCACTAATGGTGTGCAGACTTTCTCCCAGGGGTGGGGTAAAGAGAGCTCTAAAAACAGTTTCTGTCCATGTAATTTCCAGATCCGTCAGCAGATGGCACTCATTGGCACTCGTTCCCAGAGGTTTATCTCTCGGTATTCCTTTGTTTTTGTCTGGTCTGAGCCATGATTCAAAGTGGGCTCCGCTGGCTGAATTCACTGAAGAAAAGCCCCCCAACTCCCCCTCCCTTTTCCCCTGTAACAGCTGGCAGGGAGGAAGATATCTGCTACCCTCTCAGTCAGCTTCAATGCACCACAGGTTTTACCCTCGCTGAATCTCTTAGGGGTAAGGGAGGAGAGTCCTTCCCAGTGGCTGGGAGGTTTAGTAACTCACAGTTTGTTGTTTCAGCTTCTTCGTCTCTCTGTCCCTTACCCTCCTGGGAGTTGTGAAGTATTGTCCTGGTCTCCTGACCCTCAAAGCAATTCCCTTGGGCAGCTTTTGGCTCTTTCTCCATTGTTTTGTGAGAGCCTTATCTGCCTAATCCTAAACCATGTTCCCACAATCCTATCCCCTTGTGGTTTTAATTTGAATTTCTCTTGTGACTAAGACATTGAGCCAGTAATGTGCTAGTGCTAGCTGGCCCTGGCTCACAAGAGTATATTGTACACATCTCTTCTCAACTTCATGTTCGGTGGCATCAGGTTGCTTATTTTCACCCCCTAATCCTATAAACCAGGGCCTCTCCCAACCCGGGCCCCAAATACCCAGTTGAGTTTTTTTTTTTTTTTTTAAGGAAATACTGGGGATTAAACCCATGATCTCGTACATGGGAAGCAGGTACTCAACCACTGAGCTACATCCATCCCAATGAGAGTTGGTTTTTTCATTTGTTTGTTTTTAGGAGGTGCCAGGTATTGAACCCAGGACCTCATACATTGGAAGCAAGCACTCAACCACTTGAGCTACATCTGCTCCCCAGTTGAGCATATTTTTATGTATTTTTTAGGCATGTGTATAACTCTGTGAAATGCCTCTTCATATTATTTGACCATTTTTCCATTGGGTCATTTGTCTTTTTCATTTTGATGTATAATTTTAAGTTCCAGTTAAAATCCCTTATTAGTTATGTTATTTAAAAATCTCCCAAAATGACTAATTTCCATGTGGTTAGACATATCATTCTTTGCCCTCTTGTGTCTTTTTAGAAATTCTTTCCCTTCTGAGATATAAAGATAATCTTTTGAATTTGCCTTTAAAAGTTTTAAAGTTTCGTCTCTGTTTGCAGCTCTGATCCTTCTGTAATTTTGTGCATTGTTTGAGGGAGAATCCCTCCCTCCTTTCCTCCCTTCCTTCCTTCTTTCCCTTTCTCCCTCTTTTCTTCTAAATGAATAATCAACTATCCCAGCACCTTTGTTGAAAAGCCGCTTTTATTCTCATTGATCTACAAAACCAATTATGTCATAAATCAAGATTACATGTGTGCATGTATCTGTTTCTGGGCTATTGGTTTCATTGGTCCATTTTTATATTTCTGTATGACTAACGTACTGTGTTGATTACAATACCTTTTATAGTAATTCTTGATATCTGGTTCCCGTACCTAGTTCTTTTTCTTTTTTTTTTTTTTTTTTTTTTTTGTTTCCCTGATTTTTTAATGTTATGATAAAGGGCAAACACATTTTTTTTTTTTCTTCTTTTTAAATAAAATAAAATATTATACGGAACCCACTCGGATTCCCATGTTGCCCACCTCCCACACCTCCCACCACATCCAACACAAACATCTCCCATAGTGTGGCCCACCAACCTCAATGAACTTACACATCCTGGAGCCTTGCCACCAACCATAGACCACAGTTCACACTGTAGACCACACTCTCTCCCACTCAGTTCTGAGTGGTGTGTGCTGATTTAAAATGGCCTACATCCATTGCCACAACAGTACTCAGGACAACCTCCAACTCCCAAAGAAGCCCCTGTATTTCAACTGCTCATCCCCTCCCTACCCAAAAAACTGTCAAGTGGCCACTGGCTCCACCTCATTGTTATAATTTCT